>JBBDGP010000231.1:0-1200000 GCA_037952835.1 Lithobates septentrionalis | reverse complement strand
TTATCGCGCAGTCCTCTCCTGAAAAGTCCTCCCCTGGATTCTCCAGTCGCTTGGCTTCTTCCCGCAGGCAAGACAGCACAGGACCATCCCTGGATCGGTAGGCCCCAAGACTTTTGGGTCTACCTTCAGTAGCTACGCCTCAGGCCAGCTGGCTCCGAGACTAACTTGACAGCAACGACACACCTTAGGCCAGAAGGGCCATCAGGTCAGAACTCCTCTCTGTCACTGGGTCTGCACCTTAAGTACTCTCTTCCACAAAGCACAGTAGGCAGACCACACCCACTGACTGTTTTCCGGGCAAGTAGGCACCCAATACACCCAGCTTGTTGCAATTTCCAACCTTGGCCAAAATAATAGGGCGCCATCCCCAGGCCAAGGGGAAAACCACACAACCTGCCAAGCTGAAACAGAACCAGAATTTATAATAATCGCAGTCTGAGTTAAACTACAGCCTCGGACAACTACATTTTTACTTATAGCGTCTGTATTAAAAATACCAGCGCTACATATATATTATGAATCCTGCTGCTAGACTAATACACCTCATAATCGATCTGTGACTGCTGCCCATCTCTGCCAATCCCTTCACTGGCTTCCCCTACCCCACCGTTTAAAATTCAAAATGCTAAAAACAACATACAAGGCCATCCACAACATCGCCCCCAGCTACATCACCAACCTCATCTGCAGATATCGCCCAAATCATCCCCTCCGCTCATCCCAAGACCTCCTGCTCTCTAGCTCCCTTGTTGCCCCCTCTCATGTTAGTCTTCAGGACTTCTCCAGAGCCTCTCCCATCCTGTGGAATTCCGATCAACACCTAACCTGTTCACCTTTAGGAGATTCCTGAAAACTCACTTATTCAGGGAAGCCTATCCCACACCCACCTAACAACTGTCCCAGAGCCACCCCCATCAACATATCAAGCTATATAAATCATGAATAATAAATATTTTATTATATCTTTTCATGTGACAACACTGAAGAAATGACACTTTGCTACAATGTAAAGTAATGAGTGTACAGCTTGTATAACAAGCAGCTTGTCTGACGACTGTGCAGTCGAAACGCGTTGGGTGGACCTTCCGCTAACATCGCCTCATGCTTTTACATGCTGTATCAATTTCTTCCAAATGTGAGTGTTGAATTTATATTTTTAATAAACCACCTTCTTTTTAAACGGTATCACGCTATGTCAGCCCCCTTTTTCTATTACATGATACCCTTCCTGTGACAATAAGTTTTCATGCTCCCTGAGACTCCTGGAGCCTTCAGCTAACATCTCATGACCGTCTAAGGCTGATTGACTGACGGAGTTCCAGAATCTGCTGTCCCCTATTGGGTGGTTTGAACCCAACAAGCCTTGTTGACTTGGGTGGTATATGCCCCGCCAAGTCTATAATATCTGGTAAGCCTCTTCCCTCTTTCACGGTGGTGGTGTTTGCTTCCATGTTTTCACTCCAAGGTTCCCAGGAATGCCAGGAACTTCTCACATGTGTATTCACAAACCTAATTGGACTGTATTTCTGTATTTCATCATTTCATTCAATTTGGACATTAGGGGTTTTAGCTTCCCTGACCGCAACAGCTCCTAAACTCTTATAAAAGCCTATGTGTACATTGACATATAGGCTTTTATGGAGTTGATTTTAGGAGCCAAAAGCTCCTGAACTCAAGTTTAGGAGCTGCTAGTGTACATGAAGCCTAACATGAAGGGCAGTAAACTGGCCCTTTGTTTAGAAAAATTGGAGACCCTTGTTCTAGGCCATCCCAAAGGTGTTCATCCAGTTGTTGTCAAGGCTCTATGTAGAGCTATTCGAGTTCCTCCACACCAGACTCATCAAACTATGTCTTTATGGAGCAAGCTTTGTGTACAGGAGCACAGTCATGCTAGAACAGAAACCAAGCCAGGGGAGCACCCTATGGTGACAAAACTGCTCCTCCACACATGCAGTAAAAATACCTAAAAAAGAAAACGAATGCAGCCACCACATCTAAAAACTGGTGAGCTGCAATATATTACATTTTTGTTCTTAAGTTTATATATGCTTTAGAGAGGGACTGCGCTAGTAAAAAGGGGACATTGGGGGATACTTGTTTCATGGGGAATGGGACTCACCATACAAATGAGCTTAGTTCAACTTTCAGACTGTTATTGTCATGCAGCAGGTGTCCATCTCCCAGCTGAGCTCTTGTCAGCCCCATCGACTTGATACTCCAAAAATTCAATGCTGAAGTCTATACATAATCCTGAATTTTTTTAGTGAAAACCAAGTAGTCCAGTATACTGCAGAAATCGAACACATTTCAACGTACAAAGCCTTACTCATAGCTTTTGCAGGTGTATTTTGCCCTAATAAATACGCCCAGGTTTTAATAATTTTGGTCACATGGACCAGGGCTACTGTAGAGCTAAGTTTAATATGAGCATATTGAAAATGTATATACTATGAGCTACAATGGCTCTTTTTCAAAAGGTATCTCTTTTTAGTTTCCATAGGAATTACACTATATTGCCAGTAGTATTGGGACGCCTGCCTTTACACACACCTGAAGTTTAATGGAATCACAGATAACAAGTTATTGTGCTGCAAGTTTGAAAATGACTTGCTAAGCTATTGCTAGACTTACCAGGCTTCACAAGTTTGCTGCACAATTGCAGTAAGTCCACATTGCATGACTCCAGATCAACTTTCTTTGCAAACATACGGCAAGTCTGCTGCAAATTCTGATTCGGTTATTTTGTACAATAGTCATCCCACCACAGGGGGCACTGTGACTGAATTTGCATGCTGTAGACTTGCAGAGATCTTGCTGTAGACTCACCACTGCAACTTTGCTCTTACTTGAGACTTGCCACACAAATTTGCTACAAATTGGAAAAGTGTCCACTAGAACTTGTGCTTCAAGTGCTCTGCAAGTGTACAACTTGCCAGTGAAATTGTGCAGCAAGTTAACAGACTTACAATTCAACACTACCACACATTTGTGACAAATTATCCTTGTTATCTGGGTTAGTTCCTAGGGTTCAATATTGAGTTGGCCCACCCTTTGCAGCTATAACAGCTTCAACTCTTCTATGAAGGCTGTTCACAAGGTTTAGGAGTGTGTCTATGGAAATATTTGACCATTCTTCCAGAAGCGCATTTGTGAGGTCAGGCACTGATGTTGGACAAGAAGCTCTGGCTTGCAGTCTCTGCTCCAATTAATCTCAAAAGTGTGCTATCGGGTTGAGGTCAGGACTCTGTGCAGGCCAGTGAAGTTCCTCCATCCCAAACTCGCTCATCCATGTCTTTATTGACTTTGCTTGTGCACTGGTCCAAATCACTTGGTGGAGGGGGGATTATGGTGTGGGGTTGTTTTTCAGGGATTGGGCTTGGCCCTATAGTTCCAGTGAAGGGATCTCTTAAGGCATCATTTTGGACAATTTTATGCTCCCAACTTTGTGGTAACAGTTTGGGGATGATGGCCCCTTTCTGTTCCAACATGATTGTGCACCAGTTCACAAAGCAAGGTCCCTAAAGACATGGATGAGCGAGTTTGGAGTGGAGGACCTTTGCTGGCCTCAACCCAATAGAACAGCTTTGGGATGAATTAGAGCGGAGACTGCGAGCCAGGCCTTCTCGTCCAACATCAGTGCCTGACCTCACAATTGCGCTTCTGGAAGAATGGTCAAACGTCCCCATAGACACACTCCTAAACCTTGTGGACAGCCTTCCCAGAAGAGTTGAAGCTGTTATAGCTGCAAAGGGTTGGTGTCAGTACTAGGATCCCTTTAGGACCCAGCACACTCACCTGACACAGCCTTTACCTGGGAAACAACAATGATTGGCCAGCTGACCTTTAAATAACTTGCAACAGCATTCAATCATTGCTCGTGTTAGAGTTACCTTGTGTTTGATCCAGTTTGATATCTGCTCTGTGTATTTCGTGTATGACCCGGCTTGTTTGACCCTGTTTGCTTGCTTCTGATTCGGTACCGTTTGGACTCTGATCTTCCTGTGTATGACCCAGCTTGCCTAGACTACGTTTGCCTGATTCCACCAGTAACTTCATCTGCAGCGGTGAACTACAAGGTCCAGCAAACATCGACCTACAACTACAGCGGTGAACTACAAGTCCCAGCTGACCTGCTCTGCTCATGGTATGTGCTCTTGTTCCTTGAACTCTTTGCATAATCAGAACACCTGAACTGTTACCTGTTATATGCTCTAGCCTGACATTAACACGAGCCATACATAATAAAGGAAACCTATCATGGATCCTGAGCAGGCTCAGTTGTTTGCACAGGAACTTTGCCGCTTATCCCATCAAGTTCAGGAAATGGCCACAGAGCTCACCAAGGCGCAATCTCCTTCTATTACCACTGCTACAAAAACTCCATCTGAACCAAAAATTCCTTTGCCTGACCGGTTTTCTGGTGACCGTAAAGGGTTTTGCAACTTTAAAAACAGTTGCAAATTATATTTCAAGTTAAGACCATCCTCGTCTGGCCCTGAAACTCAGAGGGTACAAATCATTATTTCTCTACTACAGGGTGACCCCCAGGCTTGAGCCTTTAACCTGGAACCAAACCACCCAGCCTTGCTAACAGTAGATGCCTTCTTTGAAGCCCTAGGATTGCTTTATGATGATCCAGATCGTGCTGCTACTGCAGAATCAACCCTGCGTAACTTAAAGCAAGGAACTACCACAGCTGAAATGTATTGCTCAGAGTTTCGCAGGTGGGCCCCGGAATCTGGCTGGAATGATGCAGCACTCCGCAGCCAGTTTAGAATGGGCCTTTCAGATGCAATTAAGGATGCTCTGGTCAACTTCTCCTACCCAGCCTCACTGGAGGAGGCTATGAGTCTAGCCATTAGAATTGACCGCCGCCAGCGAGAGAGGAGACGAGAACAAACTACAGCTGTGGCAAACTATATACCTCCCTTGCCGACTGACTATTCCACCTCCAGTGCCAAATCTGAGGAAGAGCCTATGCAGTTAGGCTCCACCCGGTTATCTGCCCAGGAACACACACGCCGGCGTAACATGGGACTCTGCTTGTATTGTGGCCTCAAGGGTCATATGCTCCGTTCGTGCCCTACACGTCCGGGAAACTCCAGGACCTAGGTAATTGCGGGGAGGTTACCTTAGGTCTGCTCTCATCTCCCCAGGGGGACAAGCGTATTCTTTTACCCGCTGTCATTCACTGTGGGACAGGGGCTCATGAACTGCTGGCCTTGGTAGATTCTGGAGCCGCTGAGAATTTTATTGATAAGACTCTGATTACCTCTTTGTCCTTGGAAACTCATGCTCTAGATTGCCCAGTCCGCCTGATTTCCGTGGATAATCGGCCTCTCTCACAAGATCTAGTGCTCCAAGCCACCAATCCTTTCCAGTTACAATTGGGGGCTTTGCATTGGGAGAAGATTTCATGTCTTGTCATTGACTCTCCATCCACTCCTTTGATCCTAGGCCTTCCTTGGCTTCAGAAGCACAATCCTGTAATTGACTGGCGAACAGGAAATATTCTGACTTGGTCCGATCAGTGTAAGCAGAACTGCATCCAGCATCCTGTTCGACTGGCTACCTGTCAAGTGGGAATGGAACAGATTCCACTTTGTTATAAGGACTTTTGGGATGTGTTTTCTAAAGGGATTGCTGACACTTTACCACCTCATCGCAGTTATGATTGTCCTATTGACCTCTTGCCTGACACTACACCTCCTCGAGGGAGAGTCTTTCCACTATCTGAGCCAGAGAATCTTGCTTTGCAAGAATACATCCAGGAAAACCTAGCTAAGGGTTTCATCCGTCCCTCCACTTCTCCCGCAGGAGCAGGATGCTTCTTTGTCCCAAAGAAGGATGGGGGACTGAGACTTTGTGTTGATTACAGAGGTCTAAATAAGATAACTGTTCCCAATCGGTATCCTCTTCCTCTCATCACAGAATTGTTCTCTCAAATCCAGGGAGCCAAAATCTTCTCCAAACTGGACTTAAGGGGAGCCTATAATCTGGTGCGCATACGTGCAGGTGACGAGTGGAAGACAGCCTTTAACACCAAGGATGGTCATTACGAATGTCTTGTCATGCCTTTCGGTCTCAGAAATGCACCAGCTGTCTTTCAGAACTTTATGAATGACATTTTCCGTGACATGTTGGGTCGCTTCATGCTTGTATATTTAGACGACATTTTGATATATTCTCCCAATCTTGAAACACATCAGAAACATGTCTGCTCAGTATTGGCCCGATTAAAGACTCACTCCCTTTTTGTAAAGCCTGAGAAATGTTCTTTTCATGTTAAACAAGTACCTTTCCTAGGCTACCTAATTTCTGACACAGGCCTCACCATGGATCCAGCCAAGATTCAAGCCATTTTAGACTGGGCACCACCTTCAGACCTAAAGGCAGTTCAGCGCTTCCTGGGCTTTGCAAATTTCTATCGAAAATTCATTAAGAACTTTGCCACCATTGCACATCCCATCACCTCTCTCACCAGGAAGACTCCGACTACCTTTAAATGGACTACTGAAGCCCAGGCAGCCTTCACTCAGTTAAAGAAAGCCTTTACCTCTGCACCAATCCTACGTCATCCTGTTCCTGAGCTACCTTTTATTGTGGAGGTAGATGCATCTGAAGTAGGGGTGGGGGCGCTTTTGTCACAAAAGGATCCTGTAAATGCTGCCATCCACCCCTGTGCCTTCTTGTCCCGGAAATATTCCCCAGCAGAGCGCAATTATGATATAGGCAACAGAGAACTTCTAGCCATAAAGATCGCTTTGGAGGAATGGAGACATTGGCTGGAGGGAGCTCGCTATCCATTCATAGTTCTGACTGACCACAAAAACCTTGAATACATCCGTTCTGCTAAAAGACTGAACTCACGTCAAGCCAGGTGGTCATTGTTCTTCTCCAGATTTGACTTCACAATTTCATATTTACCAGGACCAAGAAACATTAAGGCTGACGCCTTGTCTCGCAGCTTTCTTTCAGAGTCTCCTCCTCCGCTTCCTCCACAACCCATTATCTCTGAGGATAGGATTTTGGCTTTCACCCAGACGGACATCTCTGAGGCCTTGTTACCTGCACAGGCTGAAGCCCCTCCCTCCACTCCCTCTGGTATGCTTTTTGTGCCCCTGGCTCTTCGTTTGCAGGTATTGCAACAGGTACATGCATCAAAACCTGCAGCACATCCGGGGTTTAGACAAACTTTTGAAATTATCTCTCGCAACCTCTGGTGGCCATCGATCAGGCAGGATGTGTTAGCCTTCGTCCAGGCCTGTGAAGTTTGTGCCAGAAGCAAGAGCAGTACCTCTAAGCCGCCCGGTCTCCTACGTCCTCTACCAATACCCACCTGTCCCTGGACCCATTTATCTATGGACTTTATCACTGACTTGCCTCTGTCCCAGGGATGTTCCACGATCTGGGTGGTGGTAGACAGGTTCAGTAAAATGGCCCACTTTGTTCCGCTTCCGAAACTCCCATCTGCTAAAGAACTGGCATCTTTATTCATTAAACATGTTTTCAGGCTCCATGGGGCACCAATCAACATTGTCTCAGACCGTGGCTCTCAGTTTATAGCCCAGTTTTGGAAGGCCCTTTGCTCTCAGATGGGGATTAAGTTATCATATTCTTCAGCATATCATCCTGAGACAAACGGCCAAACAGAAAGGACTAATCAGACTCTAGAGAAGATGGTACGTTGTCTGATGGCCAATGATGAGGTGGAGTGGGTCAACGTCCTGCCATGGGCAGAATTTGCCTTTAATAATTGTGCCAGCACATCTACAGGGACCTCTCCCTTCTTCTGTGTTTACGGGTTGCATCCTCGTGTGTGCTCCTTTGATCTTCCACCCTCTGATGTGCCAGATGCCAACACTACAATTGAAAATTTCTCCAAAATCTGGTCCGATGTCAATCATGCTATTTCTCGCTCTGTGCAGGCTTTTAAGAAAATGGCGGACAAGAGGCGCTCAAAGGCACCAGGATATAAAGTTGGTGACAAAGTGTGGCTATCATCTAGGAATCTGTCCCTGCATGTTCCATCTAAAAAACTTGGCCCAAAATTCATCGGGCCCTATGAAATTTCGGAGATTGTTAATCCTGTATCCTATAGATTAAAACTCCCCCCATCCATGCGCATTCCAAATGTCTTTCATGTTTCATTGTTGAAACCTGTTCATTCCAGCCTCCAAGTAAATGAACCAGAACCTGTGGATGTGTTGGACAGTCAGGAATATGAAGTGGCATTTATTCTTGATTCCAGACGAGTGCGCAATTCCTTACAATATCTCGTTCATTGGAAAGGTTTCGGCCCAGAGGATCGATCTTGGGTCCCAGCTCGTGATCTTCATGCTGACCGACTTAAGAAGAAGTTCCATCTTCGTTATCCAAGTAAGCCTTGGGGTGCAGGAGCAACCCCTCGAGGAAGGGGGGGTACTGTCAGTACTAGGATCCCTTTAGGACCCAGCACACTCACCTGACACAGCCTTTACCTGGGAAACAACAATGATTGGCCAGCTGACCTTTAAATAACTTGCAACAGCATTCAATCATTGCTCGTGTTAGAGTTACCTTGTGTTTGATCCAGTTTGATATCTGCTCTGTGTATTTCGTGTATGACCCGGCTTGTTTGACCCTGTTTGCTTGCTTCTGATTCGGTACCGTTTGGACTCTGATCTTCCTGTGTATGACCCAGCTTGCCTAGACTACGTTTGCCTGATTCCACCAGTAACTTCATCTGCAGCGGTGAACTACAAGGTCCAGCAAACATCGACCTACAACTACAGCGGTGAACTACAAGTCCCAGCTGACCTGCTCTGCTCATGGTATGTGCTCTTGTTCCTTGAACTCTTTGCATAATCAGAACACCTGAACTGTTACCTGTTATATGCTCTAGCCTGACATTTGGCCAACTCAATATTGAACCCTAAGGACTAAGACTGGGATGCCAATACATTTTATATGTGTGTAAAGTCAGGCATCACAATACTTTTGGCAATATAGTGTATATCAGATATATACATCTATCCACTACTTATTTCTGACTATTTCACAGACGGTAACAATCTATTGTTCCAGTCATCCTTAAACAGATACATGTTAGGGCTAGGTAACCTACCAATAGGTTTTTCAGTTGTGGCAGGAAATCAGAGAACCCTTAAGAGAACCTAAAAGGAAATATACAAATTCCATGAAGACTCCATTTCCATTTTCCACTGAAACAATCTGGATACAATTTACAATATATACATTTGTAGTCCGTAATGTGGTCACTGCATGGCAACCCAACTGGTAAAAACACAATACTGTAAACAAAGGGCATGTTCACACCACTTGGGCTAAACACAAACATTACTGCAACACATTACCTGTACTGGTCCAATTTATTTTGACGGGAACCATACAGCACCTCTACTACACAAATGTGCTTCTCCACCCCATAAAGGTACATGTCATATAATGGCACAAGAACGCCATAGCAATAAAATGAAGGCTGTACTGGGAGAAATACAAAGGCTGTCACTGATCTGGAACATGGATGCAGATCTGGAATATCAGATGAAGGCAAAATTGCTAATCTGCACTGGAGTTGAGCTTGGGCGCTCTCCAAACTCATCTTTATCTGAACCTTGGCATTGCGATATTTTCCAATGCAATGAGCTGTGGTCATTCTCGCCTCGCACCACATGTAAACAAAGGGGTGGCATTGACTAAATATGGGCATGTGTCTATATAAGGGCACCGGCATCATCAGCTTCCCATGCCTTTTTTTATTTGTGTGCACGCTGCAGGGCAGGGAATGACTTGGCCCGCAGCTCATTGGATTAGAAATCTGCTCAGATAGAGATGACTTTGAAGGACACCCAAGCTTATTCCTAATTTGTGTATTTGTCCAAAGTCAGTGACTTAGAAAGTATTGAAGTGATACTACATTTTTTTTTAACCTTAATCCATTCTTTGCATTAAGGCAAAAAACACTACACTACCTGATCTACCCACATCTGTGTCTTAACTCTTAACTGTCTCCATGGCACTGCTCCAGAACCACTCCCCTCACTTCCTGTTTTTCGCAGGAGACACTGAAGGCAGCCATAGGCTCCTACTGCCGTCAGTCAAACCCCTGTGTGGACGGAGCAGGGGTGTGGCTTACCGGTGACGTGTCTGTCTATGGATGCATGGACCCAATGGGAGCGCTCACGCATGGGTGCCTCCTTAGCACACTGCTTTCTGCAGGAGGCACCAAGGATGGACAAGCTGACAGTGCCAGAAGACAGGGAAAGTGACCTTTCTGTGCAATATTGTTGCACAGAGCAGGTAAGTATGTCCTCTTTTTATTTTTATTAATATCACTTTTTTTTATTTGGTATCACTTGAAGTTGTTGGATTAGCATGACAGCCACAGAATTCATATTTTAAGAAGAGGTCTGCAGCAACATTCACTATACTTCTTCCCTACAGGTTTCCTTGAAATGTTCCTATAATTAGGAAATGAAAACCACAATACACACAGGAAGTTGCCAACACACACCAAAGGAAATGAACATTATTTTCGTTTCCTCTCGTACTTTAAAGCAGCCAAATTGGGCAGAGTTGGTACTGATTCTGTGTACAAAGCGCTCATCCTCAGATCTTACTAGTAGCTATTTTTACATTGCCCAGCCAGTGACAGAGCCTTGTCAGGTTCATGGAAAGTTATAGGAAATATTTCACTGGGAATAAAAGCACATCCAGCTGCTCACTAATTAGACAGGGCAGCATGTTTATTAGTCTGTTAGCATCCAGATTCATGTAAATCTGTAATACAAACTTTACTCTGCAGTGCCCGGTAGGGATGAGCTTCGTGTTCGAGTCGAACCCATGTTCGACTCGAACATCGGCTGTTCGACCGTCCGTCGAATTGCGAACGATATGGGCCGTTCGCGCCAAATTCGTGTGGCGCGTCACGGCCCATAATTCACTGCGGCATCGCAGTGCATTGCTGGCTGATGATTGGCCAAGCATGCACTATGACCCGCATGCTTGGCCAATCACAGCGCCGTCAGTAGAGAGAGCTGTAATTGGCCAAAGCCAGGGTGGCTTTGGCCAATTATGGCTCAGGGGATTTAGTACACACCCCACACTATATAAGGCCGCCTGCACGGCGGCCCTGTGTAGTGTGTGTTCCGGTGTGCTGAGAGATAGAGAGAGAGAGAGACAGTGTCATTTGATTTGAGTTAGATAGATTAGGCAGAACAGTCAGTCAGTTAGCTGCACTTACAGTGTATTGTGTATATATATGCATCCCAGGTGTTGCATATATATATATACACTGTATTCAGTTTAGCTAGATCCGTTCCTGTTATCTTCTATCTAGACTATTTAGTGCAGTGTGTCCTGCTCACAGTGTTCAGCTAGATCCGTTCCTGCTATTTACATTCAGTGCAGTGCGTCCTGCTCACAGTGTTCAGCTAGATCCGTTCCTGCTATTTACATTCAGTGCAGTGCGTCCTGCTCACAGTGTTCAGCTAGATCCGTTCCTGCTATTTACATTCAGTGCAGTGCGTCCTGCTCACAGTGTTCAGCTAGATCCGTTCCTGCTATTGACATTCAGTGCAGTGCGTCCTGCTCACAGTGTTCAGCTAGATCCGTTCCTGCTATTTACATTCAGTGCAGTGCGTCCTGCTCACAGTGTTCAGCTAGATCCGTTCCTGCTATTTACATTCAGTGCAGTGCGTCCTGCTCACAGTGTTCAGCTAGATCCGTTCCTGCTATTTACATTCAGTGCAGTGCGTCCTGCTCACAGTGTTCAGCTAGATCCGTTCCTGCTATTTACATTCAGTGCAGTGCGTCCTGCTCACAGTGTTCAGCTAGATCCGTTCCTGCTATTTACATTCAGTGCAGTGCGTCCTGCTCACAGTGTTCAGCTAGATCCGTTCCTGCTATTTACATTCAGTGCAGTGCGTCCTGCTCACAGTGTTCAGCTAGATCCGTTCCTGCTATTTACATTCAGTGCAGTGCGTCCTGCTCACAGTGTTCAGCTAGATCCGTTCCTGCTATTTACATTCAGTGCAGTGCGTCCTGCTCACAGTGTTCAGCTAGATCCGTTCCTGCTATTTACATTCAGTGCAGTGCGTCCTGCTCACAGTGTTCAGCTAGATCCGTTCCTGCTATTTACATTCAGTGCAGTGCGTCCTGCTCACAGTGTTCAGCTAGATCCGTTCCTGCTATTTACATTCAGTGCAGTGCGTCCTGCTCACAGTGTTCAGCTAGATCCGTTCCTGCTATTTACATTCAGTGCAGTGCGTCCGGCTCACAGTGTTCAGCTAGATCCGTTCCTGCTATTTACATTCAGTGCAGTGCGTCCTGCTCACAGTGTTCAGCTAGATCCGTTCCTGTTATCTTCCTACTGACAGGCAGGCTTGTCTGGTTACAGTATATAAAGCTACCTGAAGAAAATTACAGGTGTTCTTTTTGATCCTATTAGTACCACGGTCAGGCAGCTAGACTATTTACATTTAGTACAGTGTGTCCTGCTCACAGTGTTCAGCTAGATCCGTTCCTGTTATCTTCCTACTGACAGGCAGGCTTGTCTGGTTACAGTATATAAAGCTACCTGAAGAAAATTACAGGTGTTCTATCCCAGCTTAGTGCAGCTACAGGCCATTAGTATGTCTGGAAGGCCAAGAAGGAGAGGCAGACAGTCACAAGCCAATAAGAGAGGGCAAGCAGGCTCTGTGTCTAGTGCTGGTCGTGGAGACGGTGCATCCTCATCAGCACGTGGCCATGGGACACGCTTGGCCTTTTTTTCGGCAGCTGGCCGTGTTGAGCCGCAACATGCGGAAGACTTGGTCGAGTGGATGACCAAGCCGTCCTCATCCTCCTCATCCTCTCTCACCCATGCCCAGGGTGCTTTGTCTGGCAAAGCAGCGGCCTCTTCCCTCAGCTCAATGTCATCAGTGACTCCTTCCCTAGCTCCACCATGTCCTCATGAGGATTCCCTCGAACTGTTTGACCACAGTGTTGGGTACATGCTCCAGGAGGATGCCCAGCGTTTGGAAGGCTCTGATGATGATACTGAGCTCGATGAAGGCAGTAACATGAGCACGGACAGAGGGGGTGCCCAAGAAGGACAGCAATCTGGCAGTCATGCTCCCCCTGCTGCAGCATACTGCCAGGTTTGCTCCAGTGATGAGGAGGGAGGGGATGATGAGGTCACTGACTCAACGTGGGTGCCTGATAGGAGAGAGGAGGAGGAGGAGGAGGAGGAGGAGGCGGCACATCACCAACGAGGCAGGATGCCCTCCAGGGGCCAGCCTAAGGGCAGCACATTGACTGCATCACACCCCAAAGCTCCACATGTGCAGGGCGCTGCAGTCTCTGCGCGTTATTCAAAAAGTTCTTTGGTGTGGGCCTTTTTTGAGACGAGTGCATCAGATCGCACCGCTGCTATTTGCAACATATGTCTCAAGCGTATCTCGCGTGGCCAAAACATCTCCCGCTTGGGTACCACATGCTTGACCAGACATATGTTGACCTGCCATGCAGTTCGTTGGCAAGCGTATCTGAAAGACCCACACCAAAGAACAAAGAGGATCTCTCCTTGCTCCTCATCAGCTGAGATTTCCAACCCCACTAGACCTTCAGTCCTCTCTGAGACCTGCAGTGAGAGGAATGAAGGTGTAGAATTAGGTGTGTCACAGCCAAGTACTTGTGGGCAATCTGCTTTTGGTACACCGACGTCAGATTGTACCAGGCAAATTTCCCTGCCCCAGCTGCTGCACCGCCGAAAGAAGTTTGCTCCCAGCCATCCACATGCCCAGCGGTTGAATGCTAGCTTGGCAAAATTGCTAGCACTTCAACTGCTGCCTTTTCAGTTGGTAGACTCTGCCCCCTTCCGTGAGTTTGTGGAATGTGCGGTTCCTCAGTGGCAGGTACCCAAACGCCACTTTTTCTCACGGAAGGCGATTCCGGCTCTCTACCGGCATGTGGAAGGCAATGTCCATGCCTCGCTGGACAGGGCGGTCAGCGGTAAGGTGCATATTACCGCTGACTCATGGTCCAGCAGGCATGGACAGGGACGTTACTTAAGTTTCACGGCGCATTGGGTGACTCTGCTGGCAGCTGGGAAGGATGCAGGACAAGGTGCAGTAGTGTTGGAGGTTGTTCCGCCACCACGCCTCCAAAATGCTGATTGTGACACACCTCTCTCCTCCACCCCCTCCTCTTCTTCTTCCTCCATGGCCTCTTCCTCGGAACCAGCGGTGCTCCGTAGGCGTTCAAGGGGCTACGCAAGTACGCAGGCCAAAAGATGCCATGCGGTGCTTGAGCTGGTGTGCTTGGGGGACAGGAGCCACACTGGGGCAGAGGTTCTGTCAGCTCTGCAGGGGCAGGTTCAGAGGTGGTTGACGCCACGCCAACTTAAGGCAGGAATGGTGGTTTGCGACAATGGCACCAACCTCCTCTCTGCCCTCCGACAGGGACAACTGACCCATGTGCCCTGTTTGGCTCACGTCCTTAACTTGGTGGTGCAGCGGTTCTTGGGCAGGTACCCGGGCTTACAGGATGTCCTGAGGCAGGCCAGGAAAGTCTGTGTGCATTTCCGCCGGTCATATAATGCCAGTGCTCGGCTGACGGACCTCCAAAAGGAGTTTAACCTGCCCAAGAACCGCCTAATCTGTGACATGCCCACCAGGTGGAACTCGACGTTGGCCATGCTGCAGCGGCTGCACACGCAGCAGAGGGCCATCAATGAGTACCTGTGCGACTATGGCACCAGGACAGGGTCAGGGGACCTTGGTTTTTTTTCCCCACGCCAGTGGGCCATGATCAGGGATGCATGCACTGTCCTGTCACCATTCGAGGAGGCCACGAGGATGGTGAGCACTGACAGTGCATGCATCAGTGACACTGTCCCCCTTGTCCACCTGTTGGAGCACACGCTGCGTGGAATAATGGACAGGGCACTTGAGGCAGAACAGAGGCAGGAAGAGGAGGACTTCCTTAGCTCTCAAGGCCCCCTTTATCCAGACAGTGTTCCTGCGTGCCCGCCGATCACACAGGAAGAGGACGAGGAGGAGGAGGAGGAGGAGGAGGAGGAAGATTGTGTCAGTATGGAGGTGGAGCCTGGCACTCAGCATCAGCAGTCTTTAAGGGATCAGTCCCAAGGAACACATGGACTTGTACGTGGCTGGGAGGAGGTGGCTGCGGACGTTGTTGTCCTTAGTGACCCAGAGGACTCCGGACCGAATGCCTCAGCAAACCTACGCTGCATGGCCTCCCTGATCCTGCAAAGCCTGCGTAAGGATCCTCGTATTCGTGGTATCAAGGAGAAGGACCAATACTGGCTGGCAACCCTCCTTGATCCACGTTACAAGGGTAAGGTTGCGGACCTTATCTTGCCATCGCAGAGGGAGCAGAGGATGAAACATCTTCGGGAGGCCTTGCAGAAAGGTCTGTGCAACGCGTTCCCAGAGACTGGGAGGTTACAAACTCCTGTTTCTGGACAACGTGTTGCTGAGGCTTCGGTCAGTCAAAGAAGGAGCGGTGGAGAAGGTGGCCGTCTGACCGATGCGTTCAGACAATTTTTTGGTCCGCAGCCCCAAGGTATGATCGGTTCCAGCAACCATCGCCAGCGTCTGTTTTACATGGTGCAGGAATACCTAGGGGCAAGATCAGACTTGGACACCTTTCCCACCGAAAATCCTCTGGGTTACTGGGTCTTGAGGATGGATCACTGGCCAGAGCTTGCACAGTATGCAATTGAGCTACTGGCCTGTCCTGCATCCAGCGTTCTTTCGGAACGTACATTCAGTGCTGCTGGAGGCGTGGTAACCGATCACAGGGTGCGTCTGTCCACTGACTCGGTCGATCGGCTGACCTTCATAAAAATGAATCAGTCTTGGATCACCACCAGCTACCAAGCACCTGATGCTGATGTAACTGAATAATTTTTTTCAGATCCCTTCAAAGACTGCCTATGCTGATGCTGAGTGATTATCCCTGAGTAATTATCCTCTTCCTCCTCAATCATCACGCTGATAGCTTGTAAGAACATTTTTGGTTCTGGGCGCCACCACCAGTGCCTAAGGCACAATTTTTCAGCCCCTGTATAACAGGGGCGTGTAATTACAATTTTTGATGTAATACTTTGCAGCACGGCTCGTTCCTGCATTCCAACTAGAGTGTCTGTGAGGGGTTGCAGTGTTGTGGCACCAGCACCAGTGCCTAAGGCCCAATTTTTCTGCCCCTGTCTAACAGGGGCGTGTAATTACAATTTTTGATGCAATACTTTGCAGCAGTGCTCGTTCCTGCGTTCCAACTAGAGTGTCTGTGAGGGGTTGCAGTGTTGTGGCACCAGCACCAGTGCCTAAGGCCCAATTTTTCTGCCCCTGTCTAACAGGGGCGTGTAATTACAATTTTTGATGCAATACTTTGCAGCAGTGCTCGTTCCTGCGTTCCAACTAGAGTGTCTGTGAGGGGTTGCAGTGTTGTGGCACCAGCACCAGTGCCTAAGGCCCAATTTTTCTGCCCCTGTCTAACAGGGGCGTGTAATTACAATTTTTGATGCAATACTTTGCAGCAGTGCTCGTTCCTGCGTTCCAACTAGAGTGTCTGTGAGGGGTTGCAGTGTTGTGGCACCAGCACCAGTGCCTAAGGCCCAATTTTTCTGCCCCTGTCTAACAGGGGCGTGTAATTACAATTTTTGATGCAATACTTTGCAGCAGTGCTCGTTCCTGCGTTCCAACTAGAGTGTCTGTGAGGGGTTGCAGTGTTGTGGCACCAGCACCAGTGCCTAAGGCCCAATTTTTCTGCCCCTGTCTAACAGGGGCGTGTAATTACAATTTTTGATGCAATACTTTGCAGCAGTGCTCGTTCCTGCGTTCCAACTAGAGTGTCTGTGAGGGGTTGCAGTGTTGTGGCACCAGCACCAGTGCCTAAGGCCTAATTTTTCAGCTCCTGTTCAACAGGGGCATGTAATTACAATTCTTGATCTAATATTTCACAGCAGGGCCCTGTGAGGGCTTACAGTGTTTTGGCCACAGCAACACCTAAGGCCCAAATTTCTGCTGAGTATATAGGGCAGGACCCTACTTTCAAACATCTAACTTACAAACGACTCCTACTTGCAAACGGAAGGAGACAACAGGAAGTGAGATGAAATCTACCCATAGGAAGGGAAATTCTCTCATGTAAGAGTTAATATGGGAAAACAATTTCTCCTTTCCACTGATGCTTTCCAATCCTTGTTCCACAAAAAAACCCAAATTTTCAAAAAACATTTTTCATTGGGACAAAAAAGTGAGGTGAAATCTTCTGAAGAGGAGGAAAGACGCAAAACAAATGTCACAGGGGTGATAACCCTTCCCTATGTTTTCCAAAAAGCTTAGAAAAGATTTTTTGGCTGGAGCTAAACACATTAAAAATGTTCAAAATTACAAAGAGATTCTACTTAACAACAAACCTACAGTCCCTGTCTTGTTTGCACCGCCTGTATACTGCTGTTCAGAGTATATAGGGACCTTTCCTTATTTTAATTTGGGTGCGGGGTTCCCCTTAATATCCATACAAGACCCAAAGGGCCTGGTAATGGACTGGGGGGTACCCATGCCGTTTGTTTCACTGATTTTCATCCATATTGCCAGGACCCGACATGACATTAAACCCGCAAGCAGTTTTAAATGAGATTTTTTCCTTTAAAAATGACATTTGGTGCAGGGACTGTTCTAAACATGGGAAACACGCGTCACTTTACAGGCATACTATAGACACCCCCCAGGTACGATATTTAAAGGAATATTTCACTTTTTTTTTTTTACTTTAAGCATCATTAAAATCACTGCTCCCGAAAAAACGGCCGTTTTTAAAAGTTTTTTTTGCATTGATACATGTCCCCTGGGGTAGGACCCGGGTCCCCAAACCCTTTTTAGGACAATACCATGCAAATTAGCCTTTAAAATGAGCACTTTTGATTTCGAACGTTCGAGTCCCATAGACGTCAATGGGGTTCTAACGTTCGTGCGAACTTTCGGTCCGTTCGCGGGTTCTGGTGCGAACCGAACCGGGGGGTGTTCGGCTCATCCCTAGTGCCCGGGTATACAGCAATATTACAGACTTTTACAAAGTTGCAAGAAGAAAACGTGTGAATATTAAAATTCACACTAAGGCCGCGTACACACGGGCGGATTTTTCGACCAGACCGGTCCGACGGACTTTCTGACGGACTTTTGACTGAACGGACTTGCCTACACACGATCACACCAAACTCCGACGGATTCGTACGTGATGACGTACGACCGGACTAAAATAAGGAAGTTGATAGCCAGTAGCCAATAGCTGCCCTAGCATTGGTTTTCGTCAGTCGGACTAGCATACAGACGAGCGGGTTTTTCGACCGGACTCGAGTCCGTCAGAAACATTTGAAGCATGTTTCAAATGTAAAGTCCGTCAGATTTTCGACTGGAAAAGTCTGCTGAAGGTCCGATGAAGCCCACACACGATCAGATTGTCCGCTGGACTCGGTCTGTCGGACCAGTCCGGTCAAAAAGTCCGCTCGTGTGTACGCTGCATAAGAAGTCCAGAGGCATTTTTAATAGGGCCATTTACATACCTCCCAACTGTCCCTGATTTCGAGGGACTGTCCCTGATTTGGATCAATGTCCCTCTGTCCCTTATTCCTCCTTATTTGTCCCTCATTTCGGTGTGATCTATATAGGAGGTATGTAAAATGCACTTTTTTTCTACCAAAAAGTGTTTCCCAGTGCTAAACCTTTCATCTGATTTTTAAATTGCTGCATTTGTAAATTCCAAAAGCCAATATAAATGGATAGTAGCGGTAAAATAAGCACTTGTGGGTTTAACCAATCTTATTTTCTCCCCTCGTCTTTCAGGACAGCACCTGGAGAGAGCGCAGCTCCACCCACTTTTCCCAGGAAACACTGCAGTCAGTTTTTTCTTTAAAGACCGGACACTTCCACCATGGCCTCAGTTGTAGTGTTTCCTCCGCCATGGTGGAAGCGCTGCAGGGAACCAGGGGTGTGCTGCGCTGTCTCCAGGTGGAGAGAGTTGGGGCATACCGGTATTCTGTTTTTTTTGTGGCAGGCCAGCCCAGCTTCCTCCCTTCACGTGCGGGGGTGGCTCCGGCGTCCTCCCCTCTTCATACCCGGCGAGGGTCAGGCTGCGGGGGGTCCCAGTCCCTTTAGACCGGCGGCTGGCTTGGAAGGAGCGGCGTCTCCTCTTCAACCCCATTGCACAGCCTTCCGGGTTCCGGTGGCGAGCGCGTCACTACGGCCAGGGGCGGGACCTCCAGCGGCGCGACGCGGCTTCCGGTTCCGGCCGCTGGAACGCAGGAGGGGAGGGCAGGTCTCTTCCGGCTGACGTCATTTCCGGCCCTCGCAGCGGCGAGTGGACCGGGAAAGTTTAAAAGACAAGCACCAAACGCCATTGCAAATCCTGTCAATATGGAGGAGGAACAATCGGTGGTGGCAGGAGCAGGAGCCACACAAGTCAGCCAGGCCCAGGTAAGCGGGGACAGCGTGTCTCTGTAACTTACTCGATGGGCATGTTTTAGTTCCCTCTTTGGTAAATGTTTTAAAGAGCCTGCAGCATTCTTCCTGGGTATTGAAGCAGGAAGTAAATGTGTTTAAGATTGTGAAGTAAATCTGTGGGGGGATTTACTGGCTGAGTGAAGGAGGGGGGTTAAAGTGTTCGCTCTCCACTCTTTTTCAGCATGCTGTTTATAGGTGTTTTCTGTTTGTGTATTTCAGAAGGCAAAAGAAAAGACCAAGCATTCGTCTTTTCCTGTTAAAAGAAAATGCCCATCTTGTAAAAACGTGCTTAAAGAGTCTTGGGCAAAGGTGTTATGCAAGGGGTGCATTGCAGACTTGGTTAAGGAGGAAACCACTCCTAGTGTACCTGTGGTTCAGCAGGACTTACTGAGCTCATTTAGGAAGGATTTGGCGGAGACCTTTGAGTCATTTAAATCCTACCTTGACAAACGTCCAGCCGCAGGCAGCTCAGTACCTCGTTCCCAGTCTTCTGTTTCCGCATATAGGGGTGACAGTGACTCGGAGGAGGAAAATCGTAGCGTGGCTACGGAATCAGAGGAAGAAGCAGATGAAGAGAAAGAATCTTCTTCTTCTTCTTCTCGATATAAGTTGTCTCTAGAGGAGGTGGATGATTTACTAAAAACTATCCACACTACTCTTAATATTACAGAGGACAAGGCCCAGCTGTCGTTACACGATAAGATGTTTCAAGGCATGGGTGAGGTGAAACACAGGATGTTTCCGGTGCACAAGTTTCTGTCAGAAACAGTTAAAAGAGAATGGAAGGACCCAGAGAGGGCCCCCTTCTTTTCTAGATCCCTCAAACGCAGGTTTCCCTTTGAGGAAGATAGCGCACAGGTCTGGAACAAAAAACCTAGACTGGATGCGGCCTTCTCTCAGGTGTCGAGAAACACTGACCTCGCGTTTGAGGACATGGGTATCCTCAAGGACCCCATGGACAAGAGGGCTGACTCCCTGCTAAAGAAAGCCTGGGATTCCACCCTAGCAAATTTAAAGCCAGCTATGGCATCAACAGTGGTAGCCAGAAACCTGGAGCACTGGTTGGAACAGCTAAAGGTTCATATCGAGGCAGGTACACCTCGTAAGGATCTTTTGGAGACCTTACCAGTGCTTATGAAAGCCGTTGGATATATGGCAGATGCTTCGGCCGAATCAGTTAGGATGTCGGCCAGATCATCTGCCCTAATCAACTCAACGCGCAGGGCTCTGTGGGTCAAGACTTGGACCGGGGACACAGCCTCTAAAGCCAAGTTATGCGGTTTACCCTTTGAGGGGGATTTGGTTTTTGGCCCAGGTCTTGAAGCCATTCTTGAGAGAACGGCTGACAAAAAGAAAGCCTTCCCCATTAAGAAAAAGGTGGTTCCTCAGGGCAACAAAAATTTTCGTCCTTTTCGGAAAACCACAGACTCAAAGGAGACAGGATATAAAAGACCTTGGAGGTCTCAGAGAGGCAGGGGCAAGTCAGGGGTACTCTTTCGCCCCCCTACCCCAAATACTAAGAGCCAGTGACGGTCCCCAGTCTGTGGGAGCAAGGTTACAAACCTTCTTCCCACAGTGGCAGAGGATAACAGACAGTCCGTTTATCCTAAAAACTATAAGGGAGGGTTACGGACTGGAGTTTGCCCAACCCCCTCCGGTTCGGTTTTATTTAACTCAGGCTCCCAGAGACCCGGAGAAGCTTACGGCTATGTCAGCAATTCTGCAGGAGTTAATTCAGCAGAAGGTGGTAGTAAATGTTCCCCCCAACGAGGTAGAACAGGGGTGCTATTCACACATCTTCCTGGTGAAGAAGCCTTCAGGCAAGTTCAGGTTGATCCTGAACCTGAAGATACTCAACAGAGCGGTCAGGTACAAAAGGTTCAAGATGGATACGATATTTTCGGTAAAGGGTCTCCTGACCCCAGACTGCTTTATGGTATCCATAGACCTAAGAGATGCATATCTCCATGTGCCTATAGCACCAGCATCACAGAAGCACCTCAGATTTGCGATCAGGATAGGGGGATCTGTCCTACATCTGCAATTCAGAGCTCTCCCCTTCGGGCTGTCATCCTCTCCGAGGATATTTACAAAAATTCTGGCGGAGGCCTTAGCCCCTCTCAGAATAGAAGGAATTTCGATTGTCCCATATCTAGACGATCTGCTAATATTTGCCAAATCAAGGCACATATTGGAGAGAGATCTACAAAGGACGAGGAGGCATCTGGAGAGCCTAGGGTGGTTAATAAACGAGGAAAAATCGAACCTGATCCCATCACAGGCAATAACCTTTCTAGGTTACACTATCGACTCCATACAGGGAAAAATGTATCTCCCAGAGGAGAAGATAGTAAAGCTTCAGAACGCTGTAAAAAAGGCCCAGACAAACCTGCCAATTTCTATCAGGGCAGTGATGTCTGTTTTGGGGCTCCTTACTGCAGCAATACCTGCAGTACAGTGGGCACGGTTGCATGCAAGGGAACTTCAACAGACAATTTTGAAAAGTTGGTCTTATGGAGAGTCCCTAGAAAAGACGATAACGATATCTCCCCGAGTTCAGAGGAAGCTCTGGTATGGAGGAGCTACTCCAATCTGAACAAGGGCCTGCTCTGGTTTTTTCCCCAGGAGAGGAGATTAACAACAGATGCGAGTTCCTGGGGGTGGGGAGCCCACCTGGAAGGACAGATGGCTCAAGGCAATTGGACAAGAAGGGAAGCCAGGAGATCCTCCAATTGGAGGGAATTAAGGGCTATTCTCCTAGGGCTATGGGCTTTCGAGGAAATAGTCCGGGGGCATCATGTTCAGGTGCTATCAGACAATGCCACAGCAGTGGCATATGTTACAAGACAGGGGGGCACGAGAAGCAAGGTCTTGCTAGCCTTGTCAGTTCAGTTGCTATCCTGGGCGGAAGGCAACGTAAAGTCCCTAACAGCTGTACACCTAAAAGGAGAGCTGAATCTAGTGGCAGACTTTCTAAGCAGAGAAAGGATACTAGAGGCAGAATGGAGTCTGAACAAGGAGGTATTCCAGGAATTAACAAAGAAATGGGGAACTCCTCAGATAGACCTGTTCGCATCCCACAAGAATGCAAAGGTGAGAGCCTATTACTCGCTAAACAGGCAAGATCAGGCGAAAGGTTTGGATGCGCTGGCACAACCATGGAACTTCCACTTGTGCTACGCCTTTCCCCCCTTTCAAATGATCCCTTGGGTGTTGAAAAAACTACAGCGAGAGACCACAAGTTTAATCCTAGTGGCTCCTTTTTGGCCCAAGAGACCCTGGTTTGCAACCATACAGAGATTGGCAGTGGAACCACATTGGGTTCTCCCACTTCGAAAGGATCTGCTATCCCAGGGACCCCTTCAGCATCCAAATGTCAATCAGCTCAGGCTGACAGGTTGGTTACTGAGGAGCAGTTGCTAAAAAGAAGGGGCTTCTCAGATAAGCTGGTATCAACCCTGTTAAATAGCCGAAAGAAGGTTACCAGGGGTATTTATTTTAAGACATGGAAGCGGTTTAATTCCTGGTGCATGACTAAAAAATGTTCACCACAGGAGTTGCCCTCAATTTTAGAGTTTCTCAATGAGGGTATGGAGATGGGGCTGGCAGCCAGTACCCTGAAGGTCCAGGTAGCTGCCTTGTCGGTGTTTCTTGAGAGAAAGTTATCTCAAGAACCATTTATAGTGAGATTTTTCAAAGCATTGGCCAGGCTTAGGCCGGTACCTTTCAAATCCTTTCCTAAATGGGATTTATCTCTGGTGCTACAAGGGTTGATCAGATCACCTTTTGAGCCACCACAGGAAGCAACTTTAAAAGTATGGACGCTTAAACTGGTTCTTTTGGTGGCAGTTACCTCAGCCAGAAGAATTAGTGAGTTACAGGCTCTATCTATAGTAGAACCCTTTTGTTTGATATTTTCAGACCGGGTAGTGCTGAAAACTGACCCGGGCTTCTTGCCAAAGGTCGCAACCTTTTTTCATAGGGCACAAGAGATAGTTTTACCTACTTTTTGTCCTACACCATCCAACTCTAAAGAGGAGGCTTTTCATACCCTGGATGTGAGGAGATGTTTACTCCATTATTTAGAGATTACGAGAGAGTTTAGGAAGACAAATTCTCTTTTTATTCTTTTTTCTGGATCACGCAAGGGTCATTGTGCTTCTAAAAGCACTATAGGCAGATGGCTTAGAATGGCGATCAGTGAAGCCTACAGGGCTGCAGGGGCTGATCCTCCCACAGGGGTAATGGCCCATTCAACAAGGGCAGTAGCAACGTCCTGGGCAGAAAGAGCGGGGGCTTCTCCAGGCCGGATCTGTAAAGCGGCCACGTGGACAAGTTTCTCCACCTTCACCCGCCACTACAGGTTGGACTTGCTATCAGCAGCGGATCAATCGTTTGGCAGGAAGGTCCTGCAGGCGGTGGTCCCACCCTAGAGTAAGTACTCTTTTATCATCTCCAGGTGCTGTCCTGAAAGACGAGGGGAGAAAAACCCTAGTTAGACTTACCGGTAACGGTATTTCTACGAGTCTTTCAGGACAGCACCGATGACCCGCCCTAAATGGTTTATAAAAATGTGGTGTTATTGCTATGTTCTGCTTATCTAATTTCAGCATGGCTGGAGGTACTCTATGAACAACTGAGGCCATGGTGGAAGTGTCCGGTCTTTAAAGAAAAAACTGACTGCAGTGTTTCCTGGGAAAAGTGGGTGGAGCTGCGCTCTCTCCAGGTGCTGTCCTGAAAGACTCGTAGAAATACCGTTACCGGTAAGTCTAACTAGGGTTTTTTTTGTACAATTCTCCTTTATGGGAGGCATGGCAAAAGGTGTGTCCTATGCCTGCATACTTTTGAAGATGGATGTCCCTCATTCCCATCTCAGAAAGTTGGGAGGTATGCCATTTATATGCAGATTGACAAGCTTACCTAATAGATGGAAAGAGTATCGGGACGTTATATTCCTTAGCAACCAATGAATACAATTTGAGTGCTAGCAGCTAAGCAGTGGAAGACAGCTGTGATTGTTTGCTATGGGTTACTGCCATTTAATTTAAAGTGGAATTTAAAGTGATTGTAAAGTCTTGTTCAAAAAAACAAAAAACATATTATACTTCCTCTGTTGCAGTCGTTTTACACAGGGCAGCCTGGATCCTCCTTTTCTTGGGCCCCTCCCTTCTGTCAAGTGCCCCCACAGCAAACAGCTTGCTATGGGGGCACCTGAGCCGAGTCACAGCTTCCTGTGTCCATTCAGACATGGAGCCCCGACCCAGCCCCACCCCCTCTCTCCCCTGATTGGCTAACTGACTTTGATTGATGTGTCTCAGCCAATCAGGAGGGGAGTTTCGAATGGCTAAGACACTCGTGGACATTGCAGAGAGAGATTAGGCTTGGGTAAGTAATTAGGGGGTGCTGGGGAGGCTGCTACACTCAGAAGGCTTTTTATCTTAATGCACAGAATGTATTAAGATAAAAAAGCTTTTGCCTTTACAACACCTTTAATTTTAAAAAGGCTTTTTATTGCAATAGACACATACTATGTCCCCCTGTAATAAATGTGTTTACCTGCCTGCCAGCAAACTTGTTTATTGTACACTGAATTAACTCCTTGTTTGTGTACACAGAAGATACGTCATTCCAAGCTGGCTATGGGATCTATGAGGCCCTTAACTGAAGCCTATCAGTAAAAAGTTTGAACATACCTCCCAACTTTTTGAGATGGGAACGAGGGACACCTATTAGCAAAGGTATGTAGGCATAGGACACACCCCCTGCCACACCCCCTTAAAGGAGAAATATACAAAAATGTATCATTTAAACCCACAAGTGCTTTTTTTTTTTTTACCACTACTATTATTTTATATATAGTTAGTCTGGTTAAAAAAAGACACAAGTCTATCTAGTTCAACCAATAAAAAGGGAAAAAAATATCCTTAAAAAAAAAAAACATATAATCCTATATACACCTAATCCAAAGGAAGGCCAAAAAAAAACAAAAAAACAGCAAAGCATGACTGGCATTATACTAGATTTTAAAATTCACAAATGCAGCAATTTAGAAATTGGATGAAAGGTTTAGCACTGGGAAACATTTTTTGTAGGATACAAAGTGCATTTTATATACAACTATATAGATCAGATCAAAATTAGGGACAGATGAGGAGGAAAGAGGGACAGAGGGACATTGTTCCGAATCAGGGATAGTCCCTCGAAATCAGGGACAGTTGGGAGCTATGGTTTAAAAGATTTATTTTACTCTTGCAAACACAGTCAGTTTTCAAAAATAGAATCAATCCTTTGAAGACAGAAAATGACATACACTGTATATCAGATGGATATATACAGTATATTAAACTTTAATATGGATTTTTTTTTTCAAGTAAATAAAACTGACTGAAAACACTAGGAATTGAGCGATTGTCTCTCTTGTGGGCTGATTGTCAAAAATTCAAGCTGTCTATGCCCAGCTTTAATTCTGGCATTTGGCCTTATCTATATTCTCAAAAAGGGATCCATTAAATGTCTGCAGGACCATACCCTGATAAAAAAAAAATAGGCTTAAAATAAACATCACTCTTACTGTTCAGTTTAAGCATTATTTTAAGCATTATCTACAGTTATCCTTAAACCTTTACAAAATGAAATGCATTGGATAATATACACTTGGTGATGAGGGTTGGGGAGCTGCAAACTTTTAGACTGGGAGGCAAATGCAACAAAGCAGAAAGTTTACTAATGCCGCGTACACGCGATCGGAAATTCAGCCAGCAAAAGACCGATAAGAGCTTTTGGTCGGAAAATGCGACCATGTGTATGCTCCATCGGACTTTTGCTGGCAGAATTCCCGCCAGCAAAAGATTGAGAGCAGGTTCTTAATTTTTCGTTCGGAAAAAGTTCCTATCCGAAAATGCGATCGTCTGTACAAATTCCGACGTGCAAAATTCCTACGCATGCTCGAAAACAATTTGACGCATGCTCGGAAGCATTGAACTTCATTTTCTTGGCTCGTCGTAGTGTTGTACGTCACCGCGTTCTTGACGGTCGAAAGATCAGCGAACTTTTGTGTGACCGTGTGTATGCAAGGCAAGCTTGAGCAGAATTCCGTCGGAAAAAACATTCAAGTTTTTTCCAACGGAAAATCTGCTCGTGTGTACGCGGCATTAAAGTGTACCAAGGAGGATGAAACTGGAGGAGCTGCCATTGTTGACCATCAGATATTTAGTATCACTACTAAGTCACTAACCTAGAATGAGCATGCAGTCAGCAAAGTCTGAAAACTCCCATCCTCCATACCTGTTGAAGGTCAGTGACCCACATATACAGTATAGGGATAGCAGTTCTAGAGTGGTGCGACTCTATCATTAATATGGAATTCAAAATAACGCAGTTTCATGACAAAAGAAGAGGAGAAACACTTAATTCTGGCATGCATCCCATGTTAGGCCCCTTGCACACAGGGCCATTTAGGTGCAATATATACCTCCTGGCATTTTAGTGCACTTGGGAGGGACAGATGCATTATCCAGCCCTTCTTCTTGCAGCTTGTCAAAGTCTGGGCGGGACTGAACATGATACCGGGTGCTCCCGGTATGTAGGACCCTGTGCATTCAAAAGGAAGCATGGGAATAAAAAAACAAAAAAAAACACATACTTACCTAGATGGCTGAAGCAGCTATCCAATGCTGCAGCTCTCCCTTGCCAGCTCTACTCCGAGAACTGAACGATCAAAGACCTCCGATAGCTCAGTTCTTGGTCTAAAGTGAGTAGAGAGAGGCCACTGTCAGTCGCAGGCTCTCTGCTCTGCCCCTCCAACACTCCCTGGAGCGCTGGGCTGTGGAGGGGGGGTGGCGACTGGCTTACTCAGGCTCTCAGCGGCTCACTTAGAGGTTGAGCCAACTGCCGATCCAGGCATGTGGGTTTATCCTGACATAATTGTCGGGATGCCTGCAGAGCCTGGACAGATGCTTTGTCCATACTTCTCCTTTAAGGGATGAATGCATAGAAAGAAGGTCTTTAACAACCGTTTTATTGTAA
Source organism: Lithobates septentrionalis (assembly GCA_037952835.1). Taxonomy (NCBI): domain Eukaryota; kingdom Metazoa; phylum Chordata; class Amphibia; order Anura; family Ranidae; genus Lithobates; species Lithobates septentrionalis. The sequence continues at coordinate 1,172,464 of JBBDGP010000231.1, read as the reverse complement.
ATACTTTAGTAATACATTATGATAAATGATTCTCAAAATACTCCATAGTAGAATTCATAACCATGTGATTGTCAGTCCACCATTTAATTAATACTATTTTGGGTCTTCTCTTTGGTATTTAGTAGATTTTTCAAATTTCCTTCTTCTGCCTGTTAAAAAATGTTCATAAATTGGATTCTGTCTCTGGTTTCAGAGTTAACTGCTAACATGTCTCTCTAGATTGTAAGCTCTAACGAGCAGGGCCCTCTGATTCCTCCTGTATTGATTTGTATTGTAACTGTACTGTCTGCCCTCATGTTGTAAAATGCTGTGCAAACTGTTGGCGCTATATAAATCCTGTATTATAATAATAATAACAGCATGTCAGTTGTCTGACTATAAGCTCTGTGATGATGAATGGATCATACACTGAAGAAAGCTCACAAATGATTTTTTATTTAGGCTTCTTATACCCTGCTATGTGCAGAGAGCTCACTAATGCCTGATAATGGATTGAATCTATTTACTCTAGTCTAAGCACTCTGAAAACACCAGAAACCAAAATAATTCTAAGCCGTACCATAATATTTAACAAATAGGCAAAGTATTGCTTCTTACATCTCCACTTGTGCAGAAGCAAAATTGTGTATAGCAGGAAGTTGTTTATTTTAACTCTGTGTCTGCGTGGGTTTCCTCCGGTACTCCGGTTTCCTCCCACACTCCAAAGACATGCTGGAAGGTTAATTGGCTCCTGTCTAAATTGGTATGTGCATGTATGAATGTGAGTTGGGGACCTTAGATTGTAAGCTCCTTGAGGGCAGGGACTGATGTGAATGTATAATTTATATGTAAAGCACTGTGTAAGCTGACAGCACTATAAGTAAATAAATAAACTCATTGTTGTGTAGAAGAAGATGCAAAAGGATATCTGTGTTGAAGATAAAGACTAAAAATGTTACCTAAAAAGTGGAAATACACTTTAACGAGTCTAAGTATAAAACATTTGCTGCACGGATGTTTTGAACATTCGCACAGGCTAAACAATTGATCCCCGTATTGTTTGTAACATAATTTTCTCGTATGATTGTTAGCTCTATCTCGTAGCCATAAAGTGGCATTTTTCTGAAATACCTCAATCATAAAAGAACAAAAAAACTGCATTAAGAAAAGCCTGGAGCAACAGCATGCAATGATGTATGTGAAGGGCGCACATGACAGTGGTAGCAGTGTAAGGGTTAAGGTTAAGTTGTGAATGTGGAGCCGAGGGGGAGGGAGGAGCAGGGGAGGGACTAGTTAAAAGGGGTTCCCGCCCTGGGAGGGACAACAGAAAGATTAGGAAAGTTCACAGGAAGGTTGTGCTACCAACATGGCTGATTTGGAGGGGCTCATGGCCCAGTTGAGGGAAGAAGCAGCGGTGCGGGGTGCTGAGTGGCTCCAGGAGACGATCGCAGCCGCACTATAGGGCCCCATGATTCAGGCAAGTGGGGGAGAGAGAAGCGGCACCAGAGCACACGCTCTCGTCCGCCTGAGCGGTTCTCTCCGGACCGCATGACGCCAGCGCAGCGGCACTCGGGTAGTCTGTCTTCCAGACTCCCGGGGGGACCACCGGCGAAACGTCCAGCGGGAAGAGAGCGGGTCAGCGGGCGTGCGGCCCCGGTGGGACAGGAGCGGAGGCAAGCCAGGGAACCGGCCACAGTGAGGCCTACTAACAGGAGAGACATGGAGAGCGCTAGCCCCGCCCCCAGGATGACGGCGGGGAGCTCCGCCATCGCGGCAACTGCACTGCCTGGAGGGATCCCCGGGCCTTCTAATTCTGCGGCAGGGGACAGGCTGAGGGGAGAGAGAAGCAGGGCTGGTCCAACAACTGCAGGAGCGGAGGCGGGCAGGACTGAGGTAGCCCACACCGGTCCGGGGAAGGCGATCCGGAAGTCCGCAGGAGGTTTCGCTGCGCGGAGGAGGGGAAGGATGGCGAGCAATGCGGCAGCCGCGGTCCTCATACCGGGTGGGCCTCCGTCGGATGCAGATGAAGAGTCGTGTCGGAGCGGAAGGGATGAGGAGTCCGGATCGGAGGAGGAGGCGGCCCCCCTGCCCAGGAGGATGGGGCCTGAGGAGAGCAGACGGTCGGCTGATGGGGCGACACCTATGCAGCCAGGTGAGCCAGCACAAGTCATTACAATGTCTAGTTTAACTGATGCATCATGTGTAGCAACGGGGGCTGGGGGGTTAGAAAAAAGCATGGTGGGGTCTGCTATAGGGGGGGGGGACTCCGGGTTTCCTGGGGTTTCTAACGGGCATAAAAGAACTGGTGCAGAGGTTGGAGGCTGCAGAGAAGCCGGTAGGAGGTCCGGGAGCTGCATGGGTACAGCAGTCAGGGAAGGATTTAGGAAGTTCTGGGGGGGACCCGACTACAGAAGTTTCAGCTGTGGTCGCGGCGCCTGCTCAGCAAGCCACGGGGAGTGGAGTTGCGCAAGGGAAGGAAAAAGCAGTGCCGACAGGGGAGGCTGCGGCGAGGAAGGATATCATTAGGCTGGCGGACGCGGCTCGCTGTGAAGTGTATGTGTGCTACGAGGGGCCGTTAGGAGCGCACTTGAAACAAGAAGTGCGGGAAAAGTTATGGAAGGGTGAGTATGTGGAAATATTTTCATTGTTGCCCTTGGAGAAGTTCAATCTTGACAGAGTCAAGCCGGACGACTCCAAAAAGGAAGATGAGGAAAAGAGGAGGTATAGGCTGATCCCTAGGACATTTACAAATTGGTTACAAGCATTCGCGATCATGGCAAGTGTGATAGGGGAGAAGCAACCAGAACACTGTTCGGCGCTTTTCTGCTATCAGGATGCAATAGGGGAAGCGTATAGAGTATATGGAGGGACAGCATGGTTGCGATATGATGAACAGTTCAGGCAGAGGAGAGCGGTTCGCCCAGAGCTACGTTGGGACCATAAGGACATCAGCCTATGGATGCGCTTGATGACGACGGCGAGGGCGCCGAATCAGTTTTTTCAAGGGGGAGCCGGTGGACCGTCCGCCCAGGGACATGCGGCTGGAAACAAAAAAGGGGTTTGTTGGCAGTATAACTCAGGATCCTGTAAGTTTGGAGGAACATGTAAGTTCAAGCATGAGTGCTCAGGCTGCGGGGGAACACATCCATCATCCAGATGTTTTAAGCAGGGCAAAGGTCGACAAGGAGAGGCTGGGAACAAAAGGGAGGACGCCGGTGATGGTGGAAAGGATGCGGCCGTTTCTCGGTAAGTACCCAGACAGAAAAGCAGCATCGCTATTAGAAGATGGATTTACGTTAGGTTTTAGGATTCCATGTAGTTTATCGGCGACTCCCCCGGTCCCCAAAAATTTAAAGTCGGCCCTGCAACATCCGGAAGTGGTTTCGGAGAAACTGCAGAAGGAAGTGGCTTTGGGTAGAATGAGTGGCCCTTTCCCAGTAGTACCTATAGTCGATTTGGTGGTATCTCCGCTGGGAGTGGTGCCCAAAAAGGAGCCCAACAAATTCAGGCTCATTCACCACTTGTCCTTCCCAAAAGGAGGATCCGTGAATGATGCCATAGACCAAGAAGCATGCTCGGTGACGTATACGTCTTTTGATGCTGCGGTAAGGTGGGTGAGACACTATGGAAAAGGTGCCTTGATGGCTAAGGCAGATATAGAGTCAGCGTTTCGACTGTTGCCGGTTCATCCGGATAGTTTCCGGTTGCTCGGGTGCCACTGGAATGACGGATTCTATGTCGATCAATGCCTACCAATGGGTTGTTCAGTGTCGTGTACGATATTTGAGCAATTCAGCTCCTTTGTGGAATGGGTAGTAAGGGATGTATCCGGGGTGAATTCGATAATTCACTACTTGGATGATTTTCTATGCATAGGCCCGGCCTCTTCTAGAGTATGCGCGGTGTTGCTAGCTTCATTGCAGCATATAGCAGGCAGATTTGGCATTCCATTGGCGGATGATAAAACGGAGGGACCCTGCGCGGTCATCACGTTTTTGGGGATTGTGCTAGATTCAGAAGCCATGGAATGTAGACTGCCTGCTGACAAATTGGAGGATTTGAAAAAAGAGGTGGCAGGGTTGATAGGAATTAAAAAGGTACAACTGCGTAGGTTGCAATCGGTGTTGGGCAAACTGAATTTTGCTTGCCGCATACTTCCAATGGGGAGAGTGTTCAGTCGCCGGCTGGCGGCCAGCACGAGTGGGGTAAAATCACCAAAACATTTTGTGCGTTTAGGAAAAACGCATAGGGAGGATCTGAAGGTATGGCATACCTTTCTGGAATCCTTTAATGGCAGGGCTATGTGGATGTCGGGACCAGTCAGCAACTTTGATTTGGAATTGTTTACCGACGCCGCAGGAGCAACAGGTTTTGGGGCGTTTTTTCAAGGAAAATGGAGCGCGGGTCCATGGCCACAATCTTGGATAGACGAGGGCTTCACGAGGAACTTGGTTCTGCTGGAATTGTTTCCGGTAGTTCTGGCAGTGGAGCTATGGGGTGCATCGTTCAGGGATCTGAAAGTGCGTTTTCATGGGGACAATATGGGGGTGGTGCAAGTGATAAACAGGGTCACGGCGTCATCTCCGCCGGTGATCAAGCTGCTGCAGCACTTAGTCTTACGATGTCTACAACTGAATGTTTTCATTCATGCTGTGCACTTGCCGGGGGTGGAAAACGTCATTGCTGATGCACTCTCTCGCTTCCAGTGGGACAGGTTCCGAGAGTTGGCGCCGGACGCGGAGCAACAGGGGGTGCCTTGTCCAGACTGGCTGTGGGAGATTGCGCTGGCATCATAGAGGGATGGATTAAGCGGTCGGTAAGTGGGAGTACATGGGCAGCATACAATAAGGTATGGAGGGAATGGATGTCGTTTGGACAGGAGCTAGGGGAAAAGCCTGTAGGGCAGGGATTAAGTTCGTTATTGCTGTACTATGTGGCAAAGAAATTGGACGAGGGAGTGTCAGTGTCAGTAATGAATACACAGTTGGCTGGTTTGGCTTTCCTTTTCAAGCTACAAGGGCAGCCCGACGTGACTAAAGGTTTTTGGGTAAGACAAGCGTTGAAGGGTTATAGGAGGGCAGTGGTCAAGCGCGATTCGAGGAGACCGGTAACTTTTGAGATTCTGGGGGGTATTGTGGATCAGTTGGGTGTGGTTTGCTCATCTGAATATGAGGTTACTTTGTTTAAGGTTGCTTTTGTGTTGGCATTTTTTGGGGCATTTCGGATAGGGGAACTGGTCAGTCCTTCCAAAAAGGTTCAAGGGGGAATTGGGTTACAGGAGGTGCAACTAGAAGAGGAGGGGGTATCGATATTTTTGAGGAAATCTAAGACGGATCAGGGGGGGAGAGGCAGGATGGTGAGAATTTATTCCATTCACGGTTCCCCCCTGTGCCCGGTGAGCACGGTCAGGGAATTCTTGAAGGTTAGGCCGGATTTTACAGGCCCCCTGTTGATGCATTCAAATGGTACTTTGTTATCACGTTTTCAGTTTATTGCCGTGTTGAGAAAATGTTTGCAGGGACTGGGGCTGGAAGAGAAGGATTTTTCATCCCACTCATTTAGGATAGGAGCTGCGACGGAAGCGGCCAGGTTGGGGATGGATGTGGAGGTAATAAAAAGCATTGGGCGGTGGGAATCTAACAGATTTCAATCTTATGTGCGGCCACAGCTGGCAGTAAAATTGTAGGTGGTGGGGTGGGGGTTTTCTGTCGGTTATATGGGGCATGGTATTTAGAGTTATCTGTTATGGCCAGGATTATAGCTGGAATAGTCAATGTTGAGAATAGTGTTTTGTTTTCTTCTAATTACAGGTGCAGCGCCGAGAATGGTCTGGATTATGGGCCATTCTTATGTATGTTGGGGGGCTCGGAGGGGAGACGCGCGGCCTGAGGGTAGACAGCTAGGTTTTGATAGAAAGGAAGTGTATATATAGTGGTTTGGTATACCGGGGATGTTGTGGGGCAGGTTGGTACAGGAGGTACAGCGCTACGCAAACAGAGAGGGACCTCCGGATGTCCTGGTGATACATGTTGGCGGGAACGATTTGGGCATTCGCTCGATGATTGACATCACGCGAGATATCAAATTTGACATATGGCGATTGATGAAGGAATTCCCTCAGATGATCATTATATGGTTGCCAGGATGTCTTGGAGAATGGCCAGGTCAGTGGAGGGTGTGAACAGAGCCAGGAGGAAGATCAACAGGGAAATTAGTAAGTTTATGGTCGGTAATGGGGGGTTGGCTATACGGCATAGTGAATTGGAATTCGAGACATGGAGGTATCTGAGACGCGATGGGGTACACCTCAACGATGTGGGTACAGATTTGTGGACTCTAGGCTTGCAGGATGGAATACAGCGAGCTATTCGGGTGTGGAGGGGCACCCAAGAGTAAGGTGTTACTATTGGGATGCTGTGGCGGGCGTTGGTCTGGGCAAAAAGGAAGGAAGATGGCAAAAAAGTAAGAGTGGGGATCCAACGTTGATATGGGTCCGGAGGTTTTTTGGTTCCCGGTTAACGGAGGTTAGCCGGGAAGTGATATGGGGCACTGTGGTCACGGCCGTCTCTGAGCCAGCTTGTCGGCTTGAGGCCTATTGGAGATTTTGGATTGGGGCTACAGTGCGATAGTGGTTATGGCCATCAGTTTGTTTTGCTAAGCGATTGCTCAGACCAACGCTCTTTTGAAATAACAGGTTGTATAACAGATGTTTTTGGTTATGGTTTTTTCTGATGACAGAATTTTATATTTTATATTTGAATATTTTATAATTTTATAGAAAAGGTTTTGTTAAAAATAAAGTAGGCTGCTACGGCCTTTTTTATTACTCCAAAAAACTGGTGTGGTCTTATTTATTTGGAGTAGGAGTATAATGCCGCGTACACACGAGCGGACATTACGGCGGACTTTGCCCGGCGGACTGGATTTCGTCGGACAATTCGATGTGTGTGGGCTCCAGCGGACTTTGTTTTCTCAAAAGTTCGACGGAATTAGATTTGAAACTTGTTTTAAATTTATCCGTTGAAATCGAGTCCGGTCGAAAAGTCCGCCGTCTGTATGCTAGTTCGACGGACAAAAAGCCACGCTAGGGCAGCTATTGGCTACTGGCTATGAACTTCCTTGTTTTAGTCCGGTCGTACGTCATCACGTACGAATTCGACGGACTTTGGTGGATTGTGTGTAGGCAAGTCCGTTCATTCACAAAGTCCGTCGGAAAGTACGTCGAAAAGTCCGCCGGGCAAAGTCCGCCGTAATGTCCGCTCGTGTGTACGCGGCATAAGGGTTTTATCAGAGGTAATAGACATCTGTTATCCAATAGTCATGAATACTACATGAAGTTGAAGACCATAATGCCCTGTACACACGGTCGGATTTGCCGACGGAAAAAGTGCGATCGGATTGTGTTGTCGGAAATTCCGATCGTGTGTGGGCTCCATCAGACTTTTTCCGGCTGAGTTTCCGACACACAAAGTTTGAGAGCAGGATATAAAATTTTCCGACAACAAAATCCGATCGTGTGTAGACAAATCCGACGCACAAAGTGCCACGCATGCTCAGAATAAATGAAGAGACTAAAGCTATTGCCTACTGCCCCGTTTATAGTCCCCACGTACGTGTTTTACGTCACCGCGTTCAGAACGATCGGATTTTCCGACAACTTTGTGCGACCGTGTGTATGCAAGACAAGTTTGGCCCAAAATCCGTCGGAAAAAATCCGATGGATTTTGTCGTCGGAATGTCCGATCAATGTCCGATCGTGTGTATAGGGCATAAGAGGTAATCATATTACAAACAATACAGGGATCGTTTGTTGTGCCTGTGTGAATGCTTAAAGTGATACTAAACACACGCTGTTTACTTTACATTGTCCCTTCTGTTTCTGTATATGGATGATGGCATTGTAATTATTTTAATAAAAATAAACATCTAAGCACCTTTATCCTAATTGATATACAGCTGTCACATGACCCAGCCCTTTCACAGCGGTCTGCAGGGAAACATAAGCTGGAGGAGCTTCTAGTCCTCTGCTGCTGGTCACATGTTCAAAATAAAATAAAATAAAATGTCTTTGGAATACAGAGTATAAATAAATAATTAATATCAAACTTTTTAAAAGTTTCATACAAATATATATATGAAATCAAATTTTTTTTTTTTTGGCAATAAGTTGGTGTGGGAGAATTTCTGCCAGTCGCAGGCTGTGTCACGCCTCTCCAGCTTGTGTCTTAGAATAAGAGGGAGGTGAAGCCTCCATCAATCTACATGTAATATCCTGCCCCCATTGTGTTTATCTGGTTAGTGGGCATGGAGGAGGAAGGAGGGAGTGGGCTGTCATTAATCACTGTGTGACTCTATAGTCACATAGGCTGCTCAGATGTGATAGGGAGGAAATGCTGAGCATAGAAACTCACTGAAAAGTGAGCATGTGCAGAGTTGCCAACACTGCTCTGCAAAATCCCTAGCTGAATTGGGGACTTGGACAAAAGGGGGAGATAGAAAACAGCAGGATCAACCAGGTTTTTTGCAGAATACAGAAGACTAATCTCATAGTGACTAAGTGCGTATGAACAGCATGTAATACACCATTTATTGATAGTTTTTTATGATGTGGGTTTAGTGACACTTTAAGATATATGCAGATTTTGTTTTATACATAGGCCACAAAGTGTTGAACTAAAATACTGCCTGTACAGGAGGACAGGGATGGGCAATGGATGGTAGATATGTGTCACCATTGTTCGAGTTGTGGTCCCTTTAAGGAGGCAAGTTTTAAATACTCAGCGATTGTAGGCAATTTCGGCTTCTAAGACCACCCAGGTAGGTTAAGGTAATGCAGGAAGACCTCCGTAGACCCCCAGGCCTGGAGATATCAATAAAGTGACACAGGAGACAGGTTTGCTTAGCCACTTAATGACATCTAATTTGAGTTTCAGTAATACAGCATTTATGTAGTTTGAGGGATGGGAGGAGTTTTACTAACCTTATACATGTCATTGAAATGAAAATAGGTTCAGTTAATATTTAACTATTAGCTGGTGTTATAAGACAAAATCTTGCATCATTTCTACTATTAGAATATTCTTTAACAGGTGAAGGACACACTTTATCTTATCAAGAACAAACATGAGCTAGGCCAAACTCCATATTCTAGCTAAAATGTATAGGCAACCTTGAGAAGGTTTTCTATAGATAACAGCTTAAAGATTATGTGGGTTTCGGTTGAAACTCATATTTGAGTTTTCTCAATTTTCCTGTAAAACATGAGATGGTGTCTTAGAACTAAAATGGAGTCCCTCATGATATGTGCTATGTTCTTTACAATCCCCTCTTTGAGACATTATTATATGGCTCACTATCTTTCATAGTTATGTAAATTTTCTTCTATCATAATACATACTCAGATAAATTCTATTCGCAGCAGCAGGATCAGGGGTTCGGGATGCCTTAACAATTATACACATTATAAGCTTATAACAGGCATATAGGAACAAAACAAAAAGAACAATCATAATTATAGTTATGGCAGCACTTTTTATCCATGCCAAAATTCCTATCCCAGAACTTAGGTTTGCAAAAGGATCCCATGTCTTAGCAATGTTTCTAGCTTCATCTTGTAATTTGCTTACTTCTTTCCGGTGTTGTGCAATTATATCATAATAATCTGGTACTTCCATACTTGTGTTATGAAACCAGGTACAACACTCATAATCTTCTGTGTTTTCACATAACCCAGTTAAGGCAGCACTCATGCTTTCTATGGCTAACTCGTGTAGTTCTAATTGTTTTCTAATTGCCCTAGTTTCTATATTTAATTTAGTAATATCATCAGAATTCTTTTCCATTATTTCATCAATGATTCCAGTGTAATTATTCAACCTTTTCATTAAGTCTATTCCCCACCCAGTCCATGAGGGGAACCAAGCCCATGCCATATCTATTGTAAGAAATAACTCCCTTTTATTGCGGTGTTTGAGGGGGTACCTAGGATGCATGCTAGCTTCAAGGAGGTGTCTTCCCTTGCTATCTCCTACTACGCCCATGATGGGGACTAGGGATGCAAGATAACACCATCCTTGGGGTTCGGTGGGGATCCAAGGGTGACAGATTTTTCCACAACAAATATAAATACTGTTTCCTAGAGCTAAGGATCGTTTGTTGAATATTGTCATCATTTCATCAGAAAAACTGGAAAAAGTTAAACTCGACAATAATTGTCCTACTGTGGAAGTGGAACTGGAGTTAAGAAAGTTTATTAGAGTGGTGTTTAGGGCAGGTTCTGAAGTATGAAAGAAAGGGCTTTCAATTGAAGTCATTGAAAAGTTAATATTAGCTTGTTGGCAAACTTCAGCTCCATTTGTGGAGTTTCCCAGCCTAAAACACCAGTCTGGGGAATGACTTCTACCAGTAATTTGGAAAGTAAGGGTATTATTTGAAAGTGTTCTTATGACTTCTGTGAGGATGACAGGAGGTGTGCCATTAAGGAGTGGGGTGAAGTTTAGAGGTACTGCCATTAAGGGGATTCTAGCAGTGCTAGGATGGAGTTTACTACATATCCAACATTTTTCAAATCCAGATTTCTGGGCGTAGCTATATTTAAACTTCAACAATAACATTTTATCTGTAAAACTTTCTGAGTTTTCATTTCTCTTGTGTCTGTCATGTGTATTATTCTGTTGTAGAGTGTTAGAGGCCCCACAAATACCCTTTATGAGTCCCAAGTCTTCAGAATGATAAATACAGTTAGTTATCAGCCAAGTTGGCAGGAACACAATCAGGGCAGCCCAGCATAGGAGGCACAAGGCCTTCCCAGAAGTCCGTGGTGAAATAAGTGACGTCATCTTGTTCAGAGTCTTGACCACCTGCTTCACTCTGTTTTCGAGGATTTATATCACTTGCTTCACCTCTCTGTGCTTTATCTTTGCCTTGCTTCTTAGGGTCCTGGTTGACCTTCTTTACGCGACTTGCATGAATCCAGGCCTGTTGTCCTTCTACCAAAATAGCTGTGCGGGTGACTGCGATCACTGTGGTTGGGGGTCCGAAGGGAAACTCTTGTTTCTTGGTGCGGTTCAATCTCTGGACCACCACGGTGTCACCCACCTGGAAAGGGTGTGTAGGTTCCTGTGAAGAAGGAGAGGTGCGAGCAACATTCCTTTCAACTTTATCCAAAGTTTCAATAAGTTTTTTTACATATTCTTCCTGAATAAGATCTAGGTCCCCTCTTTCTAACATAAGTGGCTGTCTGGCCCATGGGGTGGGGAATGGCCTACCCATTAAGACTTCAAAAGGAGAGTATCCTGTCTTTTTAGAGGGTGTCATTCTTACCTCGGCTAGTACAGCTGGTAGGACCTTCTTCCAATTTGCATACGTACCTCCAGTGGCCTTCCTGATCTTATCTTTAATGGTTCTGTTCATCCTTTCCACTATACCTGAACTCTGGGGGTGGTAAGGAATATGAAACTTCCATTCTATTTTCAGTGTTTTTACCAGGTCTTGACAAATTTTGGCCACAAATGCAGGACCATTGTCAGAGTTGATCTGTAGTGGGCAACCCCACCTTGGGATAATTTCTTGTATCAGAATCCTCACTACTGTTTGTGCATCTTCCTTTGTAGTTACAAACAATTCTATCCATCTTGAGAACATGTCCACTATTATTAGCAAATATTCCTGTCTTTTACCTAGTTTGGGCATGTGTGTAAAATCTATCTGCAGATGAGTGAATGGTGTAGATGGATATATCAGATGTTCGTGTTTTGCTTTGTGAGGGTTGCTAGGGTTATTCCGAATGCATGTGATGCATCTGGAAACATATGCCTTAACGAGAGAGGGAAGACCTGGAATGTAAAAATCCTTATCCAAAAGTTCACATGTGACTTTCCACCCTCTGTGACCTATCCCATGGTATTGTGAAATAAAAATGGGTGCACTGGCTACAGGGATACATGGTCTCCCTTCTTGGCAGACAAGGTCAGTTTCTGGGTTTGTCTGCACACCTATTGAGTTCCATTGCTGGATGTCTTGTTCTGTGGCATATGCTTGGAGATCACGCAATGTTTGATCCAAAAGAGGAATTTCTGGTGAGAGTAATGGCATTTGTATGTTTGCAGGCTGTGTGGATGCTGCTTCTTTTGCTGCTTTGTCAGCTAAGGCGTTGCCTTTGGCTATGTCATCCTGTTGCCCTGTATGTGCCCTACAGTGTAGTATAGCTATGGACCTTGGTAATTGTATAGCTTCTAACAGACTTGTGACAAGCGTGGAATGTGAGATGGATTTACCGTCTGCTGCTATATAGCCCCGCCTTTTCCATATGACTCCAAAATCATGCGCAACACCGTACGCGTACTTGGAGTCTGTGTAAATGTTTACATCCTGCCCTTCAAAAAGCTGACAAGCTCGAGTAAGGGCTATAAGTTCTGCAGCTTGTGCTGATTGGAATGGGACAGGGTTTGCTTCCAGTATTTTATCAGGCAGCTGAACAACAGCATACCCTGCATGGTATGTGTTATCATTTGGTCTTGAACAAGACCCATCCACAAAGACATTCTGTGCTCCAGGGAGAGCAATTGAAGACATGTCTGGTCTCGGGGATGTGTCTTGGTGGATGAGGTCCATGCATTCATGTTGAGGCACTACCTCATCTTCTTCACCTTTCAAGCCTAGCAAGGCATTCAGGATTGGAGCTGGGCCAGAAGTGGGAGAGGCATATTTGATCTCAAGTTTTGGGTTAGAAAGTAAAATTACTTCATAACCGCTCAGCCTCTGGGCTGACATGTGCTGGGTATGGATGTTCTTTAGTAGAATGGATACATTGTGAGTGGTGTGTAGTGTGGTGGCATGTCCTAGAGTGAATGATGTAGCCATTTCCACCACCATCGCACAGGATGCCAGAGCTCTGAGACAGGCCGGCATTCCCTGTACCGGCATCGGCACAACTTTTGAAAAAACGCAATTGGGCGGAGTTTCCCCCCATGCTCCTGAGCCAGGACCCCCGCCATTGTTTTACAGTTGTCCCTTGCAAACAAGTGAAACATTTTACCATATTCAGGTAGTCCAAGTCCAGGAGATGTGACCATTGCAGTTTTAAGATACACAAAAGCATTGTACATTTCATCATTCCATTTCACACAATCTGGCATGTCAGTACCTGTGGCTTGCCTCAGGAGATTATCATAGTAGGAACAATCAGGTATCCATTGGCGGCAGTAACCAATCATTCCAAGAAAGGATAGCATGTCCTTCTTAGTAAGTGGGCGGGGCAGACCCACGAGAGCCGCAGCTCTCTTGTGACTGATTTTCCTTTCTCCTTTGGAGAGTACAAAACCAAGGTATTCAACAGTTTCCTGACACCATTGTAGCTTTTTCTTAGAAACCTTGTGACCATTGTCTGCTAACCAATGTAACAGATCTAAACCATCATTTTTACATGCTTTCTGGCTTGGACTACACAACAACAAATCATCAACATATTGAAGTAGGACAGAACCATGGCGGGGTGTCCAAGACCGCAGGGTTGCCTGGAGGGCCACTGTGTATACTACAGGGGAGTCTACATAGCCCTGAGGTAATCTACACCACGTCATCTGGCGGTTTCTGAAATTGAATGCAAAGATAGGCTGTGTCTCTTCGTCAACAGAAACTGAAAAAAATGCATTACAAAGGTCAATGACCGAAAAATACTCTGCATCGGATGGTATGGAGGTTAAGAGTGATGGCACATCAGGCACTATAGGAGCAATGGGTATCACTAGGTTGTTTATAGCTCTGAGGTCTTGTACAAACCTGTAAGAGCCGTCCGGCTTCATTACTGGGTTAATGGGGGTGTTGTAGGGTGACAGTGTCTCTTTAAGAATTCCTTGCTGCAGGAATTTTTCCACCATTGGGGCCACTCCTTCCTCTTTTTCTTTTGAAATGGGGTATTGTTTGTGATAAACCGGCTGTGCCCATGATTTTAAAGCTGCCTTGTATGGGGTACAAGAAATAAGACCTACATCCAAGGAGCTTTTTGACCATACCGGATCATCTGGTGGAGGGAGATCACTATCCTCAGTGTAATATATTGGTATTACCTTGGAGTGTACGAAGACCCCTCCTTCAGTAGTCATTTTCAGTGTTATACCCAATCTTCCCATCAGATCTCTACCCAAGAGATTCACAGGACAATTTGGTATAATCCTGAAACAATGATGCAAGACTGTTGCACCTCCCCTTTCAACATCACTTACTGGTAAAGGTGGTGTTTTGTATGTTTTGGTAAGTATCCCATTAATTCCCATAGAAGGTTCAGCAATTTTAGTCTCACCTCTGTAGTAGTCCTCACTGAGGGTGCTCCGAGTTGCCCCTGAATCGGTTAAAAACGGAACAGGCCTATTTTTGACATATAGGGTCACAATTGGTTGTTCATTGTAAGAGTGTGAGATCAAAGGAAATGCTGGGATACTACCTTCCGGGCAGCTTCATTTTAGTTGCTGTTGATTCCACTGTATAGGGAATCGGGGACCCTGTTGCTTTGGGGCAACTTGATTCGGTTGGCTAGATTGGGGTCCCTGTGTATGCATTTGATCTTGATCTTGAGTATTTGGGTTATTCCATTCATAAGGACATTGATTTCTCCAGTGACCCTGTTGTCCACAGTTAAAACAACATGTGCGGGACTGCTGGGGTGGTCTGGAAAAACCATGCCCTCTCCCTTTTGTTCTTCCTCTTCCTCTGCCTCTGTTTCCACTGCCCCATTGTCCACCATTATCTTGGGGAGGCTGAACTTGCACTCCACCCTGATAAAGGGTACTCACTGCTTTCTCTTTTATTACATCAAAACACCCTGCTGCTTCTTTCTGTATTAAAGTTTCCTGAAATTGGTCAATGGTCTGTGTGGTCCATTCAGATATCATCTGTTTTACCACCAAGGCGAACTGGGGTTTTAGATTATTCATATAAGTTTGAATAAACAAAGCTCCCACATCAGTAGTTGTAGCTAATCCAGCTTCTGTTGTCCAATTTTCATGAAACCTTTTCCAGAATTCAACTACATTTTCTCCTGACTTTTGTTTGCATGCTATGGCAGTAGGGAGGGAACTTTTATTTTTAAATACTCTCATCATTTCAGTCTCTAATTCTGTCCACATGGTGTTCCTACCTGGTACTGTGTTTAACCCATATGCTCCCGCGTTTCCAGTGTCAATAGTGTTTATACTTGGAACATTTGTCCAGTTCCAGGAACTGGTGTGTCCTATGATACCATCAATGATAAGACGCATGTCTTCCTGTGTGTAATTTCTACCCTTACAGGCCTTTTTTAAGTAAATTAAAGTGCCTCCTGCAGAGGCGGTGGGTTTGGGGCAATGTTTTACTATCCTGTCAATGTCCTCAATGTCTATTACCTTTTTTAATAATTCATTTCCAATGGTCATGAAAGGTGCTTGAAGGTTAGTGTTACTATATACAGTTCCACTCTTTGTTTTAGGGGGACTAAGTATTCTATCCCCTTTAACGTCTTCTTCCTTCTGCTCTTGGCCAGGTGGTGAAACTACCCCTCCTATAGCTCCCTGATCATCTTCTGGTTCCCCTACCTCGACTCAGGCCCTCTGTGGGTGCTGTCTATCTTGTTGTGGAGCGGGAGGGATCTGCTGTTGTGGTTGTGGAGCGAGGGGGACCTGCCGTTGTCTGGTTGCATAATGTCCAGCCAGAAGATCAATATCTTCCTTTCTTAAACTCGGATAGACATGTACATATGCAGGTGGAGGATGACTGACTATTGGCAGGGGTGGGGCTATTGGGTCAGGGACAAATCTCTTTTTATCGGCTTCTTCTCTATGTTTCTGGTCATAATCTTCCTTACTTAAACATTTGGTGGGCTTTTTCTGTTTCTTATTATCCCTCTGAAACCAATATGGGGCGTATTTTAACCAGTTCTCTCCTCCCTTTTCCATATAATCCATATCCCATTGAGGATCCCCGGGATACCAAGGGAAAGCTCTCTTATCTCCTAAACACAATCCTTTTATCATATCTATGTGAAATTCATCATTAGCGCCATCCCGGGGAAAGGGGTCTACACTGTGTATGGCTTCGGTCCATCCCACTAAATTTGAAACCCATGGGACTATGAATTCATAATTAGTACCACAAATTCTGGCTACAAAATCCTTACACGTTTCTCCTGGATTGGGAAGAGGGGGAGGATCTTCTTTACCTTGTTTCTGACCCATATTGACAGTGGGAGCCGACTGTTCTTACCACCCAGTCTTCTGACCCACACACACACGACAGATTATCTTATAACTTCTAATGCGATAGATAAGAAAAAGCAAAAGATTTTGGGGTCACCGGAGTCTATTTCCTCATTAACCACTTCATATCCCTTCCCAAAAGGAATGTCTCTATATATGTGTATGCAGTACTGCTTATCTTTGTGGGTTTCCCAAAAACCCTCCAATATTAACCTCTGGCGTGGTTCTTATCCCCTACTAATTTACGGGTCTAAAAAGCTTTAATCAGAGCTGAGGCAAGAAATATTTCGTCAATAAAGACAAAATAAAGACTTACCTTCAGATGATTTTATTTGGCTTTTTATCCCGGACGAGCCCCCAGATTGTAGGCAATTTCGGCTTCTAAGACCACCCAGGTAGGTTCAGGTAATGCAGGAAGACCTCCGTAGACCCCCAGGCCTGGAGATATCAATAAAGTGACACAGGAGACAGGTTTGCTTAGCCACTTAATGACATCTAATTTGAGTTTCAGTAATACAGCATTTATGTCGTTTGAGGGATGGGAGGAGTTTTACTAACCTTATACATGTCATTGAAATGAAAATAGGTTCAGTTAATATTTAACTATTAGCTGGTGTTATAAGACAAAATCTTGCATCATTTCTACTATTAGAATATTCTTTAACAGGTGAAGGACACACTTTATCTTATCAAGAACAAACATGAGCTAGGCCAAACTCCATATTCTAGCTAAAATGTATAGGCAACCTTGAGAAGGTTTTCTATAGATAACAGCTTAAAGATTATGTGGGTTTCGGTTGAAACTCATATTTGAGTTTTCTCAATTTTCCTGTAAAACATGAGATGGTGTCTTAGAACTAAAATGGAGTCCCTCATGATATGTGCTATGTTCTTTACAGCGATTTACACCTGTGCAGGGCGAGGGGTTCTGGGGTAAGCTGTTAAAGAGGGAAAACTGATTAGCTGTTTTCTCAGGATTATTAAGTCCTAATATGTGTCCCGGAATCTAGGGGATCGGAGTTATCTTGGGTGGGAAAGGGCCTCTAGTCCTTACTACAAGTACCTTGGACCTGAAAGGGTTCACTCACCTACTAGAGAGGTCTTAAAGGGGCAGGAAACAATCAGCAGGTGTTCACGAGCAGTGTTTGGAGCAAGGCATAGTGGTGAAGGAGCTGTGGGCTGTTAGACTGCTGAGACACTGCTGGGCTATTGTGGCCATTTCTGGACCCCTGGAGGATGCAAGACTTTAAACGCTGTTTAGAGACAAGTTTTTGCTGGCGGTGAGTTGAGGTTTTTATTTTGTACCAGAGTTTTATGGACTTTTTTTGATTGTTTAATGCTGAAGATAAGCTGGTTTTTTTTTTTACTTTTTTGGAGAGATGAAAACCCTTTGGATTTACAAAGACTTGACCTGGCCCCAACAAATATAACACCACCCCATGTTTATCCAATACTGACACATACTTTCTCTTTAAGCACCGAAGGAATTTTTGTAGAGCTTACGTAACACTTGAAGTCATCTGCATGCTGTGGGGAATGCGAGTTTCAAAAGGGTCTAGGTTTCTTAGAATCCCTCTTTCGTGGTATTGTATGAATAAGGGCATATTTGCTGTGGTATAAATACAAAGCCTTTTGTTTTTTCTGTTTCAATATGTTTATTGAGAGTATAAAGTAAGAAAGTAAAACAACAATACAGGCAATTTATGAAGGTCTGCAAGGCCAGTCAGCACTAAGAAAACATATACACCGCCTTTGTTTTTTTATGTTATCTGTGAGCCATGAACTTGAAGGATAGAACTGGCCTACAAAATGTGCGGTTACACACATAAATTGCTTACGCCTTGGTGTTTGTGTGAGGTGGAGGAAGCTCTGAGACTCTTTTCATGTGAACAGAGTTAGTGTTGTAAATGAATTGCAATACTATTCATACCTCGATCATCCCGAAGTTATCTTGTTTCATCTGTAGCTAGCGAATGAAAAAAGTCTCTGCCTAGCTCATCCTCTGACCCTCTTACACCAATCTTACCCGCTGATCTGCGGCTCCATTTCTGTGCTTGTGAAATGCCTAATTCTCCCAGGTATAGGGGAACATGTGATCTCCGGCCATGATGAAATGCTTGGGTCCAAGCAGCCAATGACCAGCCCCAAGCATTGTCACAGGAAGGTAGGGTGGCCTCATCAATCCAGTGTAAGCTTTAATACTATGCATCATAGAGTTCACATAGGGTTTTGTGACCCTCAGAAGAAGATATTTCTGTTATGGACATAGACATCAATAAAAAAAAGCTTACAAGTATTGACCACAGAGACTGCTCATTTTAAGTGTAACTAAAGGCAAAACTGTTTTGTGTCCTAATTTTGGAGTAAGGGAAGGTTAAAAGGGAAATTTTTCCATTACTTCCTGTCCCATAGCAAAAACAGAAAATACCTCCAAAGTGAGGTAATCTTAGAGTCTCACTAGGGTCACCAGAATTACAGTATTATCTGTATTGGAAGATTTTCCCTCTATTATTGTTCTGATATCAACCCAAAATTTGTGATTTTCTTTTACTTTCGATGTTAACAGGACAAATAGAAAGACAAATGAATCTCCCAGGCAGCAATAAAAACTGGCAGGTGTTCTAATCTCTCTCCACTCTGTCCAAGACTTAAAAGAAAAAAAGTTTTGCCTTTAGTTAGAATTTATGGATGGCTGTGCTCACTTTTTTCCTACCATCAGGAGCCGAAGGGAGAAGAGGCTGGGAGAAAGCTTGCATTGGTGGTTTGGATATCGGGCCTCATTCTTACCTGCATCGCTGTTCCATTTAAATCTACAACTCCAGGTCTGTTCCAATCACATCCATCATTCCACCCTGAGGCAGGGGAGGGGCATTTACCCCAAAATACTTTGGATTTCCCTGTCACTTGTAAACTGTTATCTTCGATAAACTTCTTAAATATACCTTTGAGTGTGATGAACTTTTGTACCGAGCCCAACTCTATACCCATCCAAAAAGTTTCCCTTGGAGCGTCCTTTCCATCACTTTTAGAGAGGTAGCAGCTTGAGATCATAACAGGGTCCACCTACTGTATATCACACCTTCAATGGGGACTAGAAAACATACTCCACAGTGCATTCACCAATACTAAACCTTTTATCGGTTCAGTATAGTTGCGCATACACATACACCAGATAAATAAATGCAATGCTGGGCATTTTAGCATATTTTAACTCTGAGTTATTATTTTTGAATAGTCCTCCAGCCTTTTTTTTTTATATATAAAAACACTCACCTCCTTTCTGCCGTTGTCCCCCACTGACTCACCGGCTCTGAGATCTAGCACCAGACCTTGTTGAACATCATGGGAAATGTAGTTCCAAAACATTTGGGGTGCCAAGGTTCGCCATCACTGTCCTAGGGCCACCCAGCAGTGTAGACTAGGTGAAGGAAAGGACCCTGCATATATGGTGGTTGGCCTGAAGAAATCTAAAAAAGTTAAGTATATTTTGGTTTCAAAATGGGCACATAACTCGTGAGCGGATCCTTTGCTAATTTATGAATATATCCCTAAGTGTAGACTTTTCTGAAGGCATTGACGTTGTACTAAATCTTTCCAATTCAAAAGGAACTGCTTAGCCAATGAAACCGTAACATGTACTGTAGAGTACATACAGCCCTTATTGTTCCTGTGAACATAGCAGGCTATGAAAACTTCTTGTTGTGTCTGAAGTTGGCCATAAATCTTTTTAATCGGTAATGAATGGTTGGGCTTTGCTATGATCCCCTGTTTCTACAACATGCACATTTGCTACACAGGGTAAGTCAGGCAACTTCCAGGCATAGTTTATGGGGCCTTTCACACATATGATGCCTGTACCCTGCTTATTAATTTGTGGTATGGATTGCATTTATACTTGATTTGTTCACTTACGTGTATTTTTATGCACATTTTAAATGCCCTTACACGCACACACACGCACGCGCGCATATTATCATGTATTTTTGACAATGCTTTTATCTTCTACACACACACATTTAATACACACTCTTTTGGATTTTTTTCACAATGCAGATGCAAGAAAAATGTACACAACTTCATGTTATAGGCAATTTTGTGCGTTTAGTTTAAAGTTGTTGTATAGCTTCATTTTTTTGTAATTACCAAAGAGGTTTACACTTACCTAATTCCATTGCATAGAGTGGCTCTGAATCATCTCTTCTTGGGTTCCCTGCAGTCACTTCTGGCTCCTCCCCTCCGCCGAGTGACCCCATAGAAAACCCCTTTCCATAGGGGCACTCATATGTGCTCCTAAGCCTTTTTGTCTGTGTCATTTCTTCAGTGTTGTCACATGAAAAGATATAATAAAATATTTACAAAAATGTGAGGGGTGTACTCACTTTTGTGAGATACTGTATATGTGTTAACAAAGGTACTACACTATTGGAGATTACCGTATTTATCGGCATATAATACGCACCCCAAGTTTAGGAGAGAATTTTAAGGAAAAAAACTTTTAGGAGGGAAGTTTAAGGAAAAGAAACTTACATTAAAATGCCCATCAATGCAGCCTCATCAGTGTTCATCTGCAGCCTCGTTAGTGTAATTTCAGCCTTTTCAGTGTCAGTGCAGCCTTGTCAGTGCAGCTTTGCCCCAGTGCAGTCTTGTCAGTGCAGCCTTGTCAGTGCAGCCTTGTCCCCAGTGCAGCCTTGTCAGTGCAGCCTTGTCCCCAGTGCAGTCTTGTCAGTGCAGCCTTGTCCCCAGTGCAGCTTTGTCAGTGCAGCCTTGTCCCCAGGGCAGCCTTGTCAGTGCAGCCTTGTCCCCAGTGCAGCCTTGTCAGTGCAGCCTTGTCCCCAGTGCAGCCTTGTCAGTGCAGCCTTGTCCCCAGTGCAGCCTTGTCAGTGCAGCCTTGTCCCCAGTGCAGCCTTGTCCCCAGTGCAGCCTTGTCCCTAGTGCAGTCTTGTCCCCAGTGCAGCCTTGTCCCCAGTGCAGCCTTGTCCCCAGTGTCACCTACCGCCTGCCGCCGACATACACATGCTAGTAATTTTAAATATGGCGCCGCGGAGTTCGGAGGGACTCGGCGTCGGCGGAACTGAACGAACGCCGCCGAGATACACATAGTCGAGTGTATTCGGCTCTTTCCAGGGCCGCTCACAGTCCCGCCCAGTCCCGCCCTATGATGGACATAACACAGGTCCAATGGCGGGACTGGGCTTGACTGTGAGCGGCGCCGGAAAGAGCCGAATACACTCGGGTATGTGTATCTCGGCGGCGCTCGTTCAGCGCCGCCAAGTCACTCCGAACTCCGCGGCGCCATATTTAAAACTACTCGCTATGTAAATGTCGGCGGCGAAATGCATGCTCAAATTCAGGTCGGGTGACTGACTTGGCCATTGCATAACATTCCACTTCTTTCCCTTAAAAAACTCTTTGGTTGTTTTGCAGTATGCTTCGGGTCATTGTCCATCTGCACTGTGAAGAGCCGTCCAATGAGTTCTGAAGCATTTTGCTGAATATGAGCAGATAATATTGCCCGAAACTCTTCACTGATGAGGTCGTATGCTTTGGATCATGAGCAGTTCCTTTCCTTCTCCATACTCTTCTCTTCCCAACACTCTGGTACAAGTTGACAAGTTGGTCTCATCTGTCCATAGGATGTTGTTCCAGAACTGTGAAGGCTTTTTTAGATGTTGTTTGGCAAACTCTAATCTGGCCTTCCTGTTTTTGTGGCTCACCAATGGTTTACATCTTGTGGTGAACCCTCTGTATTCGCTCCGGTGAAGTCTTCTCTTGATTGTTGACTTTGACACATATACACCTACCTCCTGGAGAGTGTTCTTGATCTGGCCAACTGTTGTGAAGGGTGTTTTCTTCACCAGGGAAAGAATTCTTCGGTCATCCACCACAGTTGTTTTCCATGGTCTTCCGGGTCTTTTGGTGTTGCTGAGCTCACCGGTGCGTTCTTTCTTTTTAAGGATGTTCCAAACAGTTGATTTGGCTACACCTAATGTTTTTGCTATCTCTCTGATGGGTTTGTTTTGTTTTTTTCAGCCTAATGATGGCTTGCTTCACTGATAGTGGCAGCTCTTTGGATCTCATATTGAGAGTTGACAGCAACAGATTCCAAATGCAAATAGCACACTTGAAATGAACTCTGGACCTTTTATCTGCTTTTTGTAAATGGGATAATGAGGGAATAACACACACCTGGCCATGGAACAGCTGAGCAGCCAATTGTCCCATTACTTTTGGTCCCTTAAAAAGTGGGAGGCACATATACAAAAAAAATTCATACTCCGTTCACCTGATTTGGATGTAAATACCCTCAAATTAAAGCTGAAAGTCTGCAGTTAAAGCACATCTTGTTTGTTTCATTTCAAATCCATTGTGGTGGTGTATAGATTAGAATTGTGTTGATGTCCCAATATTTATGGACCTGACTGTAAGTGGAACAGAACAGTTATTACCTTTCCATTTCATTCTAAAACTGCTATTATTTTCTAAAATTGTAAAAAAATGTAATGCATTTGTTTCAGATCAGAAAAGGTAGGAATCTGCTACTAATCTTAACAAAAGTGGTATTACACTTTACCCTTTTTGTCTGAGTATAGACCTGCAATTATCCCAAGCATATTGTGTGACATACTGTTGAATGATTTGCTACCTCTGCTCTGCTGGAAGTCTGTTCTAATGATTTATTTAAATAAAATATGTTCTAATTGAAATCGCACCCCAAAGCCGCCAAAATAGTACAGAAACTACTTTTGGGAATCGGTGTGCTGCCGCAAATGTAGAGGAGAGAATGCTGCAGATAAACAGGTACAAGTTATATCAGAAGATTTGTTTAATCTCTGTGTATCACCTCAGGCTAGTCAGAGTTTACAACTACTTCAGCCTAGCTTCCTCTGTGTTGAGAGGGTCTGGCAGGGAATGTAGAGCGGACGAAGTATAAACAAGGGCAAAGCATAGTACTTATAGTAGGGACATCATTTAGACAAAATGGAGATAGACTGCATCCTCCTCAGGGGTCGGAATGCCATCAAAAAAATCATTGGAACATGTGAAGAAAATGTTACAAAGAGCCAAGACACAACTGAAACAAAACAATAAAAGGCAATAATCCCATGCGGTTACTGCATTTTACCAAATAGAAAAGTCCAAAATTGAAGTCTATACAACTGCATTTCCATGATAACCGTTTCATCAGCTGAAGCTTATTTTCCATCATTACGCAGTGCAAGTATCTGGCAATAATAAGTAATTGTTTGTGATACATAACTGACCTATACCAATACTTGTGTGACTGAGGAGTGATGGACTTGTCATCAGTTGTCCCCATGTGAGGAAGGTCAGAAAAATCTTGCTCAAAGCGTTGAACGGCATGTTTTGCTCCATACAGAGATCTCTTTTAGCAATGCTGTCTGTTGGAGATATCTACTTCAACAAAATAGCCCAGTGTTTTTCTACTATAGTATGTGGTTTGCAGAAGAATTATTACCTGTGAGATGCTGATTGGTTTCACACAGGTTTCCTTATATAATGTGCCTTTCTGAAGCAAGAATATGTGTATTGAAGTGCTGGAAAGTGTTTTTTTTTTTTTCATTCACAATGGTCTGCGGGACACAGTTAAACCCTGAGATTCCTGCCTACTGAAGAAACTGTGCAGCATAACTTCCCATTGAATAGTTTCAGTTATAAATTCTGCATACATATATATATATCAATTCTAAATAAACTAATACTGGACAGAAATTAAAGTTTTTTTATTTGTGTGTGTTCCCATGCATCTAGAGTACCAGAAGTGGTTAAGGCGTTGGACTTAAGACCCAATTTATGCATATCAGGGACGTGCAATCAGGGGAGGCAGGTGAGGCTCCTATCATCTATGATTCCAGAGATATGGGGACTCCTTGCGTAGCCTGTCAGAAGCTACATACAGAGCAGCCAGTTTAAATACAAGCTGGCACACTCTGTTTGCAACAGACTGAACGGATGAGCTCACAGTGCCTCTCATCACTTCTTTTTTGTTTACAAAAGTTTTATTTGGAAGATTAATAAAAAAGGTTACAAAACATCGAGTACAGTATAAAATAGGGTTACAGAAATAGACATTAGAGTAATGTATATATTCCTGAAGATGTTCGATAAGCAGATATACTGAACAACCAATAGAGAGAGAGAGTTCCAATAAGAGTCAAATATAACAGGCTATTATGCATATGTAGAGTATAATCACCTAGTGATGAGAAAAGGATTTTGGTTTGTATGTAATTATGGAGTTGGTGAGAGATCTGTACGTCTCGTTAGTATAATGATTAATTATCAGACCAATACATCCATTTAGCATTAAAAATGTGCATACTGTCGTGTAGAGTATGATGAATTCTTTCAGATAGTTAAAGTAACTCCATCCTAGATAGGACCTGCGACCAAGGTCTCTCATCACTTCTTGTCAGAAGCACTGAGCTCAATGGACAGCTTGGAGTCTTGGACCAAGGGTAAAGTACCTTTGGCCCAAGCTGTCCAATAAAAATGCTGCAGTGGAGGCACACCTCTCACTGCAGTGTCATAGAAGGGGGCGTGTGTCTAAAAGACACTGTCATATCTACCCCGATGCAGGTGGTCAGACACTATAGCTAGCTAATGTGTGCTTCACCTATAGCCTTCACCCTTTCCCTTAAGGCATGCAGGCCTACCTGTACTTGGTTGTCACCAGGACTTTTACACAATGCTATAGTGCCTGGCCACAATGCCAGGGCAGATGCGAACTGAGCAAACAAACAGACTACTTGCAGTTAGCAGACTGGTGGCGTGTTTCAATGACAGTCCAGGTAAAAGGCAGGCTGAGTTCAAGGAATAGTTCAATAATCCGGTCCGAAGTTATACACAGGGAATTCCAAACTAGTAAAGCAGGGCAGACAGACAGGGAGCTTGATCAGGAACTACACAGGTATCATTCACTATCACAATCCAAGGACAGAGCGTCTGGCTTGGTTATAACAGGTGACTGACCACATCAATCACCCAGCAGGTGGACACAGACAGGGAGAATGCAACAGCCAAAACCCGGATGCTGGAATTAGGAGCAGGAGCACTTAAATGATCCTGACAGACACATGCTCACTTCCAGCCCAGCCCTTCTAACTAAAGGAAAAAACATGGGTTTATATGGGTTATAAGATATACAATTTAATATTTATCTATTCACTGTGAAATTACTGGTTGGAAGTTATAACTTCAAATTTCAGTAATTTGTCCATTAACCCACCTGCTTGAGTACAGTTTTTGAAAATGTAGTAAATTACCTTAAAAATAATATATAATAATTATTTGTATAATACCTAATTATGGTAATTAACCCCTTGCCACCCAGGCCAATTCTGACACTTCTCTCCTACATGAAAAAATCCAAATTTTTTTGCTAGAAAATTACTCAGAACCCCCACACATTATATATATTGTTTTAGCAGACACTCTAGGGAATAAAATGATGGTTGTTGCAACTTTTTATGTTGCACGGTATTTGTGCAGCAATTTTTCAAATGCATTTTTTTTGGAAAAAAACTGTTTCATAAAAGAAAAAAAAAAACACTAGTTAGCAAATATTCGAAAAATATTTATTAAAGAGTATAGTTACTAGTGTGTGAAAGCACATGCTCAAATCAATTACCAAAGGGTAAAAGAATGGCTCATAAGCCATCTTGTGGAGAAGTAAGGTAATTTAAGCAAAACATTTTTTATTTTTTTTTTAAACTAAACGAAGAATATATAAAGGCACAAGTGTACTAATTAAATTCAGGCTATCCGTACCGCAAACAAAAAAAATACCAATACAAAACCGGACATATAAATGACCATATATTATAAATTATAAAGATAAAATTATATATAGGATTAATCGGTATTTCTAACGTGAATCACCATGAAAAAGAATATTTATTGACGTTTAATGTTATGTTATTAGGAGTAAACTAGTTCCCTTTAAGAATGAACCCGATTATACACATAAATCAGAGGCATTGAAAGCTATACCAATCAATGAAGAATCTGAACGGAAAATAAAGAAAAAAAGGAAATATAACAGAGATTTTAAAGACTATAGAGACAATGTGGTTTTTAAATGGCAGATCACTCCTTTGACTAGTTCCTTACCTGCTGATAATCCGAGTGGACATAGTATGGCGCCCCCTGTGGTTACTTCCGGGGCTACTATGAGTAATTGGAATCAACCTAATCCTTATAAGACACACAGATACACCCAGTATGCCTCTCCTAACCCTAACCCATTTAGAGGTTGGATGGGTCCACAACAACGTCCCAATCAACATAGAGGTAGAGGGAATAGGAGATGTTCCTTCTCCCGTTTTAATCACCAAACAGGAATCACCTTGTAGACATGGAGGTGGTCCGGATACACACTACAATCGCACTGATATGCTTAGTTTTCAAAATGGGAGGGACCCCATAAATGCATATAGGGTGGTTACTTTTAGTAGGCATGCCCCTTTAGTTGACGATACTAGAGCAATGGAACCTAGGCTTAGTGACAACCACTTAGTCTCCCACCCCTCTCATAATCAGCACTCGTTAGAGAATCACCACCAATGGGATTTTCAGGGGACCATCAGAGGAGGGCACAAAAGAAACGGGGACGCAATAGAGGGAGCAGAGGAGGGAGGCGTCTTCACTCCAAAAAGGAGGAGAACTTAGGTGAAAATGGCATCATCAATCTCAGTACTAAGGAACTCACTAGGGAAGAATTAGTGACTCTCAGTAAAGGACTTAAGTTTGCACCACCACGGAATATTAACAAGTTCCAGACCTTTATCGACATACAAAAATACACACGCAAGCTTAACATTAAGAGATATCTTTTAAGCAATCCAACCAGGCAACTGGCTAGGGATGCATCGGTTATTGTTCATTCCAGCCTATCTAATGTATCCCTTTTCAATCTCCGGCGAAACATGGCTCCTAATGTGAATGTTTTTCGAGATTTAGTGGTTAAGGATCTAGCAAATCTAAAAACAAAATTAGTACAACCTCAACGAGACTTTATGCAATAGGAAGGATATAGTCATCCGCCCTGCGGATAAGGGAGGGGCGTTGTGATGTTAGATAGGGAAGCATATTCGTGTGAGATGACAAGAATCTTATCTGATTTCGACACTTACTCTCCCCTTTCTTCGGACCCTACATCTAAGTTTAAACATGAACTGAAAAAACTTAAACAACTTTTAGAAAAAGGCTATGGGCATTTTAAATAAAAAAGAGAGGGAACATTTGGTACCTCTAGCACCTCACTTACCAACGATATACTCATTGCCTAAAATTCATAAAACCTTGATTAACCCCCCTGGAAGACCCATGATCAGTGGTATTGACTCTATAACCTCACATGTTGGGAAATATATAGATCATTATTTGCAATCACTGGTGATGGGTACTCCATCCTTTCTAAAAGATACCAAACAGGTTATCAACATCATAAGTACAGTTGAATGGAAACCAACTTATTTGCTGATAATTGCGGATATGGCATCAATATACACAGCGATCTCACATCAATTAGGACATGAAGCAGTATGACACTTCCTGTTTTGGGATTCCACTATTTCAATTACGCAAAATAATTTTATAATGGAACTGTTGGACTTCGATGACACACCATTATTTCTGGTACAGTGGGGCTTATTACCTGCAAATTAAGGGAGTGGCCATGGTAGCTATGTTTGCTCTAAGCATGGCCAATCTCTTCATGTCGAAGTGGGAGGAAGACACGGTTCTACGTGACAGGCATCTGGAGCTTGTCATGTGGAAAAGATTCATCGACGACATCCTTTTGATAAGGGATAGCGACGTTCAGTCTGCCCATTCCTTCCTGTCCCATTTGAACAACATCAACAGGGGAATAATTCTCAGCCATGAGATAAATCCCACGGCAATTCATTTCCTAGATTTGAGGATTTCAATCCAAGAAGAGAGAATTGTAACATCCACTTTCTTCAAACCAACGGATAGGAATGGGTACATTCCTTTGGACTCCTGTCATCATCATTCTTGGTTGTCTGCTGTCCCTAAAGACCAGTTTTTACGTCTTAAAACAAAACTGTACCAATTCAGATGAGTTTTTTTTAGAGAGGCTTCAATTCTGAGAACTAGATTTCTAGCTAAAGGATATGACAGCAAGGCTTTTGATAGTAGAAATCAGCAATAGAGATCGTCAAGAACTCTTAGGTGAAAGACCCCCTCGAGTGGACAACAAAGAGGATTTTGGCTTGGCTTTCTTTACTACATATTCCAGCCAGCACTGGGCAATTAAAATAATTATTAAGAGGCATTGGCCGGTCATTGAGAACCATCGTGTCTTAGGCCCTTTGCTGTCTGACCAACCTTGTGTTATTTTTAGGGGTGCTTCTAATCTGAGGCATTCTATAGCACCTAATATTCCTGATCCACCAGTTAGACCAACTTTTTTTGGAGATCAAAAGGGATACTACCTTTATGGAAAATGGCAAGTGTGCAAAATCAATGCCCACTGTGGTAGAAAAATGACAGAATTCACCTCAGTCGGCATGGGAGTCACATACCCCATTGGATCTTTCATTACATGCACAACAAAATGTGTTGTTTACCTTTTGAGGTGCCCTTGTGGTCAGGAATACGTGGAGCGCACCATACGGATGCTACATGTTAGGTTGGGAGAGCATATAGTTAATATCCGCAAAGGTTTTGATAAGCATAATGTTTCAAAACATTATGACTTAAATCATAACAGGGACCCCAGGGGTACTACTTTCAATGCACTTGAGATATATGAGGTAGCAATGGAAGATGTTAGGAGGAGTGGTGCAGCGCTAGAAAATAAGTCTAAATGTCCCCATAAAGGTAAAAATAACAATAGCTGAACAAAGTCCTCTTCATCAGAAGGAAGTGGTGACACTCTGTTTAGCGGGATCCATAATGAAAGGACACTCAGAAAGGAGAAACACCATCACCAACACCCAAACAAACTGACCCTTACCATCAGTGTATGGGTTATACACGTGTGTGGAAAACAGATAGCGAGAGGCAATCTTCCTGGGATAGACCAACGATCCTCCAGTGGAGTAGCATAAACATATTCCTTTCCCGCTAAACTAAATGGAAGGCTTTAGGTCTCCTCCTTGTGACAGGATTAAGAGCCAGGTATAATCCAGTGGGTGTATGCGCCTCAAGAATCGTGGTATATGGGGAGTAAAGAGAAAACGCTCATTGCACAAATTCCATCAAAAAGGATAATTTATTGTATAAAAAGTAAAAGCCACTCACATTTCGTAAGAAGGTAGAGAGCAGTATGAAGCGTCCAGCGCTTCTAACCACAAAGATGGCCGCCATGTCACCGTCCAACCGCGTCCTGCGTCACCAGTCTCTTGTCGCGACTGGAGGATCATTGGTCTAACCCAGGAAGATTGCCTCTCGCTATCTGTTTTCCACACACTTGTATAACCCATACACTGATGGTAAGGGTCAGTTTGTTTGGGTGTTGGTGATGGTGTTTACATCTCCTTTCTGAGTGTCCTTTCATTATGGATCCCGCTAAACAGAGTGTCACCACTTCCTTCTGATGAAGAGGACTTTGTTCAGCTATTGTTATTTTTACCTTTATGGGGACATTTAGACTTATTTTCTAGCGCTGCACCACTCCTCCTAATATCTCCTTAATTGTACCCAGCAATTTTTTGTGTCAGCATCTTTTATTTTACATCATATTAAGCGCAACAGATCTTGTTTTTTATAGCAATGGATAATGAACCATATCCAGATCTGAAACAAATTGGATATACAAACTGGGGTCCCATGTGCCGAATGGCTTGAATGTGGAGTGGGACATCAATTGTTTTATTAATAATAGTTGATGTCCCCTCTACTTTTTATATAAATTCTTAGCTGACCAAAAATTAAATAATTTGGGTTTTCTCCGATAAACAAATAAAAAAATAAGAAAGAGTTTCTCCTTAAGGGCTGCATTTTATATATATTAAACATCAATAAATATGCTTTTTCATTGTGATTCACGTTAAAAATATATATAAGATTAGGCGGTATTTCTATCTTTATATTTTATAATTTATGGTCATTTATATGTCCGGTTTTGTATTGATATTTTTTTTGTCTGCGATATGGATAGCGTGGATTTAATTAGTACACTTGTGCTGTTGTGTAAACACGGGGCAGCTGACCTTTATATATTTGTTGTTAAATTACCTTATTTCTCCACAAGATGGCTTATGTGCCGTTCTTTTACCCTTTGGTAATTGATTTGAGCATGCGCTTTCACACACTAGTAGCTATACTCTTTAATAAATATTTTTCACCTGGGGTGTCTAATTCACCCAATGAGCTCTTATGCATCATTTCGCGTGACCTATGGCAGCGCTTCCCCGTTTTGCCAGTGAGGTATTTAAAGTGGAGGTCCACCCTGATAAAAAAATGGCACAAAAATAACCTAAAAAAATGAAGGGAAAAAAAAATATTTTTTTTACTTACGTGAAATGGCTGTTGCTGGGCAGTCTTCCTAATCTGCCTCTTCCTACACTGCGGTGATCTTCAGTCTTCTGTTCTCCGTGTTGTCTTCTGGGGAATGGGGTGCGGTGTGTTATGGGAACTGTGTGTCCCACAACACATCGCGTCCCATTCACAAAGCGCCGCGCCGTTCACGTGTGCGCAGTAGGAAACTGGCAGTGAAGACACAAGGCTCCACTGCCTGTTTCCCTTACTTAGGATGGCGGTGCCGGGACCCAAGAGCCTCGGGGCGGCCGACATCGCGGGCACCCAGGACAGATAAGTCTACTTATTTAAAGTCAGCAGTTACAGTGCTTGTAGCTGCTGACTTTAAAAAAAAAAATAGCTGGCCGGAATCCCGCTTTAAAGCAGAGGTGCAGACGTGTGGACGTACCCCTTGTGACGTCACATCTGATGAAACGATCGTCGGGACGCTACGCACACACCTTCTGTGCATGCGCGATTTGATTTTAACCACTTCCCGCCCGGCCTATAGCGGATTGACGGCCGGGCGGTGGTACAGTTATCCTGACTGGGCGTCATATGACGTCCTTCAGGATAACATGCCGCAGCGCGCCCCCGGGGGCGCGCATCGCGGCGATCGGTGGAGCGGTGTGTCAGTCTGACACACCGCTACACCGATCTTGGTAAAGAGCCTCCGGCGGAGGCTCTTTACCACGTGATCAGCCGTGTCCAATCACGGCTGATCACGCTTTAAATATTAAGAGCCGTTGATCGGCTCTTCCTCACTCGCGTCTGACAGACGCAAGTAGAGGAGAGCCGATCGGCGGCTCTCCTGGCAGGGGGGTCTGCGCTGATTGTTTATCAGCGCAGTCCCCCCTCAGATCACCACACTGGACCACCAGGGATCGCCACTAGGACCACCAGGGAAGGGAAACATGTGGATGGCCAGGTATGTACCCCATGGCCATCCACATGTGCCCAGTCAGTGCCAAATCTGTGCCAATCAGTGCCCACAAATGGGCACTGATTGGCACAATTATGTTGCAGTGATGCCCAGCAATGCCACACTTAGGGGCATCACTGCCATCAATTAGTATCATCAGTGCCACCCATCAGTGTCCATCGGTGCCACCTGTCAGTGCCCATCTGTGCCCACCTATCAGTGCCCATCCGTGCCTATCTGTGCCAACTATCAGTGCCACCCATAACTACCCATCAACGCCAACTACGAGTGCCCATCAATGCCACCTATCAGTGCCCATTGTGCCACCTATCAGTGCCCATCAGTGCCACCTACCAGTGCCACCTATCAGTGCCCATTAGTGCCACCTATCAGTGCGCATCAGTGCCGCCTATCAGTGCCCATCATCAGTGCCCGTCAGTGCCACCTCATCAGTGCCACCTCATTGGTGCCCATCAGTGCCGCCGTATCAGTGCCCGTCAGTGCAGCCATATCAGTGCCCGTCATTGAAGAAGAAAACGTACTCATTTACAAAAATTTTTAACAGAAACAAAGAAAAACGTGTTTTTTTTCAAAATTTTCGGTCTTTTTTTTTTTTTAGTTGCGCAAAAAATAAAAACCCCAGAGGTGATCAAATACCACCAAAAGAAAGCTCTATTTGTGGGAACAAAATGATAAAAAATTTGTTTGGTTATAGTGTAGCATGACCGCGCAATTGTCATTCAAATTGTGACAGCGCTGAAAGCTGAAAATTGGGCTGGGCGGGAAGGTGTCTAAGTGCCTGGTATTGAAGTGGTTAAACAGACCTGCATGTCCTTTTTTCCTTGCAAGGATCATTGCTGTTTTTTTATATCTGCTTTGGAGTTTTTGTATTGTAACTCCCTTTTTTTTTAATAAAACTATTTGGGAAGACTTTCTACACTATTGGAGCCTCTCTTCTTTTTTACATTATCATCTCCTGCTGTCCACACCACTGGGACTCCATTGGATGTCTATGAATCTTTCTGGAGAGGAACGCCAGAGTCTTCCATCGGTAAATCTTTGATTCCACTAAAAGTGCTGTTTGACCCCCCTGAGTAAGGGAGGTCGCAGGCTTTATGTTAAGCCTTTTATCTTAATGAGGTGACGAGAAACGCGGTGATGAGCACCCAATCTACGTTATATGCTGCAATTTGAAGTCACTATATTGGATTCCAGCAACATATGAACATTTTTCTCATTTACATCGTTTTGCAATTTTGTGCGTTTTGTATGAGACTTTGGTTTTAATCATGCATTGTCGCATAGGACTGCACTGAAAACAATTATTTGGTTGCATATAGCACAATTTATTATATTGTGTTGTATCTACTCTATATATGTTTTCATGCACAGGGTCATATTGTGCTTAAACCTAGCGCTGCACTTTATTACTTGTATCTCTATTTTGTGCCCAATATCTGGATTATAGTGTTCAGCTGCAGGTGACTAATTGGTAATTTTCATATCACTTAAATCACTTAATCACTTAGCGAGATATCAATTTTTTATTTAATGCACATTATGAGTACAGTGCTATCCAAAATTACAAAACAATAAGATTTGGAAGTGTTTTCTTCCATTTATTGCAAAATGTGCAGTTTAACCGTGCAGCAGAGAAATGAAATAGAATTGTCGAGTACATCACTAGGGGAATCACCAACAGTGAAGAATCAAACTGCCCTGGGTTTGGTTCAGTTTGAGCAGGATTCGGAAAACTTCACAGAAGGCAAGGGGTGTCAAAAAGTAGCATGGGGGGGAGGGGGAGGTGGACATGTACCAATGCAAGAAGAAAAAAAATTGAAAAAAATCTATTCGGCCAAGAGCAATGATTTTTTTATATGCTTAAAGCGGTTGTATACCCTTTTTAAAAAAATTTAAGATATTAATTTTACCTATAGGTAACCCTATAGTAAGGCTTACCTGTAGGGAAAATGAATATCTTGTAAACCTGTACAGTCTAGGAGAGGAGATATTCACTTTGCATGCAGCTGCTGGTTGCAGCGGCACATGAACTGTGAAGGCCCGGCTAAAGGTCTGGCAGACGCTGCCGGACCTTGCCGGAAAGAATCTTCGCATGCGAGGGAGTGACGTCATCTTGGCTCCGGGCACTC
This sequence comes from Lithobates septentrionalis, assembly GCA_037952835.1. NCBI lineage: Eukaryota > Metazoa > Chordata > Amphibia > Anura > Ranidae > Lithobates > Lithobates septentrionalis. The sequence continues at coordinate 1,138,679 of JBBDGP010000231.1, read as the reverse complement.
ACAGCGCCGGAGCCGCAAACCCGGAAGAAACGCCAAGGGAAAAATGTCAGCTCCCTCTGCGTGGACCCAGAATGCAATACGAGGACCTCGTTCTAAGGTGAGTATTTCATAATGAGCTAGTATGCGGTGCATACTAGCTTATTATGCCTTTGCCTTACAGGTTTTTTTTTTTTTTGTATTTGTTTTTTTTTTCCCATGTGCGGATATACAACTGCTTTAAATTAAAACATTAAAATGTGCTTTTCTTTTAAATAACATGCCTAGGGGGATGTCCTAATCCCGCTTATCAAGAGACACATCTCTGTGATGTACAGAACGTGCATCTGACATTTAGAAGGGAAAAAAAAAAAGATCGCTGACAAATGACTATGACAGCTTCTCTTTTTTTTTAACAAAATAGCACTTGGACTTCTCCAAGGGTCAACTTAACAAACAGAAAGCCCAACTAATGACTAACTATATATAATATATACAGAATTTGGAACACAGAAAAACAGGGGAAAACTAGAGTTTAAAGGAGCAGATAGGAAGGGGGAACCAAACCTGGAATCAGGAACAAGGGGGAGCAGATACAAATCAGCAGGGTACAGGGCATAAGCAAGAGCAGGATCAGTGGCAAACAGTATCTGGCATCAGCAAAACACTGGAGCGAGAGGCACAAGTAGGAGGGAGCTAAGTACCCTTCCAGCAGCCAGCAGTAGGTGGAAACTGATTACCGGGATCTGTTGGCTGGTGAGACACCTGCTGGTGGACACAAAATATACAACCTTCAGCACTGGGAAACATAGTGCCACCAGCAGGTGATCCTGACACCTTGTTCATATCAGTTCAGCACTAAAACATATGGAAGGTGATGTGTTGCTGGAGACACCAAAAAAATGATCTGTTTAGCACACTTTCCATATGTGAGCCCCCCAAGTAAGAAAAAGCTATCAGGACTAAGATCTGAACCCACAGCCTTTGATGCATCCAATGGAAGCTCTTCTTGCTGAGCTTCTTATGATGCTGGACAGCATCCTGTCTGATCCCTTGAATTATTTTGCTTTGTACCTTGTTTCTGGTGAACTTTGAACTCCTTGCTCCTCCCATGAACTTCCTATTTAAGCCATGTCTCTGCACTTCCTGTTTACCAGAAATATTGTGCTGTCTCGTTCTCCTTTGCATACCTGCAGCTATTCTTATCTCTCACTTGTTACCAAGCCTTTGGTTTGTTCCTCAATTACACTTCTGCTTGATCCCAAACTGCAACCATCGTTACTGACCTTTGGTTTATTTATAGACTTTGCTTATGCTTAATCCCTACCTGCTATATCTACTACTGGACCCCGGCTTGCTCACCTCCTGGTGGGACAATCATGAGGACCATGACCTGGTACTAACATGCAGCAAAACACATCTCCATCAGGAGCTCTGGTGAACACCGGATAGTGCTTACACCCTGCACCTTGGGTGAGCCCTCATCATCTGCCAGGGTGACCTGCTTGTGTACTTATCCTGCTGGTCAGTGGGAGCCTCTCTACTGTTAAAGCTTCCGTTCTCTGAGCCTGAAACCTGACTTTGATAAAAGCGCTAAAACTCAGGGAGTTGTGCAGCGAGTTTCCTTATCCTGACTGTACACAAAGAGAGGGAGGAGGAGGAGATGATGATTTCCTAATCTCACTGTTTACTGTGTTTGTCTTCTTCAGTTTATCGAGTGACATTTTTTTTTCCATTAAAACTGTTGCTTTATAATTTATTCAGTCTGTTATCACAGGCAAAGTATTTACGCCATACAAAATCACTTCCAGGTCGCCCACATCTTAGACACTGGTGTGTCTGTTAAGTGGTTTCAGAACCCACCTGCTAGGTGACTTTACATTAAATTGTGCTAACAGCATGTTTACTTCTCAAATAAAAAATATCTCATCCAACATTAAAATAATCTCAGCAGGGTATAAACGCTGCAACTGGGTAGATATTCTAAAAACCTGTGCTGATTAAATAAAATATGGCTTTGTTTAACGATTTAGCTTTAGGATTAAAAAAAAGATATTTTAAAACAAGTGTTTTGCAATTCCGTATCAGAGTGTGCCTGTCAAGTATACACAACAAAGGCAAACATATCATAGTTTACCGCAGCCATTTTCAGCACCACGGATAGGACATTGATTAAATTAGGTTACAACGGTAGTCATGGACAGATAACACAGGACTATAGAGTGAAAGTTGGCATGTTTGTTTTAGGCACAGAAGTTTCAAAGGAAATCATTTTGAATATTAGTAACATTTATCTGAACACTCACTTATCTCACCCGAATAATTAATTCATCATATTCCAAAAAGTACATTTATATAGGTAAAAAGTATTGTATCACACATGAAAAGCCAATAGCTATTGAATTCAATCAAAGCCTTTAATACTAACCCTAAACCTTAAAGTGTAAAAAAACCCCCACATCATTAAAAACAATCAATAAATGGTGTATTACATGCTGTTCATACTCACTCAATCACTATGGGATTAATTTGCTGTATTTTGCCAGAAACTTGGTTGATCCTGCTGTTCTCTATCTCCCCCTCTCGTCCATGTCCCCACTGCAGTTGGTGATTTTGTAGAGCAGTGTTGGCAGCTGGTGCACATGCTCAGTTTTCAGTGTATTTTATACCCTGAGCATTTTCTCCCTATCACATTTGAGCAGCCCAAGTGACTATAGAGTCACACATGTGGGCGTATACACAGTGTTAAATGACAGCCCACTCCCTCCCTCCTCCTCCATGCCCTCTAACCAGCTAAACACAATAGGGGCAGGGTGTATTTTTTAACCACTTCAGCCCCGGAAAAATGTACCCACTTCCTGACCAGGCCATTTATTGCGATACGGCACTGCATCGTTTTAACTGACAGTTGCACAATTGTGCGACGCTGTACCCAAACAAAATTGATGTCCTTTTTTTCCCACAAATAGAGCTTTCTTTTGGTGGTATTTGATCACCTCTGCGGTTTTTATTTGTTGCGCTATAAACAAAAAAAGAATGACAATTTTGAAAAAAAAAAAAAAGGAAATTTACTTTCTGGTATAAAACATTTCCAAAAGGAAAATGTAAAAAAAAAAAGAAAAAGGTATTCATCAGTTTAGGCCGATATGTATTCATCAGTTTAGGCCGATATGTATTCTACTACATATTTTTGGTAAAGAAAATCACAATAAGCGTATATTGATTGGTTTGCGCAAAAGTTATCGCATCTACAAAATAAGGGATAGATTAGCCCACAAAATTGAGTTCACGAGCTGACGTACACCTACAGCCATTCGCGGGAGCGAACCAACCTGCCACAATATAATGAAGGTGGCTGGTCGGCAAACGGTTAATTAAAATAATTACAGTGTCACCATCCACATAAAGAAAGAGCAGGAATAATGTAAATTAAACAATGTGCGTTTAGTATCATAGTATCACTTTGATTGTAAAGGTTCCTTTTTTTTTTTTTTTTAAATAACAAACATATCATACCTACCTGCTCTGTGTAATGGTTTTGCACAAAGCAGCCCTGATCCTCCTCTTCTCAGGTCCCCTGCTGTTCTCCCCCTGATGATTTCCCTTATAGTAGCTCCTTAGCTGTCCTGTCTGCATCTATTGGCACAGACAGTTGAGCTCAGCCCTGCCCCCCAGCTAGAATTTGATTGACAGGAGCAGGAGCCAATGGCTCTTGCTGCTATCACTCTGCCAAGTGAGGAGAGACAGAGCTGAGAGAGCCCCTGCTCTTGTGCACATTTCTGGATCGAGATTGGGCTCATGCAAGTATAAGGAGGGTCTGGGGGGATCCTCTGCAATAGAAGGTTTTTTACCTTAATGCAGGGCTTGACAAATTTGCCTTGAATCTAGGAGCCAGCTAAAAAAAAGTTAGACGCGTTTTTTTTTTACTAACCAAAAGTATGAGTGGAACATGCCATATGTTCCCGAAGGTGAACTTTTCCTTTAACCCTTTTAAAAATTGAAAACTGTCAACGGGGACCAGGAAATGATGTCACACGTCACTTACCTTACGAACCACTCTTCTCCCTCCCTCTCTACCTGTGCTATTCTGGTCCCAGGCCCGCAAATGGGCAAGCGGAGCCCGGGATAAGAGTGGGGGGGGGGGGGGGGCACGCACAGGTTGTGGGGAGAATTTGAGGGACACTCAAGTGGCAGGTCCAAAACAAAATGCACACGCTCAGATTCACCTTATGGTGTGAACGAGCCCTAACATACACAGTGATATATATACTATATTATCACTGCACGAATTACTGTCATACTGATACTAAAAGAAATTATTATATGATACAGAAAATCTCACAATGTTCTGTGCCATAACAAGTCTATGTGAGAAATGATTTGGTTCCAAATGATCGGAGATTTAAGATACATGTATGAAAATGTCCAAACCCAAATATTATATTCACACAGTCAGTTCCAGTGTTGTAGCAAGGACTGCTGGAGAAGCCTAATGCTTAGTACACATGATCAGAAAGATGGATGACAAAAATCGCTTTCGGAGGGATCGTTCGATAATCTGATCGGTAGTACACAACTTTTGAGAGTTGATAACGACAGTTCATGCAACAATATCTGAAGGGACAAGCAAGAAAAATTTGCTTTGAAGATAGCAGAATGAACAATGCCCATTTAATCGGTACAGTATTTGTCTATAAAACAGATGACCAAGACCATGCATACTTGGAAACGAAAAAATACATTACAATACATTACATCACTTCCGAACTTGTATTGTTGTACGAGAATTTTTGTAACTTTAGTAACCTCTTTTTTTGAATAACAACTTGTTACACTATTGGAGCATGCATTTGTCATGTATGCCACCATTGGGAGTTTCATCCAATCTTTGGTGTGTGCAACCTATTGCATTAGGGTGTGCACCCCAGAGCACAAACACACATGCATGTATATCAGCAGAGCAGTGGATGGTGTCAGTAGAGCAGAGATTGGTGTCAGTAAGGCAGTGGACTGTGTCACTAGATTTTATTTTTATTATTTTTTAATAATGTTTTACAATTTTAGTTTTTAACAATATTATTTGTTATTATTATTTTTTTACAATTCTTTTAGGAGCCCCATTGGGGGGGGGGCTTTGGTGAAATTGTAAGGGTCTAAACATAGAGAAAGGGACTGAGGACAGAGATTCCCCACTGCACTGCACATAGTGCTGCTGCAGCACATGCTGCACATGATGATTAGGGTGTGCCCGCCTATGCAAGTGATCATGGAGGACCAGGTGTGTTACATTTGCAGAGTTAACCAAGTGCAAGGTGACCTCTAGGAATGCTGTTAGATCCCTTTCACACTGGGTGTTTTTCAGGCGCTTTTGGGCTGAAAATAGCGTCTGTAAAGCGATTGAAAAACGCCTCTCCTGCAGCCCCAGTGCTGCCCGATTGCTTTCACGCTGCGCTTGCAGGACGTTAGAAAAAGTCCTGCAAGCAGAATCTTTGGGGCAGTAGGGGAGCGGTGTATACACCGCCCCTCCACCGCCCCTGCTCATTAAAATTAATTGGCAGAGCTGCCGAAGCGCCTGCAAAGCACTTCGGCAGCGGCGTTTTTTAGGCGCTATTGACCCTTTCTTCAGCCACTAGCGGGGGTTAAAAGCGCCCCGCTAGCAGACGAAAAGCGCCGCTAAAACGACGGCCCGTTGTCAGTGTGAAAGGGGTCTTAGGGTGTTTGGTTCTAGTTAGTGTAGATTTGGATTCCAGGTGGAGGTAGTTGGAGATGAGGACATACTGTAGTGTGATTTGCTTATTATGGCATGTTTTATATCACTTTTTGACTTCTTTCATGCTTTGAGGTGACTGTATCTGGTGAGTGAGGATATTGGAAGCATACAGCAGGATCACTTTTCATGAGTTGCATGGTACAATAAAAGTCTCACTACTAGTGTACAATTATGTTATACATCAATTGGGAGAACATACAGTGCCTTGCAAAAGTATTCACCCCCTTGGCATTTTTCGTGTTTTGTTGCCTCACAACCTGGAATTAACATGGATTGTTTGAGGATTTGCATCATTTAATTTACAGAACATGCCCACAAATTTGAAGATTTTTTTTATTGTGAAGCAAACAACAAATAGGACAAAATAACAGAAAAAGTCAATGTGCATAACTATTCACCCCCCTAAAGTCAATACTTTGTAGAGCCAACTTTTGCGGCTATCACAGCTCCACGTCGCTTTGGAAAGTCTCTATGAGCTTGTCAGATCTTACCACTGGTATTTTTTGCCCAGTCCTCCTTGCGAAACTGCTCCAGCTCCTTCAAGTTGGATGGTTTGTGCTTGTGAACAGCAATCTTTAAGTCTGACCACAGATTTTCTATTGGATTGAGATCTGGGCTTTGACTAGGCCATTCCAACACATTTACATGTTTCCCCTTAAACCACTCAAGTGTTGCTTTAGCAGTGTGTTTGGGGTCATTGTCCTGCTGGAAGGTGAACCTCCGTCCTAGCCTCATATCACACACAGAGTGCTACAGGTTTTGCTCAAGAATATCCCTGTATTTAAAACCATCCATCTTTCCCTCAACTCTGACCAGTTTCCCAATCCCGACTGCTGAAAGACATCTCCACATCATGATTCTGCCACCACCATGTTTCACTGTGGGGATGGTGTTCTTTGGGTGATGTGATGTGTTGGGTTTGCGCCAGACATAGCGTTTTCTTTGATGGCCAAAAAGTTCAATTTTAGTCTCATCAGACCAGAGCACCTTCCTCCATACATTTTGGGAGTCTCCCACATGCCTTTTCGCAAACTCAAAACGTGCCATTTTGTTTTTTGCTGAGAGTAATGGCTTCCTTCTGGCCACTCTGCCATAAAGCCCAACTCTATGGAGCGCACGGTTTATTGTCGTCCTATGTACAGATACTCCAGTCTCTGCTGTGGAACTCTGCAGCTCCTCCAGGGTTACCTTAGGTCTCTGTGCTCCCTCTCTGATTAAAGCCCTTCTTGCCCGTTCCATGAGTTTTGGTGTGCAGCCGTCTCTTGGCAGGTTTGCTGTTGTGCCATGTTCTTTCCATTTGGTTATGATAGATTTGATGGTGCTCCTAGGGATCATCAAAGATTTGGATTTTTTTTTTAACCTAACCTTGACTTTTACTTCTCAACAACATTGTCCCTTACTTGTTTGGAGAGTTCCTTGGTCTTCATGGCAGTGTTTGGTTAGTGGTGCCTCTTGCTTAGGTGTTGCAGCCTCTGGGGCCTTTCAAAAAGGTGTGTATATGTAATGACAGATCATGTGACACTTAGATTGCACACAGGTTGACATCATTTCACTAATTATGTGACTTCTGAAGGTAATTGGTTGCACCAGAGCTTTTTATGGGCTTCATAACAAAGGGGGTGAATACGTACGCACATGCTAATTATCAGTTTTTTATTTTTGAAAAATTATTTTATGTATATATTTTTTCTAATTTTACTTCACCAACTTAGACTATTGTGTTCTGATCCATCACATATAATTCATATTAAAAAAACATTGAACGAAAGGCTGTAATGTAAAAAAAACAGGTAAAAAGCCAAGGGGGGGTGAATACTTTTGCAAGGCACTGTACATCAAATATTTCAATCCTGGTTGCAAGCAGCTTACAGAGGCATTATATACTGTATATGAGTGCAGACATTATTTTGTATTTTGTCAGGGATGAGCATTGTGTATATGAACACTACTGTGATTGCAAGGAAGCCAATCCCACACAGCGGTGGGGAGTCCAACACCCCATCTCATGATGCCTGGAGCTGAAGCAATGCAAAGTAGGAGAACATTTATGCAAATTACGTCATTACACTTTAAAAAGTTGATATTTGCATACGGTCTTTAAAAGGCTCTGGGGGGTGACACAGATTCTAAAGCAAAGTGCACACACTGACAGATTATGCTGGCCACTGTACCGATTTCTTTACAAGGTTCATTTTGCCCATGGGTTCACTTAAAAGTATAATTCAGTAAGTGTAGAGATAAAATGTACATACATATAAATGTATAAAAATAGCACAGAATGTGAAATTCAAGCAGAAAAGTAATTTGGTTCTCAATTCAAACACTTCTGTATTCCACCAGCCCTCCCCACACTTTTTGGATTGTAATCTGGAGCAGTGTTTGTCAACCTTTTTTATGGCAGGGACAGAGGGGTGCCAGACTAAGTGCAGCATATGAAATCAATGGTTTAATAAAAATGACAAATAGCAACTCCAAGGTATTTAGTAAGAGGCATGCCCGTGCCTTCCAAAAAAAAAAAAATGAGGTCTGAAGAAGAAGCTTGTTGCCCACTTCATGTCAGCACGTCCAACACGCCCTCCATGTGACGTCCTGTCCGGCCCAGCGCCATCTTGCATTCCACGCTGGGCCGCTTCCTGCTTCCATCCAGGCAACACAGCTTGCACACGAGGCTGCCACGGCATCAGGACGGTCCGAAGGTTGAGATGGACATTTTTATAGACAATATGCTTGTATTTTTCAACTATCTCTTGAGATGCCATTTATCATTTTTATTAAACCATTGATTTTATATACTGCACTTAATCTGGCACCCCTCTGTTCCTGCTTTTACCTACAGAGTTGCTTTGCTCTAAGGGTGCTGCCATCAAGTGCATTCTAAACACTTTTACGGACTTCCTTTATGGACTGAGACAACAATCTGTGATGCTTTTATAACTATGTGTTTTATCATTCCCCATCTTTTTTGATCCTTCATTGTGTGATTCAATTTATAATGATGTTTATGTTATATGTGCTTTAACATACCCCCTTGCGCCACTATATACCTTTTTCTTTTCTTTTTTTTTTTTTCAGTCAAGGCACCCTTTAAAATTCTGCACATCTTCGCATCTTAAAGGCACCCCATTCTAAAATGTATGAAATGAAACTAATAGTTTTGCATAACATAAAACGCTGGGCACCCAACATTAGTGGTGATTTTTTCTCCCAACGCAAACACCCCTTTGCATACTGGTACTGACTAGTATTGCAGTGTTTCTCTTATCCCTTAGTTTCTCTCCCTCAATCAGCTAATCTGACCCCAGTGCTGATGGAAAAGGGCAAACAAGGATGCTGTGCAGGCACCCAGTGCCTTTCTTATCAATCATTGAAATCACTGGTTGTTACGACGCCAGAGCTTAGAAGTTTGATTCATCGCTTCCTGGCTTGTATACAAATTTTAGGCAATTTTTAGGTCATTTTGCCAAGGCACCCTGGTTGAAAAAGGCTTATCTGGAGTATGGTCATCCAGGGATGTGTCTACTGGCATTGCTCAGAACAGTGTTATTAAATATATACTGTGTATACATCTACTGTATCTAAATACTGTATATGCATATTTCTGATTTGTAATTGCAGCTTCAAAAAAGCCAAAAAGGTACTGGTAAGGGCAGTAGCTTAGTAGTAAGCACTTATGTCTTGCAGCAGAGAGTTCCTCAGTTTGAATGCCAACCAGGACACTGCTGCATGAGCTAGCTATTTAGTTTATGGAGGCAGAACTTGCAAATACTATCTGCATGGAGTTTGCATGTTCTCCCTATGATTATGTGGGTATCTTCTGGGTACTCCTGTTTCCTCCCACAGATATACTGTACTAGTATGTTAGTTGTCTCTTCTTGTCCTAATTGGCCTTTAAGCCTAACTCAGGGCTGTCCCTGCACTGCATGAGTTAACTGCTCCTTTTTGTTTAGAGGAGAGTGGAGACATATTTACCTAATCCTCCATCTTGAATAGTTGACTGGTCCTGACGTCATCAAGCCCAGGGCAGGCTCCATAGACCAGAAACAGTCCACCGATGGACTGTGGAGAGCGCCATTTTCCAGAACTCCCCACGGGTGAGTATAAGCTTTCTGCTCATCCCTAGACAAAGCGAAAAGTGGACCCGTGCAGTTTGGGCCCAGCTCCACTGCATGGGGAAAATTTTTTTCTCAGAGTTGGGCTTTAGGTAGAGACTTTAGATTGTAAGCTCATTAAAGCTGAAGTCCACCCAAAAGGGGAAGCTCCACTTTTTTGTTCCCCCCCCCACTGCCACATTTGGCACATTTTGGGGGGGAGTGGGTACCTGGTTTTGACAGGTACCTGCTCCCACTTCTGAGTGAAGTTCGGCCTCCCTTCCTCGTTCCGTCGCTTCACTGACGTTTTTTTCCTTAGTGGAGATGGCGGCAGCACCTGAGAGAATTGGCTGGGGTGAAGACACCGCTGGATAAATATATATATTCCAAACAGTAAGGTGAAGTGTGCTCTGGTGATTCATAACAGTGCATGCAATTAAGCCTTGCCATAGGCTGTGTGCATATTATATATGTCTGTTACCTTCACTTTGCTTCCCTCTGTTTCACCAGCACCGGGTCTAGGGTAGGGATGAGCTTCGTGTTCGAGTCGAACCCATGTTCGACTCGAACATCGGCTGTTCGACCGTCCGTCGAATTGCGAACGATATGGGCCGTTCGCGCCAAATTCGTGTGGCGCGTCACGGCCCATAATTCACTGCGGCATCGCAGTGCATTGCTGGCTGATGATTGGCCAAGCATGCACTATGACCCGCATGCTTGGCCAATCACAGCGCCGTCAGTAGAGAGAGCTGTAATTGGCCAAAGCCAGGGTGGCTTTGGCCAATTATGGCTCAGGGGATTTAGTACACACCCCACACTATATAAGGCCGCCTGCACGGCGGCCCTGTGTAGTGTGTGTTCCGGTGTGCTGAGAGATAGAGAGAGAGAGAGACAGTGTCATTTGATTTGAGTTAGATAGATTAGGCAGAACAGTCAGTCAGTTAGCTGCACTTACAGTGTATTGTGTATATATATGCATCCCAGGTGTTGCATATATATATATACACTGTATTCAGTTTAGCTAGATCCGTTCCTGTTATCTTCTATCTAGACTATTTAGTGCAGTGTGTCCTGCTCACAGTGTTCAGCTAGATCCGTTCCTGCTATTTACATTCAGTGCAGTGCGTCCTGCTCACAGTGTTCAGCTAGATCCGTTCCTGCTATTTACATTCAGTGCAGTGCGTCCTGCTCACAGTGTTCAGCTAGATCCGTTCCTGCTATTTACATTCAGTGCAGTGCGTCCTGCTCACAGTGTTCAGCTAGATCCGTTCCTGCTATTTACATTCAGTGCAGTGCGTCCTGCTCACAGTGTTCAGCTAGATCCGTTCCTGCTATTTACATTCAGTGCAGTGCGTCCTGCTCACAGTGTTCAGCTAGATCCGTTCCTGCTATTTACATTCAGTGCAGTGCGTCCTGCTCACAGTGTTCAGCTAGATCCGTTCCTGCTATTTACATTCAGTGCAGTGCGTCCTGCTCACAGTGTTCAGCTAGATCCGTTCCTGCTATTTACATTCAGTGCAGTGCGTCCTGCTCACAGTGTTCAGCTAGATCCGTTCCTGCTATTTACATTCAGTGCAGTGCGTCCTGCTCACAGTGTTCAGCTAGATCCGTTCCTGCTATTTACATTCAGTGCAGTGCGTCCTGCTCACAGTGTTCAGCTAGATCCGTTCCTGCTATTTACATTCAGTGCAGTGCGTCCTGCTCACAGTGTTCAGCTAGATCCGTTCCTGCTATTTACATTCAGTGCAGTGCGTCCTGCTCACAGTGTTCAGCTAGATCCGTTCCTGCTATTTACATTCAGTGCAGTGCGTCCTGCTCACAGTGTTCAGCTAGATCCGTTCCTGCTATTTACATTCAGTGCAGTGCGTCCTGCTCACAGTGTTCAGCTAGATCCGTTCCTGCTATTTACATTCAGTGCAGTGCGTCCTGCTCACAGTGTTCAGCTAGATCCGTTCCTGCTATTTACATTCAGTGCAGTGCGTCCTGCTCACAGTGTTCAGCTAGATCCGTTCCTGCTATTTACATTCAGTGCAGTGCGTCCTGCTCACAGTGTTCAGCTAGATCCGTTCCTGCTATTTACATTCAGTGCAGTGCGTCCTGCTCACAGTGTTCAGCTAGATCCGTTCCTGTTATCTTCCTACTGACAGGCAGGCTTGTCTGGTTACAGTATATAAAGCTACCTGAAGAAAATTACAGGTGTTCTTTTTGATCCTATTAGTACCACGGTCAGGCAGCTAGACTATTTACATTTAGTACAGTGTGTCCTGCTCACAGTGTTCAGCTAGATCCGTTCCTGTTATCTTCCTACTGACAGGCAGGCTTGTCTGGTTACAGTATATAAAGCTACCTGAAGAAAATTACAGGTGTTCTATCCCAGCTTAGTGCAGCTACAGGCCATTAGTATGTCTGGAAGGCCAAGAAGGAGAGGCAGACAGTCACAAGCCAATAAGAGAGGGCAAGCAGGCTCTGTGTCTAGTGCTGGTCGTGGAGACGGTGCATCCTCATCAGCACGTGGCCATGGGACACGCTTGGCCTTTTTTTCGGCAGCTGGCCGTGTTGAGCCGCAACATGCGGAAGACTTGGTCGAGTGGATGACCAAGCCGTCCTCATCCTCCTCATCCTCTCTCACCCATGCCCAGGGTGCTTTGTCTGGCAAAGCAGCGGCCTCTTCCCTCAGCTCAATGTCATCAGTGACTCCTTCCCTAGCTCCACCATGTCCTCATGAGGATTCCCTCGAACTGTTTGACCACAGTGTTGGGTACATGCTCCAGGAGGATGCCCAGCGTTTGGAAGGCTCTGATGATGATACTGAGCTCGATGAAGGCAGTAACATGAGCACGGACAGAGGGGGTGCCCAAGAAGGACAGCAATCTGGCAGTCATGCTCCCCCTGCTGCAGCATACTGCCAGGTTTGCTCCAGTGATGAGGAGGGAGGGGATGATGAGGTCACTGACTCAACGTGGGTGCCTGATAGGAGAGAGGAGGAGGAGGAGGAGGAGGAGGCGGCACATCACCAACGAGGCAGGATGCCCTCCAGGGGCCAGCCTAAGGGCAGCACATTGACTGCATCACACCCCAAAGCTCCACATGTGCAGGGCGCTGCAGTCTCTGCGCGTTATTCAAAAAGTTCTTTGGTGTGGGCCTTTTTTGAGACGAGTGCATCAGATCGCACCGCTGCTATTTGCAACATATGTCTCAAGCGTATCTCGCGTGGCCAAAACATCTCCCGCTTGGGTACCACATGCTTGACCAGACATATGTTGACCTGCCATGCAGTTCGTTGGCAAGCGTATCTGAAAGACCCACACCAAAGAACAAAGAGGATCTCTCCTTGCTCCTCATCAGCTGAGATTTCCAACCCCACTAGACCTTCAGTCCTCTCTGAGACCTGCAGTGAGAGGAATGAAGGTGTAGAATTAGGTGTGTCACAGCCAAGTACTTGTGGGCAATCTGCTTTTGGTACACCGACGTCAGATTGTACCAGGCAAATTTCCCTGCCCCAGCTGCTGCACCGCCGAAAGAAGTTTGCTCCCAGCCATCCACATGCCCAGCGGTTGAATGCTAGCTTGGCAAAATTGCTAGCACTTCAACTGCTGCCTTTTCAGTTGGTAGACTCTGCCCCCTTCCGTGAGTTTGTGGAATGTGCGGTTCCTCAGTGGCAGGTACCCAAACGCCACTTTTTCTCACGGAAGGCGATTCCGGCTCTCTACCGGCATGTGGAAGGCAATGTCCATGCCTCGCTGGACAGGGCGGTCAGCGGTAAGGTGCATATTACCGCTGACTCATGGTCCAGCAGGCATGGACAGGGACGTTACTTAAGTTTCACGGCGCATTGGGTGACTCTGCTGGCAGCTGGGAAGGATGCAGGACAAGGTGCAGTAGTGTTGGAGGTTGTTCCGCCACCACGCCTCCAAAATGCTGATTGTGACACACCTCTCTCCTCCACCCCCTCCTCTTCTTCTTCCTCCATGGCCTCTTCCTCGGAACCAGCGGTGCTCCGTAGGCGTTCAAGGGGCTACGCAAGTACGCAGGCCAAAAGATGCCATGCGGTGCTTGAGCTGGTGTGCTTGGGGGACAGGAGCCACACTGGGGCAGAGGTTCTGTCAGCTCTGCAGGGGCAGGTTCAGAGGTGGTTGACGCCACGCCAACTTAAGGCAGGAATGGTGGTTTGCGACAATGGCACCAACCTCCTCTCTGCCCTCCGACAGGGACAACTGACCCATGTGCCCTGTTTGGCTCACGTCCTTAACTTGGTGGTGCAGCGGTTCTTGGGCAGGTACCCGGGCTTACAGGATGTCCTGAGGCAGGCCAGGAAAGTCTGTGTGCATTTCCGCCGGTCATATAATGCCAGTGCTCGGCTGACGGACCTCCAAAAGGAGTTTAACCTGCCCAAGAACCGCCTAATCTGTGACATGCCCACCAGGTGGAACTCGACGTTGGCCATGCTGCAGCGGCTGCACACGCAGCAGAGGGCCATCAATGAGTACCTGTGCGACTATGGCACCAGGACAGGGTCAGGGGACCTTGGTTTTTTTTCCCCACGCCAGTGGGCCATGATCAGGGATGCATGCACTGTCCTGTCACCATTCGAGGAGGCCACGAGGATGGTGAGCACTGACAGTGCATGCATCAGTGACACTGTCCCCCTTGTCCACCTGTTGGAGCACACGCTGCGTGGAATAATGGACAGGGCACTTGAGGCAGAACAGAGGCAGGAAGAGGAGGACTTCCTTAGCTCTCAAGGCCCCCTTTATCCAGACAGTGTTCCTGCGTGCCCGCCGATCACACAGGAAGAGGACGAGGAGGAGGAGGAGGAGGAGGAGGAAGATTGTGTCAGTATGGAGGTGGAGCCTGGCACTCAGCATCAGCAGTCTTTAAGGGATCAGTCCCAAGGAACACATGGACTTGTACGTGGCTGGGAGGAGGTGGCTGCGGACGTTGTTGTCCTTAGTGACCCAGAGGACTCCGGACCGAATGCCTCAGCAAACCTACGCTGCATGGCCTCCCTGATCCTGCAAAGCCTGCGTAAGGATCCTCGTATTCGTGGTATCAAGGAGAAGGACCAATACTGGCTGGCAACCCTCCTTGATCCACGTTACAAGGGTAAGGTTGCGGACCTTATCTTGCCATCGCAGAGGGAGCAGAGGATGAAACATCTTCGGGAGGCCTTGCAGAAAGGTCTGTGCAACGCGTTCCCAGAGACTGGGAGGTTACAAACTCCTGTTTCTGGACAACGTGTTGCTGAGGCTTCGGTCAGTCAAAGAAGGAGCGGTGGAGAAGGTGGCCGTCTGACCGATGCGTTCAGACAATTTTTTGGTCCGCAGCCCCAAGGTATGATCGGTTCCAGCAACCATCGCCAGCGTCTGTTTTACATGGTGCAGGAATACCTAGGGGCAAGATCAGACTTGGACACCTTTCCCACCGAAAATCCTCTGGGTTACTGGGTCTTGAGGATGGATCACTGGCCAGAGCTTGCACAGTATGCAATTGAGCTACTGGCCTGTCCTGCATCCAGCGTTCTTTCGGAACGTACATTCAGTGCTGCTGGAGGCGTGGTAACCGATCACAGGGTGCGTCTGTCCACTGACTCGGTCGATCGGCTGACCTTCATAAAAATGAATCAGTCTTGGATCACCACCAGCTACCAAGCACCTGATGCTGATGTAACTGAATAATTTTTTTCAGATCCCTTCAAAGACTGCCTATGTTGATGCTGAGTGATTATCCCTGAGTAATTATCCTCTTCCTCCTCAATCATCACGCTGATAGCTTGTAAGAACATTTTTGGTTCTGGGCGCCACCACCAGTGCCTAAGGCACAATTTTTCTGCCCCTGTATAACAGGGGCGTGTAATTACAATTTTTGATGTAATACTTTGCAGCACGGCTCGTTCCTGCATTCCAACTAGAGTGTCTGTGAGGGGTTGCAGTGTTGTGGCACCAGCACCAGTGCCTAAGGCCCAATTTTTCTGCCCCTGTCTAACAGGGGCGTGTAATTACAATTTTTGATGCAATACTTTGCAGCAGTGCTCGTTCCTGCGTTCCAACTAGAGTGTCTGTGAGGGGTTGCAGTGTTGTGGCACCAGCACCAGTGCCTAAGGCCCAATTTTTCTGCCCCTGTCTAACAGGGGCGTGTAATTACAATTTTTGATGCAATACTTTGCAGCAGTGCTCGTTCCTGCGTTCCAACTAGAGTGTCTGTGAGGGGTTGCAGTGTTGTGGCACCAGCACCAGTGCCTAAGGCCCAATTTTTCTGCCCCTGTCTAACAGGGGCGTGTAATTACAATTTTTGATGCAATACTTTGCAGCAGTGCTCGTTCCTGCGTTCCAACTAGAGTGTCTGTGAGGGGTTGCAGTGTTGTGGCACCAGCACCAGTGCCTAAGGCCTAATTTTTCAGCTCCTGTTCAACAGGGGCATGTAATTACAATTCTTGATCTAATATTTCACAGCAGGGCCCTGTGAGGGCTTACAGTGTTTTGGCCACAGCAACACCTAAGGCCCAAATTTCTGCTGAGTATATAGGGCAGGACCCTACTTTCAAACATCTAACTTACAAACGACTCCTACTTGCAAACGGAAGGAGACAACAGGAAGTGAGATGAAATCTACCCATAGGAAGGGAAATTCTCTCATGTAAGAGTTAATATGGGAAAACAATTTCTCCTTTCCACTGATGCTTTCCAATCCTTGTTCCACAAAAAAACCCAAATTTTCAAAAAACATTTTTCATTGGGACAAAAAAGTGAGGTGAAATCTTCTGAAGAGGAGGAAAGACGCAAAACAAATGTCACAGGGGTGATAACCCTTCCCTATGTTTTCCAAAAAGCTTAGAAAAGATTTTTTGGCTGGAGCTAAACACATTAAAAATGTTCAAAATTACAAAGAGATTCTACTTAACAACAAACCTACAGTCCCTGTCTTGTTTGCACCGCCTGTATACTGCTGTTCAGAGTATATAGGGACCTTTCCTTATTTTAATTTGGGTGCGGGGTTCCCCTTAATATCCATACAAGACCCAAAGGGCCTGGTAATGGACTGGGGGGTACCCATGCCGTTTGTCTCACTGATTTTCATCCATATTGCCAGGACCCGACATGACATTAAACCCGCAAGCAGTTTTAAATGAGATTTTTTCCTTTAAAAATGACATTTGGTGCAGGGACTGTTCTAAACATGGGAAACACGCGTCACTTTACAGGCATACTATAGACACCCCCCAGGTACGATATTTAAAGGAATATTTCACTTTTTTTTTTTTTACTTTAAGCATCATTAAAATCACTGCTCCCGAAAAAACGGCCGTTTTTAAAAGTTTTTTTTGCATTGATACATGTCCCCTGGGGTAGGACCCGGGTCCCCAAACCCTTTTTAGGACAATACCATGCAAATTAGCCTTTAAAATGAGCACTTTTGATTTCGAACGTTCGAGTCCCATAGACGTCAATGGGGTTCTAACGTTCGTGCGAACTTGCGGTCCGTTCGCGGGTTCTGGTGCGAACCGAACCGGGGGGTGTTCGGCTCATCCCTAGTCTAGGGGTTCCGTTGAGTTTACTGCTGGACGACACACGCACCAACACTGGAGTACGTTTTCAATGCTTTATTAAACAGTCAAACTTTAGGAAGCAGCAGGAAAGAGACGGAAAAGGAAACCTTCAGGAGAAACTCAAATATCTTCTTATAAGATCTTAGGAACAAATGTCCCGGTAGAATTCAGATAACTATGTGGAATGCATTCCCCTCGTGGGATACACTCTTTGCTCGTCTGGATACGCCTCTCTCACCGGTCTAGCAGCCAGTACGCAGCACGAATCTAAAGTCTCTGCCACAGACTTGTTTGGGGGGTATATCTGCACGATCCTCTGCCACAGGATGTATCAGATCTTCTGCAGTGAACAGTCAGTCACAGTGCCTGAATCTTTAAGCCGAACCGGCGACACTATGCTGTAGAATTACTTCTTTTGGATACGTCCTGCAACCGAGTCACCAGGCCCCTCTATAGACCCGCACGCTGCGCGATCTCTCCAAGACGGGTCCTCCCCTGGCATCTCCTCGGCTGTCCAGCTTCGTCACACAGGACCGACGGCTCAGGACCATTCCTCGGCCGCGGTAGTAGGCCCCAGACAAGCCTCTGGGCCCACCCCTGCGCCGCAGCATCGTGGGCCTCCCGATCGGAGGACCACGAGGTAGCTCCTTAACGCATACCTGTCGGCCAGGAGGGCCAGCAGGTGGCTGTAAAATGAACCCCAAAATATGGCGTCTGTCCCATAAATACCCCCTTCCCAGAATGCAACTCGGAGGACCACCTCCACCGAGCGTGCCTCCGGGACAGAGGAGCATCTATACACTTCGACACGTTGCCCTTCCAACACTGACTAATGGTAACAGCGACACCCACCGGTCAGCACGGAAGTACACACAACGTCAGCCACGCTGGAACAGAGGCGAACTTTAAACCTTCCTAACACAATTTACTAAATTTACCTAATCGGCGGTAGATTGTAAATCTACCAGCGCTACATACTCCCCCCACTACATTTTTTTGTGCTGAAAGTGCCCCCCTCGACTTATACTCGAGTCAAGCACTTTTCTGCAGCAAAAAATTTCATTTTCCGAACCAAATTTGGGGCCCCGTATCTCAGGGCCACTTGGTGCTAGGAACCCCAAATTTTGTGCAAACACAGTGGAACTGGTACCATAACATATCCAAAGATGAAGTTCCTAGCTCTAAGTGGCCACGAGATACTGGGCCCCAAAATCGGTTCAGAAAATGTCATTCTCTGCTGCAGAAAAGTGCTTGACATTTTCTGAACCGATTTTGGGGCCCCATATCTCAGGGCCACTTAGTGCTAGGAACCCCAAATTTGGTGTGCAAACCCAGTTGAACTGGTACCATAACATATCCAAAGCTGGGGTTCCTAGCACCAAGTGGCCCTGAGATACGGGGCCCCAAAGCCGGTTCGGAAAATGTCATTCTCTGCTGCAGAAAAGTGCTTGACATTTTCTGAACTGATTTTTGGGGCCCTGTATCTCGGGGCCACTTAGTGCTAGAGACCCCAGCTTTGGAAATTTAATGGTGCTAGTTCCACTGGGTTTGCACACCAAATTTGGGGTTCTTAGCACTAAGTGGCCCCGAGATACGGGGCCCAAAATTTGGTCAACTGTGTCCATCTGCAGCAATGTCATTTCGGGACCCTTTGGGTTCAGAGACCCCAAACTTTGGCTGCAGCTAGGGGGCATCTAGGAACCCTTAACTACCGAGTTTGAAGTTCAAGGGACCTATGGCTACAAATGGGCACAGTGAGGCATGCAAATGGGCATTGTTGACCCTCTTTTTCACTTACAGTAGCTGTGCATTTCTCACCCTTGTCTTATACTCGGGTCAATAAGTTTTTCCCATTTTTTTGTGGTAAATTAGGGCCTCGACTTATACTCGAGTATATACGGTACATATATAATCTTTAGGAGTCCATCCCTGCATAAGAACTTATCTTGTAAAAGAAATCTGGCTAGCAAACTTAAGTCCTTGGATTTAAACACAGAACAGGATCTGTAGATCTTGACCACGCAGATCTCTTTGCCCTGTCGCTATCTAACTAGCTAACTTCAAGGTATTAGTGTCCACAATTACCAGTAGAACCGAGGATCTGGTAGAGTCACATATTTTCCTTCTTTATCTACAGTGGTGATAAAATATACAGCCTTGTCCTTTCCCGGTTTGCAGATTACCACTTTATCAGCATAGATATGCCGACCATAGTTCCAATGAACAAAGCATCTGTCAAAACGTTCATCCATTCGGACAGAACATCCAGTCTTTCTAAAGAGCTTAGGCACAGACAGGTAGTCCCAAATAGCTTCGTTGTACCAAAGTTCCCGATTTACTTCAATCTCCTGCATGACATCCTGGGGCACATAAGGGAATTCTAATCCATACTCTGCAGCAACACGCTTGTTTAACATCCTTTGCAAGCGAGCAAGTTTTGGCAAAGATCTGTCTTTTCCCATACCAGGCGGTACACAGGAGTCTAATGACTTTTTCACCATAGACCCAGCCGGTGTCTGTAGCGAATCAATAACTTTTGACAAAGTCCCAGCAACAGCACTCTGCGTCTCCACACAGGGCAACGTCTTCCCAGAACTCATGGCAGTCCATTCTGGAAGGGTCATTGTGGAGGCAACATCTCCGCCTTGTGACCACAATAGCTCTTGAGACATGGTTTCGAACAAGTCATCATCTCCGGAAAGATCCGACATGGATTCTATTTCCGAGTCTCTCAACTCCTCTGCTGGCAAATACTTATTTACAGTCCCCAACAATGGCTTTCCCCTCCCAGACGTAGACTCTGGTAGCTCCGGCTCAGGTAACCTCTGGGGTAGGCCTCGACCACGGCCGCGAGAAGCCTTCACATAGCCCACCTTCTTCTGAGTAGGCACCACAGGAACAGGTGTAGCGGGCTCAGGAATCAAAGTAATGTCTCCTGATGAGACGGCAGCAGCAGTGTCTCTCTCCGAAACATTGTCAGTAGCAACAGGCGGAGTGGCGGCCCGTCGCTCTCTCTCTGTAGCGATAGCAGCTTCCACTGTAGCGATACCTGTCACCCAAACCATCCGGTAGGCACGGGGTGGCATAGTAGGTGGCTCCACTACAAACAAATACTCTCCACACTGCGGACATCGGCCGAATGGACTTAGATGTACGGCCAATCCTCCACATCGATGGCAGGTCATGCCCAGTCCCTCGACATCTCCCGAGGTATACAGGACAAACTTCCCCTGCTTTTTCATTCGAACTCCAGTATACGTGAGCAGAGTTCCAGATTGCACAGTGTTCATCATGGTGCTTGCAGGGAACACTCTGGGTCCCACAACCAATTGCAACGCCGGAAAAGACATGGCCACACTCTGATCTTTTTAGCACGATCACGAGGCCTCTCTTCTCCTCTGGCGCCAAGCACACTACACGCATCCCACGCGGTAGCAAGTAGGGTAACTCCTCCCACTTGTTCTTTCAGTCACGTAGCTCCCGGGCCTCTTCTGGCGCCCAGCGTCTACGCACCCAAAAGCAAAGTCCTGCAGTTTAACCTTTCCTCTTCCTGAAAAGATTTTTTTTTTTCAAAGTCCAGCTCTTTCTCTGTAAACTCCCGGTAAAACACTCCACTGGGTTGCAATAATTGTCGGTCAACAAATCCCAGACGACGCCCCCACGTGTAGAAATAACTCACGGTGGAGCTGCTGGTTACAGCGGGTCTGTTATCTTCACTTTGCTTCCCTCTGTTTCACCGGCACCGGGTCTAGGGGTTCCGTTGAGTTTACTGCTGGACGACACACGCACCAACACTTGAGTACGTTTTCAATGCTTTATTAAACAGTCAAACTTTAGGAAGTAGCAGGAAAGAGACGGAAAAGGAAACCTTCAGGAGAAACTCAAATATCTTCTTATAAGATCTTAGCAACAAATGTCCCGGTAGAATTCAGATAACTATGTGGAATGCATTCCCCTCGTGGGATACACTCTTTGCTCGTCTGGATAGGCCTCTCTCACCGGTCTAGCAGCCAGTACGCAGCACGAATCTAAAGTCTCTGCCACAGACTTGTTTGGGGGGTAAATCTGCACGATCCTCTGCCCAGGATGTATCAGATCTTCTGCAGTGAACAGTCAGCCACAGTGCCTGAACCTTTAAGCCGAACCGGCGACACTATGCTGTAGAATTACTTCTTTTGGATACGTCCTGCAACCGAGTCACCAGGCCCCTCTATAGACCAGCACGCTGCGCGATCTCTCCAAGACGGGTCCTCCCCTGGGATCTCCTCGGCTGTCCAGCTTCGTCACACAGGACCGACAGCTCAGGACCATTCCTCGGCCGCGGTAGTAGGCCCCAGACAAGCCTCTGGGCCGACCCCTGCGCCGCAGCATTGTGGGCCTTCCGATCGGAGGACCACGAGGTAGCTCCTTAACGCATACCTGTTGGCCAGGAGGGCCAGCAGGTGGCTGTGAAACGAACCCCAAAATTTGGCGTCTGTCCCATAAATACCCCCTTCCCAGAATGCAACTCGGAGGACCACCTCCACCGAGGGTGCCTCCGGGACAGAGGAGCATCTATACACTTTGACACTTTGCCCAACACTGACTAATGGCAACAGCGACACCCACCGGTCAGCACGGAAGTACACACAACGTCAGCCACGCTGGAACAGAGGCGAACTTTTAACCTTCCTAACACACATTTTACTAAATTTACCTAATTGGCGGTAGATTGTAAATCTACCAGCGCTACACACATATATATATATTTATTTATTTATGTATATATGTATATATATAGGAGAAATAAAAAATTACCGCACTTAAAATTTATTAAAAAAACAAATAAATTACAAACATTGCATAATGTGCTCCATATTATGATTGTTTCATGATGGTTTCAGGCTAGGTTGTTAATTAACATTTTTCTCAAACAACAAGGCAAAGAATAAAACATATCTAAATTAGGAGAAAATTTTAATCAAATGGTTAATTATGTATGAAGATATTTGTATTGTGCCATGTGTTCTTATCTGAAGAAGAGCCCTAACAACCTAGCCCAAAACTGTCATAATTTGGAGCACATTATGCATTGTTTGTAACTTGTTTAATTTTTTTATTACATTATAGGTGCAGCAAAACCTTGTTTCATATATATATACCACTGGACGTTCCTAACAAGCAAAGGCCGTGGCTGGGCTATAGCCAACTGCAGGCTTTTGCTTGCCATCTGGTAAGCGAGTTTTCTATTAGGTGGCGGCACGTAAGTTTGGATCAAGCTCACCTGGGTGTCTTTTATGGACTTTGTCAATGCACACAATTCCAGTCATTGCTGGTTTATTATTATAGTGCAGCTTTCCTTTCCATCTGATCTTTTAGGTTATGGTAATAACAAGAAATTTTCAGCTCAATTAAAAAAATTTATATATATATATATATATTACTATTTTGAGAAAGTTTTCCTTTGATAATAAAAACAAAAGATCAGGAGATATCCATTACCATTTACCACCAAATGAAAGCCAAATTTGTCCTGAAAAAAACACAGTATATTCCACCTGGATACACAAAGTAGTGATGATATGTACGGTTTTACTTACTCGTGTCAAAGATACAAAATTGTGCTTATGCAATAACATTTGTTTTACACTTCGGCACGTAGGGGTTCAGTTTGGGAATGGAGACATTTATACAAATATAACATAGGTGTTATCCCATTTTGGTTTCAAAAGTGGAAATACACTTTTAAGTAGGCTTGTGCAATTAGTTTCGTAACGAATCGAAATTCGGCCAAATTTTGCATCTTTCGGACATTCGGATGGATCTGAATGTCAGAATAAAAGTATAACGAATTTCAACTAATACGAAAGAAATTTTAGCGGGTATAACGAATGAATTTGACATGATTCAGTAATTCGTTGAAGATCTAATGAAACAAAAGGTCAACTCAAATTAAATCTTACAGTCCAATCAGCTGATTTTGTGCTGGAGGTTGGATTACTGGCAAAGTGCATTCCTGAGAACTGAGTGAGAAGGGTGTTGTATTGTATTTGAGCAGAGGAGAAGAGATATTGTCATTGTGTGTGTTAATAGATTCAATAAACAAACAACTTTCCAAACTACGAATCATTATCACAAATCAATATACATACAGTGGCTCTGGCTGGGCCATTCAAGAACAGTCACGGAGTTGTTGTGAAGCCACTCCTTCGTTATTTTAGCTGTGTGTTTAGGGTCATTGTCTTGTTGGAAGGTAAACCTTCGGCCCAGTCTGAGGTCCTGAGCACTCTGGACAAGGTTTTCGTCCAGGATATCCCTGTACTTGGCCGCATTCATCTTTCCCTCGATTGCAACCATTCGTCCTGTCCCTGCAGCTGAAAAACACCCCCAAAGCATGATGCTGCCACCACCATGCTTAACTGTTGGGACTGTATTGGACAGGTGATGAGCAGTGCCTGGTTTTCTCCACACATACCGCTTAGAATTAAGGGCAAAAAGTTCTATCTTGGTCTCATCAGACCAAAGAATCTTATTTCTCACCTTCTTGGAGTCCTTCAGGTGTTTTTTTTTAGAAAACTCCATGCGGGCTTTCATGTGTCTTGCACTGAGGAGAGGCTTCCGTCGGGCCTCTCTGCCATAAAGCCCTGACTGGTGGAGGGCTGCAGTGATGGTTGACTTTCTACAACTTTCTCCCATCTCCCGACTGCATCTCTGGAGCTCGGCCACAGTGATCTTTGGGTTCTTCTTTACCTCTCACCAAGGCTCTTCTCCCCCGATAGCTCAGTTTGGCCGGACGGCCAGCTCTAGGAAGGGTTCTGGTCGTCCCAAACAAACGTCTTCCAATTAAGGATTATGGAGGCCACTGTGCTGTTAGGAACCTTGAGTGCAGCAGAAATTTTTTGTGCCTTGCCACAATTCTGTCTCTGAGCTCTTCAGGCAGTTCCTTTGACCTCATGATTCTCATTTGCTCTGACATGCACTGTGGGCTGTAAGGTCTTATATAGACAGGTGTGTGGCTTTCCTAATCAAGTCCAATCAGTATAATCAAACACAGCTGGACTCAAATAAAGGTGTAGAACCATCTCAAGGATGATCAGAAGAAATGGACAGCACCTGAGTTAAATATATGAGTTTCACAGCAAAGGGTCTGAATACTTAGGACCATGTGATATTTCAGTTTTTCTTTTTTAATAAATCTGCAAAAATGTCAACAATTCTGTGTTTTTCTGTCAATATGGGGTGCTGTGTGTACATTAATGAGGAAAAAAATGAACTTAAATGATTTTAGCAAATGGCTGCAATATAACAAAGAGTGAAAAATTTAAGCGGGTCTGAATACTTTCTGTCCCCACTGTACATAAATATCGAATTTCAACTAATACAAAAGAAATTATAGCGGATACGAATAAATTCGACATGATTCGGTAATTTGTTAAAGATCTAATGAAACAAAAGGTCAACTCAAAGTAAATCTTACAGTCCAATCAGCTGATTAATTTTGTGCTGGAGGTTGGATTACTGGCAAAGTGCATTCCTGAGAACTGAGTGAGAAGGGTGTTGTATTGTATTTGAGCAGAGGAGAAGAGATATTGTCATGGTGTGTGTTAAAAGATTCAGTAAACAAACGACTTTCCAAACTACAAATCATTATCACGAATATATATATATACATACATACCATATATACTCGTGTATAAGTTGAATTTTTCAGCCCCTTTTTTGGGGCTGAAAGTGCCCCCCTCGACGTATACACGAGTCACCGTTGTCTGCCTACATGATCAGCGTGTCATGCAGGCAGACGGCGGTCAGCGTGTGCTGCATACGACTCAGCAGCGGCTCTCACAGTTCAAAAGCCGCGCCTCCTCGTTTGTGATAGGCAGTCAGTGTACAGCCTATCACAGACATTCTCTCATCCTCGTCCGTGGTATGAGGATGAGAGAATGTCCGTGATAGGCTGACTGCTGGGAAATGGAGTTTTCTGCCTATCATGGACGACGAGCAGGCGCGGCTTTTGAACAGTGAATGGCCGCCGAATAGGAATAGCGAACGCTGATCAATGCAGAGCGGCACACGGAGGCATGCACAGGACACAAGTAGGATGCACACAGACACATACACAGGACTAGGGATGAGCCGAACACCCCCCGGTTCGGTTCGCACCAGAACCCGCGAACGGACCGCAAGTTCGCACGAACATTAGAACCCCATTGACGTCTATGGGACTCGAACGTTCGAAATCAAAAGTGCTCATTTTAAAGGCTAATTTGCATGGTATTGTCCTAAAAAGGGTGTGGGGACCCGGGTCCTACCCCAGGGGACATGTATCAATGCAAAAAAAACTTTTAAAAACGGCCATTTTTTCGGGAGCAGTGATTTTAATGATGCTTAAAGTAAAAAAAAAAAAGTGAAATATTCCTTTAAATATCGTACCTGGGGGGTGTCTATAGTATGCCTGTAAAGTGACGCGTGTTTCCCATGTTTAGAACAGTCCCTGCACCAAATGTCATTTTTAAAGGAAAAAATCTCATTTAAAACTGCTTGCGGGTTTAATGTCATGTCGGGTCCTGCCAATATGGATGAAAATCAGTGAGACAAACGGCATGGGTACCCCCCAGTCCATTACCAGGCCCTTTGGGTCTTGTATGGATATTAAGGGGAACCCCGCACCCAAATTAAAATAAGGAAAGGTCCCTATATACTCTGAACAGCAGTATACAGGCGGTGCAAACAAGACAGGGACTGTAGGTTTGTTGTTAAGTAGAATCTGTTTGTAATTTTGAACATTTTTAACGTGTTTAGCTCCAGCCAAAAAATCTTTTCTAAGCTTTTTGGAAAACATAGGGAAGGGTTATCACCCCTGTGACATTTGTTTTGCGTCTTTCCTCCTCTTCAGAAGATTTCACCTCACTTTTTTGTCCCAATGAAAAATGTTTTTTGAAAATTTGGGTTTTTTTGTGGAACAAGGATTGGAAAGCATCAGTGGAAAGGAGAAATTGTTTTCCCATATTAACTCTTACATGAGAGAATTTCCCTTCCTAGGGGTAGATTTCATCTCACTTCCTGTTGTCTCCTTCCGTTTGCAAGTAGGAGTCGTTTGTAAGTTAGATGTTTGAAAGTAGGGTCCTGCCCTATATACTCAGCAGAAATTTGGGCCTTAGGTGTTGCTGTGGCCAAAACACTGTAAGCCCTCACAGGGCCCTGCTGTGAAATATTAGATCAAGAATTGTAATTACATGCCCCTGTTGAACAGGAGCTGAAAAATTAGGCCTTAGGCACTGGTGCTGGTGCCACAACACTGCAACCCCTCACAGACACTCTAGTTGGAACGCAGGAACGAGCCCTGCTGCAAAGTATTGCATCAAAAATTGTAATTACACGCCCCTGTTAGACAGGGGCAGAAAAATTGGGCCTTAGGCACTGGTGCTGGTGCCACAACACTGCAACCCCTCACAGACACTCTAGTTGGAATGCAGGAACGAGCCGTGCTGCAAAGTATTACATCAAAAATTGTAATTACACGCCCCTGTTATACAGGGGCTGAAAAATTGTGCCTTAGGCACTGGTGGTGGCGCCCAGAACCAAAAATGTTCTTACAAGCTATCAGCGTGATGATTGAGGAGGAAGAGGATAATTACTCAGGGATAGTCACTCAGCATCAGCATAGGCAGTCTTTGAAGGGATCTGAAAAAAATTATTCAGTTACATCAGCATCAGGTGCTTGGTAGCTGGTGGTGATCCAAGACTGATTCATTTTTATGAAGGTCAGCCGATCGACCGAGTCAGTGGACAGACGCACCCTGTGATCGGTTACCACGCCTCCAGCAGCACTGAATGTGCGTTCCGAAAGAACGCTGGATGCAGGACAGGCCAGTAGCTCAATTGCATACTGTGCAAGCTCTGGCCAGTGATCCATCCTCAAGACCCAGTAACCCAGAGGATTTTCGGTGGGAAAGGTGTCCAAGTCTGATCTTGCCCCTAGGTATTCCTGCACCATGTAAAACAGACGCTGGCGATGGTTGCTGGAACCGATCATACCTTGGGGCTGCGGACCAAAAAATTGTCTGAACGCATCGGTCAGACGGCCACCTTCTCCACCGCTCCTTCTTTGACTGACCGAAGCCTCAGCAACACGTTGTCCAGAAACAGGAGTTTGTAACCTCCCAGTCTCTGGGAACGCGTTGCACAGACCTTTCTGCAAGGCCTCCCGAAGATGTTTCATCCTCTGCTCCCTCTGCGATGGCAAGATAAGGTCCGCAACCTTACCCTTGTAACGTGGATCAAGGAGGGTTGCCAGCCAGTATTGGTCCTTCTCCTTGATACCACGAATACGAGGATCCTTACGCAGGCTTTGCAGGATCAGGGAGGCCATGCAGCGTAGGTTTGCTGAGGCATTCGGTCCGGAGTCCTCTGGGTCACTAAGGACAACAACGTCCGCAGCCACCTCCTCCCAGCCACGTACAAGTCCATGTGTTCCTTGGGACTGATCCCTTAAAGACTGCTGATGCTGAGTGCCAGGCTCCACCTCCATACTGACACAATCTTCCTCCTCCTCCTCCTCCTCGTCCTCTTCCTGTGTGATCGGCGGGCACGCAGGAACACTGTCTGGATAAAGGGGGCCTTGAGAGCTAAGGAAGTCCTCCTCTTCCTGCCTCTGTTCTGCCTCAAGTGCCCTGTCCATTATTCCACCCAGCGTGTGCTCCAACAGGTGGACAAGGGGGACAGTGTCACTGATGCATGCACTGTCAGTGCTCACCATCCTCGTGGCCTCCTCGAATGGTGACAGGACAGTGCATGCATCCCTGATCATGGCCCACTGGCGTGGGGAAAAAAAACCAAGGTCCCCTGACCCTGTCCTGGTGCCATAGTCGCACAGGTACTCATTTATGGCCCTCTGCTGCGTGTGCAGCCGCTGCAGCATGGCCAATGTCGAGTTCCACCTGGTGGGCATGTCACAGATTAGGCGGTTCTTGGGCAGGTTAAACTCCTTTTGGAGGTCCGTCAGCCGAGCACTGGCATTATATGACCGGCGGAAATGCACACAGACTTTCCTGGCCTGCCTCAGGACATCCTGTAAGCCCGGGTACCTGCCCAAGAACCGCTGCACCACCAAGTTAAGGACGTGAGCCAAACAGGGCACATGGGTCAGTTGTCCCTGTCGGAGGGCAGAGAGGAGGTTGGTGCCATTGTCGCAAACCACCATTCCTGCCTTAAGTTGGCGTGGCGTCAACCACCTCTGAACCTGCCCCTGCAGAGCTGACAGAACCTCTGCCCCAGTGTGGCTCCTGTCCCCCAAGCACACCAGCTCAAGCACCGCATGGCATCTTTTGGCCTGCGTACTTGCGTAGCCCCTTGAACGCCTACGGAGCACCGCTGGTTCCGAGGAAGAGGCCATGGAGGAAGAAGAAGAGGAGGGGGTGGAGGAGAGAGGTGTGTCACAATCAGCATTTTGGAGGCGTGGTGGCGGAACAACCTCCAACACTACTGCACCTTGTCCTGCATCCTTCCCAGCTGCCAGCAGAGTCACCCAATGCGCCGTGAAACTTAAGTAACGTCCCTGTCCATGCCTGCTGGACCATGAGTCAGCGGTAATATGCACCTTACCGCTGACCGCCCTGTCCAGCGAGGCATGGACATTGCCTTCCACATGCCGGTAGAGAGCTGGAATTGCCTTCCGTGAGAAAAAGTGGCGTTTGGGTACCTGCCACTGAGGAACCGCACATTCCACAAACTCACGGAAGGGGGCAGAGTCTACCAACTGAAAAGGCAGCAGTTGAAGTGCTAGCAATTTTGCCAAGCTAGCATTCAACCGCTGGGCATGTGGATGGCTGGGAGCAAACTTCTTTCGGCGGTGCAGCAGCTGGGGCAGGGAAATTTGCCTGGTACAATCTGGCGTCGGTGTACCAAAAGCAGATTGCCCACAAGTACTTGGCTGTGACACACCTAATTCTACACCTTCATTCCTCTCACTGCAGGTCTCAGAGAGGACTGAAGGTCTAGTGGGGTTGGAAATCTCAGCTGATGAGGAGCAAGGAGAGATCCTCTTTCTTCTTTGGTGTGGGTCTTTTAGATATGCTTGCCAACGAACTGCATGGCAGGTCAACATATGTCTGGTCAAGCATGTGGTACCCAAGCGGGAGATGTTTTGGCCACGCGAGATACGCTTGAGACATATGTTGCAAATAGCAGCGGTGCGATCTGATGCACTCGTCTCAAAAAAGGCCCACACCAAAGAACTTTTTGAATAACGCGCAGAGACTGCAGCGCCCTGCACATGTGGAGCTTTGGGGTGTGATGCAGTCAATGTGCTGCCCTTAGGCTGGCCCCTGGAGGGCATCCTGCCTCGTTGGTGATGTGCCGCCTCCTCCTCCTCCTCCTCCTCTCTCCTATCAGGCACCCACGTTGAGTCAGTGACCTCATCATCCCCTCCCTCCTCATCACTGGAGCAAACCTGGCAGTATGCTGCAGCAGGGGGAGCATGACTGCCAGATTGCTGTCCTTCTTGGGCACCCCCTCTGTCCGTGCTCATGTTACTGCCTTCATCGAGCTCAGTATCATCATCAGAGCCTTCCAAACGCTGGGCATCCTCCTGGAGCATGTACCCAACACTGTGGTCAAACAGTTCGAGGGAATCCTCATGAGGACATGGTGGAGCTAGGGAAGGAGTCACTGATGACATTGAGCTGAGGGAAGAGGCCGCTGCTTTGCCAGACAAAGCACCCTGGGCATGGGTGAGAGAGGATGAGGAGGATGAGGACGGCTTGGTCATCCACTCGACCAAGTTTTCCGCATGTTGCGGCTCAACACGGCCAGCTGCCGAAAAAAAGGCCAAGCGTGTCCCATGGCCACGTGCTGATGAGGATGCACTGTCTCCACGACCAGCACTAGACACAGAGCCTGCTTGCCCTCTCTTATTGGCTTGTGACTGTCTGCCTCTCCTTCTTGGCCTTCCAGACATACTAATGGCCTGTAGCTGCACTAAGCTGGGATAGAACACCTGTAATTTTCTTCAGGTAGCTTTATATACTGTAACCAGACAAGCCTGCCTGTCAGTAGGAAGATAACAGGAACGGATCTAGCTGAACACTGTGAGCAGGACGCACTGCACTAAATGTAAATAGCAGGAACGGATCTAGCTGAACACTGTGAGCAGGACGCACTGACTGCACTAAATGTAAATAGCAGGAACGGATCTAGCTGAACACTGTGAGCAGGACGCACTGACTGCACTAAATGTAAATAGCAGGAACAGATCTAGCTGAACACTGTGAGCAGGACGCACTGCACTAAATGTAAATAGCAGGAACGGATCTAGCTGAACACTGTGAGCAGGACGCACTGACTGCACTAAATGTAAATAGCAGGAACGGATCTAGCTGAACACTGTGAGCAGGACGCACTGCACTAAATGTAAATAGCAGGAACGGATCTAGCTGAACACTGTGAGCAGGACGCACTGCACTAAATGTAAATAGCAGGAACGGATCTAGCTGAACACTGTGAGCAGGACGCACTGCACTAAATGTAAATAGCAGGAACGGATCTAGCTGAACACTGTGAGCAGGACGCACTGACTGCACTAAATGTAAATAGCAGGAACAGATCTAGCTGAACACTGTGAGCAGGACGCACTGCACTAAATGTAAATAGCAGGAACGGATCTAGCTGAACACTGTGAGCAGGACGCACTGACTGCACTAAATGTAAATAGCAGGAACGGATCTAGCTGAACACTGTGAGCAGGACGCACTGCACTAAATGTAAATAGCAGGAACGGATCTAGCTGAACACTGTGAGCAGGACGCACTGCACTAAATGTAAATAGCAGGAACGGATCTAGCTGAACACTGTGAGCAGGACGCACTGCACTAAATGTAAATAGCAGGAACGGATCTAGCTGAACACTGTGAGCAGGACGCACTGACTGCACTAAATGTAAATAGCAGGAACGGATCTAGCTGAACACTGTGAGCAGGACGCACTGACTGCACTAAATGTAAATAGCAGGAACAGATCTAGCTGAACACTGAGCAGGACGCACTGCACTAAATGTAAATAGCAGGAACGGATCTAGCTGAACACTGTGAGCAGGACGCACTGACTGCACTAAATGTAAATAGCAGGAACGGATCTAGCTGAACACTGTGAGCAGGACGCACTGCACTAAATGTAAATAGCAGGAACGGATCTAGCTGAACACTGTGAGCAGGACGCACTGCACTAAATGTAAATAGCAGGAACGGATCTAGCTGAACACTGTGAGCAGGACGCACTGCACTAAATGTAAATAGCAGGAACGGATCTAGCTGAACACTGTGAGCAGGACGCACTGACTGCACTAAATGTAAATAGCAGGAACGGATCTAGCTGAACACTGTGAGCAGGACGCACTGCACTAAATGTAAATAGCAGGAACGGATCTAGCTGAACACTGTGAGCAGGACGCACTGCACTAAATGTAAATAGCAGGAACGGATCTAGCTGAACACTGTGAGCAGGACGCACTGCACTAAATGTAAATAGCAGGAACGGATCTAGCTGAACACTGTGAGCAGGACGCACTGACTGCACTAAATGTAAATAGCAGGAATGGATCTAGCTGAACACTGTGAGCAGGACGCACTGCACTAAATGTAAATAGCAGGAACGGATCTAGCTGAACACTGTGAGCAGGACGCACTGCACTAAATGTAAATAGCAGGAACGGATCTAGCTGAACACTGTGAGCAGGACGCACTGACTGCACTAAATGTAAATAGCAGGAACGGATCTAGCTGAACACTGTGAGCAGGACGCACTGACTGCACTAAATGTAAATAGCAGGAACAGATCTAGCTGAACACTGTGAGCAGGACGCACTGCACTAAATGTAAAGAGCAGGAACGGATCTAGCTGAACACTGTGAGCAGGACGCACTGCACTAAATGTAAAGAGCAGGAACAGATCTAGCTGAACACTGTGAGCAGGACGCACTGCACTAAATGTAAAGAGCAGGAACAGATCTAGCCTAATCTAGCTCTCAAATCAAATGACACTGTCTGTCTCTCTCTCTATCAGCACACCGGAACACACTACACAGGGCCGCCGTGCAGGCGGCCTTATATAGTGTGGGGCGTGTACTAAATCCCCTGAGCCATAATTGGCCAAAGCCACCCTGGCTTTGGCCAATTACAGCTCTCTCTACTGACGGCGCTGTGATTGGCCAAGCATGCGGGTCATAGTGCATGCTTGGCCAATCATCAGCCAGCAATGCACTGCGATGCCGCAGTGAATTATGGGCCGTGACGCGCCACACGAATTTGGCGCGAACGGCCCATAACGTTCGCAATTCGACGGACGGTCGAACAGCCGATGTTCGAGTCGAACATGGGTTCGACTCGAACACGAAGCTCATCCCTACACAGGACCATATACACATGACACATACACAGGACACAGGTACATATACACATGACACATGCACATATACACATGACACAGGTAGGAGGACACATGCACATATACACAGGTACAGGACACATGACACATGCACATATACACAGGACACAGGTACATGACACATGCACATATACACAGGACACAGGTACAGGACACATGACACATGCACATTAACACAGGACACAGGTACATGACACATGCACATATACACAGGACACAGGTACATGACACATGCACATATACACAGGACACATGACACATGCACAGGACACAGGGAGGTATACAGCTGCAGATGGGCATTGTTGACCCTCTTTTTCCACTTACAGTAGCTGCTGCATTTCTCACCCTCGTCTTATACTCGGGTCAATAATATAAAAATATTTTTTTCCCATTTTTTGGTAAATTAGGGCCTCGACTTATACTCGGATCGACTTATACTCGAGTATATACAGTAAATATCAAATTTCAACTAATACGAACAAAATTATAGAGCATATAATGAATGAATTCGACATGATTCAAGATTCAGTGTAAGGAATATCGACACTCTACAGAAATAACTAATTATCCGAAAACGTATTAACGTAACATAACAAATATAACAGAACGAAATTATGTATCATACGAAAGACAACGAAATGAAACTAAACAAAATTTTCCGTTGTGCACAAGTCTACTTTTAAGCATAAATCGTACAAGGCAACATGTCACTGATCAAATTAAAAAGTCATGAAGTCAGAAGTAAATACTTGGTGCAGATCAGAACATCAGTAGTACTGAGGCCTTTGGATTAGTATGACAGCCAGGTAACTAGCATTTTGAAAAAGAAAGGTCAGCATTCGTTTTCTCTATATGTTCTAGATCACGGTTTCCTTTATTGGAATGATCTGCATGTCTTCTCTTTCTGTCCTGCAATGAGGAATGAAATGTTTAGGATTTGTGCATTAATAGACGACCTTTTGTGCTGAAACAGAGCAGCTCTGGCTAGGCGAGAAGAGATTTAGGAAATGCCCACCAAACAGGCATTGAAATATCCCCATTCTCTTGTCTTTGAAGAATTGTTAAACTCCTGATTCTTTGAACAATCAAATTAACAGCCCAAAGGCAAGCTTTGTAAGATAATTGGCATTCTAGATTGGTTATTCCCATATGAATACCCCAACCAAATGAAAACATCAGAAAATAAATTGTCCAAACACTTGTGGACATAGAATTGATTGTTGAAATGGTTATCTGAATCCAGCAAATTGCCCCTGTGGCATCCTTTAAAATAATTCATCCTATTCAATAGGGCAGTGCAAAGTAACAGTTAATAAGGAATCTTTTAAAGCTGAACTCCAGGAAAACCACTAAATACACAGACAAAATACAATTATGAAAACCACTTTACCTGCCAAGACTATAACTAGGAAGGTTGGGACTTTCAAATGAGGTCTTGGACATCGCCGTTCTTGTGTGACGCTGGTTGGGGGCCGGCGTGCACGTGTGTGGGTTGGGTATATATTGACCCCCCTGTCACAGTCCGAGTTGCTATGGATAAGACACGCTATACTTCATGACAGCGTTCCACTTTTTTTCCACATTTGGGGTAGATGTAAGTTACCATTAGGTTATTCATCATTCTGCTAGCCAGTTTTTTTTATTTTCATTTGTTTGACCTTTGAGCAATCGGAATTGTCTCTGCAGCTCCCTACCTATTTTCACACCAGACCTTACCATGTTTTGGATGTGATTATACTCTCATTCCAATTTTTGTCATCTGCACAGACGCCCGATTTGCAATACCACCTTTAGATAGATACAATTCCTTTTCCTTTTTATTGTATTTTTTACCTAGCATAATTGATATACTGATTATGGACCTTTTCATTTTAGGTAGTTATTACTGGCGCATTATCTTGTCTTACCATGAATACCATCAACCTGGGTCTCGTTGTCCAGGGAAGACTCGGTGTATGCGCCCCGCCTGCACGCGACCCCATAATACCTCAGATCCCGGGACAGACATCTTTTTGGGCCCTGGTTTCATACCCGCTATACCTTATTGTACTGACCACATGGAAGTACTCTGGGTAGGCTTCCCTATTATGATCAGGTACACTTAGACTAATCACATTTTACCATATTTTCTAGACGTCCCTGTGCGAACGCCCCTGATGAGTGTCTTTCACACGAAACGCGTCGGACTTTTCGGGATGCAGACACATGTTTACAGTATACTTTTACTTCAGAACATCTTTTACTTTTAATTATGATTTTACTGTCTATATCCATATTCCCGGTGCAAGTGCTGCTGCAATATTACATGTATGCATATGGAATTTTTTGTTTTGTATGTATAATTTATCAATTATGACCACAACATGGCACCAAGTTGATATATATTTGAGGTACCCTTGTTGTCTGTATTACTTTCGCACATACATATGTGCCTGTAAATACTTTATGAAATGATATTTATTGCAATGTCTTTTATATTTGTGGTCTATGGTATTGATATGATTGTGCATTTAACTATGATCAATAAATATGTATTGTCTATCCAGTCATCTCTACGATGTCCAAGACCTCATTTTAAAGTCCCAACCTTCCTAGTTATAGTCTTGTATTTAGGGATGGATGCACACCGTATGTGTGCCTCATTTAAAGTCCCAAATCCCCCCCCCCCTTCTTCACTTTACCTGTCAAAGGATTTGTATTTCCGTTCACCTGGTTCTGAGATTTGCACAACCCTTTTATACAGTAGGGGGTGTGGTAGGGCGGCGTGTCCTATGCCTACATACGTTTGCTAGTTGATGTCCCTCATTCCCATCTCAAAATGTTGGGAGGTATGCTACACTGCTTGCATTTAAAAACAAAAGCATATTTAACAGTGTGTTAATGAATGCAGCACTGCTTTAAGTGGTTTCTTTTATATCTGCTTCAAGTTCAAGTGATTCGATTATAGCAAAGTGGAATCTATTGCTGCTCTTCATACATCTTGCTTGCTGTTTGCACCCTGCAGTTAATGAACTTCATCATTTACATTTCTATAATGTTTTGTTTCTCATTCCAAAAGCTAGCTAAGTCAGCTGCCATTTATAGCCTAACGGGCTCGTTCCATAAGCTAAGTGCAGTAACCCATCACAACCATTTAATTCACTCAATGTCAGACCACAAATCAAACTAGTAGAAAACAGTTTTCCAGAAAAA
The DNA here is from genome assembly GCA_037952835.1 of Lithobates septentrionalis. Classification (NCBI taxonomy): domain Eukaryota; kingdom Metazoa; phylum Chordata; class Amphibia; order Anura; family Ranidae; genus Lithobates; species Lithobates septentrionalis. The sequence continues at coordinate 1,102,696 of JBBDGP010000231.1, read as the reverse complement.
AATCTTACTGTAGTGTGCACATTGAAAATAATTGACCTAAAAAGTCATTGGTAGAAATGTATTCTCATTGAACACAATAAGCCATTTGGTTGACAGGGTTGTATATAACTGTTTAAGTAGTATCACTATGGCATTTTTGTTTCTTAGATTTAGGTCCTTTAACCACTTTGGCCCCGGAACATTTTACCCCCTTCCTGACCAGAGCACTTTTTGCGATTCAGCACTGCGCCGCTTTAACTGACAATTGCACGGTCGTGCGACGTTGCTCCCAAACAAAATCGATGTCCTTTTTCCCCACGAATAGAGCTTTCTTTTGGTGGTATTTGATCACCTCTGTGGTTTTCATTTTTTGCACTATAAACAAAAAAAGAGCGACAATTTTGAAAAAAAATCAATATTTTTTACTTTTTGCTATAATAAATATCCCCCAAAAATATATAAAAAACATTTTTTTTTTCCTCAGTTTAGGACGATAGGTATTCTTCTACATATTTTTCGTTAAAAAAAAAAAAATCGCAATAAGCGTATATTGATTGGTTTGCGCAAAAGTTATAGCGTCTACAAAATAGGGGATAGTTTTATGGCTTTTTTAATATTCATTTTTCTTTTTACTAGTAATGGCGGCAATCTGCGATTTTTATCGGGACTGCGACATTATGGCGGACACATTGGACAATTTTGACACATTTTTGGGACCATTGGAATTTATACAATTAATGCTATAAAATTGCATTGATTACTGTAATAATGTCACTGGCAGTGAAGGGGTTAACCACTAGGGGGCAGTGTGTCCTAGTACGTGTTCTAACTGAAGGGGGGAGGGGACTGTGCAGGGGAGATGACAGATCGTCTGTTCATACTCTGTATGAACTGGTGCTCAATTTTCTTGGGGGGGGGGGGGCAGGCCCGCAGCCTCCCCAGCCAGTCAGCCACCCCCACCAGCCAGCCAGCCAAGCACCACCACCACCCCCACCCCCCCGGCGCTCACTCAATCGCCGCTTCCCCCCAGTCACTCAATCGCCACATTGCTCGCCTGTCGCTCACCAGGCCCCCCGCCCCCCGCCAGCCCCTGCACTTAACCCAACCAGGTCTTAGTACCCGTGGCCAATCGGGTTTTTGGACTCCCGGCCAATCGGATCTCAGGGCCCGCTTCCTGATTGGTTGGCCAGGAGGAGAAACAGGAAGACATTGGTCAATATTATTCGCTAATGTCACTCAACTGGGTGGGCTCCAGGGGCAGTGATCTGCCCCTGGAGCCCACACTTTTTGAAGCCAATTAGAGCCTCTGGCTCTAATCACGTGCTTCTAAAAAAAAAAAATAATAAAAAAAAATTGTAATCCATGCGTCCGGCGCCCTGCATGTAGATTAGGGGGGCAGCGCCCCTGCGCCCTGCGCTCCCGTCTGCCACTGGCTGGATCACTGACAGGCTCAGGTATGTGTTTGGAATGGGGGAAACAGTTAGTGGGTAGTTCTTTACCTTTACCTTTCGTGTTTGGTGAGCATTGATTCCCAGCATGCGTGTTTGTGCTTTTGACTTTTGTGTGACGGATTTGTGTACTGACCATATGAAAATCAGATGTGGAGCCGTTGTCCGCCGAAAATGTACTAGCCTGCCATCCAACATTTGTTGGCTGAAAATTGGAAAACAATTGTCTAAAGGAGTGTACTAATGGTAAGAATTTAGGACAACAGTCTATCAACAGACAATCCCCTTCCAACAATTGAACCGTGTGTACGAGGCTTAAGAATATCCTTCACTGGAACCACCTAAACTCAATCATTTGGAGGGTCGTCTGCATACTTTTAGTCATACAGGTGTCCTTTTATGAAAGTGAGGTAAAATACCGCGATTCAGTTCTCAGGCATTCTCAGGGGAGATCGCTCTCCTCTGAGTGCCTATTTATGAAAGTGTGTAGATTGCTTCTCATGTTGAGTTGAGAAGCGATCTACAAATGCCAGGAACTCCTGAGAAACGGCTCCTCTCACTATAATCTCGCGTGATATAGCGGGATTACAGTATGAGGAACCATAAAATACAAAAGTTTAACACAATTCAGCACACATTATTCCCCAACATATTAATAAAATAATAAACTTAAATTCCCCCTACACAATATACATTAACCTAATTATAAAAAAATCATTGTTTTTATCAATATTTAAAGATCATACATGTCCCTATTTAAATGTGAATGGTGTATAGTAAATGAATGTAATGCACATATGTAATGCAGCTATACACCATTCATATAAATGCAAAATACATTTATAATCATTAAAAAAATAATTTTAATAAAGTATACAAGTATAAAAATGTATTAATAAATTAAAATAAAATATATTTCATAATTGATATACATAAAAATTGATAAACTGGTGCAATGCGAGAACACTGCGAATCCCCTGCGGGTTCCTGCATCGCACCGACTAGCATGTCAGTTCACACTGCCATATGCGAATCGCTGGGGAGTGTCAATACATTGTTAACAACACCCCCAGTTCAGCTTGCATAGTGCACTGCGAACTGACAGTCCGGACATAAATCGGATCGCATATGTGTGAACACACATGCGATCCGATTCTGGTCCGAACAGAAAAAAGGGTCCTGTGCGTGTTTGCACCGAATGCGGTGCGATATCAGCCATACTATCTGTACAGCTGATATCGCACCGCACAGACATCGCGTGTAATGTGAATGGCAGTGTGCTGCGAATAACATGCGATGCCTGTGCGATGTCCGGCATCGCACAAGTGTTAACTGGGCCTAAAAGTTAACAACACCCCCAAATCAGTTCGCATATTGCAGTGCGATCTGCAAACTCGGACAGTAATTGAATCGCATGGGGGTGAACACCCATGCGATCCGATTCTGCTGTGGACCAAAAAAAGGGTCCTGTAAGAGTTTGGTCCGAGGGCAATGCAAATTTAGCAATACTATCTGTATGGCTGAAATCGCATCGCACAGAGATCGGATGTGATTTTGCACTGCAGTGCGGTGCGAATCACATCCGATCTTGGACACCGCAGCAGTGGGAACTGGCCCTAAACCATATTGCATTTGCACCAAAATGGTACAGGACCCTTTATTTGGTCCGCACTAGAATCTGATCGCATGGGTGTGAACACGCATGCGATCCGATTCCTGCACCATTACATAGTTCGCACTGCGATCTGTGAAATGATCTGGGGGTGTCATTAACTTTACATTGACACCCGCAGTGGTGCGCAGATGTCAATGTAGGTGCGATGTGGAAACCCGCACAGGAATCACGCTGGTTCACGCATCGCACAAGTGTGAACCCAGCCAGAGACGTGAACATCTAAAAAAAATATATATCTATATCTATATATATCTATAGCTATATATAGCTATATATATATATATATATATATATATATATATATATATATATATATGTATATATATATGTACACACTATAAATTCCTATCCTGCTGGTTTTGGGGTGTGTAATGGTGGGGAAGATGTGCTCTGACTGTTTGGTGAAAGAAAGAAGTCAAAAGACTTCTTGCTTTCTCCAGAATATCAGCCAGTTTCAGGCTTCTCACTCTGATTCTCCACTTCTGAAATGGTGAATCAGAAAGTGAGAATTCTGTCACAGATCGCCAGTGAGGTGCTGAGATCGCACCTTCATAAACTGGCCGTTTCTGTGAATTCTCACTGTGCTGAGATAATCAGCGGAGAACATGTTCTCCGCTGATTATCTCAGTTTCATAAACTGGTAATGAGCTGAGATCAGCGGTGAGACTCGGGATCGCCGCTGATCTCAGTTTCATAAAAGGACACCACAGTGTAGGAGAGATTGTCAGATGTCCACAAACTTTGGACTATAAAGTACAACTCTATACCAAAAGGTGTTTAGTGCTGAAATTGTTGTCATTCCTACAACTGTCAAATTGCATGTCATGATTCGAAGGTTATGATATAGAAACGATCCAGCCTCCTTTTTTGCCAAGCTTGATTTTTTTCTTTTCTTTTTGTAGTAAGCCAATAAATTGGCTTTAGCCAATATGCCTCTGACATGCTTTGTTTCTGGTTACTACTACCTCTACTAGGGATGAGGTTACCAATTGGGGACATGCAGGGTTTACTCCAAATATACTCTGCATATTTGTAATTTCCAGGAGCAATTAGATCTGGCCTATGTCTGTGCGAACCTCTGGCTGCTCCTACAGAGGCAAATCAATAATTTACTGGCAATTTTACTACTATCCTATCCTAGTATTTTTTTATCTTTATTGAGCTTTAACAAGATAAGTAAAGCGTTACATAGAGTAGCAAGGTATAGAAAATGGTAGGGATGCACCGATACCAGCTTTTTAAGGATAAGTTCACCTTTTCAGAAAAAATAATAAATGCACATTTTTTTGCAGGTAAAAAAAATGTGCATTTATTACTTTTTGTTTTGGAAGCAGATCGCTGATGCCATGCAGATCTCCTGAAGACCTGTCAGTGTATAGGCTTGCTCGTACCTCGTATGAGCAAGACGATAAGCGCTGACAGGAAGAATGAATGAACTACCACAACGATCACAGCGCCGTGGTACAGTGCCTTGAAAAAGTATTCATACCCCTTGAAATTTTCCATATCTTGTCATGTTACAACCAAAAACATAAATGTATTTTTTGGGGATTTTATGTGATAAACCAACACAAAGTGGCACATAATTGTGAAGTGGAAGGAAAATGATACATGTTTTTTAAAATATTTTAAAAAATAAACGTGAAAAGTGTGGCGTGCATTTGTATTCAGCCCCCTTTACTCTGATACCCCTAACTAAAATCTAGTGAAACCAATTGCCTTCAGAAGTCAACTTATTAGTAAATAGAGTCCACCTGTGTGTAATTTAATCTCAGTATAAATACAGCTGTTCTGTGAAGCCCTCAGAGGTTCGTTAGAGCAGTGGTCATCAACCCTGTCCTCAGGGCCCACTAACAGGCCAGGTTTTATGTATTACCTTGGGGAGATGCAGACTAGAATACTGAAATCACTGAGCGGCAAATGAGATCACCTGTGATGTATTTCAGTTATCTTGCAAACCTGGTCTGTTAGCGGGCCCTGAGGACAGGGTCGATGACCACTGCGTTAGAGAACCTTAGTGAACAAACAGCATTATGAAGACCAAGGAACACACCAGACAGGTCAGGGATAAAGTTGTGGAGAAGTTTAAAGCAGGGTTAGGTTATAAAGAAAAATTCCCAAGCTTTGAACATCTCACAGAGCACTGTTCAATCCATTATTCGAAAATGGAAAGAGTATGGCACTAGAGTAACTGCAAACCTACCAAGACATGGCCGTCCACCTAAGCTGACAACAGGGCCGTCTTTAATATTGATTGGACCCTGGGCAAAACTTTTCTTGGGGCCCCCCCATGCAATTTTGCTCCCCCCCTTCTCTGAGACATACAATAAATAGCAGCTAGACTCAAAATTAGTTTACTGAATCAGATCAGGCAGCTATTGCGATTGGTTGCCAGAGGTTACAGAACACATTACGGCTCACCGATTCGTTGCTAGAGGTTACAGCACATGATTTCTGCTTGTTGATTGGTTGCTAGAGATTACTGTGGATATGATCTCAGGGGGGCATGATATACATATCAATGCCGTTGGCCATCCCTATTTGCATATGAATGCTGCCGATATTTACATATGAATGCCGGTAATTTACATGTAAACACAGGGTCTGCAGGTGAGTCATCTGTACACAATAGGGCAGAGCTGGGCAGCATTAGTAGCAGCACTTCACACTGAGATATTGGGACACAGCACAGGACTAAAACCTTAAGGGACGAGGGAAATTAAACCAGGATAGTTGGCAAGTATGAGACAGCTGCTTTGGGCCCCACAACAATGACAGGGCCCAGGGCAGCTGCCCCTTTTGCCCTGCCTTAAAAACAGCCCTGACTGACAGGCCGGACAAGGAGAACCTAAATCAGAGACGCAGCCAAGAGGCCCATGGTAACTCTGGGGGAGCTGCAGAGATCCACAGCTCAGGTGGGAGAATCTGTCCACAGGACAACTACTAGTCGTGCACTCCACAAATCTGTTTTTTATGGAAGAGTGGCAAGAAGAAAGCCATTGTTAAAAGCAAGCCATAAGAAGCTCCGTTTGCAGTTTGCGAGAAGCCATGTGGGGGACACAGAAAACATGTGGAAGAAGATGCTCTGGTCAGATGAGACCAAAATTTAACTTTTTAGCCTAAAAGCAAAATGCTATGTGTACCGCAAAACTTACACTGCACATCACCCTGAACGCACGATCCCCACCATGAAACATGGTGATAGCAGCATCATGTTGTGGTGATGCTTTTCTTCAGCAGGGACTGGGAAGCTGGTCAGAGTTGATGGGAAGATGGATGGAGCCAAATACAGGGCAATCTTAGAAGAAACAGACTTGAGACTGGGGCAGAGGTTCACCTTCCAGCAGGACAACTACCCTAAACATACAACCAGAGCTACAATGTAACAGTTTAGATCAAAGCATATTAATGTGTTAGAATGGCCCAGTCAAATTCTAGACCTAAATCCAATTGAGAATCTGTGGCAAGACCTGAAAATTGCTGTTCACAATCGCTCTTCATCCAATCTGATAGAGCTTGAGCTATTTTGCAAAGAAGAATGGGCAAACATGTCACTCTCTAGATGTGCAAAGCTGGTAGAAACATACCCAGAAAGACTTGCAGCTGTAATTGCAGCGAAAGGTCGTTCTACAAAGTACTGACTCAGGGGGTGTCACGTACCTTTGGGTAGAGACTGACGAGCAGAGGAAAGCCTCTACTACAGCCCCGGTTCAGGGACTCCTGAGTTTGCAACGAGAGCATGGTGAGGTAGAAGTGCCTGCACTGTTCTCTGTAGCAGGGGACACTTGTAGCAGCCAGCAGCGTTAGTGGAGCTGCGGTTGGTGGCTGTGGATGCAGGGGTGCTGTAGATGCAGGCAGGTTGCTGCTGCCGCGTACCGCGGCACCCCTCTCCTCTTCTTGCCGAATGCTCACTTGTTATCCATCTGCGCCTTTGTCACTGCTTCCTGTACGATCTTGTTGTTGTGACCGAGGAACTCCATTGTATTCTGTACTGCTGGAACTGAGGACTCAGACAAAATAAGGTAAAAAGATACATGGAAACCATAGTTCGCAAAAAATGGGGACTGTCCCGTGGCGGATTGGCTGGCATTATTATCGTATCGTAATCAAGGCCTCCAGGGTACTGGGTACACTGACCTGGGTGAGCTCTTCTTGAGATCCTCAGAGAGGCCAAGGCGGAAGTAGTGTCGCAGGGCTGTGTCATTCAATTGGGTGTCTGCACTCCAATGTCTGAAGTCTGAGACATAATCCTCGGCTGCTCACCGACCCTGCTGAAGTGCGTGGAGGGCTGCTTCGGCCGTAACAGTAAGTTGGGGGTCGTCGTATAGCTGCGCCATTGCATTGAAAAAGGATGACATCTCCTGAACCTGTGCATCATTCTTCTCCAGTAACTGATGGGCCCAGGACTGAGGTTCCCCTTGCAGGGGAGCCATAATGAACCCCACCTTTGTGGCCTCCAGAGAAAAGGTTCGGGAATGGAACACAGAATATAACTGGCAGGCGGTGTGCAAGGCCCGAAACTTGCTCCGATCCCCTGGGAATCGTTCGGGTGTGGGAACCCACGGTTCTGGTGGCAGCATCATCACTGTGGGTAGAGGAGCCGCCTGGGCAGGAGCCGGACTGGTTGAAGGGCTGGTTGGGGCAGCCAAGGACTGTACTTATTCTTCCAGCTGAGTATAACCCTCTTTGACAGTTCTCTATAGCAGGGGACACTTGTAGCAGCCAGCAGCGGTAGTGGATCTGCGGTTGGTGGCTGTGGATGCAGGCACTCGTGGATGCAGGGGTGCTGTAGATGCAGGTAGGTTGCTGGTGCTGGGCACCATAGATGCAAGTACGTGGAGGCTGTAGAAAAAGGAGGAGACTGGTGCAGAGTCAGACAAGCCAGGTTATACACGGAAGAATCAGGTACATCAGAGACATCAATAAGGATGGTCAAGTTCATGCAGAGGTTTGGCAATCCAGAAGTAAGAATGAAGAAAGGTCAAGCAAGCCGAGGTCAGCAATGGAGAGAATCAGAGGAGTCAGGAAGCCGGGTCACAATCAGTTCAAGGGCAGGCACTGGACCAGGATACAGGGGGAAAGCTGCAGATCAGACAGGAAAGGCCCTAGTTCATCTGACATCCCTATATACTGCAATTGGCGCTAATGGGGCGCGCACACACGTGCACACGTGGCGTTCGCCTGAACCCGTGGACATGTCTGCCAGGAGGGACATCATTGGAATTGTGCCCACGCATGTGCAATGGCCTCTGCCTCTGCACATCTGATATGCTATGGCCAGCAAGTCCCTGACAGGGGGGCTGAATACAAATGCACGCCACACTTTTCACATATTTATTTGTAAAAAATTTGGAAAACCATTTATCATTTTCCTTCCACTTCACAATCAGGTGCCACTTTGTGTTGGTCTATCACATAAAATCTCAATAAAATAAATTTACGTTGTTGGTTGTAACATGACAAAATGTGGAAAATTTCTAGGGGTGTGAATACTTTTTCAAGGCACTGTAGCTCATTGAAAACTAGAAGCCGACAGCCTTAAAGGCTGACAGACATAGTTTTCCATTCACAGAGCGCTGTAAATGACTAACGTGGTCAGGTGGGCGGAGCTCCGCATTGCCACCTTTTTAAAACATTTTTGACAGCTAGTGGGTGGAGAAGATCCCCCGCTAGCTGGCACAGTAGGGGAGAGAGAGGTGCGGGGGACGGTGCATTCATAACATGTTACATGTTACACTCCAAATATGGGTGTAACATATAACATGTTATGAAAGGTGAACTTATCCTTTAAGACAAAGTACGAGTACCAATACTTTTTCTTAAGTGCCCGCCGATACCAATTACTGATATCTACTTTTAGTGTCATGTGACCGTTTCTTTATAATTATGAAGAACTGTAGCTTTGAAATAGCACTACTTCAGCACGATTTCAAAGCCACAGATCAGTGCGATTTGGATCTGCGATTTCATTTAAAAGAAGTCAATGCAAGTCGCATCGGAGTCGCAAAAAAGGTATCGGTTTTAGTATCATGACAAGCAGAAAATGTCAGGATTCCACCTTGTAGTGTGAGTGTAATGGGCGACAAGCAAAAAACTCCACAATTCCGCCTTGTAGTGTGAGTGCAACGCATGACAAGCAGAAAACTCCACATGATTTCACCTTGTAGTGTGTGTGGCATGTGCTGGTGTATACACTGCAGTGAGCATTACAGCCTTTCAATGACTGCTGTCTCTCATTTTCTCTCTCAACATTGAGCCAAAACAAGGTTTGGAAGAGAGGAGCCGCTGCACAGTCTGCAGAAGGCTGGGAGGGATGGGGGCGGTGCTGGGCGCGACTGGAAAGGACAGGGGCGGGTTTACTGAAAGCTAGGCTGGATTTCTCACACAGAGACTGACAACGGTTTCAGGAAGTGCCTGTGAGCTGCCAAATTCAGCTCAGCAGGCAAACCGTTGTCGGTAAAGAACAGAAGATTGCTGATTGTCTAGCTCATATTAGACTTTCTAAGCTAGACAATCAGACAAGTCTCAAAATGAATAATATCAAAGTTAAACATATTTAACATAGTGATTATGGGAAAAAAAATCTAATTTTGACTGAATTCCACTTTAAATTTGTGAGTTTACTTCCGCTTTAAGGGCTCCTACAGTAAAGTATACCTTGGTTTGTAGCAAGAGATATACAAATAAACCGCCCCTGAATCTCTCTTACTCCACTGCGCCAAAGAAAAGTGCAAAGCTATATAAAAGATGTGTAAATGAATACAAAATATGTGTACATACACAGTGTACAGTGAAAAAAAAGCTGCCACTTAAATAAATACATAAACTGATCAAAATCCCAAAACTATACCTCTCACACATGTACAGATAGAGATAGCGGCGCTAATATAAATTGTGTAAAATAATGGGTCAGAGCAGTATAATGCCTATGACCCTCTACTTATGCATAAAAATATTAATAATAATGATCACATGACTGATCATAGATAGTATATAAGGATTGATGAACCATCCGTGTAGCCAATCCCATTTGAAAAAGTCTATTCGACGAAACATGTCTTGGGCATGGTTACACGGAATTCCATCACACTGACATTAGATGCCGCTGTCTGAGGAGGACTACACCGATCGGATGGCTGGGCCTATGCATAAGTAGAGGGTCATAGGCATTATACTGCTCTGATACTGCTCTGACCCATTATTTTACACAATTTATATTAGCGCCGCTATCTCTATCTGTACACGTGTGAGAGGTATAGTTTTGGGATTTTGATCAGTTTATGTATTTATTTAAGTGGCAGCTTTTTTTTCACTGTACACTGTGTATGTACACATATTTTGTATTCATTTACATATCTTTTATATAGCTTTGCACTTTTCTTTGGCGCAGTGGAGTAAGAGAGATTCAGGGGCGGTTTATTTGTATATCTCTTGCTACAAACCATTGTCTATTTATTTACCACCTGCAGCCTTGGATTCCATTAATTGTAAACAAGTTAAAACTTGGTGGGATGTTTTCATGTTTGAGGTGGTTTTATTCCTTGACCACTGATGATATATCATTATGATTCCCCTTTTTTAGACTCGTCTGCAGTCATCCATATTTTTTATTAATAGGATCAGATTGTGTTTCAGTCATTGTTTGTCCTATGCAGCTGTATGATAGTATCATGACTAATTTATATAGCTTGTATTTTAAACCAGACAAATTCATTATCTCCTGTTGAAATGTTCATTTTAATTTATTAATATTCATTTTTATTGGTTACTTTTCCACATGACTATGGGATGTGGCATTTAGTGAGGCTCCCTTAGTTAACCCAAACTTATTCCTAACTATTTCTTACCCAATGACCAGACGACACAAACTTCTCTTTGGAGTCGAATGGCCATAGCAGCCTTTTATTATAACAAAAAATACCAAAAATATCAACATTCTTCAATATATAACTTAAATGCTTATAAATACATCTTTAAATAACATTAAACCAACTATACAGCATAACAACTTTTTTATTGTCCTAGGAGGTCTTTGAAGGCCAACTCTAACTTTCTCCAACTCATTGCATCGGTATCCCCATGTAAGGCCCCACGCCGTGCATTACGGAAGCTCAGGGACAAGCACATTAATCCTTCCAGATGCAATTTTTTACCACCAATGTTGCCATTTTATTTTGGGAAAGGACGCCCATACCTCCGTATGAGCCCAACCCCCATTTTAAACCTCAATTATTCTCATCACCGCCTTCAAAGACCCCCAATACCTACTGCCGCTACGACGTTTTGAATAATTACCCCTAACCCTTAAAATTGAACACCCCTTAAAAGAAAACAAAAGTTATCCTTCCAAGCTCCCTGACACACTACTACACACCTATAGGGAGGGCGGGCGGGAAATTCACCTTCCTCACTAGCTTCTTCTTCCCAACTGACCACTGCGCCTAAGCTCCACCCCTTAAAAGTATCCCAAACTCCCCCCACTGCCTAACTAGTTAACCCCTACATCTCCGCCTCACAGCCTCACCCCAGTCATGCTAACCCTACACCTATGCTGCGCTCAGTTCCGGGCTGTACTTGACTATGGGATGTGGCATTTAGTGAGGCTCCCTTAGTTAACCCAAACTTATTCCTAACTATTTCTTACCCAATGACCAGACGACACAAACTTCTCTTTGGAGTCGAATGGCCATAGCAGCCTTTTATTATAACAAAAAATACCAAAAATATCAACATTCTTCAATATATAACTTAAATGCTTATAAATACATCTTTAAATAACATTAAACCAACTATACAGCATAACAACTTTTTTATTGTCCTAGGAGGTCTTTGAAGGCCAACTCTAACTTTCTCCAACTCATTGCATCGGTATCCCCATGTAAGGCCCCACGCCGTGCATTACGGAAGCTCAGGGACAAGCACATTAATCCTTCCAGATGCAATTTTTTACCACCAATGTTGCCATTTTATTTTGGGAAAGGACGCCCATACCTCCGTATGAGCCCAACCCCCATTTTAAACCTCAATTATTCTCATCACCGCCTTCAAAGACCCCCAATACCTACTGCCACGGGACGAACACGTGACAACCTTACGTGTGCGTCGCCCTCCAAACTCTAACTGCTCGCTGCACACCATCTTGTAATCCCAACTGCCACAAATCAATGCCTATCGCGTTCAGATGTACCCCATCCGCGCGCAGAAAACGCCATGTCTCCTCCTCCAACTCCCTGTGCCGAACAGCCAAACCGCCGTTCCTCACAAAAAATTTTGCTACCGCTTTATTAACTTTCACACGCGCTCTATTCAAGCCTGACACAGAGCGCGCCAAACGCCAAGCTGTCCTGGCCACCATATCCGACCAAACGAATATAGTATCAGGAAAGCTGGATTGCAGTCGCAAAAGATCAAATTTTATATCCCTAATCAGTTCCCGAGCACACCTCACTCCCAAATCATTGCCTCCCACATGTAAAACCACTACATCTGGAGGGCGATCAAGACCAGCAAACCTGTGCATTTCCGGAACAACCCTAGACCACAACATCCCCCGAAAACCAATCCACCGCACCGTCCCTTCCTCCCCCGACAAACCCAACAACCTGCCGTCCTTCCTGACATCCGCCCTTCTGGCACCCCAATAGACATAAGAGTGTCCCATTATCCATACTAGGCAGGTTGCTGCTCCTGAAAAACAAGAAACAAAACAAAGGGGAAAAATATAGCAAATCAATCATAACGCTCCCACTGTAAGACAGTTCCCAAAAAACAAACAACCTTCCTCCCACCATTCTACAACAAGTTAGGGCGAACATAAAGCTTATAACGTGCCGATTCCCAACGCCCAATACGCTGCACCACCTGCTTATCCAAACCCCAACGGGCCGCTTCAGTAGCCGCCCCAATGCGGAATGAATGGGAAGAATACTCCTCCGCCTTTCGCCCCGTCGCCCTCAAACATTGTCTAAAGACAGCCTGAAACTGAAAGCGGGACAGAGCCGACCCATCCTCATGACGAAAAAATGTCCCCCCCCCCGTCAGACCTAACTCTACAGAATTCTCCCACAGCCGTCACCGGACACAAGGGGGAACCTGGGACCGCCCTCAATTCCACCCATGCCCCCTTTCCCAATTGGTCTGTCTTTGACTTTCTGAGGAATACACCTAACGCATCCCCCCGCACCCGTACATCTTGTCCATCCAAACCACCTTCCCCCTTTCTATTCTTACTTACCAACTCACCAACCCGAAACGCCCCAAAAAAGGCCAATATAAATGCTGCCCTGAACAACACATACTCAAACCTAGACCGACAAACATTTTTTAACTGTGTAACCACCTCACTTAACACGGCAAATGAAACCGGGCGTCTTGTGTCAGCAGCCGCTCTACCAGTGCGATAACCGCGCATCGCACGCCGTACCATAAAATCTTTTGTAAAATCCTGCTTGCCCGCCATTTGGAACATGAACGCCAAACCAGCCAACTTGCGCGCCATATATGACGCCGATACCCCCCGTTCAAAATTCCGTCCTATAAAGTAAAGGAGTAGCTGCACTTTGCTCGCCCCACAAACCCCATCCCCTACTTCCCGCATGAACACCTCCCATTCCAACCACACCTTACTGTATGCTTGCCAAGTATTTTCCGAGACAGACCTACGGATCAACAACTGCGCCGTGGTAAGACGATGTTCCACAGACTCTCCGGGCAAGGACTCCCCTGCACTTCTGCTTCCGGCACCAGTTGACGAAATCTGTCCCACTGGAAACGAGACAATGCATCAGCCACGTTATTCTCAATTCCAGGAACGTGCACAGCGGTAACAAAACAGTTCTTATTTAAACAAAGCAACACCAGATGACGCAGCAAACGCACAACCGGTGGCGACGACGCGGTGTTGTTATTGATGGCCTGCACCACCCCCATATTATCACAATGAAACCGAACCCGCCTGTTCCGGAACTCATCCCCCCATAGCTCTAGTGCTAAAACGATGGGAAATAGCTCCAAAGCCGCTAAGTTACGCACCAAACCCTCCTCCTTCCAATACTCCGGCCACTCCCCTGCGCTCCACCTGCCCTGAAAAAAGGCCCCAAAACCACCAGACCCAGCCGCATCCGTAAATAATTCCATATCAAAATTGGAAACAGCCTTTTCCAACCACAGTGAACGGCCATTGTAGGCCGCCAGGAAAGAATCCCAAACCCGCAAATCTTCCTTAAGCTCCAACCCCAACCTGATAAAGTGATGTGGGGCCCGAACCCCTGCCGTAGCAGCCGCCAGGCGCCGGCAGAACACACGCCCCATGGGCATAATCCTGCATGCAAAATTCAGCTTCCCAAGCAGCGATTGCAACCCACGCAGCTGAATCTTCTTCCCCTTGATGGCCTCCGCCACCTCTAGCCGTAAACCATCCAGCTTGTCTAGTGGCAACCGGCACTCCATGGCCACAGTATCAATCACAATCCCCAAAAAACACAACTCAGTCACCGGACCCTCCGTTTTGTCTGCAGCCAACGGCACCCCAAAATTGGCAAACACCTGCTGAATCGTGGCCAGCAAAGTTGCACAAACTTTGCTCCCTGCAGGCCCCATACACAAAAAATCATCTAAATAATGTATAACCGAGGACAGGCCGGATACATCCCGCACTGCCCATTCTAAAAACGAACTAAACTGCTCAAACAACGAACATGAAATCGCACACCCCATGGGTAAACACTTATCTACAAAATACTCTCCCCGCCATCGGCAGCCCAACAATCGGCAACACTTCGGGTGAACTGGTAAAAGGCGAAAAGCCGCCTCGATGTCCGTCTTAGCCAGCAAGGCCCCCCGGCCCAAACGCTGCACCCACGCAACTGCCTCATCAAAGGACGTATACGACACCGTACAGAGGTCCGGATCAATGGAATCATTAACCGACCCCCCCCGAGGGTGTGACAAATGTTGAATAAGCCGAAACTGATTCGGCTCCTTTTTGGGCACCACTCCCAACGGGGATATTACTAAATCCGGTACCGGCGGTGCCTTAAATGGGCCGGCCATCCGGCCCAACGCCACCTCTTTTAACAATTTTTTCGTAACTACCTCAGCGTGTTCTTTTGCCGATTTCAAATTCTCAGCCGCAGGCGGAACAGCCCGTAGCTGACTATTCAATTGAAACCCCTCCCTAAAACCCAATTCCAACAGCCGAGCCGCATCCCTATCAGGGTACCGCTTTAGAAAGGGAACCATCCTTCCTACCATCACTGGCGTCCTCCCTTTTTCCAACATCTCCTCCCTTTCCTCGTCCCTGTTTAAAACACCTGGACTGTGAATGGGAGCCCCCACATGTGGAGCACTCATGTCGGAATCGACACTTAGCCCCGAATTTGCAAGATCCAGCATTAAATTGCCAGCAGAAGCCCGCTCGCCCTCCGGCCGGTGGTCCAGACAACCCCGAACCCCCGGCCCCCCCCTGAAAGGGCGGCACCGAACCCCTCGGAGAAGACATCAGCTTCATCCAAAGACTAATGTCTTTGTGATCCCATCTTATCGATGGACGAACCGCTTTTCTCTGCCTGAACTGCTCATCATATCGCAGCCATGCCGTACCACCGTACACTCTTTGTGCTTCCCCGATGGAATCAAGGTAACAGAAGAGCGGTGAGCAATTCTCCGGCGCCTTTTCCCCAATCACACTCGCCAAAATCGCGAACGCCTGCAACCAATTTGCAAACGTGCGTGGAATCAAACGATAGCGCCTCCTTTCCTCTTCTTCTTTCTTGCTCTCATCCGGCTTAACCTTGTCCAGGTTAAACTTTTCTAAGGGCAACAAAGAGAAAATTTCAACATACTCCCCCTTCCAAATGCGCTCCTTAATTTCTGCCTTTAAATGCGCTCCCAACGGCCCTTCAAAACAGACATACACTTCACATTTGGCAGCATCCGCCAAACGTAACCCATCCACACCAGCCAACCCTTTTCCGGCCGCTGCCGCATCCCCCGCTACTGTGGTCGTGGCGGCCGCCACCACCGGCGCTGCCGGTGGGGGCCCTGTACTAGCCACCCCCAGTCCCCCAACACTCGAGCCCCCTACCAACACTGTGCCTCCCGCAGCCACCACCGGGCCCGGAGCCGCAGTCGCAGCTCCCTGACCCATAGGGGTGCCGGGCACCGCCCACGCAGCCACAGGAGAAATGCCACCCACCGGCCGTGTGCCAGCCTCACAGCGTGCAAGCACCTCCCTGAGACCCGCCAATAACACCTGCACCATCCCCCCAGCCTGTTCCCCAGTTGCTCCCATAGACTGAACACCCACACTGGGACCCTCCCCAGCCTCCCTTGCTCTTGTCCCCCTAGACCCCCCCCTCGAGGGTCTAACAGTGTTACCAACAGAAGAAATAGGTACCACAACGTGCTCACCTGGCTGCATCCGTTGCACCGGACATCCAGCCGCGCCTCCAGATCTATGCGTCGTCTCCCGTCCGTCTGATGTGTCCCGCTCGTCCACTTCACCCTCGGACAGGCTGTCCTGGGAACTCCCGGCCATCTCATGCTGCTTCTCCCCAGGCCGCTGGTCTGGATTCCCCGTTGCCGCCGAGCGCCCAGGCGTGACGTCATCACCCTGCGCCGTTCGCTCCATCTCCCCACGAGGCCTGGTACTTTGTTGCCGGGCTACAGGCCGGGCTGGCGAAGCCCGCCTCGCCGTGTTCCTGGACCGTGACGCTACAAGGTCCCCCCGATATCTTCCCGCACCATCCGCCGGCCTGTCGCAGCCTCTCCTCTCTGGATTACAGGCCCCGGCCGCCTTATCTGCCAAGCCGTCACCCGCCGCGGCCTCTCTCCCCCGCCGAGCCGCCTTCCGAGCAGGCGGTGAGCCTGCCAAGGCCGCCGTTCTCCGTCCCTCTTCACCCGCTGTAGGAGCGGGAGCAGGTCTCACTGATGTGCTCCCCCCCCGTGCCCGCCGCGTCCGTGGACTCACCGCCGCCGACTTCTTTACAGGCGGCTCCCCTTCCATCACGCTGGCCCCTTTTCTCCCCCTGTCCGCATCGGCCGTTGGGCTAAAGCGCTCCGGAGGGCGCGACCTCCTAGCACGAGGCCGTTCCGTGGGCTGCGGGGAGGCGAGCGGGCTAGCGGACGCCTGGCTGGGACCCTGAAGCAGGGATGCCATGGTAGATTGTAGCCATTCTGTCCCCCTAGCCGCCGCCTCCTCCCGCAGCTGCTGCAATAAGCGCTCCACGTCCCCCATCTAACTAACTGACCTGCACCGCCGAAATTCACCTTCCTCACTAGCTTCTTCTTCCCAACTGACCACTGCGCCTAAGCTCCACCCCTTAAAAGTATCCCAAACTCCCCCCACTGCCTAACTAGTTAACCCCTACATCTCCGCCTCACAGCCTCACCCCAGTCATGCTAACCCTACACCTATGCTGCGCTCAGTTCCGGGCTGTACTTTAGCACTGTAACTAGTGGTGGATTATAAGTTAGGATATGTCATGTGTCATATATGGTAATGCTGGACACAGCATTCTAACTACACACCGTAAAAATGTTTAGGATCCATTAATACATTCAGTCTTTGTACCTGTGCTTCACGGTCAGGGGGACATGAAGTGTGAGCATGTGCAGAGCAGGAGGTCACATGACTGATGGTGATCACATGACTGATGGTGATCACATGACTGATGATGATCACATGACTGATGATGATCACATGACTGATGATGATCACATGACTGATCATAGGTAGTATATAAGGATTGATGAACCATCCGTGTAGCCAATGCCATTTGAAAAAGTCTATTCGACGAAACATGTCTTGGGCATGGTTACACGGCATTCCATCGCACTGACATTAGATACCGCTGTCTGAGGAGGACTACACCGATCGGATGGCTGGGCCTTAGAAGGTTGGGTGAGAGATACACCAGTTTACACTTCAGGTCCGCTGTGACCGCGGTGCACCGTTGGATCACTGATCCTGTTGCTTGCTGTGCTTGTTGTGGATTTCTTTTTAAAGGCTTTTATGTTTCAGTTTAAAAGTGAGTGTAACCATTGATGTGTGTTTGAAGTGATTTTAATAAATCTGTCAAAATGGTATCACGCTATGTGGAGCACTTTATTCATTTTTTCACATATGGAGCTGGCTTGATTGGAGTCACGGTTCATCACATGCAACCCAGGTGTGGCTCAATTGCTGTTTTGCCGAACACGAGAGTGGGAGGCTATACAATCTGGTAAGTGCGCTCTTCAGAGGGAGTGGTGTCACTATCACGGTGGTGTGGTGGAAGAGTAGAAGATTTTTCACACAAGAAGATTGAAAAACAACTGTTGAACTTGATCATTCATTTCTTGTAATTTATTATTTATAGTGACACTTTTCACTGGGTGTTAAAGAAATTTCTTTTCATGATAAAATTTATATTTTTCATGACTCTCTTATTAATATTTTTATGCATAAGTAGAGGGTCATAGGCATTATACTGCTCTGACCCATTATTTTACACAATTTATATTAGCGCCGCTATCTCTATCTGTACACGTGTGAGAGGTATAGTTTTGGGATTTTGATCAGTAAAGTATACCTGTTAGTTTTGAATAACTTTAACAGCAATTCTTTGTGTGCTTAAAAGGTAAAACGCTTGAATTTCTGACTTATGTCATACATTTGATGCTACGAGTGCAGATGATCGTTTGAATACAGCACTTACTAAGTTTGTCTTTCTCTCCAGGCATAAATGACACCTGAAACAAGATGGCGGCAAATAAAAGTTTCCTTGGGTACGATGGCATTATTCCAGTGTTTGAAAGAGGAGACGATCTATTTGAATCGAAACTTTCAAAAGAAGCTGATATATGTGCTGGATTATACCTATTATGTATCGGTAAGTTATCATTTGATTACCCAGGTGGGGGGATTACTCTGCAAGTAAAAATCTGTGAAGTGCGCATATATGGAAGAGCACTGGGGCCAAGATTAAAAAGAAACTTTTGGCACTTCTGAAACACTGGGGTCGATTTAATAATTGCAAAAAGGGTGTAACTTTGTAAGGGGAATTTTCCCCAGAGCTTAGTGAATGTGATGAAATTTTACTTTGTAAAGAATAACAAATCATGTGCAAGAAAAAAAAAAACTTAAATCTGAAAGTCGAATGAATTGTATTGAAGCTGTCAATTTATTGCCCAGTTCCAACTTTACCAAATTCTGGTGATCAATCAAAATTGCCTTCTGGTGGTAAACTGCCTTCTTCCTGGCCATTACTTTATTTCCAGTGCATTCAAAGTGGTTGCCTGAAAATTACCAAATGTATAGCTAGCCAAAGCCCTGGTAGATTTTAGAAAGCGGGAACAATGCTATTCTGTATTATACTGTAATTGTGCTATCCCCCTCCTACATTATAAAGCGCTGCGTAAACTGTTGGCGCTATATAAATCGTGAAGAATAATAATAATAATAAACCTACATAGCAATTTTTAGATAAATTCAATTTTCTCAGGGAATAGGTGCAGGTATTCCCTTCTTCTGAGTCACCCCTTGTCTCCACACCCCCACCCACCATCGAGCACCGTTCCTTGGTTCCACCCCTATCCACCTCCCAGTATCGCCCCTTTTAGAGAATACGGAATCAAGTATCATTTTGTGGTGCCCTTTATTGAATTTGCTAATGATAATAAGAAAAGCAGTAAAATAGATCCCCTGTAGCCAACAGCAATAGCCCCCCCCCACAACAATACCACTCCCCCGTCAACAAAATACCTCCAGAAACAATAGATCACCCACAAACAATAGACCCCCCCCCCCCCCAGCAACAATAGTTTTACCCAAGCAAAAATACACCCCCGAGAAGATTTGTCTTCCTCAGCACCTCCCAGTAATCTGTCCACCAGATCCGTGATATGCCGAACCCGAGCGCCCGGTAGACAGCATACAGTTCGGTGCTTCAGGTCTTTTTCACAGATTGCCCTCTCTATCCTTCTAAGAATTGAGTCCCCTACCATCAGAAACTGTCTATCTTTTCCCTTTTCTTCCCCCCCACTCTCACTGGAGGAGTTCTTCCCCTGGCAGCTAGGAGAGTCGCTCAGCTCCAGCAGTGCTGTTCCCTGACTCAATGGAGAGTACTTATTGGGATGCTCCAGCCCTGGATTGACCTCCCTGGCACTTCCCCCTCTATCCTTCCTGACTGTCACCCATCTACTCTTTTCTGGTGCCTGCACCTCTTTGTCTCCACACGCCTCTGTGCTGGCCTCTGCCAGCACCTGCCGGGTACGTTCCTGGCTCTCCTCTAGTATGGAGGGTCTTCTCAGTGCTGACAGTTGATTCCCTAGATTCAGAACCTGGGCTTCCAGGGAAACAATGTGCTTACATTTTGCACAGCAGCGTTTGCCCACGATCAGACAATCAAGGAAAGCATACATGTCGCAAAATGTACACCGAGTAGCATCTCCACACCCGCTGGGCATCGTACCTACCAATTTAATGAGGATTGGGATTATAACCTGTCCAAATTACCTAACAACTAGCTTCCTGACACTACTACTCAATAATACAATACACAGGTACTCAACAAGACAATACACAGGTACTTGCAATGTGCACTAGCAGACCCGTGTGCACTCGCAGACTTAGGTACACTGTCAGACAACGTGCACTCGTAGACCACTTGCACTCTCAGCCCACGTGCACTCGCAGCCCACATGCACTCGCAGACCACTTGCACTTGCAGACCACTTGCACTTGCAGCCTACGTGCACCTGCAGCCTACGTGCACTCACAGACAACGTGCACACTCGCAGCCCACTTGCACTTGTAGCCTATGTGCACTCGCAGACAACATACACTCACAATACACAGGTACACACAATACACAGGTACTAACGATCCACACACTACTCAGACAACCTTCAGGTACTCACAGTACACAGGTACTTTGAACCCTGTTATAACCTCCTGTTTTCCACTCTGGTTTTTAACTCACCACTTAGTCCAGTTCCACTTGGTCTAAGTTCCAGCAGGCGCAAAATGCGTTCTACAGAAAGTTATATAGGCCTCAAGCACCTGTGACCAATTAACCACTCCCCTTAATTAGTAGGCTGAAGGAAGGAAAGAAAAAAAAGGCTGTTTAAAAAGTGACAGAGAGGATGTTAAAAAAGCTGCAAGGACCCCCCCCCCCCCAAAAAAAAAAAACAAAAACTAAAAATGCAACACAGCAATCACCAGCAGTCAAAAGCAAAGCTTGTTCATACTCTCCACTCAAGGTTCTCACGGTTCAGCTTCTAACCAGCAATTCAGCAAGTCTGTAGCAATAGACCCCCCCTTGCAACAAATTATCACCCAGAAAAAAAATACCCCCAGGAGGGTTTGTCCACCAGCAACAATAGATCACCGAGCAGCCAGCATTAATAGACCCTCCAATAGCCATCAACAACAGACCCCTCCCTCAACAGTTGATCCCCCCTAGCAAAAATGACCCCCCAGTAACAATAGATCCCTTACCAGCAACAATAGATTCCCCCACCAGCAAAAACAATAGACCATTTAACACACTCCAGCACCTCTTGCCATTACATACATTCAATGCTAGAGATGCCAGAACTGTGTTGTTCCCCCCCGCGTTCCCGCTGACAAAAAGCCCTGAGTATTAGTAATGGGTTGCCTTGATCAGTGGTTAAAATTGCTTAAAAATTGTCTTGGTTTGGTGAGGTTAATGCATGCCAATTTTCAACCACTTTCAAACAGCTTTTGAAAGCTAATGTGATTTAAAGTTATTGAAAGAACAAAGGCAACATCTGAACAATCTTACAGATTGAAATAGATGAAATACATTGAAAGAATAGTTGCAATCAACTAGAAATCAATTGAACATAGGACCATTTCAAGCGATCGGATAAAAGCTATGGAATTTTCCATTGATTTTGATTAGGGTTTCTTTTACAAAGGGTTTTATTGATAATCATAGCAATTTCACAGTTTAACAGTGTAGATAATGCATCATGAATAAACATAACAAAAAGGTTAGCATCTTATAAATAAAATAAGTATGCTAGTAAATCAGAGAAAAACAAAACAATAAGAATATAACAGAAGCTGAAAACATTTTTGAAAGGGAGGTTAAAGAAGAGCTAGGGGCAGAGATTAGTTGAGAAGGGAGGAGTAAAGAATGGGGGGAAAGGAGAAAAGAGGAAGAAAAAGGGGGGGGGGGTGGGTCCCCGCGGTGGGGAGCAAGAGTGCATTAAATCCGAAGAAGGGTGGTATCAAATCTAGTGGGTTTAGTATATTCGACCCATGGCCTCCATACCTTCAGGAACTTATCATGAGTGTCCGAAAGGACAGCGGTCAGCTTTTCGTTAACCATTATATCATCCATGCGATTCTTAACCGCCTCATAACTTAGTGTCTGTGTCTTCCATGCCCTAGCTATCGTTAGTTTGGTTGCAGTAAAGAGATGCAGAGCCAGCTGGCGCTCCGGGCGAAGCAGCTCCGCAATTGGTTTGCAGAGAAGTGCCTCGAACGGATCCTTTTTGAGGTCAGCATGGAGTATGCTTCGGAGGAGGGAGTAAACTCTAATCCATAACCTGCGTACCCTCGGACAGGTCCACCAGATGTGCGACATTGTGCCCTCCTGGGAGCACCCTCGGAAGCACAAGGGAGAGTAGGCTGGAATGAACCGGGCCAGTCTAGCAGGCGTGTAGTACCACCTGTAAAGTATCTTATAGGCATTTTCTAAAAAGATGACATTCTTTGAGCATTTGGATATTGCTAAAGTCATGACCTGCCAATCCTCCGGATCGAGCTGTTTTCCTAGTTCCCTTTCCCATTGAAGGTGACAGAGTCGTGTCGGTGGTTTTTTAGAGGTAATAATAGAGGAATAGACCAGAGATATTAAACCCGAGGTTTGGGGTCTTGCTCTGCAGAAGTTCTCGAAGGGGGTCAAAATATAAGGGGTCGGTTGAGATTTTATAAGCCCCTGGAGAAAGTGACGAATCTGTAGGTATCTATAGTGTTCACGTAACGGAATATCGTGAGAGGAGCGTAGAGCCTCGAATGATATTATCCTGGTGGGGGTGAAAAAAGAGTGAATGTCCGTGAATCCGTTTGTCTTCCACCAGGAGAATTGCTGGGGATTTTCCCAGCCTGGTGGGAACAATGGGCACTGGGGAAATTGAAGTAGGGGTAGATGAGGAGAAATCAGGCCGGCCGAATACTTTACCGAGTCCCACATGCGAAGGGAATGGGCCAGACATGGCCCCGTCACGAAAGGACGATATGTGGGAGGGAGCCAGGGCAATGAGGAGATTGGTGTTGGGTGTGAGTCCACTAGGTCCATAGTGGCCCATAGCGGCATTTGGTGTTGTGCATGGAGTTGGGATAACGGGGCTATGTTTGCAGCTATATAGTAGGCTTGTAGGTTAGGGACTGAAAGTCCACCATTGATTCTGCGGGCATATAGTATTTGCTTATTGATTCTGGGGCGGGTAGAACCCCAGACAAATTTCAGGATTTTGCGCTGATGTATTCGTAGGATATGCGGCGGGATTGGGACCGGTAGGACTCTAAAGAAGTAGAGTAATTTCGGCAGGTATGTCATACGAATTGCCACGATCCTGCCGAACCAGGATAGTGGGAGATGAGTCCAAGAGGACAACATGTCCGTCAGCTTCTTGAGTATAGGAGGAAAATTTGCCTTATAGAGTCCCGCGTAGGTTGGGGTGAGCCGGATCCCCAGGTAGGGTAATGAGGTCAGCCATTGGAACGTGAAGGTATTTTTTAAGGTTATCAAGTCTGAGGACCGAAGATTAATTGACATGGCTTTTGATTTGGTGGGGTTAACGGACAAGCCAGAAAGGGAGGCAAAAGAGTCTAGTAAAGAGAACAAGTTAGGTAGGGTGATTCTAGGGTTTGTTAGGGTTAGGAGAATATCATCTGCGAACAGTGATATCTTATGGGGTGTCCCTGCTATCTCAACACCAGTTATGTCCGGGTGGGATCGGATCGCCTCTGCCAGAGGTTCCATGGCCAAAATAAATAGGAGTGGGGAGAGTGGGCATCCCTGCCGAGTCCCCCTCCTGATGGAAAATGGAACTGATTCGAAACCATAGTATTTGACCCTAGCCTGGGGGGAATCATATAGTGCCATTACCCATTGCAAGAATGACGATCCGAAACCATAGTGACTGAGTACCTTTGTCAGGTAAGGCCAGGACAAAGTATCAAAGGCCTTGTTCATGTCAAGAGACAGTAACATAGTTGCTAAAGACCGGCTATGGGCTGTGTGCTGAAGTTGTATTATACGTCTAATAGCGTCTCCTGCTTGTCTCCCCGGAACGAACCCCACCTGGTCTTTTTTGACCAGGCGTGGTAGGAAGGAGTTTAAACGATTGGCCAGGATCTTGGTCAGTATTTTAATGTCTACATTAATAAGTGAGATGGGCCTAAAATTGGTCCAAGACGTGTGGTCACGGTCGGGTTTTGGAATCATAACAATATTGGCGGTTAAAAGGTTAGGTGTGAGTGCATGGCCATCTTTTACTGCATTGAACATAGTTGTTAAATGGGGGGCTAAGACGTCTGCTAACTTCCTATAGTAAAGGGCCGTGAAGCCATCCGGGCCTGGACGTTTGCCTACTTTCAGTTCTTTTATACCCTGTAATACTTCCGTTAACTGAATATCTCGATCCATTAACGATGCGTGTGTGTCAGACAGCTTAGGCAATGTCAGTCCTGTCAGGAAGGATGTCAGGTCTTGAGTAGGAGGCTGAGTGGGGGCCTTGTAGAGGGAGGTGAGACGGTACCTAAATTCTTCCAGCACTTTCAACGGGTTACTTGTGAGGACATTATGTCTCGTGCGGAGAGTGATAGGGTTGTGTTTCGGGGTAAAGGTGCGCAGCCTATTGGCCAGCATTGAGTTGGGTCTGTTGGCCTTGGTGTACCATTTCTGGCGGGCTCAGCGTAATGTACGTTCTGCCTCTTCAGTGAGGCATAGGTTGAGTTCTGTACGCGCCCCATCTAATAGTTTACGGTTAGCCGGGGTAGGGGACTGTTTAAAAATTGTGGATAGGGATTCTAGGCGCGCTTCTAAAGATTTACGCATTGCTATACGCTCTCGTTTGCGTTTTGCTGCCAGCTGAATTATATGCCCCCTGAGTACCGCTTTGTATGCTTCCCAGAGAGTCACCTCAGAGGAAACTGACCCAGTGTTAAGCCTGAAATATTCCACTGAGGCTTGAGTAATATCGGTGAGGACTTCCTTAAAAGATAAGAGAGAGTCATTCATAGTCCAAGCGGAATATTGGGGTTTGCTGAGCAGCGAGTGGCATATAACCAAAACAGGGTCGTGGTCTGTCCAAGGAGCTGCTAAAATGGAAGCAGACACAACCAGGGGGAGATGTTTCCTCAGAACAAACATATGGTCAATTCTGGAGTGGGAATGGTGAGGATGGGAGTAGTAGGTGTAATCCTTGCCAATAGGATGTAGCTCCCTCCAGATATCTACCAGGTCACGACTTTGTAAAGAATGCATGAATTTTTTTGCATCGGATGATGGGGCTTTGTGTTCCGAGGGGTACCTGTCCAGAGCAGGGTTCAGCGTAACATTGGAGTCTCCCGCTAAGAGGAGAGTGCCTCTCTGGTGGGACTGCAACAGGGAGCAGATATGGGAGAGGAAGGGTCCCGGGTTATTATTTGGAGCATAATATGTTAGGATGGTGACCTCCGTGTCCTGAATAGTGCCTTGTAGTAAAAGGTATCTACCCTCTGGGTCAGCAATCTCTCTACTGCAACTGAAGGGAACCGACTTGTGTATGGCAATCAAAACGCCCTTCTGTTTAGTCGGGCCATTAGCTAGAAAAACTTGAGGGTACATGGCATCGAAGTATTTAGGACAAGAAGAAGATGAGAAGTGGGTCTCCTGTAAGCATGCTATGTTCACTTTCTGTTGCTTAAGATATTTAAAAACTTTAACCCTTTTCTGGGGGGAGTTCATTCCCTGCACATTCAGGGATAACCAATTAAGTGTCATGGTACATGGGAAGTTAGCCATAAAACGACTTTACTCACCCACCGCGAGGACCTGCAAAGGGGAAAAGGGAGGTAGAGAGGAGGTGAAACAAAGAAAAGAACAAGGTAGAAAGGCATACTGTAGTACATATAATAGCCAGTAAAAAATTGTAGCATATAGTACTGAAAAAGTATGAGTGCAACTGGTTGTAGGTCTAAAGGCCCACAGGGGGGTTGAATGTTGGTCGGGACTAACGTCCGAACCAAGAGCCAACTCATGGGGGGAGCAGTGATCCAACGGAACCGCTCGGCATTGTTATATAGTAAAATTAACTTTAAATCTTTAAGCACAAGACTTGGTGCACCGCTTAAGGCACTAAAGGAGAACACAAACATCCTGAAATATGTGGTTGCCTTTTATTTTAGATCTCCCTGTCGCCCCGGACTCCCCTCCATTGTCGAGGGGGCCCGTGGCGAGTGAGAGACCAAAATGTCATTGGGGTAGTCCCTCATGGCTACCCAATAGATAGAGAGGGAGAGGCAATCAATCTGAAAAAAATAAAAATAAATAACTAATAAAATAAAGTGTAACTCACAACACTAACAGGGTGAAAAAATATAACATCATAGTTTGAAACCCACCCGCCTCCCCGCAAAGACGGGAAACCGCTGTCAGCAGTCTGCAGCGTATTGACGGCTGCCTGAGAGCTGAGGGAACCAGCATGTTTGCGTCAGAGAAAAAAATAAAAAATAAAACCTCGACAGAGCAGGAAAAAACAAAGTAGAACCTGTCAAAATTCTATTATCCCGCTGTGCAACAGGGTGTGAGTGCACCCCGCCACAGAGGGGGCAGTATACAGTCAGCTGGACAGTCCGCAGCCGCCATGTACGACCCCTGTAAGGGGGGTCAAAGTGACATGCCTTAGTAAGTGCTCAATGTCTCGCCCGACTTGTGAGGCCGACTTGTCCCGGAGGCACCATCTCGCAGTTGGGGCGCCCCAGGGGGGCCCAGTCCCGGGAAGTTCTTGCAAGAAATTGAGTGTCAGATCAGGTTCAATTGAACGGAAAAAACTAGCATCTGTGAGGTCAGTTCTGCCTATTACCAGTTCAGTAACAACATGCTGGGTATCAGCGGGAGCCAGATATAATGTAAGTCCGATTGCAACCGCAGGCAGGCTTAGGGTTTCATGGAGTCATTTGGAACTTTTCTGTGAAGAACCGTCAACTTGGGAGGTTATATGCCATCAGCCTTTAGGGCCTGCTATGAACCTTTGGGCCTGCAGGTCCCGCAAGGCCTGTGATCCGGGTTGAGACCTTTGAAGGGGCCGAGAGGTCCGGCGAGGAGGCTGGAAGGATCTGGGCCTGAAGGAAGAAGAGGGTGCATCTCCCTGGGAAGGTGGTATTTCCAGTTGCAGTTCCTGAAAATGACGTTTCAGGTCAGAGGGGGAGGATGCATGGAACTGGCGGCCGAGATGCGAAAATGAGAGCTTAAAAGGGAACCCCATCTATATTTGATCCCTTGGGTCTGCAGGACCTGGAGGTAGGGTTTCAGGTCCCTTCTCCTTGCAATAGTTACTGGAGAGAGATCCGCAAAAAGCTGGAGGGGGTTACCCTGAAAAGAGAGGTCTTGCTGTTCCCGTGCCGCTTGGAGGAGCCGCTCCTTGGTGCGGTAAAAATGGAACTTGATGATGACATCTCTTGGGGGGCCCTCTGACGGTTTGGGTGCTAGGGATCTGTGTATACGGTCAAATTCCAGTCTCTCCAGGGGTATCCCAGGTGCCAGCTCCTGAAAAAAGGCTGTTGCCATACCCTGCAAATCAGTGATTTGTTCCGGGACTCCGCGGATGCGGAGATTATCCCTGCGGGCCCTATTTTCAGCATCCTCTAGTTTGTCTCGCAGGGACTCCAGCTCTGCAGACAATTTATCCACCTCTTCTTCATGGCCTTCAAGCACAGTGGTTGCTAAGTCCATTCTTTGCTCTAACTGGTTAGTGCGGTGGCCTATCTCTTTAAGTCCTTTTACAAGGTCAGAGGAGAGCTTGCGTGAGGCCTGTGTGATTTCATCTCTAACAATGGAGCGAAATTTGTTCAGCAAGGCATCTGAGTCTGCATGCAGGGGACTTACCAGGTCCGTAGGGAACTGGTGCAGGCTATCGGCTGGGGAGGCAGGGTCCGCTGCCGAGTGTTGTGAGGAGTCGTCCGGCTCCGGTGGGTTTGGAGCCATTGCCCTTTTCCCCTTCCCTGTGGCCAGAGCTGATTTGGGTTGTGTGTTACACTTGTGACGGTTCTTCGTTGAGCGGTACATAACCGCCTGATGCTTTATGTGTTCCGGAGCTGCAGGAGGCTTTCAGTGTGTGCCGGGTGCGGATTGTGCTATGCTAGCCGAGGTTTCCCATTCCGTTGGCGCTGAGCAGGGGAATCAGACATCCATTTTCCCTGTTCACGCGCATGCACCCCCCTAGGGCTGTGATTTCAGCTTTAATTACAGGGTCAAATCAATCTGTCCATCCCTGGGGGTCACAGCCCAGCCGGCCAGAGTGATCCAGCCTCCAGGGGGGGCTTACCGGTCTCAGGGGAATCAGAATGGTGATTGCCGGGTATAGCAAGATGGCCGCCGGGTGGAGCAAGATGGCCGCTGTTCACAGGGCCGGAGCTGTTCTTTCGCCTGTAGGCTGCCTTGGAGGGGTGTCAGTGTGTGCCCCAGGTGGTGGGTGGTCTCCGGTTGCCGTGGAGAGTAATAGCCGTTGAAAGGGAGGTCTGGGAGGCCAGGATTAGGCTCCAGTAGCGCGGCCGGGTGCAGCAAGATGGCCGCCGTTCACAGGGCCAGAGCTGTTTGTCTGCCTTCTAACAGACGTGAAGGGGCATCAGTGGGTGCAACGGGTGGCGGGTGGTCTCCGGTTTCTATATGGAGACTGAGCCACTTAAAGGGAGGTCTGGGGGGTCAGGATTCGGCGCCGGGACCGCGGCCGGGTGTACCAAGATGGCCGCCGCTCCCGGGAGTAGGCCGGAGCCGCGGCCTGTCCTCCAGGCAGCCCCCAACACAGAAGACAGCCGCGATACAAGCACAGGCGACTCTCTGGCTGTCTGTTTAGCCCTGGATGTCTTGTGGGGACCGGGAGTTGTTTCACCAGAGGTAGGATGGCAAGGATTCTGCAGGGGGATTACAGGAGCTCTGTGCAGCACGTCCTATTCGGATCCCGGTCAGGCCACGCCCCCCGATTTTGATTAGGGTTTCATGAACTCAATTACCTAGTGGTCAACAGAAAACAGTGGGTTATTCATCAGACTCTTTGTTCAAGTTCAGTGGAAAATCAAATCAAAATTGTCATTTAACTGATGTGTTTCCACAAGTTTAAAAAAGTAAGAATGAAAAACAATTAACGCTGAACTGTTTCTGTATTGAGTAACACATTATTAAATATACTGTATATACAGCATACATGTATTTTATTTTAATGCTAGCAGTGTAAGGCTGGCCATACATGGTCGAATTTGGAAAGAATTTTCTTTCGAAAATCAGAAAATTTGTGCGTTTTGTGATCCGATGATGCCACCATTGATTTCGAAATTCGGCCAACCAAGCCTTCAATTTCACCTCATGTTGCTACAGAAAAGAATTTTCGTGGCTGGGAATCTTCTTTTCTTTCCGGGAATTTTCTTTTCTTTTTTGATTACATTTCTCGTACGATTCTCCCATCATTGATTCGAAAATCATTCATTTTTCAAAAAATTTCCAACATGTCCAATCACTCTAATTTGATTGCCACACGAAAATCGGCTGTTGCTGCAGCCCACTATTGGTGCAAAATACAAACAAAAAGTCTTAGATAAGATATTCAAAAGAAAATTCTTTCAAAATTCAACCAATGTATGGCCTGCCTTAGTTCTTTATTT
Source organism: Lithobates septentrionalis (assembly GCA_037952835.1). NCBI lineage: Eukaryota > Metazoa > Chordata > Amphibia > Anura > Ranidae > Lithobates > Lithobates septentrionalis. The sequence continues at coordinate 1,072,719 of JBBDGP010000231.1, read as the reverse complement.
GGCTTGGTATAAGCCTGCAGTTTACTATACAGCATACTGTAGCTCAGGGTGGAAGAGAAAAAAGCAGCACAACATGCTAATCAAATGTGCAGCATGCTAATGTACTAACAAGGTACATGCTGATAGGAGGAGAGTAGAGTAATGGACAGATAAGCTTATCAGTCTGACGCTTCTTCTTTTACTGCAGCTGGGGGACAAGAACTATTATGCCCTGTACACACGGTCAGACTTTCCGACGGAAAATGTGCGATCGGAGCTTGTTGTTGCAAATTCCGACCGTGCGTGGGCTCCATCGGACATTTTCCATCGGATTTTCCGACACACAAAGTTTGAGAGCAGGCTATAAAATTTTCCGACAACAAAATCCGTTGTCGGAAATTCAGATCGTGTGTACACAAATCCGATGCACAAAGTGCCACGCATGCTCCGAATAAATTAGAAACGAAAGCTATTGGCCACTGCCCCGTTTATAGTCCCGACGTACGTGTTTTACGTCACCTCGTTCAGAACGATCGGATTTTCCGCCAACTTTGTGCGACCGTGTGTATGCAAGACAAGTTTGAGCCAACATCCGTCGGAAAAAATCCATGGATCTTGTTGTCGGAAAGTCCGATCAATGTCCGACCGTGTGTACGGGGCATTAGTGTTAATTAACTGTATCAAAGAAAAATCAGGTCTTCTGCCCTTTCAGACATGGCTGTGCTGTGTAGCAGGTTGGTTTAAATATTTGGGCTGGATGGACAGAAATACAATTGCTTTGACAGGCAAAACAGAGGGCATGTGTTAAAGTGATTGTAAAGGGTATTTTTTAAAATAATAAACATGTTATACTGTGATTTTGCACAGAGCAGCACCAATCCTCTTCTGGGGTCCTCCGCTGGCGCTCTCTGCTCCTCCTCTTCAGTGACTGCCCTCATAGCAAGCACTTGCTATGAGGGGAAACATGCGTGTTCGCCTTCAAGCCGGGCTCTGTGTGTCTATAGACACACATAGCGTGGTTCAGCCCTGTCCCCTGCTCCCTCCTCACTGTATTCGAATGACAGTTGCAGGAGTCAAAGGCTCCCATTGTTGTCACTGAGCCTATGAGGAGAAAGTGAGAAGCGCTGCTGCTCTCGGGCACTGCGCTGGATCGATATCAAGCGCAGGTAAATATTTAGGGGGGCTGCACATTAAAGATTTTTAATCTTAATGTAGATAATGCATTAAAATGGTTGTTACCTCAGACATGAAATATGAACAAAGCATATCCTACCATATTATGTACTTGCCTCAATTAAGAACACTAAGTGTAATTTCTGTCTGCTACTTAGTTCCTCTACATGGGTCACGTCTGACAAGTTTTCATGACACCAAGAGAAAAATGGTGATGGGGAGGGAGCTCCAGCTGATTGACAGCCTCAGCTCTGTTACTGTGTGCTGTGTAAAGGGGGCATGTCCCTTACCTCCAATCAGCTCTCAGAGCTCTCTTCACTGAGCTCTGCAGAGTGTAATGTTAGCTCTCCGGCCCCTTTTTTTCTGAACTCTCAGACAAGTTTATAGATTTTGGACTTTGAACGGATGTAGAGAGGACTGCCGATAAACAGGTACAACTTATGTAAGAGGATTTGCTTCATCTCTGTGTATCACCTGAGGCCAGTCACTCCATTGGGTGTATGTAAGGGTTTACTACCACTTTATGGTAAAACAACTGTAGCACACTCCCTTAAGGGCCACAGATAACTCACTCACCCTGCACAGCCAGGCACACCAAATTTATTGAGGGATAATAACTTAGATAGGGATGGGAGATTATGAGATGCCCACTTGACTTCAGCAAACAAACTTCAGAGACAACTCTTCCTATATACAGCCTCTATGTACAGCCCCACTTCTTCCTCCAGCACTCGCTTGTTTGCAGAACCCAGCTGGAACACTGGAAAGATCTGACAATCAGTCAGATTAAAGCAATATCCCATTATAGGTAGGAACCCAAAGCGCCTTGGTTGTGAAGCAAAATCCAAATCAACTACAAAGCCACCTAGACAGGTAACCTTTGTGGTCACTGACCATGGTAAGGGTCAGATCAACTACAATGTCACCCAGGCAGGTGTCCTTTATGGTCATCCAAAGTATTTTATGTTCAGATAAAAGGGTGTAGTAGAACTGTGCTTAGAGAATATATGTAGCTGCTGGCACTTCACTAGACATATAGTGCAAAAACATAAGGCCCCTTTCACACTGGGGCGGGGGCGGCGTCGGTGGTAAAACACCGCTAACAATTACCTTTGGTATTCGGCCGCTAGCGGGGCGGTTTTACCTCCTGCTAGCGCCCGAGAAAGGGTTAAAAACCACAGCAAAGCGCCTCTGCAGAGGTGCTTTGTCGGCGGTATTGCCACGGTGTTCCATTGATTTCAATGGGCAGGAGCGGTGGAGGAGCGGTATACACACCGCTCCTTCACCGCTCCAAAGATGCCGATAGCAGGACTTTTTTTACCGTCCTGCCAGCGCACCGCTCCAGTGTGAAAGCTTTCACATTGGAGACAAAGCAGCGGCGGTTTCAGGTCAGTTTGCAAGTGCTATTTTTAGCACAATAGCGCCTGCAAACCGCCCCCAGTGTGAAAGGGGCCTAATAAACAATAGTGCAGTGCTGAAGGATAAAGAACATATATAAACCAAAAAACTAATATTAACTACTGATTCGGAGATATCACATGTCTATGGTGATCCAAACGTAAAAAAACAAAATTTGTACAATTCAAACGAAAAATTTATTGATTTAAAAACCTATAAAAAATCAATAGTCCAGTAAACAATAATCTTGTTGTGAGAAATGAATCCCATAAGATTGGATTGGTATCACCCGTGAAGGAACGGGATGTTAGAAAGCTCCATCAATTTGTGTCCACCACCAATGTGTAAAGCCAGCACGCTTACTGGAAAATATGGACTCATATACAACAAGTATTGAGTCAGACACGCAGTTATAGGGAATCACTCCACTCATATTGGCTCCCCGTATTTTTTAGAAACAGCTAGAGAGGCTTGGAACGCAACTTTGGAGAGCTTGTCTCTTTATTTTCTCTGTGATGGCTTATGTGAGAAGTGAGGCCAGGAACGCATACCCTTCCCAATTCGCTCTCTCTCAATGGCCGGAAGAAGAGCGTGGAACACACGCCCGGGTGTCATCTTTGATTTCCTTAAATTACATTAAGAATCAATAACAGGGTGTGGAACGCACGCCCGGCGCCATGTTTGAACACCTTCTGGTTTTTAATCTAGGCCATCTATTGTCAATTCAGAAAGGAGAATTTTGTTCGGACTGTAAATCTATATAAATCGCAGTGACTTGACACCACCCCCACACCCCAGATAGGGCCAATAGGATGAAACACATTGGGTGGGGCTTGTGACATCTTTGCGATCCTTTTTCTACTATTCATGGATGTGGTGTTTATTCTTTTAGCGCTATTTACAAGTGGATTTATGTAAGTGTACATCTATTTTTTAAATAAATGGTTTTAAACAGTTTTATACTACTTGCTGTTTCCTCTACATGTATCTGTGAGCTGCCAATTTGCCTGACGTGGCTAGCCATGTGTCGGGAGCCTGATTCCTTCCACCTAATTTTGGTTCAATTGGATATCCGTAACAACCCTTGGGAAGTGTTGGATATGGTTGGCGTGATTCCCTGTAACTGCCTGTTTGACTCAATACTTGTTGTATATGAGTCCACATTTTGCAGTAAGTGTGCTGGCTTTACACAATGGTGGATCACATATTGATGGTGGAGCTTTCTAACATTCCGTTCCTTCACAGGTGATACCAATCCAATCTTATGGGATTCATTTTCTCAAGAAGATTATTGTTTACTGGACTGGATTTTTTTTTTTACTGGATTTTTTACTGAATTTTAAATCCATGCCTTTTTCGTTTGCATTGTACAACTTTTGTTTTCAAGCTTTAAAGTGATTGTTATGCCGCGTACACACGACAAGACTTTCTGGCAAACTAGGTCTGACTGTCTTAATGGTATTTTATATAACTTTTGCCCATGTTAGGCTCTTTGTTTGCCCCCCTGGACTGGGGGGGGGGGGGGGGGTGTTTGTCACATCTGTAATTTTGTAGCATGCTGGATGATGTGCTTATTTTGTGCTAGCTGCATTTCATTTGGGTGGGCCTGGGCATGCTCAGGGACTTTGCTTTTTTTTTCTTCTTTTTGTGTGTGAACAGCACTTGGGTGTTTCTGGGCATGCTCAGAGTGTTTTTTTTTTGGGTTAGTAATTTAAGGAGATCCTTAACAGGTATACCCACTTTGAAGTTTGTCTCTGTGTGTGTCTGTGTGTTAGAGTGCAATTTACCTAATGGGGAAACTATTTAGATTGACCTATGTGTCTCCAAGGAAAGTCATTGGTAGGGTTTTACCCTCACTTCCTGTATGCCTGACAGGAAGTGAATAAATTTGAAGGAGAAAATGGCAACATTTGGGAGGTGTCTTCACACTATCAGGGGTGCAGACATCCCCAAAAACTGATATTTAGACCTTGTTTAATAGAAAACACCAGTTGCCTTTCACTAGAAACATTTGTTAGTCCAGTCCCGGAAATCTGCATCTTTATTATTATTTATTTCCCTAAAAATTGGGTTCCTGCAGCTAGATGCGTCAAATGCATCTAGATGTGTGACCGCTGTGTATGTGAGATGCTCAACTACTGTGTGGGCGGAGGTATGTGCCCATGTCTCATATCTAGTTCCCAGAAGCGGTGGCCAGCACACAGGAATGACATCATGCCCCTACAGGAAGTTGCTGCTAATTTCTTCCCACCACCATGCCCTGCTCACTGTTCTCTGAGGAAGAGATGATCTATTTGCAAATTAGGATAATTTTTTTTTTTTAACATGGGTTGGTGTTTGTGTGGGTCCCTAATGCACATTTTAGGGCCAATTTAGAGGAAACCCACACAGGCACATAGAGAACATGCAAACTCCAGGCAGATGGTGTCGTGGGCAGGATTCGAGCCAGCGATCCTTTTTGCTGCTAGGTGAAAGTGTCAACCACTACATCACTGTGCTGCCCAAATATATACCTATAGATGTAGGTGTTCACGATGCTTGCTTCTTGGTGGCATACTCTCAAAGCAGTGACGCAGATCTAGTATAAGCAGTGGTCTTTCTCTCCCAATGGATGTATATGTAATGTGGAGGAAGAAGAAAGGGGAGGATTCTGGATAGTGTACTAGATCTGCGTCACTGCTTTGAGAGTATGCCACCAAGAAGCAAGCATTGTGAACACCATTGACCTTCATTATTACATACACGTGCGGTTACCTCATAGGCCATCTTCACTGAAGTGTGTTGCACAGAAGAGGAGAAATAATTTTCTGCATTTTGCACATTGCGTTTGTCGCAAAAGAAGAGGAGAAATCACTTTTGCACTTTGCATATTGCATATATTTGCACAACTTTCTGCATTTATTTATTTGGGAATTTCTTCCACATGTACCTTTAGCATCTACTGTATACTTCATTGTTTTGGATATTTTTAACACATATTGCTTTGGTAGTTCTAGTTTGACTTTAGCTTTATCTTTTAACAGCGCAGCACCATCTACTTCATTTATTTCATGTGTTTGGGTATGGACCGACCCTTTTCGGTGCTTGCAGCAGTTAAACTATCATCTTCATAATAGCGCGGAAATATATATACAATTTATATATGATTACGAGGTTTGAGAAAACCATGCAGCTTAGCCAAGACTTCAAAAAGTCATTGCCATGACATGCAGTTCTCTCTCCATCCACCTGCCTCCCATGAGTCTTCCATGTTCTGTATGAGGCTTAAGGTCAATTAGCAGAACATGTGCGTGGGAAAAAGGAGAAAGAGGCATGGTAAATAAATTAGCAGTCACAGCCAAGCCCCTGTGACATTTCCTGTCAATCTTTTGGGAAATGAGGCAGGACTAGTACTATTCGGTCAGCGAGTGTTAGGCTTCATTCACACTGATATTGATAAACCTTTATATGTGGTTATATGCCTTCTGAGACTGAGAGGCCCTGCCATGGTATAAGTTTAGTAAACTGGTATAGAGATGACACAGGATGCACAAAGGTTCTGTTTGAGAAGCTCCAGCATGTAAATTGTAAGCAAAGAACGCCGTTTAAAGTTTTTTCTGAGTTTGGTATTCCTGGATTGGGGCCTAGAGTTTGAAGGTTCCGAAGTGTCTTGGGTGTGAAGGAGCCTTTATGCATTCGCAGAATTTATAGGACATGTCTTAATACATAGAATGAGTTTTTGGTCTTCTGCACATGGACAGTTTCCAGCCTCTGGTGAAAATATTGGGTGTATTTCCATGCCTGGAAGAGACAGTTGCAGCATACAGCCGACTTTAGTAATGAATGGCTGAAGGAGGGTATACACAATGAATAAACTCATTCACAGGACTGTACTTCTGAGAAAGATAAGGAGGGCAGGCTTTTCAGAGCGGGTCCTTTTTAGCATTTATAAAGCTGCCATTGAAAGTGTGCTACTGATAAAGTATCACATTTGTTTGTGGCAACTGTGTCCATCAATGCAGCCTACCTGTGTCCATCAATGCAGCCTACCTGTGTCCATCAATGCAGCCTACCTGTGCCCATCAATGCAGCCTACCTGTGCCCATCAATGCAGCCTACATGTGTCCATCAATGCAGCCTACCTGTGTCCATCAATGCAGCCTACCTGTGTCCATCAATGCAGCCTACCTGTGTCCATGTATGTAGCCTACCTGTGTCCATCAATGCAGCCTACTTGTGTCCATCAATGCAGCCTACCTGTGTCCATGTATGTAGCCTACCTGTGTCCATGTATGTAGCCTACCTGTGTCCATCAATGCAGCCTACCTGTGTCCATCAATGCAGCCTACCTGTGTCCATCAATGCAGCCTACCTGTGTCCATCAATGCAGCCTACCTGTGTCCATCAATGCAGCCTACCTGTGTCCATCAATGCAGCCTACCTGTGTCCATTAATGCAGCCTACTTGTGTCCATCAATGCAGCCTCACCTGTGCAGGGGAAGAGAGAAGAGGAAGGGGATTGCCGGTCAGATCATTATAGGCCAGAGGAACATTGCTATAACAACTTTCATTTGAATTGCTGAGTGTTTCCGCTGATCGCCATCACATACAGCCCCGCCTCCTGGCCCCAGTACTTTGATACATGTCACACATCCCGACATTGGACGGGTGATCTGTCTATCAAAGTACCCTGGCCAGGAGGCAGGGCTGTGTGTGACAACGAGTGCGGGAACACTTGGCAATTTTAATTCGGCAATTCTAATTCTAAAGACCGAAAGTTCAGGCAAGCAGAACTGAGAGAGCAGGAGCCAGCAGCATTTAAAGTTGTAAACTGCTAGTGCTGGGGTAAGAAATGTAATATATAGTTTACTAGGGATTGTTTATTTTATTGCTCCACGTATTATAATAACAATGCTAAAGGGTTTAATTCTACTTTAATTTGACATAGAAGGAGGATGGACATACTTCCAAAAAACTCAAAGCCTTTTCTAATGGGGCCATGTAAAGGAAGAATGTACATCATTAGCTGCCTGAAAAATACTTATTTTAAAGAGGAATTTCATCTGCTGAAAACTCTTCAACATCTAACAGGCTTCTTGTTGCATTGATCCTATGCCTGGGACCAATTATAGATGCATGCACTGGTTTACTCTGCTGACCCCTATGTCTCTAAAGGAATAAAATCCAAAGGTAGAAACCACATTACGCAGAGCGGGGCCAAACATCTCACACAACCCCGAAGTATGTTGGATGTTGAAGAGTTTTTGGTAGACAAGGATCTAGAGCTAAAGAACCTCGAATGTCATGACTAGTGTAGTCCAAATGTTACCTTCCTTACCTTACCATAATTCCCCTTTTATACTCCACCTCTTAACCAAAACCCCACCTTAAAATGATGAGACCACACATTTTATTTTGGAGTAATATGGCCACAACAGCCCTTTTATTATAAAACAACTCCAAAATAAATCACTCCAATAAATAACCGATAAATAACCAATAACACAAACAATAACATATTAATAACGTAAACGGTTAACCCCAGTCTGATGGTCTCTGACGGTGACCCCCCTTTCCACCATATATATATATATATATATATATATATAACTATATATATAACCATGTATAAACAACGCACTGCGGGACTTTTCCAACTAATAGGCCTCCAGCTGTAGCCGCTCGGAGACAACCGTTTTCCCGCAGCTCCACCAAAAACCAGTATTCCCTCCACCGTTCAGGAATACACCGGAGGGGAACATGCTAATGATGAGCCCCCCACCCCTTTAAATCCATCAGTTTTACCGCCCCCGTCAAAGACCACCAGAAGAAAACTACCGCCACAGCCCGAAAGCGTGACCCCTTACGTTTGAGGGCACCTCCACACCCTCAGAGCCTGCTGTATCCCTTCCTGTAAACCCAGGGACCATAAATCAATCCCCACGTCGAAGAGATGAACCCCATCCCTCCTAAGGTATAAACCCACATTCGTCTCCAGCTCTCGATGACGAATCACAATCCCACCCTGCTGTCTGACGAAACGCCCAACCACTTTATTAATCCTGATGCGCGTTTTATTGATGCTCGCCACTGATCTAGCCCAACGCCAATTTGTTCTGGCAACTAAAAGGGTAGCTGGAAATTTTTCCCGCAACTGCATAAAATCTGCTTTGATGTCCGCCATCAGATCCCTGACCGACCGGACACCTAAGTCATTCCCTCCCGCGTGAATCACTAAAACGTCAGGGGGCCTATCCAACCTCGCATACCTCTCCACCTCTCCCAATACTCTACCCCATAACATTCCTGGTCTACCCAACCAGCGTATATACGCCTCCTTTCTGGAAATCCCCAGCTGTCTGCCGTCCGGACGCACGTCACCTCTCCTGGCCCCCCAGCAAACATAGGAGTGACCAACGATCCAGACAAGGCGCACAGGGTTTCCATCTGTAATGCAAACAAGACACAAGATAGCGGCACCCACTGATTCTAAACCTGACCCACTAAACCAACTACAAAATTAACACCCACCCCTTGAACAACCGTATGCTAATATATGCATTAATTTATTCCATCACCAAATTAGGTCTTACATAAGACCGAAATCTCCTAGACCCCCACCTCCCGAGTCTGCGCACCGCCGCCTCGTCCAACCCGCATCTGGCGGCTTCTGTAGCTGCCCCTATGCGGAAGGAATGTGAAGCATAGTCCGACCCCACTAAACCAGCCCTTGTTAAACATTTTCGAAAGATCGTTATAAATTGAAAACGAGACAGATAAGACCCATCTTCATGCTTTAGGAACGGCCCCTCCCCCTTACACCTGATTGACCTAAATGCCCTTACAGCCTCAACTGGGCATACCCTGGACCCGGGCAACTCAAACAGGGACACCTCCACCCCTTTACCTTGCTGGTCAGTTTTGGACCTCCGCAAACGTAGGCATACCCTATCCGCCTTCAATCGTACATCTTGATCCAACAACCCGCCCCCAACCTGTTTTGACGGGCTGACCAATTCCCCTACACGAAAAGCCCCATAAAAAGCCAGTGAAAACGCTGCCGTGAACAATCTGATTTCATAATGCGACAAACAAATAAACCTCAACATGTCACATATGGAAACCAGGTTCGAAAAAGTGACCGGCCGTCTCGCATCCCGTTTTTTATATTGCTTCCTATAGCCTTTTAAAGCCTGCCGAACCCAAAAATCCTTGGACCAATCCTCACCCCCCATTAATTTAAACAAAAAGGACAATCCTGCCAATTTTCGGTCAATTGAAGACGCTGCACACCCCTTTTCCATATTCCTGGCTACTAAATACAACACCAGTAACCTGCCTTCTGACGCCCACATCCCCACACCAGCCTCCTGCACCAGCATCGACCACTCCTTCCATACCTTGCTGTAGGCCGTCCAAGTGGAATCACTTACTGACTGCCTGATCCATCCCGCGGCGACTCCAAAGGCAACTCCCACATCCAAACTGGGCAAGGAACTCCTTCCTTGTCTGCCTCCGGCGCCAGCTCCCTGAACTTGTCCCACTGAAAACGAGACAAGGAGTCAGCCAGTGCATTATCCACCCCTGGAATGTGAACCGCATAGATAAAAATGTTCAGACTCAAACACCTAAACACCAGCTGTCGCAACAGCCGAGTAACCGGCTGCGAAGACGCTGACATGCGGTTAACCACCTGCACTACACCCATGTTGTCGCAGTTGATCCTCAGCTTCAAATTTCTGCATGCCTCACCCCATAACTCCAATGCTAACACCACTGGAAACAATTCCAGCAGGACCAGATTGCCGAGGAACCCAGCCCTCTCCCACGACTGTGGCCAGGGCTCCGCACTCCATCTCCCCTGAAAATAAGCCCCAAAACCTGTTGAGCCCGCTGCATCGGTAACCAATTCCACATCGAAATTGCTCACCGGTCCAGACATCCACACCGCCCTCCCGTTGTATGAAGTTAAAAAAATTATACCAAACTTTCAAATCGTCCCTATGTTCCCTCGTCAATCGAATGAAATGAGTTGGCCGTTTTACTCCTGCTGTAGCCGCCGACAACCGTCGGCAAAAAACCCTCCCCATTGGGATAATTCTGCAAGCGAAATTCAACTTACCCAACAACGACTGAAGAGCTCTCAGTTGCACCTTCTTCAACCCGTGGATATCTCGAATTTCCTTCTGCAGTTCCAATAACTTACCCCTGGGCAATCGGCATTCCATAGCTAGCGAATCTATAACTATGCCTAAAAAACTAAGTTCTGTCGTGGGGCCTTCGGTCTTTTCCGCCGCCAAAGGCACTCCAAACCTGCCCGCGATGTGCTGCAGCGTGGAAAGCAAAATCGCACACACAGCGGAGGCAGGGGGGCCTATACACAGAAAATCGTCCAAATAGTGTATTACTGAGTCTAGGCCAGCGACATCCCTAACCACCCATTCTAAAAAGGAGCTGAATGCCTCAAACATGGCACAGGATATAGAACAACCCATGGGCAAACATTTGTCAACGTAAAACTGTTCTTGCCAGTGACATCCCAACAGTCGAAAACTCTCCGGATGTACCGGCAACAAACGAAAAGCCGATTCTACGTCAGCTTTTGCCATAAGAGCCCCCTGGCCGTAGCGCCTCACCCACTTAACCGCCGCATCAAATGAAGTATAAGACACTGTACACTCTTCCGGGTCAATGAAATCATTGACCGAACCTCCTTTTGGGAAAGATAAGTGGTGTATCAATCGGAACTTGTTATGTTCCTTCTTGGGCACCACCCCCAAAGGTGAGACCACTAAGTCCGGCCAAGGTTTGTAGGCAAACGGCCCTCCCATGCGTCCTAACGCCACTTCCTTCTGCAATTTTTTCCCAACTATCTCTGGATGCTGTACTGCTGATTTGAGATTCCGTGCCATAGGGGGAACAATCGCCAATGAGCACGGAATCCTAAATCCCTCCGTAAAACCCAACTCCAAAAACCGAGCCGCTCCCTGATCTGGATACTTACCTAGAAAGGGGAGCATTCTTTCCACTCTCACCGGCGTCCTCCCTCTTTGGCGCAGCGTCACTGGCACGCTTTCCCCGTTTAAAACATCTCGACAACGGGTGGGCTCCCCCACACCCCGAGCACTCGTGTCTGAACTTACAGGTCCCCCCAAATTTACAGGCGCCTTCGTTATACTGCCAGCACACACCCCACTTTTTGCCGGCCGAGGGTCCTGAGGAATTCGCACCCCCGGCCCCCCCATGAAACGGCTGAAACGGGGCCTTCGCCGATGACATAAGCCTCATCCATAAGCTAATATCCTTATGGTCCCAACGCAGGGACGGGCGAACCGCCATCCGCTGTCTGAACTGCTCGTCATATCTCAGCCAAGCAGAACCCCCATATACCCTATGTGCTTCTCCAATAGCGTCCATGTAACAGAATAACGCCGAGCAATGCTCGGGGCTCTTCTCGCCAATTACGCTCGCCATAATGGCAAACGCCTGAAGCCAGTTCACAAATGTACGTGGTATCAGCCGGTACCTCCTTTTTTCCTCATCCTCCTTCTTGGAAGAATCGGGTTTTACCCTGTCCAAATTAAATTTTTCCAATGGCAGCAGAGAAAAAATTTCCACATACTCACCCTTTTGAATTTTCTCCTTAACCTCCTGCTTCAGATGTGCTCCCAAGGGGCCCTCGAAGCAGACGTAAACCTCACACCTCGCAGCATCCGCCAACCTGACCACGTCGGACCTTTCCGCCTGCGCCGTGGACCCTGCTTTCTCTGCCTCCACCACCAGACCTCCGACCCCAGATTGTCCAGGAGGCGATATTACCGGGGGCACGCCTACCCTCTCCGCCCCATTGCTCCCCCCCCGGACTCCATCACCGGTGCTGTCCATGGGGCCACCTGGGGAGGTTGCCCGTGCCCCCCTTCCAATCTTCCCATTAGGGTCCGCAGGCCCTGCAAAAATTCTGTCAGTTGTTGGCCGGACCCCGCACTGGCAGGAGTGATCCCCGCCAGCTGCCGTTCCGGCCGGTCCCCTCCCGACTGCGTCCCCCGATCCCCTTGTGCTACCGTACCCACTGTAACCCCCCCTAATAAATCCTGAACTGCACCAGACAACAATACTGACGAGATCGACTTACCAGGCTGACCAGGCACACTCCCCACAGCCGTCACGGTGTTCGCCCTCGTTGGCACTTCCGGCTCCTCTTCGTCCGACAGCTCCCCTTCCGACCGGTCATCCCGCTCTCTCCTCTCTTGACTGGTAAGCCTCCCGGGTGGTGAAGCCCCCGAGGCCGTGGTGTGAGATAGCGGTGGGGCCATCCTTCCTCCAGAAGCACTGCTGCTGATAGACAGGCGTCGCTGCCCTGACCTGACAGCCTGTCTTCTGACAGTCTTGTTCTTTCCTCCTCCCTGCTCGGTAGTCAGGCTGCTGCTCTTCTCCCGCCCGTTGCTGCCACTTCCTCTGGCCACACGTTCCTCCGTCAGGCTCCGCCCACTCTGGTTCCGCACCGACTGACTGGGGCCCTCTCCCAGGGCTCTGCTCGGCTCCCCGGTCCTCTCCACCAACCCCTCTGGATGTCCTCTGTGCGGCATGGACGGACTGTCCCTTCTGCTGCGCTCCCCAGGCAGGGAACCGGCGCCATAACGGCCCGTGGCCCCGCCCCCCGAGTTCGGCCGGCGGCGTGTAGACCGCCCAGGGGCTGCTTTTTCTTGTCTCCGCTTCACCGGGGGGGCCGACCGCACATCCCCCGGGCTTCCCATCCTCCGAACGGGCCTGGATGCAGGCCCTGGTGAAAAACGCGCCGGAGGCCAAGACCTCTGCGCGCGGCCGGACACCTCACCCGCCGCCGATCCGCACGGTTCTTCTCCTCCAATGTCCCCTACTTGCTGTTTTAGCCATTCCGGTCCTTTCTGCGCTGCTGCCCTTCTCAGCTTCTCCAAAATTTCCTCTACGGCGGCCATTATGGAGGAGCAGTAGTGAAAAAACTGCCTCCTCTGTTAAACTTTTTTTCTCACACTGACCTCTCTACTCCTCCCCCCCCTTAAATATCACCACTCCCCCTTTGCTACCAACTTAACTTTCGGGCCTCCCCTTTCTCCCATAAAACCTTTACCTGCTCTTTTAACCCTTTCAGTGTCTTCATTAGACACACTGTCATGTCCGGCCCTACACTACCCCTCCTTCTAGCCAGTTTCATTCCGGGCCTCACTTTACTTTCTAACTAAGAAGACATTCTAGAATTTTTTCAGCTACGTGAATCCTGTGTGAAGCTGACCATTCACAGTCTGCAGCCTGAACAAAACAAATCAGATATCTCTATCTACACAAAACAGTGGAGATGGATGAGTCTTCCGCTGTGGCTGTTTGATTGGACTGAAAGCTACTGTTTAGCGGCCAATGTTTTGGGTTTCTACAAACTTTTAATTGAAGGATGTTGGGAAAAGAACACCAATGGGGTCTGTCACGTACCTTGTAACAGAGCCTGACGTGTAGAAGGAGGCCTGTCTTACGGCCCTGGCTCAGGGACCACTGGAGTTGCGACAGTGGCCGCGAGAGCACAGTGAGGTAGGAGTGCCTGCGGAATTTCTTGTTGAGGGTAGAGATGACCAGGCTGGGTCATGAGCAGCAGGTGGTGGTAGGAGCAGCAGGTGTGGATGCACAGTGGATGCAGGACAGCGTCACCAGGTACTGGATGGAGCAGGATGGAGCAAGACAAGTCGGGTCACTCACAGATAATCAGATATGGCATAAACGGTAAGCAGAGATTGGTCAGCAGACAGGCAGAGGTTGGCAGCAGGATTTTAGGCAGAATAGCAGGTATAACAAGGTTAAGGCAAGCCGGGGTCAGGACTATGGTATGGAGATGAGTGAGGCTAAGATGGCCCCCACCCGTCTCCATACCATAGGAGGGCGGAAGCGACATCAAAACGTCACTTCCGCCCACACGTCTTAAAGGCACATTTTTCTGTTGTCATTTTTCAAATGACAATTTTTTTTTTTTTTTTGCATTTTAGTCCAAATATGAGATCTGAGGACTTTTTGACCCCAGATCTCATATTTAAGAGGTCCTGTAATGCTTTTTTTCTATTACAAGGGAGGTTTACCTCCCTTGTAATAGGAATAAAAGTGACCCAATTTAAAAAAAAAAAAAAACTGTGAAAAAATAAATAAAATCAAGTAAAATAAATAAGAAAAACATTTTTTTTTAAAAGCGCCTCGTCCCGACGAGCTCACATGCAGAAGCGAACGCATATGTGAGTAGCGCCCGCATATGAAAACGGTGGTCAAACCACACATGTGATCGGTAGAGCGAGAGCAATAATTCTTGCCCTAGACCTCCTCTGTAACGCAAAACATGCAACCTGTAGAATTTTTTAAACATCGCCTATGGAGATTCTTGAGGGTAAAAGTTTGATGCCATTCCACGAGAGGGCACAATTTTGAAGCGTGACATGTTGTCTTATTTTTTTATTCAAAAAAGTGAATTTTTTCAAAAAAAGTGTGCTTGTAATGCCCCGTACACACGGTCGGACTTTGTTCGGACATTCCGACAACAAAATCCTAGGATTTTTTCCGACGGATGTTGGCTCAAACTTGTCTTGCATACACACGGTCACACAAAGTTGTCGGAAAATCCGATCATTCTGAACGCGGTGACGTAAAACACGTACGTCGGGACTATAAACGGGGCAGTGGCCAATAGCTTTCATCTCTTTATTTATTCTGAGCATGCGTGGCACTTTGTCCGTCGGATTTGTGTACACACGATCGGAATTTCCGACAACTGATTTTGTTGTCGGAAAATTTTATATCCTGCTCTCAAACTTTGTGTGTCGGAAAATCCGATGGAAAATGTGTGATGGAGCCTACACACGGTTGGAATTTCCGACAACAAGGTCCTATCACACATTTTCCGTCGGAAAATCCGACCGTGTGTACGGGGCATAAGACCGCTGCGCAAATACGGTGCGAAAAAAAGCAATGACCACCATTTAATTCTCTAGGGTTTTAGAAAAATAGTTTGGGGGTTCTAAGTAATTTTCGAGCAAAAAAACCTGTTTTAAACATGTAAACACCAAAATCTCAAAACGAGGCTGGTCCTTAAGTGGTTAAGACATTGTTTTGTAGGTACACTTAATTATCCTTTTTTTAAGGGACTCATGGGATTAAGGAACAGAGCTGAAGGGGGGAGGGGGGGGGGGTCCTGGGGTGTTTGTTTATTTCCTTTAGTATAAATAGTTGGCCTCTGTTATTTAGCCAGAGATGTAATCACCTTTGATTGGTGGTAATGTAATAATTTACTATTTGTGCTGGCCCTGCGTTGCTGTGTTAGGTGGCTTGGTTGTGCCGCTGCTACTGAGTTTTTTTGCTCTTTAACAAAAACTTCAATAAAAAGAACAAGGTAAGGTAAGATAAGGTAATCAGGTAAGTCTCCCCACCATCAGAACACAATATTTCAGTGGGAGTGATTTCCCCATCCACCTAAATGTATGGGTGGGGAAACCAGGTCAGTATTTCCGTTCAACCCTCAGGTTGAACGAAAAAAAGCTCAATCATCCATGGGCTGCATCAAAGCTATAAATCTACTCACAGATAGGCGGGATGTGGAGAAGATATGTGATCAGCAACAGAATGATCCCAATGCTGTGCATCTGACTTCAGCTCTTCTGAAGTCAGCAATAGCAGTCGCCATCATTTTTTATGTCCCCTTTACAGCTAAAACTATGCAATTAAAAAAAAAAATTTTAGTACATACTAAAGTGTTTATAGCACTAAATAAATAAACAGAAGAAAAGTGCAATTGCACCTACATCAAAAACAAGAGTTATATGAGCCAATAAACACATGAATAGGAAATGCAAAGGATATTCTGTAAAAATAAACCTTTAGAGCCTTATCCAGGAACGTGTGCGATGGGAATATGTAAAAATACTGTCTCTTAAATAAATATTACATGTAAACCAATAATTCGAAAGTGCAAAAAAAAAAAGACAAAAGTTAATTAATTTAATGAATAAACCAATAATTCGTAAACAAATATTCTAAAAATTAAAATGAAGTCTGAATAAAGTCCATTCAGGTTTTACTTTAGCCTGTATCAATATCCTTTGCCATTGCCGTTTGGGTTTTAAATAAGTCCTTTTTTTGATGTAAGTGCATGTCATGTTCATTTTTTGATTATAATACCAAGACTCCATTGGATTAGGAAGCAGCATTCAAACCTGTTATGTCAATATAATCATTGGTTAGGGGTTGGTGCCTTGGAATATTTGTTTGGTAACTCTTTAAAGAAATATACTGTAACTGCACACTGTGATACAAAATATATACCAATTAGGTTATAATGTGTGATATACATGTTGGGTGAGTCTACATTCTGCAGAGGGTGCTTATGAGTGCAGTGGTTGATGAAGGCTGAGGCTACAAAGCTGGGAACCTGATAAAAAACCTGTTTGATCATAAAGCAGAACTTTGCTCTAAAAATGAAATGATAGTGGTCTTGGCAGAGCACACTTTGCACATCTCTTCTGCCAAAAAAAACTTTCTTCTTTTTCTTAGTAATTATATTCTGGAGTACACTGCCTCCATTGTATGCACAGCGCAGTGCAAACCCCTTGGTTCATTACTGGTATCTGTCAGATGTGGGCCCGGTTCCAGGAGTGATGTAACTTCAGTGTACATGTTTAGGAGTTATATCATGAGTGGCCATTCAATGGCCAAAGAGGAGGGATGCTGAACCTGGAAGAAGATGACAGCAGTGGACAGAGTGGTGAGGAATAGGTGTCAAATTGACATTCAACTCTGGTTTAAAATTCCATTCAAGTATGTGTTCTTAGCTCAAAAAGTATTTTCTATTACTCTCAGCCTCCTCCAAATCTCTTTTTGCTGCTGCTGTAAACCAACTTTTTGTTAGTTGGTAGCTATGTTTCTTCTCCATGGTCTCACTGTATGTAGGACCTTCTCTTGCTCACTCCTGAGATGGACTATAGACTATGGGATTTGTAGTGTGCAAATGAAACAAGAGGGAAAAGGAGATGGTTGGTTGCTCACAGAGGATGTTGCAAGGAGGCAGAAAAACACAGTAAGAAACAATTTCATAAAAAATAAATTACAGGGCCATTAAGTAGTGGATGTGTATGCATTATTTTTGGAGAGTAAGGATATTGTTTAGTGTCGCTCTAATGTCGCGTACACACGATCGGATTTTCCGACGGGAAAAGTTGGATGTGAGCTTGTTGGCTGAAAGTCCGACCGTGTGCATGCTCCATCGGACATTTATTGTCGGACATTCCGCCAACAAATGTTGGCTAGCAGGTTCTCAAATTTTCCGCTAACAAAACTTTGTTGTCGTACACAAGTCCGTCGCACAAAAGTTCACGCATGCTCGGAATCAAGTACGAGCCGAAAGCGCTCAATCTTGTGAAACTAGTGTTCGGAATGGTGATATCACGTACGTCTTGTACGTCACTACGTTCGTAATTGTTGGCCAACATTTGTGTAACCGTGTGTATGCAGGACAAGTTGGAGCCAACAACCTTCAAACAAAAATCCACGGTTTTGTTATCGGAAAGTCCGATCGTGTGTACGGGGCCTTACTGTCAGCACTGTGTATCCTTGCTCATTGTGAAAAGATTTATCTACCATCAATTACTCCATTTCCTAAAATCAAGTCACCTGCAAAGAAAATTTAACATTAAATCTGTCACCCAAAGCAAAAAGAACTCACCTCATCTCCGGCTTTTGGCTCTTCCAGGAGGCGCAGGTGATGTCATTGTGCCACACCTCCAAGAATAGCTGGGAGTTTGAAATTCCGTAGGAATGCAACCCAAGCACCCAGCTATCTCAGGAAGCAGTGAGGCATAATGACGTCACCTGTGCCTCCTGGAAGTGTCGGAAGCTAGGTAGATATTCTTTTCAGCAACAATTTATTTTTAAATTGCTAGTGCAGGTGATTCGACTTTGGTGGGGTGGGGAGCTTTCATTAGAGAGCACCTTTTCATGGAATGTCCAAATTTTTTCAGCGCTGGCACTGAATACAGCCAAGTTGTAAAAACTCCTTGAACAGAAACATGGCACAGGCTGCCTACAGCCAGGCTGAGCGGCACACTTCCAGCACAAGCAAAAACTTTTTCCCCTGGCTGGAGCTTGTGAGTTATATTTAAATGAAAAAATCCAAGTCATGACCCTACTGTAACAAAGAAGCCAGTGAATGTGGTCAGGTTGCCCTCCAGTATGTAAGTGGGCTTGCGAGTGGCTGTGTAATGGCACCAAGCATACAAGTCCCTGCCCCATGATGTGAAGAAAAATACGGTTGGCCGCACTACCATAGTGTCACCTTTATTGAATAATAATCTATATAGAAAGTACAAAAATGAGGGAAAATAGCACACCAGCTAATGCATTTCACAGAAACTTCAGCGCTTCGTCATAGCTGCCCCACTTCTTCCTAGAACAACAACTCCCCTGCTTGAGGCTTTACCTCTCACCATTTTGTGCCCATCTCCATGCCAGAGGTTTTCCCCTGACATTCCCAGCCATTAACCTTTGTATCCCAAGGGAGGAATATCCATGCAAAAAGATATAGCTGCTGTACTTTTACTGATGTTACTTTAACCACATTATTACTGGGCACTTTTACCCTCTTCCTGCCCAGGCCAATTTTCAGCTTTCATCGCTGTCACACTTTGAATGAAAAATTGCGCGGTCATGCAACACTGTGCCCAAATGTAAATGTTGTAATTTGTTTCACACAAATAGAGCTTTCTTTTGGTGGCATTTAATCACTGCTCATATTTTTTATTTTTTGCTAAATAAACGAAAAAAAGACAAAAAATGTTGAAATAAAAAACATATTTTGCTTTGTTTCTGTTATAAAATTTTGCAAGTAAATAATCTTTCTTCATAAGTTTAGGCCAAAATGTATTCTTCTACATTTCTTTGGTAAAAATAACCTAAATCCGTTTATAATATTTAGTCTGTAGGAAAGTTATAGAGTCCACAAACTATGGTATTTATATCTGAAAATCAATCAATCCTGATGTACTGAAGGCCTTTCTCATTTCTTGAGGCCCGAAAATGCCAGGACAGTACAAATATCCCCCAAATGACCCTTTCTTGTAGACAGTCCAAGGTATTTAGTAAGGGGCATGACAAGTTTTTTGAAGTTGTAAATTTTTTTTTACATTTTTTGGGAAAATTAAGAAATTTAAAAAAAATGTTTATTTCACTTTTTTTTTACATACTGTCACCAGTGCAGCACAGCGTCATCATATAACCGGTATGGCGGTGATCAGGGACAGCGATCACATTGTACCGGCAGCAGATCGGTGCACTGATCTGTTATCCATTGTGTCCACCGGATGACAGATCACGCCGCGGTGTGGCATGTGGTGCGCGCGTGAGGCGCATTCTGGGGAACGTCATATGGTGTCCACCCACAATTAAAGAGCACCCTCCCTTGTCCTTATGTTGGTTAAATATTCATTCTTGTCTAATTTTGGATATACATAGACACCCCTTTTTTATTGATCTTTCTATTTGGAATAGATTTTTGTGCCTTAAGCATGTGATTATACCTCATTGATTCCTAGTGGGTTTCCCCATATGTTTCTCTTTATGTATAGCCCTTCAATATATTTAAAGATAACGTTTTGGATTTGGAGACTGGATTTGTCTGATTATATGTATCATCTTTCAGTTAGTAGCCATTATTGACATCTACCCTTCGCTATATGGGAACACCTTCTGATACATTATATGGCAATCAGGGCCCCTCTTTCCCTTTTGTGGCCAAATATTGAGGTACGTCCCTTTCTTCTAGGATACTTTTTAGGATATGAGCGGTGAGCAACCTGTAGAATAACATATACTGCTTTACCTTTTATTTGATTGTAGATCTTTACAATTTTTGATATACAATATGACCCGACAAGCCCTGGATGCACGGCCAGATATTTTTTCAGCTATTAATGGTTTTAAGTGAGATGAAAACTCTTCCAGGTCCTGTGCAGAGGGGCTTCCCCTCTGCCCACTGACTACAGAGGGCTGCTCGCTTGGCACCACCACCATTCTTATACCACCTTGCATTTACGGTAATTCGATTTCAGTATCTGTTATTACTCTGTATGTATGGACTCTGCAAAGCACTGCTGCTCTTGTCCTGTATGTTGGTTGTAATTCTCAGTATCTCTTCTTATTCGGGATGTATGGACTCTGCAAAGGAATGTTTTTTTCCTGCATGTGCACAGCGAGAACAGAACAATTCAGTCACCGGGTCTGGCTGTGTGGAGAAGTAGTGACCATCTTGTGATCTCCCTTACAGGCAGAAAATTGAAGAAATGGTGAACACTGGCTCTTTGTCTGATTCCCAGTGTTGTTTACAATAACTTTTCACTTATTTTACATTATGACTTCCTGCAGAAGTATGACTTTTATTAGGCTCAATTTATTTTAAAGGACTAGTAAACCTAAAAAAAATAAAAAAATAAAACCAAACTCCGCTAACACCAAAGAGCTATTAATATGTATATATACAAGTATATACAGTGTATATATATATATATATCTATATCTATATCTATATATATATATATGGTCTTCAAAAAGTTTGCGCACTTTTATATTTTTGTTGGAAACGGTGAGGGCGGGGGGAGTAGTGTTTGGTCGTTCCTGAGAGTGTCATGTGACTAGTCTGTAAGGCAGGCTGGCTGACCCTTCAGGTCAGTATAAGTGTTGTCACGCTGTGGTAAAGATTGCTGCAAAACATATAAATTGCACCAAAGAGGAACAGTGTTCTGTCATACGATTTTTGTAGGCAGAAGGTGTGCCGGGAGCATAATGTCATCTCTGCATAAAGTTCTCTCTTGTAGAGTTGTTTATGAGTGGGAGGTTATGGGACACCCAGCCTATTGTCTGGATTTAGCTTCATCTTATTTCCACTTTTTTCGACCACTCAAAGAAGCTCTAAAAGGTAGAAGATTTTCATGTATTGATGATGTGATAGCAGTGGTGCATCAGTGGCTACGCGCTCAACCAAAAACATTTTTGGCTGATGGCATTAAAAAGTGGGTACAACACTGGGAAAAATGCATCGCAAAGGAAGGTGACAATGTAGAAAAGTGATGTCATTTGTTTTTGAAATTCTTAATAAATAGAGTTGATAAAAAGTGCAGAAACTTTTTTAAGACCCCATATATATACATATATATATATATCAAGTAAAATAAGTATTGACCATGTCAACAATTTTCTAGGTAAATCTATTTCTTAAGGTACTATTGACATGAAATTTTCACCACATGTCGGTAACAGCCTATGGAATCCATACATAGAAAGAAACCACAACAAATAAGTTCAGAAATGAAGTTATGTGTAATAAAATGGAATGACACAGGGAAAAAGTATTGAACACGCTCACTGAAATGTATTTAATACTTGGTACAAAATCCTTTGTTGGTAATGACAGCTTCAGGACGCCTCCTGTATGGAGAAACTAGTCGCATGCGTTGCTCAGGTGTGATTTTGTCCCATTCTTCCACACAAACAGTCTTCAAATCTTGAAGGTTCCATGGACCTCTTCTATGATCTTTAGTTCTTTCCATAGATTTTCTATTGGATTCAAGTCAGGTGACTGGCTGGGCCATCCTAGCAGCCTTATTTTCTTT
Source organism: Lithobates septentrionalis (assembly GCA_037952835.1). NCBI lineage: Eukaryota > Metazoa > Chordata > Amphibia > Anura > Ranidae > Lithobates > Lithobates septentrionalis. Next base: position 1,050,532 of record JBBDGP010000231.1, on the reverse strand, counting down.
CTTTGAAACGATTGAGTTTCCTTGGCTTTGTGTTTGGGATCATTGTCTTGCTGAAATGTCCACCCTCATTTCATCTTCATCATCCTGGTAGATGGCAGCAGACTTTTATCAAGAATGTCTTGGTACATTTTTCTATTCATCCTTCCTTCAATGATATGAAGTTTGCCAGTACCGTATGCTGAAAAATAGCCCCACGCCATGATGTTCCCACCTCCAAACCTCTGTTGGTATGGGGTGCTTGTGCTGCTATTTGACTTCCAAACATGGTGTTTATTATGGCATCCAAAGAGTTCAATTTTGGTCCCATCTGACCAGACTATATTCTTCCAGTAATTCACAGGCTTGTCTAAATGTTATGCAGGCAAATTTCAAACAAGCTTCAACATGCTTTTTCTTCAGCAATGGAGTATTGTGTAGAGAGCATGACTTATTGTTTTCTTTGAAACAATCGTACCTGCTAATTCCAGGTATTTCTGAAGCTCTCCACAAGTGGTCCTTGGCTTTTGGACAACTCTTCTAATAATTCTTTTCACTCCTCTGTCAGAAATCTTGAGAGGAGCACCTGGTCGTGGCCTGTTTATGGTAAAATGATGTTCTTTCCACTTTTGGATTATGGCCCTAACAGTGCTCACTGGAACATTGAGAAGTTTAGAAATCCTTCTGTAACTAATGCCATCAGTATGTTTTGCAACAATAACGTTGTGAAAATCTTGAGAAAGCTCTTTGCTTTTACCCATCATGAGATTTCAGCTGGTGTCTTGGCTTTCCCTGCCTTTTTTGTATTGCATGCGTTCAATACTTTTTCCCTGTGTCATTACATTTTATTACACATAACTTAAAGCGGAGCTCCGCCAATTTTTTTTTTTAAAAGTCAGCAGCTACAAATACTGCAGCTGCTGACTTTTAAAACATGGACACTTACCTGTCCAGGGTGCCCGCGATGTCGGCACCCGAGGCCGAACCGTCTCTCCGTCCTCGGGTGCTGCCGCCTCCATCTTCGGTAAGGGAATCAGGAAGTGAAGCCGTGCGGCTTCCCTTCCCTGTACCCTACTGCGCATGCGCGAGTCGCGCAGCGCAATACGGATGGTCCCTGCTGTCTCTGGGACCCCGTGTGTTTCCCAGCAGGCAGCGGGGAGGGAGCAGGAAGTGGCATAAATAACCGCAGATTCTGCGGCTATCTATGCCGGAAGTGGGTACAGATACCTGTAATATACAGGTATCTGTACCCCTCTCCCCCCTGAAAGGTGCCAACTGTGTCACCGGAGGGGGGGAGGAATCTGATGAGTGGAAGTTCCACTTTTGGGTGGAACTCCACTTTAATTTCTGAACTTATTTATTTTGGTTTCTTGGTATGAATGGACTATATGGGCTGTTACCGGCATGTGGTGAAAATTTCACGTCAATAGCGCCTTTAAATATATATTTACCTAGAAAAATGGTGATGTGTTCAATACTTATTTTACCTGCTGTGTATGTATGTATGTGTGTGTGTGTGTGTGTGTGTGTGTGTGTGTGTGTATAGATATCTATCTATCTATACACACATATATATATATATATATATATATATATATATATATATATATATATATATATATATATATATATATATATATATATATATATATATATATATATATATATATATATATATGTATGTATATGTGTGTGTGTGTGTATAGATAGATAGATAGATAGACAGACACACACACACACACACACATATATATATATATATATATATATATATATATATATATATATATCTCATATACACACAGTATCTCACAAAAGTGAGTACACCTCTCACATTGTTATAAATATCTTATTATATTTTTTCATTTGACAACACTGAAGAAATTACAGGGATAAAACGATAATTCTTCCAATCTACAAGACTCTGGTCCAACCGCACCTGGAGTATGCTGTCCAGTTCTGGGCACCAGTCCTCAGGAAGGATGTACTGGAAATAGAGTGAGTACAAAGAAGGGCAACAAAGCTAATAAAGGGTCTGGAGGATATTACCGTATATACTTAAGTATAAGTCGAGTTTTTCAGCACATTTTTTTGTGCTGAAAGTGCCCCCCTTGACTTATACTCAAGTCAAGCACTTTTCTGCAGCAAAAATTTTCATTTTCCGAACCGACTTTGGGGCCCCTTATCTCAGGGCCACTTTGTGCTAGGAACCCCAAATTTGGTGTGCAATCCCAGAGGAACTAGTACCCTAAAATATCCGTATCTCGGGGCCACTTGGTGCTAGGAATTTAGTGTGCAAACCCAGTGGAACTGGTACCACAACATATCCAAGGGTTTCTAGCACCAAGTGGCCCTGAGATACAGGGCCCCAAAAATCGGTTCAGAAAATGTCAAGCACTTTTCTGCAGCAGAGAATGACATTTTCCAAACCGGCTTTGGGGCCCCATATCTCAGGGCCACTTGGTGCTAGGAACCCCAGCTTTGGATATGTTGTGGTACCTGTTCCACTAAATTTGGGGTTCCTAGCACCAAGTGGCTCCGAGATACGTGGCCCCACAATCGGTTCGGAAAATGTCATTCTCTGCTGCAGAAAAGTGCTTGACATTTTCTGAACCAAATTTGGGGCCCCATATCTCAGGGCCACTTGGTGATAGGAACCCCAAATTTGGTAGGCAAACCCAGTGGAACTGGTACCACAACATATCCAACGCTGGGGTTCCTAGCACTAAGTGGCCCCGAGATATGGGGCCCCAAACCTGGTTCGGAAAATGTCATTCTCTGCTGCAGAAAAGTGCTTGACATTTTCTGACCAATATTTGGCGCCCTGTATCTCGGAGCCACTTGGTGCTAGAAACCCCAGCTTTGGATATTTTAGGGTACTAGTTCCTCTGGGATTGCACTCCAATTTTGGGGTTCCCAGCACGAGATACGGGGCCCCAAATTCGGTCAACTGTGTCCATCTGCAGCAATGTCATTTCGGGACCCTTTGGGTTCAGAGACCCCAAATTTTGGCTGCAGCTAGGGGGCATCTAGGAACCCTTTACTACCGAATTTGAAGTTCGGGGGACCTATGGCTGCAAATGGGAACAGTGAGGCATGCAAATGGGCAGAGTGAGGCTGCAAATGGGCATTGTTGACCCTCTTTTCCACTTACAGTAGCTGTGCATTTCTCACCCTCGTCCTATACTCGGGTCAATAAGTTTTTCCCATTTTTTGTGGTAAATTAGGGCCTCAACTTATACTCGGATCGACTTATACTCAAGTATATACGGTAGTTATGAAGAAAGGTTGTGAGTACTGAACTTATTCTCTCTGGAGAAGAGACGCTTGAGAGGGGATGTGATTTCAATGTACAAATACCATACTGATAACCCCACAATAGGGATAAAACTTTTTTGTAGAAGGGAGTTTAACAAGACATGTGGCCACTCATTCAAATTAGAAGAAAAGAGGTTTAACCTAAAACTACGTACAGGGTTCTTTACTGTAAGAGCGGCAAGGATGTGGAATTCCCTTCCACAGGCGGAGGTCTTAGCGGGGAGCATCGATAGTTTCAAAACTATTAGATAAGCACCTGAACGACCGCAACATACAGGGATATACAATGTAATACTGACATATAGCAGCTTGTTATTGCATGCCATTGCTGAGCCTATCATCTACTTGGACCCCCAGGTCCTTTTCCATCCTAGATTCCCCCAGAGGTTCTCCCCCTAGTGTATAGATTGTATTCATATTTTTGCCACCCAAATGCATTATTTTACATTTAAATATTAACAGGACAGGTTCCACTCAGAACAGGCTTTGCCATGGTCGACCAAAGAAGTTGAGTGCACATGCACAGCATCATATCCAGAGCTTGTCTTTGGGTAATAGATCTATGAGTGCTGCCAGATTACTGGAACCATGTCCTGTGGTCTGATGAGACCAAGATAAACTTATTTGGTTCAGATGGTGTCAAGTGTGTGTGGTGGCAACCAGGTGAGGAGGACAAAGGCAAGTGTGTCTTGCCTACAGTGAAGCATGGTGGTGGGAGTGTCATGATTTGGGGCTGCATGAGTGCTGCTGGCACTGGGGAGCTACAGTTTATTGATGGAACCATGAATGCCAACATGTACTGTGACATACTGAAGCAGAGCATGATCCCCTCCCTCTGGAGACTGGGCCGAAGAGCAGTATTCCAACATGATAACAAACCCAAACACACCTCCAAGACGACAACTGCCTTGCTAAAGAAGCTGAGGGTAAAGTTGATGGATTAACCAAGCATGTCTCCAGACCTAAACCCTATTGAGCATCTGTGGAGCAAATGGAAGGTGGAAGAGCGCAAGGTCTATACCATCCACCAGCTCCGTTATGTCATCATGGAGGAGTATAAGAGGATTCCAGTGGCAACCTATAAAGCTCTGGTGAACTCCATGCCCAAGAGGGTTAAGGCAGTGCTGGAAAATAATGGTGGCCACACAAAATATTGACACTTTGGGCCCAATTTGGACATTTTCACTTAGGGGTGTACTCACTTTTGTTGTCAGCGGTTTAGACATTAATGGCTGTGTGTTGAGTTATTTTGAGGGGACAGCAAATTTACACTGTTTTACTGCACCACTTTTTCCCGTTTTAATTGCGACTTGCATAGACTCCTGTTAAATGAAATCGCAAGCCACAATGAAATCGACAGTGCAAATCGCACTGCTGTTCGGCTTTGAAATCAGGCTGAAGTAGTATGATTTCAAAGCCGCGCTGGTGTGAACCAGGGCTAAGAGACACTTTGGGATTAATTTACTAAAGGAAAATAGACTGTGCACTTTGCAAAGTGCAGTTGCACTCTGCAAGTGCAATTGCTCCAGAGCTTAGTAAATGAGCAGAAGCTCTGCTGACTTCCATCATCTAATCGTGTGCAAGCAAATATGCATTTTTTTTTTTGTTTATTTTCCTTGCACGTGATTGGGTATTCTTTGCAAAGTGAAGCCTTACCTCATTTACTAAGCTCTGGAGCAACTGCACTTGCAGAGTGCACAGTCTATTTGTCTTTAGTAGATCAACTCTTTTGGTTCTTTTTTACTGAGCAACATTGCTTATCTCAGTGTTTGTTTTTTCTACACTGTTACACTGCATTTAACATTCACTTTACACTGTTCACTGTGTTACACTGTATTTAGTGTTGTATTCTAGAAGAAATATCATTTTTTATTGTCATTAACGGGTTTTTAAATACCACTTCTTATTTGTTTTATTATAGTTTATTATTATTTTGGGGTATTTACCATTAGCGAGTGGGGGTCTAATATTATTGAGTTATACATCTCTTTAGTTTCTTGCCTTCTCCAGGTCACCGAGATGTTCTATCCTTCTAGGGCTGGTGTTGTACCATTGTACCACCCGCAGATCATATCCTATTACTAAAAGAGATATACCAATCAAAGCCCCAAAATGGCCTTCAGAGGCCACTAGAGGAGGACATAAATATACAACTGAATGAGAGAGATTTGCTGTTTGTGGTGGATGATGGTGTGGTGGATGATAAGTGCCCATGAAAAGCCCATGAAAAGTTGCTCTAGGACTCTATGGTCTGTCATTACACCCTTTTAAAAAGGAGCCATTCGATAACATTGTTTATAATGAAGTCAGCAAAACTGTAAAAAGTTCATGTTTGACAACAAGGGAAGCTTTATTGAGCAGCCATCTGCAAACGCCTACAGCAATGTAAGGTTTTATGAGGATAGAGATAATTTTAATATCTTCTGATCTCTTGGCGCAAGAATAGTTGTGTTGGGTAGATGTTATTCCACACCCTTTCAGGGCTGAACGACTCTGACATTTTAAAGAAGTTCTTTTTAAAGTTCTTTACATATGTGTTATTATGTGTGTAAATACTAGAATTTTTTCCCCCTGTTTGTAGTCTAATATAATACTATATGTGTGCATAGGAGCAGCTAGGCTTTCTTATTAAGTATACAGGCTGTGTCTTCAGAATCAATTTCTCTAACAGCATCTTGATGATGCAAGTTTTTAGCACAGGAATGCTGGCTTTTGGTCCTGCTGGTTTGGGCACAGGATAAAATAATTATGCCATAAGCAACAACTGTCCCCCATTTGGAGGACAATCACCAATTTGAACCCAAATCCTAATTTCCTAATTACTCCTCAGTTGTCACTATTTTTTTGGTCTAATGCAAACTACGTAGTATGAAGGCCACATGATATTTAAGAGCCCCCCCAGTTGTATATATAAATGCAAAACTTTAATGAATTAATGAAAAAGACCCCCCTTGCTTTCAGGAGTGCGCACCAGAGGCCTCTTATATCCAGGAGTGCCCAGCAGAGTGTCCCCCTTACATCCAAGAGTGCCCATTAGCATCCCCCTTACATCCAGGAGAGCCCATCAGCATCCTCCTTACATCCAGGAGATTCTATCAGTGTCCCCCCTTCCATCCAGGAGGGCTCATCAGTTTCCCCCTTACATCCAGGAGAGCCCATCATTGTCCCCCCTTACATCCAGTAGAGCCCATCAGTGTCCCCCCTTACATCCAGGAGAGCCCAGCAGCATCCCCCCTTACATCTAGGAGAGCCCAGCAGTTACCCCCCCTTACATCCAAGAGAGCCCAGCAGCATCCCCCCTTACATCTAGGAGAGCCCAACAGTGTCCCCCCTTACATCCAGGAGAGCCCAGCAGCATCCCCCTTACATCTAGGAGAGCCCGGCAGTTACCCCCCTTACATCCAGGAGAGCCCAGCAGCATCCCCCCTTACATCTAGGAGAGCCCAACAGTGTCCCCCCCTTACATCCAGGAGAGCCCAGCAGCATCCCCCCTTACATCTAGGAGAGCCCAGCAGCTCCCCCTGTACCTCCAGGAGTGCCCAGCAGCGTCCACCCCTTACATCCAGGAGGAGTGCCCAGCAGACTCCCCCTTTACATCCAGGAGTGCCCAGCAGCGTCCACCCTTACATCCAGGAGGAGTGCCCAGCAGAGTCCCCCCTTACATCCAGGAGTGCCCAGCAGAGTCCCCCCTTACATCCAGAAGTGCCCAGCAGAGTCCCCCCTTACATCCAGGAGTGCCAAGCAGAGCCCCCCCCCTTACATTAAGGAGTGCCCAGCATAGTCTCCTCCCTACATTCAGGAGTGCCCAGCAGCATCTCCCCTTACATCCAGGAGGAGTGCCCAGCAGACTCCCCCCTTACATCCAGGAGGAGTTCCCAGCAGAGTCCACCCTTACATCCAGGAGTGCCCAGCAGAAATCCCCCTTACATTTAGGAGTGCCCAGCAGAGTTCCCCCTTACATCCAGGAGTGCCCAGCAGAGTCCACCCTTACATCCAGGAGTGCCCAGCAGAGTTCACCCTTACATTCAGGAGTGCCCAACAGAGTTCCCCCTTACATTTAGGAGGAGTGCCCAGCATAGTCTCCTCCTTACATTCAGGAGTGCCCAGCAGCATCTCCCCTTACATCCAGGAGGAGTGCCCAGCAGACTCCCCCCTTACATCCAGGAGGAGTTCCCAGCAGAGTCCACCCTTACATCCAGGAGTGCCCAGCAGAAATCCCCCTTACATTTAGGAGTGCCCAGCAGAGTTCCCCCTTACATCCAGGAGTGCCCAGCAGAGTCCACCCTTACATCCAGGAGTGCCCAGCAGAGTTCACCCTTACATTCAGGAGTGCCCAACAGAGTTCCCCCTTACATTTAGGAGGAGTGCCCAGCATAGTCTCCTCCTTACATTCAGGAGTGCCCAGCAGCATCTCCCCTTACATCCAGGAGGAGTGCCCAGCAGACTCCCCCCTTACATCCAGGAGGAGTTCCCAGCAGAGTCCACCCTTACATCCAGGAGTGCCCAGCAGAAATCCCCCTTACATTTAGGAGTGCCCAGCAGAGTTCCCCCTTACATCCAGGAGTGCCCAGCAGAGTCCACCCTTACATCCAGGAGTGCCCAGCAGAGTTCACCCTTACATTCAGGAGTGCCCAACAGAGTTCCCCCTTACATTTAGGAGTGCCCAGCAGAGTCCACCCTTACATTCAGGAGTTACCAATCAGAGTTCCCTCTTACATTCAGCAGTGCCCAGTAGAGTCCACCCTTACATTCAGGAGTGCCCAGCAGAGTCCACCCTTACATTCAGGAATTACCAATCAGAGTTCCCCCTTACATTCAGGAGTGCCCAGCAGAGTCCACCCGTACATCCAGGAGTTGATTGGCTTTATAATCTGGCTGGGGTGCTCCCAAAATTTCCTTTTACAGTAAATATTTTCAAACACATGTAATGAAAACTTGCAACTGTATATTGAAGAGACCGAAAGGGAGCAGGATTTTTGTACATCTTAAACTGCCCTTTAAGAGACCTCTAATCACTGCCAATTGTAGCTGTAGTCTTTTTCCGGAAAGACAGGGCTCCCATAGAAGCAAGCTATAGATGTCCTAATAAAGCTGTCACAAAGATATCATTATTCTACCAGGGCCTGAGGGAGCAATGCTGTGTTCCTATTTGTGCTTGAATTTGTAAGTCGCTCTCAGTCATAATAATAAAATGGAGCCATTTGTTTAAAAAAGGAGACTGTAAAATGTAAATGAAAATTAAAATATGTATAAAATTTAATACCCACAGCACAAACATTGCTGTTACATTTTCACACATATGTTAGTAATAAAACATTTCAAATCCATTGATTAATAAATATGCAAAACAGGCAAAATAGAAAACAATTCTGAGCCTGAAGAATTTTAATGAATAATAATTAATAACTGCCTGATTGACCCTTATTCCACTCTTCCACCAATTTCACTTAAAGTGTATGCAAGTTTTTTTTTGGTTTGGATGGAGTAGGGAAGGTTTTGACGCTTTGCCAAATTTTTATTTCTGTGTATGCCCTCACAGGGGAGATGCAGCCTGACACAGGTTCTCTCTCTCCTCCTCTGTCTCTCACTCCCGCCTAAGCTGCTGCCTGTCTCGATCTTTTCTTCACCCGGGCGGCGCGGCTGCACACTGTCCTCTCTAGCTGCCGCCCGGGTGTTAATGTGTCTGTCTGTACTGACAGAGGGAGGATTGTCTCTGGGGCGGTCTGTACTAATGGGGGGGTTGTCCTGGGGGGGCGGTCTGTACTAATGGGGGGTTGTCCTGGGGGGTCTGTACTAATGGGGGGTTGTCCTGGGGGGTCTGTACTAATGGGGGGGTTGTCCTGCGGGGTCTTTACTAATGGGGGGGTTGTCCTGGGGGTCTGTACTAATGGGGGGGTTGTCCTGGGGGGGCGGACTGTACTAATGGGGGGGTTGTCCTGGGGGGGCGGTCTGTACTAATGGGGGGGTTGTCCTGGGGGGGTCTGTACTAATGGGGGGTTGTCCTGGGGGTCTGTACTAATGGGGGGTTGTCCTGGGGGTCTGTACTAATGGGGGATTGTCCTGGGGGTCTGTACTAATGGGGGGGTTGTCCTGGGGGGTCTGTACTAATGGAGGGGGAGTTGTCTTGGGGGGTCTGTACTAATGGAGGGGGGATTTGTCCTGGGGGGTCTGTACTAATGGAGGGATTTGTCCTGGGGGTCTGTACTAATGGAGGGGGAGTTGTCTTGGGGGGTCTGTACTAATGGAGGGGGGGTTTCTCCTGGGGGGTCTGTACTAATGGAGGAGGGTTGTCCTGGGAGGGTCTGTACTAATGGAGGGGGGTTGTTCTGGGGGGTCTGTACTAATGGAGGGGTGGTGTTTGTCCAGGGGGTCTGTACTAATGGAGGGGGGGGTGTCCTGGGGGGGTCTGTACTAATGGAGGGGGGTTTGTCCTGGTGGGGGGTCTGTACTAATGGAGGGGGGTTTGTCCTGGGGGGTCTGTACTAATGAAGGGGGGATTTGTCCTGTGGGGGTCTGTACTAGTGGAGGGGGGGTTCTCCTGGGGGGTCTGTATTAATGGAGGGGGTTTGTCCTGGGGGGGTCTGTACTAATGGAGGGGGGGTTTGTCCTGGGGGAGTCTGTACTAATGGAGGGGGGGTTTGTCCTGGGGGGTCTGTACTAATGAAGGGGGGATTTGTCCTGTGGGGGTCTGTACTAGTGGAGGGGGGGTTCTCCTGGGGGGTCTGTATTAATGGAGGGGGTTTGTCCTGGGGGGGTCTGTACTAATGGAGGGGGGGTTTGTCCTGGGGGAGTCTGTACTAATGGAGGGGGGGTTTGTCCTGGGGGGTCTGTACTAATGAAGGGGGGATTTGTCCTGTGGGGGTCTGTACTAGTGGAGGGGGGGGTTCTCCTGGGGGGTCTGTACTAATGGAGGGAGTTTGTCCTGGGGTCTGTACTAATAGAGGGGGGGTTTGTCCTGGGGGTCTGTACTAATGGAGGGGGGTTGTCCTGGGGGGGTCTGTACTAATGAAGGGGGGCTTTGTCCTGGGGGGATCTGTACTAATGGAGGGGGGGTTGTCCTGGTGGGGGTCTACTAATGGAGGGGGGGTGGTTTGTCCTGTAGGGGTCTATACTGATGAAGGAGGGTCTGTACTGAGAGAGGGGTTTATACTTAGTGGGGGTCTGCACTGACGAAGGGGGGTCTATACTTAGTGGAGGGAGGTCTGTACTGAGGGGCGACTAAAGTTGGTGGAAGGAGGGTGACACCATGTTATACCGCACCTGGTGACACCAACCCTAGTGACGTCACTGCAGCTGCGGGCTCTTCTTTCGCCCCTTCCCCTCCCTCTCCCTCTCCTCCGCACGTGCACTGCTATACTAGTGAGCGGCGCTGGCCAGCACAGCCTCCCACCATGTTTCTTCCCCCGCCTTCATATCAGCCAGGGAAAAATAGAATAGAAAAAGGAGAAGAGGATTGTGGGACATGTAGTCCCGAGGACTGGCAGCCCCACTGTAACACGGAAACTGCAGCCCACACAGCAGGCTCAGCTGAATGGGAGAGAGAGAGATACAGGAGCCTGGGAAAGCTTTCAGGGAAGTACACCCAGGACTCCAGAGGGAGAGGGCAGCGCTGAGGGAACACCATCAGAGAGGAAACCCGGCTGCCCTGCGCCACCAGAGGGAAAGCCACACAGCCTGGTGCCATCCCTGGCGGAGAAAGGAATGGAGTCATTGCCAGAATACAGATCTGGGTGCTACCAAGCGGAGTCACCACGGGCAATTCAGAGTGAGCTTACTCCTGATCAGAGGAACCATCGCTGGGTCAGGTGAGAGGGCCAATCGGCCATTATCTACTAATGTCCATAGGAACTGCATTCTCCTGTATTATATCTGCAGTCTCTGACCTTCTCTTGTATCATGTCTGCAGTCTCTGACCTTCTCTTGTATCATGTCTGCAGTCTCTGATCATCTCCTGTATCATGTCTGCAGTCTCTGATCATCTCCTGTACTATGTCTGCAGTCTCTAATCATCTCTTGTATCATGTCTGCAATCTCTGACCAGCTTCTGTACCATGTCTGCAGTGTCTGACTGTCTCTTGTATCATGTCTGCAGTCTCTGACCATCTATTCTATCTTGTCTGTAGTCTCCGACCATCTCCTGTATTATGTTTGCAGTTTCTGACCATCTCTTGTATCATGTCTGCAGTCTCTGATCATCTCCTGTACTATGTCTGCAGTCTCTGATCGTCTCCTGTACCATGTCTGCAGTCTCTGATCATCTCCTGTACTATGTCTACAGTGTCTGATCATCTCCTGTACCATGTCTGCAGTCTCTGACTGTCTCTTGTATCATGTCTACAGTCTCTGACTGTCTCTTGTATCATGTCTGCAGTCTCTGATCATCTCCTGTACTATGTCTGCAGTCTCTGACCATCTCTTGTATCATGTCTGCAATCTCTGACCAGCTTCTGTACCATGTCTGCAGTGTCTGACTGTCTCTTGTATCATGTCTGCAGTCTCTGACCATCTATTCTATCTTGTCTGTAGTCTCCGACCATCTCCTGTATTATATTTGCCGTTTCTGACCATCTCTTGTATCATGTCTGCAGTCTCTGATCATCTCCTGTACTATGTCTGCAGTCTCTGATCATCTCCTGTACCATGTCTGCAGTCTCTGATCATCTCCTGTACCATGTCTGCAGTCTCTGATCATCTCCTGTACCATGTCTGCAGTCTCTGACCAACTCCTGTACCATGTCTGCAGTCTCTGACTGTCTCTTGTATCATGTCTGCAGTCTCTGATCATCTCCTGTACTATGTCTGCAGTCTCTGATCATCTCCTGTACCATGTCTGCAGTCTCTGATCATCTCCTGTACCATGTCTGCAGTCTCTGATCATCTCCTGTACCATGTCTGCAGTCTCTGACCAACTCCTGTACCATGTCTGCAGTCTCTGACTGTCTCTTGTATCATGTCTGCAGTCTCTGACCATCTCCTGTACTATGTCTGCAGTCTCTGACCATCTCCTGTACTATGTATGCAGTCTCTGACCATCTCCTGTACTATGTCTGCAGTCTCTGACCATCTCCTGTACTATGTATGCAGTCTCTGACCATCTCCTGTACTATGTCTGCAGTCTCTGATCATCTCCTGTACTATGTCTGCAGTCTCTGATCGTCTCCTGTACTATGTCTACAGTGTCTGATCATCTCCTGTACTATGTCTGCAGTCTCTGATCATCTCCTTTATTATGTCTGCAGTCTCGGTTCATCTCCTGTACCATGTGTGCAGTCTCTGATCATCTCCTGTACCATGTCTGCAGTCTCTGATCATCTCCTGTACTATGTCTGCAGTCTCTGATCATCTCCTGTATTATGTCTGCAGTCTCTGATCATCTCCTGTACCATGTCTGCAGTCTCTGATCATCTCCTGTACCATGTCTGCAGTCTCTGATCATCTCCTGTATTATGTCTGCAGTCTCTGATCATCTCCTGTACCATGTCTGCAGTCTCTGATCATCTCCTGTATTATGTCTGCACTCTCTGATCATCTCCTGTACCATGTCTGCAGTCTCTGATCATCTCCTGTACCATGTCTGCAGTCTCTGATCGTCTCCTGTACTATGTCTGCAGTCTCTGATCATCTCCTGTACCATGTCTGCAGTCTCTGATCATCTCCTGTACCATGTCTGCAGTCTCTGATCATCTCCTGTACCATGTCTACAGTCTCTGATCATCTCCTGTACCATGTCTGCAGTCTCTGATCATCTCGTGTACCATGTCTGCAGTCTCTGATCATCTCCTGTACCATGTCTGCAGTCTCTGATCGTCTCCTGTACCATGTCTGCAGTCTCTGATCATCTCCTGTACTATGTCTACAGTGTCTGATCATCTCCTGTACTATGTCTGCAGTCTCTGATCATCTCCTTTATTATGTCTGCAGTCTCTGATCATCTCCTGTACCATGTCTGCAGTCTCTGATCATCTCCTGTACCATGTCTGCAGTCTCTGATCATCTCCTGTACCATGTCTGCAGTCTCTGATCATCTCCTGTACCATGTCTGCAGTCTCTGATCATCTCCTGTACCATGTCTGCAGTCTCTGATCATCTCCTGTACCATGTCTGCAGTCTCTGATCATCTCCTGTATTATGTCTGCAGTCTCTGATCATCTCCTGTACTAGGTCTGCAGTCTCTGATCATCTCCTGTACCATGTCTACAGTCTCTGATCATCTCCTGTACCATGTCTGCAGTCTCTGATCATCTCGTGTACCATGTCTGCAGTCTCTGATCATCTCCTGTACCATGTCTGCAGTCTCTGATCGTCTCCTGTACCATGTCTGCAGTCTCTGATCATCTCCTGTACTATGTCTACAGTGTCTGATCATCTCCTGTACTATGTCTGCAGTCTCTGATCATCTCCTGTATTATGTCTGCAGTCTCTGATCATCTCCTGTACCATGCCTGCAGTCTCTGATCATCTCCTGTACCATGTCTGCAGTCTCTGATCATCTCCTGTACTAGGTCTGCAGTCTCTGATCATCTCCTGTATTATGTCTGCAGTCTCTGATCATCTCCTGTACCATGTCTGCAGTCTCTGATCATCTCCTGTATTATGTCTGCAGTCTCTGATAATCTCCTGTACCATGTCTGCAGTCTCTGATCATCTCCTGTACCATGTCTGCAGTCTCTGATCATCTCCTGTACCATGTCTGCAGTCTCTTATCATCTCCTGTACCATGTCTGCAGTCTCTTATCATCTCCTGTACTATGTCTGCAGTCTCTGATCATCTCCTGTACTATGTCTGCAGTCTCTGATCAGCTCTTGTATCATGTCTGCAGTCTTTGACCGTATCCTGTATTATGTCTGGGGACTCTTTCTAACAGAAGCCCTCTCTGTGTGGATCAGAGAGACTCCCCTCCAGGTCTCATTAGTGTTCTCTCTTCCTGTATTTTCTTTATTGTTAAGAGATCATGGGAGGATTTCAGGGTAACAAAGACTTCTTAGGGGAGCAGCTCTGTATTTGAGTCGTTGCCATAGAATCATTTGTAAATGGGAGGAGTTGGTAAGATGACCACGCCCATGTGGGGGCGCCAGAAATATTTCTGCACCCAGGCGCCAGTGACCCTAGGATCAGCCCTGATCCTCCCTCTGTCAGTACAGACAGACACATTAACACCCGGGGCGGCAGCTAGAGAGGACAGTGTGCAGCCGCGCCGCCAGGGTGAAGAAAAGATTGAGACAGGCAGCAGCTTAGGCGGGAGTGAGAGACAGAGGAGGAGAGAGAGAACCTGTGTCAGGCTGCAGGCACGGGCCGCCCCCCCTCCCCCCAGCGAAGTCACTGCGCGGCTGGTCTCTCTCAACACAGAGACCAGCCGCTCCGATCTCCGGCGGCTGCTCTCCTCTGACAGGAGGAGGAGGGAGGGGGGACAGGCTCTAGCAATGCAAAGCACAGCGGCGCGGCCGCTCCGCGGCGGTGAGCTGCTGCGGACAGAGCTACTTCTGGACACGGAGGGGAGGAGGAGGAGGGAGGGGAGCACTCTGGCGCTTCAGCGCCCCCACCTCTCTGGCGCCTGGGTGCACTGCACCCCGTGCACCCGCCTGGGACCGGCCCTGTTCACCTTCTTTTAACCTAAGATTCACACTTTTCACCCAATATACACTTATTTTCTACTGGAATCTTATTGGAAAAATGGGTGAAACTTTGTTAAAATTTGTGAGAATCTTGGGTGAAAATAATTGATAAATAGACCCCCTAGTAAGGGAAAATCCTCCAACGGGGACACTTATTTGTGGGACACACTCTCGAAGATGGGAATTTTCTCTGATTTCCTGTTGTGTCTCCAGCACAGAAAGTGAAAGGAAATCACCCTAGCTGGATGCAGCAAAAAATAAATCAGTATGAGATTTAAGCCTTTCCTACTTTATCTTTAACTTAAATTTTTTTTTTTTGGCTTTACATACAACTTAAAGAGGAAGTAAACCCTGATGGGTTTTATTTCCTCTTTTGTTCCCTGCAAAGTAAAAGCATAATGGGCTAGTATGTATTGCAGATGTAGCACCCTGGTGTTTTGGCAGGGTTGCTAGTAAATTTAGTTTGCCAGACGATAATTGCCCTGGTTAATTGTTAGTAGATCCACTGATTCCTCTCTAGTTCTGGACTTGCTGCACCTTCTCTCTTCTGTCGCTAGGTGGCGTTATGGGAGAGCCTAATTATTTGGGTGGAGTCAGGTGATCGGGGTTCTGTGCCACCTGGACTGCTGTCTGGGTGGACGTGTCTTATGCTGCCCCGGGCTGCTAGGCCAGAAGCCTGAGGCCTATCCCGGGGACATCTGGCTGCTAGGCTGTCTGAACACTTATCCAGAAGCAGGAGAAGCAGCGCAGGGTTGGGACTGCAAGATTGGAGTCCAACTGAGAGTAACGGTTCAGCTGGACTGGGAACCAGTTGTGGTCAGAGGTAGAGGGGAAGCTGTCGCCACTAAGGGACCATCCACCTTGTTATCGGAGACCACTGTGAGTAAGCTGGAGCCAGTACCAGAGCAGTCTTCTCACTAGCCGGGGATGGTGAAGAAGTGGGAACACTTCAGCAAGTGCCAAGCCAAGGACCCAGCGGGACAGCAGAGGTGACGCTTGAGGAGCATCAGTGAGTGTCAAGCCAGGGACCTAGCGGGTCAACAGGTGTGATGCTTGATAAGTATCTGTGAGTGCCAAGCCAGGGACCCAGCAGGGAAGCGGGGGTGATGCTTGAGGAAGATACAGAGTTATGGAAGTGGAAGAGCTCGGGGGATCCAGTGGCGATTGGGTCCGAGAGTCTAATCAGAGACTGGGAGCTCAGTGAGTGAAGATCTACAGTAAGAGACTGTAGAGTGCGAGGAGAACTATTTGTGTTACCAATAGTAAAATACAACTACAGTTAGTGACTGTTACAAGATTTGTTGCCATAGGAGACAGCGGTCCAACTTATACAGAAGTGGTGTCCGGCTGGAGGCTTTCCACTGTATACTGTTGCTGTCTACCTATAGAAGTCTCGGAGTCTACCAATTGTCATTGCATCTACTTAAGCGTGTCCTGGCCCTAACCCTCTCTCCCACAGTTCTTGTTCAAGAGACAAATCTCTTTGCATTCAAAAAGTGTCTGGCGCCCATCACTTAGGCTTGTATTACACCCACGGGAGCCGACAGTCATGACATGGGCCCTTTAGAAATGGCACGGTCGTGCCCTTTCTTCAGTGCGTATGCGCCAATGACGTTGGTGCAAGCGTATATGGTAAATATCTCCTAAACCGTGCAGGCTTAGGAGATATTTCCAGTACCTATAGGTAAGCCTCATTATAGGCTTACCTGTAGATAAAAGTAGTGTGTAAGGGTTTATAACCATTTTAAGGGCTACTATTGAGCATCTGTATTCCATATATCTTTTTGTAGTATGCACTTAAAAGATATGTAAAGCATTTTTTTTTCATAGAATGTGTAAGGGTTAGCATTCCTATTAAGTTTTTTTTTTTGCTGTTTGTGTTTCCACTGGGTATTACAGTATATGAGTATATGAATATACCATCTTTAGTGACTACAGGAAATGGGGGTGAAAGGAAATCTTCCAATAGGAAAATCCGTTCTGCTGGTGCCAGTTATCTAAGAGAGGCTATCCCATTGTTTTGTACTGATCTCCTTTTACTTCCTGCTATGTCCTGGCACGAAAAGTGAAGAGAAATCTCCCAAATGGGAAAAAAAGGATTTTAATAATTTTTGTTTTGCCTTTAGACACGCGTTAAAAATAAATAAAATCTAATCTTAGCAAACTTTATTAGCTAGCTAGATATCAAATAAAAGGATGATACTATCTTTTTTTTTATATATATATTTGCTTTTTAAGGAGAACCTCACCTCTTCACTACAGCCCCCTACCCAGTTGAGTGCAGGTAGCCTAGTTTTATACTTTATGAGCCATGATCCAGGAATCTAACCTCCATCTGACTTACCTTTGTTGACTTCCTACTTTTGCTGACAGGATGATTTGGATGTGGGCAAGGAGGGTAATTGGCACCACAGGGGGGCAATTATTGGAACTGATCCCCTATATGGTTCTCTCTGCAACAGCTGAAAGCCAGCTTCTTCTCCTCCCCCTGCCAGCTTGCAACCAATGCAGAGAGAGCCATACAGGGGATCAATTCCAGTAATTGCCCCCCCCCCCCCCCACTGATCACCCTTACTGTGCACCATACCCTGTGCACCAAACCCTGTGCATTTGATATTTGATAATATATAATGTTTTGTTTTTTGCAATTTTCAGGTTTAAAGCACATATTTTAGAATATATCTGAAAAAATTGGTTCTGCAGAGAAAGCATTAAATGCACAAACTATATTTACTAAATATCAAATTTCTATAGTTGTTTATGTAAAAAAAAAAAAGGTATCTGAGCCTAGAGGACTACAGTGTTTGATTTATATTTTGTCTTCTACTGATTGTGTTCTTAATAGTCACAATTTTGGGAACACTTATTTCATATTTTGCAATTACTTCCAGGTGTTTTAAGTGTAACTGTAGAACATCTGACAATTATTTCCCAGAGGGACTAAAGCCAACACTACTCTAGTGTAGAAAACTACTGTACATGGTGTAGTTTAAATGTAATAAACTCACATTAAGACGAGGAAAGCCTTCTGGGATAGCAGGAATTTTCTTGCTTCACAGACTCCAGTTAGATAGATCCTACTTAAATGGTAATGTAAAGCTATGCTGTTAGTCTTGCAGAGATGAATAGAGTACAAGTGTTGGCAAAAAAAAACACCAAGTGGTCCATTATATATATATATATATATATATATATATATATATATATATTTTTTTTTTTTGTCTGAGTATAGATCTATGTTTGTCCCAAGCATGTTTAAATCCACTTACTGTTGACTCACTGCTTCTACTGGAGGTCTATTCCAAGCATCAACTACTTTTTTGGTAAAATAATGCTTTTGAAGATTGATTTTGAACTTTCCCTCTGCCAGTTTGAGGTCATGTCCCCGTGTTCTTGATTTTGGCTTAATTTTGAGAATACCGCCCTCCTGAACCTTAGCAACACCATTCATGTATTTAAAGATTTAAGTCATGTCTCCCCTTTCCCTTCTTTCCTGCAGACTGTACATAATTAACCTTCCTAGCGGTAATTACGAGTGTGGCTCGGGGTTAAATTTCAGTACCATTAGCGGTAACCCCGAGCCACACTCGGGATTGCATCTCAGGATCCTGGTGCAGGTTACTTACCTTGTCCCCAGGATCCCGCGATGTCCCCCCGCTGTGTCTGCGGGATCTGTCCTCCACCTGATGCTCTGTGAGCCGGGCGCCGTTCCCTGTGAGCGTCACGACACGTGGGGGCGGAGCCTGGTGGCAAATTCAAAAAGTACACAAAGCATAACACATACAGTGCACTGTAATCAGATTACATTACTATATCAAATCATTTCACCTCCCTTTTGTCCCTAGTGCTTTGTCCAATGCCCTGCATGCACTTTTTATATTTATATATATATATATATATATATATATATATATATATATATATATATATATATATATATATATATATATATATATATATACTGTTCTTTCTGCCTGGAAACTTGAGATTGTCCATGGCAACCAAAATGTGTCCCTCTACGTCAAAAGTGGTTTTAGCGATAGCAAATTAGAACACGTGTAGAATTGAGCGATAGTGAATCGTGAGAAAATTCATTTTATTATTATTATATTATTATTTTTTATATTTATTTATAGTTATTTATTATATTATAATTTATGATTTCGTGTTTCAAACTTTATCATACCCGGGATATCTACTAGACTCTTGTTTGGACAGATTTAAGTGTGTTATTGCTAAGAATTACAGGACTACAATATAAAACACCAAATTTCTATGCAAAACAATGTACCGCTTTGAGGCGCAAAAATCTGACAAAATCATACCGCCAGGGTGGCTCTAGGCCTGGGCATTTGGTAAGTTGATCTTAGCCTTGCTAAGATAGGTAAATAAAGTCCTATAAATGGGTATAAATACTTGTTTTTCCTCTGAAAATGCTGTTTTATATTCCACCCAAAGCTACTGATACTACCAAAAGCCATGGCATTGGGTCACATGATTTTTCTGAGGGGATCATATTGCCTGATCCGCCATTAAAGGGTAACTCCACGCTCATGGGGGAAAAAAAATAAAATTTATGCTTGTATATAGCATATACAATTGCAAAAAAGTCATATTGTAATTGAATGTTATTAAAAATCACCTTTCCCTTTCAATCTGCAGCTCTGTAATTTTCTGTAAAATGCAATGCAATATGGCTACCTGGCGATGTTCTGTACACAGAATGTGTACAGAAGCCCCCCCCTCCCAGAAACATAAATTCCTGCTTGTGTGATTGGCTCATTGATTTTCCAAGAAGTCTGCACTGAGATACAAGTCAGATTTCAGGCATCCCCTGCAAGAGAAATGTCATTTTTGGTGAGATACTCCTCCCAACAGGAAAATTACATCTAAAGGAATGCAGACCCTGCAAATTTCCTCATTAGAGCCTTGCAGGTGCAGCAGCTGATTGACAATTATGAAACCACTCCCATTAGATTTACTTACCACATGGACACAGACAAACACAAAGGGATTTCTTCAGAATAACAAAAGGTTGGAATCTGCAACACATTTGTTAAAATCCTTGCACTGCACATAGATCACCCAGAGGGGAATTTTTTCTCAACAAAAATGGAGTTAAGTGTAAGTTCACCTTCAGAAAGATTCTCCCAACATTCCTCTATGATCTGCAAATATCATGTGACCCAATATCTTGGCATTTTGGTTACATTAGAAGCTTTGGGGGGAATTTAAAGCAACATTTTCCCAGGAAAAGTATGTATATACTCGAGTATAAGCCGATCCAAATATAAGCCGAGGCACCTAATTTTACCACAAAAAAATGGGAAAACGTATTGACTCGAGTATTGTGCCCATTTGCAGCCTCATTGTGCCCATTTGCAGCCTCACTGTGCCCATTTGCAGCCTCACTGTGCCCATTTGCAGCCTCATTGTGCCCATCTGCAGCCGTACCTTTGACTACTAAAACAGCGGGTGTCTCCCGCTGTGTTATGCAGTCTGTTCAGCCGTCCATTGTAACAAAGCCCCGCCTCCTTCTTGTCCGTGATAGACGGAACACTGATACAGTTTCCCAGCATTGTATCAGTGTTCCTCTATCACGGATGAGGAAGAGGCGGGACTTTGTTACAATGGACGGCCGAACAGACTGCGTAACACAGCGGGAGACACCCGCTGTTTTAGTAATCAAAGGTACAGCTGCTGTATGGCTCACTCGAGTATAAGCCGAGGGGGGGGGGGGGTTCAGCCTAAAAAATGGGCTGAAAAACTCGGCTTATACTCAAGTAAATAATTCTAGCAAGGCTAACATACAGTAACTACAGGGTTGATATACTATAAAACCCCTTATATTGTCAACAACATTCTGCTTCTTTCCATGGTCTTCCACTCTATATACCTTCCTCTTTGTATACCTTCCACTCTATATACCTTCCAGAGCTCAGGCTCTGACACAGTAGGGGGTGTGTTATACCACTGCAGAGATACAGTACAACTTCTTCCACAAAGAACAGAGAAGAGTCCTTGTTTGCAGCATATGCTGGCAGGGGACAGGCTTTTCTTCCCAGACTGTGGCTGATTGCTTTAGAAAATGAACTCTAATGCCGCGTACACACGGTCGGACTTTTCACCTGCAAAAGTCCGACGGACGCCGCCGGACCAAGTCCGGCGGAAAATCCGACCGTGTGTGGTCTCCATCGGACTTCCGACGGACCGTTTCGGGCGGAAATCCGACGTACTTTAGATTTGAAGCCTGCTTCAAATCTTTACGTCGTACCTCCGCCGGACTCAGTTCCTGACGGAAAGCCCGTTCGTCTGTATGCTGGTCCGAAGGACCAGATACGACGGAGGAGCAGGTTACTGCATCTCGCGCTCGCTGCAATAGGAAAAACAAATTTTCCCATTGCGGCGAGCGCGGGGGGCATCCCAGGCCCTTAGGTCTGGTATGGAACTTTAAGGAGAACCCCCCTACGCTGAAAAACCGGCGTGGGGGTCCCCCCAAAATCCATACCAGACCCCGATCCGAGCACGCAGCCCGGCCGGTCAGGAAAGGGGGTGGGGACGAGCGAGCGCCCCCCCCCCCCCTCCTGAACCGTACCAGGCCGCATGCCCTCAACATGGGGGGGGTGCTTTGGGGGAGGGGGCGCCTTACGGTGCCCCCCCACCACAAAGCACCTTGTCCCCATGTTGATGAGGACAAGGGCCTCTTCCCGACAACCC
Organism: Lithobates septentrionalis; assembly: GCA_037952835.1. Lineage (NCBI taxonomy): Eukaryota > Metazoa > Chordata > Amphibia > Anura > Ranidae > Lithobates > Lithobates septentrionalis. The sequence continues at coordinate 1,028,908 of JBBDGP010000231.1, read as the reverse complement.
TGGCCGTTGGTTGTCGGGGTCTGCGGGCGGGGGGCTTATCGGAATCCGGGAGCCCCCTATAATAAGAGGGCCCCCAGATCCCGGCCCCCCCACCCTATGTGAATGAATATGGGGTACATGGTACCCCTACCCATTCACCTAGGTAAAAAGTGTTAATAATAAAACACAACACAGGTTTTTAAAATAATTTATTAAACTGCTCCGGGGGGGGTCTTCTTCCGTCTTCGGGGGTCCCTCCGCTTCATCTTCTCCCGGCGTCCGGTTCGTTCTTCTCCGCTCTCTTCTCCCGGTGTTCCAGTTCTTCGGCCGGCTCCTCTGCTGTGTTCAGGTAGCTCTCTTGCCAGCAGAGGTCCGGACTTCTGAGCTGCTGGGCTTCTTGTCTTCTCTTCTCTTCTCTTCCCCCAGATGTTGACACGACGCTCTCTCCGGCTGGACTGGTCTCCGAGGGCTGCGTTGTGACTTATATAGGCGGAGACCCCGCCCCCTTTTGATGTCACAGTCCCTGGGCATGCTGGGACTGTGACGTTTTAGTGGGCGTGGTCGACCACGCCCCCTAAAACGTCACAGTCCCAGCATGCCCAGGGACTGTGACATCAAAAGGGGGCGGGGTCTCCGCCTATATAAGTCACAACGCAGCCCTCGGAGACCAGTCCAGCCGGAGAGAGCGTCGTGTCAACATCTGGGGGAAGAGAAGAGAAGAGAAGACAAGAAGCCCAGCAGCTCAGAAGTCCGGACCTCTGCTGGCAAGAGAGCTACCTGAACACAGCAGAGGAGCCGGCCGAAGAACTGGAACACCGGGAGAAGAGAGCGGAGAAGAACGAACCGGACGCCGGGAGAAGATGAAGCGGAGGGACCCCCGAAGACGGAAGAAGACCCCCCCGGAGCAGTTTAATAAATTATTTTAAAAACCTGTGTTGTGTTTTATTATTAACACTTTTTACCTAGGTGAATGGGTAGGGGTACCATGTACCCCATATTCATTCACATAGGGTGGGGGGGCCGGGATCTGGGGGCCCTCTTATTATAGGGGGCTCCCGGATTCCGATAAGCCCCCCGCCCGCAGACCCCGACAACCAACGGCCAGGGTTGTCGGGAAGAGGCCCTTGTCCTCATCAACATGGGGACAAGGTGCTTTGTGGTGGGGGGGCACCGTAAGGCGCCCCCTCCCCCAAAGCACCCCCCCATGTTGAGGGCATGCGGCCTGGTACGGTTCAGGAGGGGGGGGGGGGGCGCTCGCTCGTCCCCACCCCCTTTCCTGACCGGCCGGGCTGCGTGCTCGGATCGGGGTCTGGTATGGATTTTAGGGGGACCCCACGCCGTTTTTCGGCGTAGGGGTTCCCCTTTATAATCCATACCAGACCTAAGGGCCTGCGACGGGGCTCGCAAGGTTTCAATCTCGCCAAAAAAAGCGGCGAGATTGAATTCCTTTTCTAGTCCCGTCGTACCCGAGTCACGTTCAAAATGAACGGACTTGTCCGTGTGTGGGAAAGTCCGTTCATTCTGAAAGTCCGGCGGGAAGACCGGATTCCGGAAAGTCCGGCCGTGTGTAGGCAAGTCCGGCCGTTCAGAAAGTCCGGCGGTAGTCCGCCGGAAGTCTGGCGGCAAGTACGTCGGACCTAGCTTTCTAGAAAGTCCGACCGTGTGTACGCGGCATAAGACCTCTTTCACACTGCAGGCGTTTTTTAGGAGCTACAGCGCTAAAAATAGCGCCTGCATAGCGCCTGAAAAAAGGGCTTTCACACTGGAGCGGTGTGCTGGCAGGGCGTCAAAAAAGTCCTGCCAGCAGCTTCTTTGGGGCGATGAAGGAGCGGTGAACTCACCGCTCCTCCACTGCTGCTCCCCATTGAAATCAATGGGGCAGCGCTGCGATACCGGCAGCGTTTTGCGGACGGATTTAACCCCTTTTGGGCTGCTAGTGTGGGGGTTTAAACCGCCCCGTTAGCGGCCGAATAGCGCCGCTAAAACGATGGTAAAGCGGAGCTAAAAATAGCGCCGCTTTACCGCTGACGCCTTAGGCGGCTCGGTGTGAAAGGGGTCTTAGACTTTGCATACCTGTAATGTATTTAGCAGATTTAAATTGAACCTTTCAGTTGGGCTTGAAGGCTAAAAAAAATATATTTGTGAGGGCCTTCAGTTTTTTCAAATGCCACAAGGAACCTGGAGCTCCCCACTGCCATATCATAAACAACTAATGTCTTCAGATCCTTACTCACACACCCATGCTGGGCAAGCTATCCAAGTGAAATATACCAGAGCAGTGGCTTAACTCTAATGCCCTGTACACACGGTCGGACATTGATCGGACATTCCAACAAGAAAATCCATCGTTTTTTTCCGATGGATGTTGGCTCAAACTTGTCTTGCATACACACGGTCGCACAAAGTTGTCGGAAAATCCGATCATTCCGAACGCGGTGACGTAAAACACGTACGTCGGGACTATAAACGGGGCAATAGCCAATTGCTTTCATCTCTTTATTTATTCTGAGCATGTGTGGCACTTTGTCCGTCGGATTTGTCTACACACGATCGGAATTTAAAGGATTGGATTTTGTTGTCGGGAAATTTTATAGCAAGCTCTCAAACCTTGTGTGTCGGAAATTCCGATGGAAAAAGTCAGATGGAGCCCACACACGGTTGGAATTTCCGACAACAAGCTCAGATCGCACATATTCCGTCGGAAAGTCCGACCGTGTGTACAGGGCATAACTTTACCACTCTTTCATCATCCAGTGAAGCTGTAAATAGATTCACAAACACAGTAGAAATGGAGCAATCACTAATCCACACAGTCATAGACATTATATAAATAGCCCAGTAATCACTTACAATGTGGAAACATTTGCCTTTTCCTGCGTCTACCTATGTGTCATTCACCAAAGCAACAGCGCAATAAGAATATGTAAAGGACAACAAAATCAGTCACTAAATTATGACACTGTTCGTGTAATATTACACTCTAGACAGATAAAAGTGACACACATCAATGCAGCTCTGTATTTATTAACCACTTCAGCCCCGGAAGATTTGGCTGCTGAATGACCGGGCCATTTTTTGTGATTCGGCACTGCGTCACTTTTACTGACAATTGCGCACACTGCACCCAAACAAAATTGAAGTCCTTTTTTCCCACAAATAGAGCTTTCTTTTGGTGGTATTTGATCGCCTCTGCGTTTTTATTTTTTGCACTATAAACAAAAAATGCGACAATTTTGAAAAATTGTACTTTTTGCTATAATAAATATCCCCATTTTTTTTTTTTTTAAAAGTACATTTTATCTCAGTTTAGGCCCATATATATATTCTTCTACATATTTTTGGTAAAAAAAAAATCGCAATGAGCGTATATTGATTGGTTTGCGCAAAAGTTATAGCGTCTACAAAATAGGGGATAGATTTATAGCATTTTTATTATTATTATTTTTTTTTTACTAGTAATGGCAGCGATCTGCGATTTTTATCGTGACTGCGACATTATGATGGACACATCGGACAATTTTGACACATTTTTGGGACCATTGGGATTTATACAGCGATCGGTGCTATAAAAATGCATTGATTACTGTAAAAATGTCACTGGCAGAGAAGGGGTTAACACCCTATGTTCCCTGGGAGGTGATTCTAACTGAAGGGGGAGGGGACTGACTAGAGGAAGTGACGGATCGTGGTTTCTAGCTAATAGGAACGTACGATCTGTCACTCCTCAGAACAGAACACGGATTTGTGTGTTTACACACACACTTCCGTGTTCTGTCCTTCGTGCTCGCGATCATTCATGGCCGACGGTCATCGCGACCGTCGGCCACGAGCATCGGCACCCCCGCTGTTCAGCGGGCGCGCGCCTGCTATCCCGGTCCCGCGAGCCAACGTATAGCTGCGACGGTTCACGGGATCGTGCCGACCTGCCGCAGTAAAATGACGGCGGCTGGTTGGCAAGCGGTTAATTTATTATTAAATATCTATATTTCGATGCAAATAATGTAGGTACCTACATTGACCTGGTATTTGCCTCCTTCATTCTCTTACAGCGGAGCCCAGAGTGGGGGAGGGAGAAACAGCACAAGGAACCAGACAGTTGTGCTGCAGTCCTCATATACTAACAAGAAAAAAACACGGGCCGCGAACCAGAGCGCTCTGTTTTGCGAAAATATGATGGGTTACCAGCGGTGCCGCCTGCAGCCTCCATGCTTTGGAAAAATCTACTCCAGGGAGACATATTCCTCATTGTATATACAGCAAAGATGGAGGCAAACATAAAGCCCGGCCATGCTGCTGGAAGCAAGATTTATCTTCAGAAAAAGATAACCCATCACACTGGCTTTATTTCCTAGATTTCAGAGACAAGTACACATGTATTATGCATCGTACAAACACAGTATTTCTTCTGCTTGTTCTTGGGCTCTGATCTCAAAGGAAAATTGCATACATTGGAAACTGATGGCTCCACAAATAGACCTACCATCCTGCCCAGTGCTGCTGCAGGCACTTACAAATTGCATCTAGGCAGGATCATCACGAGTAATCACTGGCCGTGTGAACAGACACGAATAGCTGCGGCCGCATACAGCCTGGCAATGCACTGAACTGGCTTGGTCCCGCTATCTACACACAGCTGTCAATCCCAGCCCGAGAAATCAGTAGATTCTTGCTGTTGAGATTTGAAGCATGTCTAAATAGAGCCTAAAGCCCCATACACACTATTAGATTTTCTGCCGATTTTTGTCTTCAGATTTACCAAAACCATATAATATGAGGTCAAACCTTAAGCGTTTCAATTTGTATGGAATCAGGCAGGCCCTTGCACTACACGGTTTTGGTAAATCTGAAGACAAAAATCTGCAGAAAATCTAATAGTGTGTATGGGATCTAACTGATCACCCTAACTAGCTTTAGATTATATAATACATTCATGCTTTTAGCCTCTAAATGCATAAATTTACGTTGTCCTGCAGTGGAACCTATTTGTCATTTATCTGCACAATTCATTAAAGAGTCTTTATGGTTAAAATCAAATTGTTCTATTATTTTGCACATTGTATTTCAATTATTTATAGTCTCTCCCTGTTAATCTGAAATTGGCTATTGTGTCTTAGCCAATGAGGATGGAAAGACCTGGGAGAGCCACTGCTCTCATGCACATCACTGGATCGAGATCGGGCTCAGGTAAGTATAAGGGGGGCTGGGGGGGGGGCATGCTGCACACCTTCAGCTTTTACAACCACTTTAATTGATCCAAATTGAAACTTAAAAGAGAAGTATGGGTTTTTAAAAAAAAACATACATACATACTGACCAAGATGGCTGCAGTAATGATCTGATGCTACAGCTGTCCCCTGCTGGCTCTACACTGAGAACTGAGTGATCAAACACTGCTGATCGTTCAGTTCCTAGGCCTACCTTGAGCACAGAGCGGTGACTGGCAGTCATCGGCTCTCTTCTCCACTCCTCCAGCGCTCACTAGAGTGCCGGACTGTGGAGAGGGTAGGAGGCTGAGAGGCTGAGCCAGCTGCCAGTCAGGCATCTGGGCAGATCCCAACTATTTGTCAGGATCTCTGCAGAGCCGGGACCGGTTCTGTGACTTTTTGGACACAGGTGGTCAGAAGTGCACTCCTGTGATCTAGGGTGACCACATTTCCAAACTGCCATTCAGGGACACCCCCCCCCCCCCCGCGCCGCCCAAAAAGGATGGTTTTTGATACTTTTTTTTGCCAATTTTTGGGAAAAGAATGGAGGGGGACACGGAGGAAGAACGGAGGGGGACACAGAGGAAGAACGGAGGGGGACACAGAGGAAGAACGGAGGGGGACAGCAGGACGGAGGGGGACACGGAGGAAGAACGGAGGGGGACAGCAGGATGGAGGGGGACACGGAGAAAGAATGGAGGGGGACACGGAGGAAGAACGGAGGGGGACACGGAGGAAGAACGGAGGGGGACAGCAGGACGGAGGGGGACACGGAGAAAGAATGGAGGGGGACAGCAGCAGAACGGAGGGGGACATGGAGGAAGAACGGAGGGGGACACGAAGGAAGAACAGAGGGGGACACAGAGGAAGAACAGAGGGGGACACGGAGGAAGAACAGAGGGGGACACGGAGGAAGAACAGAGGGGGACACGGAGGAAGAACAGAGGGGGACACGGAGGAAGAACGGAGGGGGACAGCAGCAGAACGGAGGGGGACACGGAGGAAGAACGGAGGGGGACAGCAGCAGAACGGAGGGAGAGTGGGGGGGACAGCAGCAGAACTGAGAGGGAGTGGGGGACAGCAGCAGATTTGAGGGGGATTGGGGGGGACAGCAGCAGAACTGAGGGGGAGTGTGGGAGACAGCAGCAGATCTGAGGGGGGTGGGGGACAGCAGCAGAACTGAGAGGGAGTGTGGCTGTGTGGGGGACAGCAGCAGAACTGAGAGGGGTGGGGGTCTGGGGACAGCAGCAGAACTGAGGGGGGGTGGGGGTCTGGGGACAGCAGCAGATTTGAGAGGGAGTGTGCATTGCTCACTGCTGTAACTAGGTAGTGTGGAAGTTACACTAACCTGAAGTACTCTGACGGGCAGACCTCGTGGGCGGGAGGGAGCCGGAGGGAGGACTCGGAGGAGGCGGCTCAGTCAGGAGGACGACTCACTCTCAGGACGGGCAGCTCGGAGTTGGCCCGGGTTGCGCTTGCTGGCTGGCAATGTGCGGCTGCTGGAGTAGCTGTAGTTGGCTCGGCGGCTCCGGGTCCGGGACTGGTCACTGGCAGGCACCACCACTGACTGGGGCTGGGCACAGGGCAGGCTAGTAAGTGTGGACTCACTGGCAGGCTGGCGGCTGCTCTCTCTCTCAAAGGCGCGCTGCTCAGCCGTAGCGTGTAGAGTGAGTCTAGACTAGAGTGCGCCGTGCCGTGCAGGTGCCCACTGCACTGACTCCCACGTGACTGAAGGTGCCAACTGACGTCACTGGTTGCTAGACGTGGGGCGGGCGGCCCTAGCCTAGCAACCAGTTAAGCACTTAAGCTGCGCATCTGTGTGTGTTACTTGTGTATACCGTGATAAGGGTGGCAGACTCGGAGACGGAGTCAGACTGGTGCCAGCCGGCGGTGTGTTTTTTTTTTTCACTCCGGGACATTGTATTGTCCCAGAATGAAGGTACCCGGGGCACGGGACAAAAATCTCAAATCAGGGACAATCCCAGGCAATCCGGGACACGTGGCCACCCTACTGTGATCCCCAGGGGATGTAGGACCAAAAGAGCTTTGGCCATACTTCTCTTTTGAAGGGCTGTATTATTATGTAGTTTAGTGTCTTCTGCAAACACACAAACACTACTTTTAATCCCAAACTCTGTATCCTGTCCAAAACTAAAACTTTGCTTGCTCCACAAACAAAGTCCCTCTGTCCCTCTCTTCCTCATGTGTCCCTCATTTTGGTCTGATCTATATAGTTGTATACAAAATGCACTATTTATCTTTCAAAAAGTGTTTCCCAGTGCTAAACCTTTAATTTAATTTCTAAATTGCCGCATTTGTAAATTTTAAAAGTCAGTATAAAGGAATAGTAATGGTAACATTTTTTGTATAAATCTCCTTTAAGGGGGTGTGGCAGGGGGTGTGTCCTATGCTACGTGTATGTGTGTGTCCTATGTGTATAATTTTGTTAAAAGGTGTCCCTCGTTCCCATCTGGAAAAGTTAGAAGGTAATCCTTATGCCATGTATACACGATCTGTTTGTGTCCCTTGTCAATTTTGCATTGTATTTTTTTTTAAAATATAACTGCCTACTCCCAAACTGTCATTTTGAAGTAATACACATAGTCAAGTATTATTCTCCGCAATTTTTTTATTGTGATTAAAAAAATAAAATAAAAAATTAGACAAGCTATCTGCCAATAGAAAATAACCAAAAAGTGTATTCTATGCATCCAAAAATATAGAAAATTTACCAAATCAAATCATTATTCAACCAAAAAAATGTCAAAGCAATAACTCCAAGGCCAATAATAAATAACACGTTATCTCCTCCGATTCTGCAACATGGCTGGTTGACGAACGACCATTCAGAGACTAATGCTGAAAAACCACACAGTACGTCACTACATTTGTAATTGTTGGCCAACATTTGTGTGATCGTGTGTATGCAAGACAAGTTTGAGCCAACGCCCTTCGGACAAAATTCCAAGGTTTTGTTGTCGGAAAGTCCGATCGTGTGTACGAGGCGTTAGACCAGTGATTCTCAATGAAGTATCTGTAATGGTGGTATTCACACCAACACTGTAAGGGGGCATTCTTCCCGCTGACCACCAATGTAAGGTGCATTTTCCCACTGACCATTTATGAATTGGATTTGGCAGGGGTTTCCCTATACCTTAAAATTATTTAAAGGGTTCCCTGCGGGCAGGGCTTTTTTTCAGCTGGAACACGGGGGAACGCACCTCCAGCACTAAATGTATGTAATAGCATTGGGTGCTGGGGTGTGCTGGAGGGTCTATTGATGCTGGGGAATCTATTGTTGTTGGAGGGGATCTATTTTTGGGGAGGTCTTCTGTTGCTTGTGGGGGATCTATTGTGGCTGGGGGTGGGGCTTATGTTGCTGGGGGTCAATCGTTGCGGGAAGGGATCTATTGTTGAGGGAGGGGTATTTGTTGCTGACTGCTTGATGGTCTATTGATGCTGGCTGCTGGGTAATCTATTGTTGCTGGAGGGGATCTATTTTTGCAGTGGGGTCTATTGTTGCTGGTGGAGGATCTATTGTTGCTGGGTTGGGTCTTATGTTGCAGGGGTGAGTCAGTGCTGGGAGGGATCTACTGTTGAGGTTAGGGTCTAATGTTCTTGGCTGTTGGAAGGTCTATTGATGCTGGCTTTTGGGAGCCAATTGTTGCTAAGGTGGATCTATTGTCACTGGGGTGTCCATTGTTGCTAGATTTATTTTACTGCCTTTCTTGTTATCATTAACAAATTCCATACAAAATACTTAGCACCACAAAATGGTACTTGATTCTGTATTCTTTAAAGGGGTAAGGGGTGGACAAAGGAATGGTTGCTTGAAGGTAGGTAGGGGGCGGAGTCAAGGGGTGACTTGGAAGGGAGGAGTTCCTGCACCTATTCTCTGAGAAAAAAAGCCCTGCCTGCGGGCAACAAGGATGAGAAAGGCTGTACTAAACTAAACTACCGGGACTGGGATCAGGGACTTTTGAATATACTCCTGGCTGCTATAGTGGCCCGGGAGCAGGGGCGGATCCAGGGGGGGGCAACAGGGCAATTGCCCCCCCCCCCGAAATAATAGCACACTCTGAATGTTATTGTATCCTGGCTGCCGCTCTGCTGCCGGCCCTGAGTCTCTCTCTCACATGTGCCGATCAGCGGCGCCGAGAGAGAGACTCGCGTGTGGTACGGGCGGCGGCGGTCCCTGTCTGACACTGAAGGAAGGAGGTGGGTGGAGCCTCTTCCCTGCACTCGTTGCTAGATGCCAGGCGGCCCTGGCGTTATCAACGAGTGACGTCAGTCACACTGCAGTGTGTGAGTGAGTCACGGCGTCACGTCGGAGGTCGGACTCGAGTCTCTCAGAGCCGACCTACCCGGTCCCGAAGTGACGCCGGTGACAGTGTGACACAGCCTGGAGCGGCGCCTCCTTACAATAATACAGCAGACAGCAGTAACTTACTAACTAACAAGTATGAGTGCACTGCACAGCACAGCACATGTCCATGTATATGTGGGTTGACATGTGCAGGGGGGATTCTATATTAATGGGGGTTCTGCACTGAGGGGGGATTCTATATTAATGGGGGTTCTGCACTGAGGGGTGATTCTATATTAATGGGGGCTCTGCACTGAGGGGGGATTCTATATTAATGGGGGTTCTGCACTGAGGGGGGATTCTATATTAATGGGGGCTCTGCACTGAGGGGGATTCTATACCAATGGGGGGCTCTGTACTGAGGGGGATTCTATACCAATGGGGGGCTCTGCACTGAGGGGGATTCTATACTAATGGGGGGCTCTGCACTGAGGGGGGATTTTATACTAATAGGGGGCTCTGCACTGAGGGGGGATTCTATATTAATAGGGGCTCTGCACTGAGGGGGGATTCTATATTAATGGGGGGCTCTGCACTGAGGGGGGATTCTATATTAATGGGGGGCTCTGCACTGAGGGGGGATTCTATATTAATGGGGGCTCTGCACTGAGGGGGGATTCTATACTAATGGGGGGCTCTGCACTGAGGGGGATTCTATAACAATGGGGGGCTCTGCACTGAGGGGGGATTCTATACTAATGGGGGGCTCTGCACTGAGGGGGGATTCCATATTAATGGGGGCTCTGCACTGAGGGGGGGATTCTATACTAATGGGGGCTCTGCACTGAGGGGGGATTCTATACTAATGGGGGCTCTGCACTGAGGGGGGATTCTATACTAATGGGGATTACAACATCTCTCTGCTGCCTGTCTCTGGGACACAAGAGACCACCTTTAGCAGGTGGCATGTGACAATCTTCATCTGGTGACAGGCGAGGTGGCAAGAGACAATCCGCAACATGTGGCAGGCGACGTGGCAAGTGACAATCTGCATCTGGTGACAGGTGACGTGGCAAGTGACACACTCGGGGCTTCCACTGATTCTGCATTATGGTGAGTTAAACTATTTAATTTTTTACAACAATGTAATAGTAATAATGCGCTTCAATAATCCTGACACCATAACAACCATGGTGCCGCGATGATTGAAGCGCCAACACCAGCCTTTTACCCGATAGATGTACCCCAAAAAAATATATTTTCTGGCAGTGCCCCTCCCGAGACTAGACTCTGGATCCGCCCCTGCCCGGGAGTGTGAGTATGTATGCTATGAAGCTGGCCGATCACTTCCACAACCACGTCAACATGACAGCCATCCCCTTTCATGTGCGTCCCCAGCACGCAGACCTGGAACCAGCATAGCAGATGCTGTCAGGTAGTGGGAGGCAAGGCACCAATGGGCACTGATTGGCAGCACTGATGGGTACTGATAGGTGGCACTGGTGGGCACTGATTAGCAGTACTGATGGGCACTGGTAGGTGGCAGTGGCAATGATTACCAGCACTGGTAAGCAAATGTTGGGGCCGATGTCCCTTTAACAGAAGCCGGCTTCTGGTAACATCATGTGATCACCTTTTATTTGGCTGACAGCTGATCACGTGGTAAAGGGTTGTTGCGATTGGCCCTTTACCCCGATCACAGCATGCACTGCCTGTGTACCGCAGGGGGCGCTTGGGCAGCGTGAGCGCGGGAGAACGTCCATAGATGCCGTCCTGGCATTGTAAGCCCACGCTGTAGCCGTCTTTCGGCTATAGCGCAGGCGGGAACAAGTTAACCCCAAACGCAAACATTTATTATATCTCAGCTTACCAATTCTTATATGTGATTGCTGCATTCATTTTCTTTTTAGGGGTACTTCCAATGATCAGTTTTTTTTTTTAATTATGTAAGACCTACTGTACATAAAACAAAAAAAAACTGTTTACTGTAATTGCTTTTAATATTTTTAGCTGGAGTTTGGCTTCAATTTGCTGGTGTAGTTAAATCTGCTAGTACATCTAACACACTCATCATCCCCTCGCCCCAGACTAACAATGCTGCTGTCCAGAGGTACCCCTTGTGCTCCTCCATCCAGAGTGGGGGTGCTCTAATATTTTCTACTTTCTGTTATAAAACATATCCCCCCAAAAAAATTCTTCATTAATTATATTTATGTATTATTTATCTTTTGGTAAAAAAAAATCCCAATAAGTGTATATTATTGGTTTGTGAAACAGTTATATGGGTTGAGATTTACTAAAGGCAAAAAGACTGCACTTTGCAAAGTGCAGTTGCTCCAGAGCTTAGTAAATGAGCAGAAACTTTGCTGACTTCCATCATCCAATCATGTGCAAGCAAAAATGAAATTTTTTAAAAAAAAATTCTTTGCAGGTGATTGGATACTCTTTGCAAAGTGAAGCCTTACTCCATTTACTCTGGAGCACTTGCTCATGCAGAGGGCAACTGCACTTTGCAAAGCGCACAGTCTACAGGCATACCCCACTTTTAAGTACACAGTGGGGTTTATTTACTAAAGCTGGAAAGGGCAAAATCAGGCTCACTTCTGCATAGAAACCAATGAGCTTCTAACCCCAGCTTGTTCAATCAAGCTTTGGTAATAAAACCTGGAAGCTCATTGGTTTATATGCAGTAATGAGCCTGATTTCGCACTTTCCAGCTTTAGTAAATAAACCCCATTGTGTACTTAAAAGTGGGGTATCCCTGTATTTGCCTTTAGTAAATCAACCCATAGGGGCAAATTTACTAAACCTGGAGCACTCAGAATCTGGTGCAGCTGTGTATGGTAGCCAATCAGCTTCTAACCTCAGCTTGTTCAATTAAACTTTGGCAATAAAACCTGGAAGCTGGTTTATATGCAGAGTTGCACTGCTCAGTTTTAGTAAATAACCCCCATAGTGTCTATAAACTATGGTATATGCTGGAATTTATGCAGCTATAGACGCTATCCTGTAAAGGCGGTTATCAGTGAATTACAGTGGGATTGTGATAGGGTAGCGGGAAATCTGGTGCAAACAGACACTATCTGGGAGGGTCACTAACTGACACCGATGTCGCTAGTGACACAGTCCATAGCTCCCAACTGTCTCTGATTTTGAGGGACAATCCCTGATTTGGAGCTTTGGCGTTTTTTATTAGCCAATAGAGAAAACTATTATCTGTTGCATCATTTGTTGCTAGGCATTTTTGTTTTTTTAGCTTTCCATTAGCTTTTATTTCTTTTTTTATTATTATTATTCATTTATTATAATTTTTTTTCGTTAGGGTAAGGGGTTACAGTGAGGGTTAGGATTAGGAGTTGGGGGTTAGGGTTATTTATTATTATTTTATTTTTTATTTTAATTATTATTATTATTATTACTACTACTACTAATAATAATAATAGTAATAAAAAATGAATGAATAAATGTAAAATAAATACACAAATAAAAATCATAAATAAAAAATAAATAAATTCAATAAGTTAAAACTAAGTAACAATAAATAAATAATTAACCCTTAACTTTAACCCCTACCACTTAAAAAAATAATAAATAACTAACCCTAACACAAAATAAATGAATTATTATTAGTAATAATTTATGTTTTTTGTTCGGGTTTGAGTGTTTATTGTTATTTTATTATTATTATTAATAATAATAATAATTATTATTATTATTTATTTAATATTTTTTTAAAGGTAGGGGTTAATTATTATTTATTCATGTATTATTACGTATTATTACATAGTATTCATTTATTTCACTTATTTATGATGATTTTTAGTTATTTGTGTATTCATTTTACATTTATTTATTTATTTATATTTTATTACAATTTTTTTCTCCATTTTTTTCATTTGAGCAGAAAATTGTGCAAAAACGCGCAACAAAACGCGCGAATGGCGCATTTCCATTTATTTCTATGAGGATAAAAACACGCCAAAAATATTCGAATCTGCCCGATCCGAGCGACAAAAAAAGCTCCAGAACTTTTTTGAGCTTCAGGCATTTGGCTTCAGGCGACTTGGAGTGGAGATGTGAACCGTCTCCATAGAGAATAATTGATTTTTTTTCTCCTCCAGCGTTTTGGAGCTTCAAGCTTCAAGCTACAAAACGCTGAGGTGTAAATAAGGTCTTATAAATGTGATTTCAAGTATTCAGTAGACTCTTTGAATAGTTTACACTCTGCTCCTGGTAGTAGAGGTGACTCTACGTCCTCTGCACTAACACATGCATTGCTCATCATCATGTTCCAGCAAGCTTCCCTTATCTGAATATCTGCTGTGATATCTAGTTGTATAGCTGTTCATCATTAGATGATATTTTGGCGTTTTCTTTGCTCATGTGCAAGGATAGATACTGCATAATGAGAGAAAAATATGCACGGTCTGTGTGGCTAGACATTGATTTATGGTTCTATAGTTTTTTCGTAAAATTACATTTTGTTCCAAACAATATAGAGCACAGTGTACCAACAGGAGTTGAAGCATATCCGAAAGAATTGGTGAATTCTTCTTTTGGGGGGGGCGGCAAACAAAGGACACCCCCCTCCGGTGGTGTGGCATGGCACTGAAATAGCACCCCCGGGTGGTCCAGCACTTACCCACGGGGCTGTGGTGTCCTCTCCTTCTTCCCTGGATTGCGAGCAGTGGCCGGAGTCCGCTCTCCACCAGATTCCTCCACCGTGTGTCTCCTCTTCCGCCAAAGCGCTGTGCATCCAGTAGGATCGCCTGACGCTTTGGCCAATTGGGAAACAGGTCTCACAGACCTGCCTCCTGATTGGTGGGGAGGAACTTTAGTGTGAAAATAGCGAAAATTCATTCGCCATGGTCACACAACTGGGTGGCCTCGGAGCGCAATGCTCTGCACTCTGAGGCCACCCTTTTTTGAAGACTCAGAGGCTCTAATCTGGTGCTTAAAACACATTGAAATCCACGGTCCGGTGCCACTGATATGTACATCAGGGAGCCAGACGCATGTATAGGTGAGGCGGCACCCATGCGCCCTATATGGATGGGCCATCGCTGATCAGAATAGAAATAATATATTCGACCTACTGGAAGATGGGTCATAATTCAACAGAAATACAAGTTGTTACTGCTAACATTAATCAGTTATTCTCAACCTTTTTAACATGGAGGAACCTTCAAAATAACTTTCCGGTCTCAGGGAACCCCTGCCACTGGTTATTGTATCTACAGGTTTTGGTACATCACTGGGAAGAATGCTCCTTACATTTGGGGGTAGGATTCCACCCCCCTATAGCTACCTAAATGATCATTGGTTTCAGTAGTTACTTATCCGAAAGGCAGAAATAGTTCTTTGCTCAAGAAACCCCTTCAAGAAACAACTTCAGGAGGAACCCCAGTGTTCCACAGAACCCTTGTTGAGAAGGCTGACATTACTGAAACAAGAGAAAACGAGGGAGAGCTTGTTGACTGATCGGGGTAGGGGATTAAGGGCTGCACATAAGGGCCGGGCCAAATCTAAATGCTTAGCAAGCCTGCATCGGTTACAAAGGGAAGCTGATCCGTAATTCGGGTTGCCACCTTTTCTTCAAGCCAAACCCAAACACGTTAGTGGGGTACGGCACTGCGTTTGCTTAACTCAATCCTTTAAACTGAATGGGGCTGCGCTGCAACCGTGTGCAATGCACATGACTACAGCAGAGTGGCATGGGATTTTAGAGGTTAAAAACAGGTGGTAAGGAGGCAACATAATGCTTTCTCACCACCTGTCAAATACTTCTAAAAAATTATCCACCGTGGATCATTCTTCAGAGTGCCCTGCAACTCCGTTTACACTTGTGGTTGGGAGACAGTAAAAATTTAAGGTTGAGCTGTGTTTTTACTGCTACCCAACTCTTCTCTTAAGCTCTTAAGGCAGCAGAGGGGGATGTACACATGCCACAGCCAAAATGCTTTGCATTACAGCGTGGCAAAAATTGTCCACACTGTTGGGTTCAGTAATGCCTACTGAACGTAGCCCATTCAAGTGAATTGCATCCGTGTGCAATGCATTCAGTTGCGGGGCGCTGCTGTGGGGTTTAAACAGGTGGTGAGGAGGCGAAATAACATCTCCTCACTGCCTGTCAAATTCCATCTGAAGAGCGGTCCAAATGTGGATTGCTCTTCAGAGGGCACCACATGTGTAAATGAGTTCTAAGGCTGTTCAGCCATTCCAGTACATTCTGTGAAATCAGCAGGGAACTGGGGGCAGGAACAGTACTATTGCTGAGTAACCTCTTGTCTGCAGCAATTACAAAAACAAACTTCTGCTCAGCTGGGGGCCAGGAGAAGGAACGGGACTGTTTAACCCCTGGGCTCAAGTGCTTATCTTTTGTGATGATCCAGACCGGACTGTGGCTCTGGGCTCCATCTGCTCAGCTGGTGGTCAGGGGAGGAACATGACTAGGTAATGTTTATCAGGCACAAGTTCTTATCTTTTTTCAGCAGTTCCGACAATTTAATCAGACTCCCGAGGGTCCACTTGTATACCAATCCGCCGGGCAATGTAATTGTCGGGAACCGCAGCACAAGGATTACTCGGCCAAAACTTTTTGATGATTTTCAGGCTCAGGCAGAGTAATCCTTGTGCTGCGGATCCCGGCAATTCCATTCCTCGGCGGATTGGTATAGAAGTGGACCTCGGGACTCTGATTAAGTCCTCATTCACACGAGGTGGATCCGCTACCACGGAGTCCGCCTCTGTCCGCCAGCTCAGCGGGAGATCTCTCCGTTGATCTCCGCTGAGCCGACGGATGACAAGTCCCTCTCTGCTCACTGAGCGGGGAGGGGCTTGCCGAGCGCCGCTGGTTGCTATGGAGAGATCACACAAAAAAGGACAGCATGTCCGTTTTCATCAGATCTCACCCGATCCGATCAACAAGCGACGAATGCGAACGTAGGGCCATCCGTCTGATTTTAGCGGATCGGACTGGGTCAGATGTCAGCGGACATGTCACCGCTGACATCCGTCGCTCCATAGACTAACATGAAGCTCCTGTTCAGGTCCGCCGACAAAACTGACAAGAGGGCCTGAACGGTCCATTCGTGTGAAAGGGGCCTAAATTATCGGAACTGCTGAATAAAGATAAGAACTTGTGCCTGATAAACATTAACTAGTCATGTTCCTTCCCTGGCCACCAGCTGAGCAGATGGAGCCCAGAGCCACAGCCCAGTCTAGATCATGTGTCTGGGTTCTAGATTGACTGAGACCCGGACACATGATTCAAAATGACTCAAAACCCATACTGTCCGGGTGTATCCCAGACAGGTGGCAACCCTATCCGTAATGAAGGTATAGTTTAGGATCTTGTTCTGGTTTTAGGCTGCTACCTCTCTGATTGTGACAAAAAGAGTGAAAGTCCATAGTGTTGTTAACCCCTTCCCGCTGCCTCCCAGCCCTTTAAGAGGTTCTAAATGCTGGGAGGCGGGCATTCTGATCACGTGACTGCTGTGATTGGCAGTCACAGTGGTTACAAGATCGGAAAGCTCCTGATTGCATGTATGCATCGGGAGTGTGCTCTCAGCACAGAAATATGATTAGATAGGGATGCATATATGCAGCCTCTCGAATTTAGAGCCCACGTGCCAAGAGGCTGCATAGATGCCTATCTCCAGTGGGAACTGGTTAGGATTTGGCAGTCTTTATCAAGCCCTAACATAGGTATTCTATTGCATCTCATTGTGAGTCTAATAACATCCACTGCTCAAGCCCTGAAGAAGAGAGACCTTTCCCCTGAAACGCTTTGATGCTCCTAACCAATAAATGTTTCAAAAATACCTCTGAATTATATTAAGTTTTGTCCCAGGCACTCCTCAATTCTTTACTGATCATCTGTTTAGTGGCAGCAAGGGCATGGACTATAGGTTGGAATAGAACTTTGAAGAGTGGCCTGATACAAAGGATATTTGTCCTCCTTTGAAACATCTCTCCAGTATTGCTGAGCCACCAGGCATGTCTACCAAATGTGATAAAATGTGCCCAGTTGTCCTTATTGCCTATAGCATTGAGGAGAGTAGCCAATTCTAGTGGGTATTAAACACCAGCATGTCATGAACTTTTAATTGTCTCTATGGTCAAAACGCTAGATTTCTCTGTCGCCTAAATTTCTGGATATTGATTAAAAATAGGTATAGTAAATTGTTTGTGTAGCGGTACCCTCATGGGGGCTGCTGATTGACTCTATACTCCACTGGCTACTCCGACTCTGCAGATCCTCTCTTACCTTTGACACCTTGGGTTCCAATCTGCAATGTGGCGTTAGCAATAAGAAACTCACACGATATCACTGAACCACTCAGGAAAGGTTTACTGAGATAAGTAATGGAACACAATGAAAAACATGAATGAACACAAGTTATGATTGACAACAGTTATCACTTAATGCACATATACAGAACATATAACCTTATAATCACCTGAAAGGGGTATATGTGAACAGGTGCACAGAAAGATAGGTACTCAATATCTTCAAGACATATATTAAATACCTTCCCACTGAGGCCTCAACACACAGACCAAAATGCAGTATATAATCTTTACATTCAGTAACACAGTGTAAAATTAAGCATATACACAAATGGCTCCCCCTAGGTTATCATTCAGAGATCAACTTGTGAGTAGAGCAGCAATGCTTAGTAAAATAAGAAGATGGTGAAAGCTATTTAAACTCCAGATGTCTTCAGCTAGCCTGATGGTTAGACTGCAGTATATTGTTGTAATTTGTAATCCACAGAGACAAGGGGAAAGAAATGACTGTAGAACAAAAGGTGTGCTGATGATTGCTTAACTGAAAAAATATCATCACTTGTAGATTCCTCTTTACATGTGAGTGCAAAACAGTACTGACCTTAATGCGCAGGGGAGAAAGACAAGGCCCCAAAGTCCAGATGTATGCTGCCTGTGAAGAAGTAGATTCACCTCCGTGGAACTACAAGTCTCACCAGCAGTCTGTAGAAAGAACTTACTCAGCAATACTGTAATCTCTACTGGAATGGGCAGGTGCCCTCTCACCACAATAGACTCCAATGACTGTGAGGCTCCATCTGGAATCCCCTCCTGGTGTCTCCGTCTGGTGAAGATGGTGCCGCCATGCCGTGCTGCAACTCCTGATGGACTGAAGTGCAGGTGGCTTCCAGTTGCTCTGAAGCACAGGCCGGTCCGCTTGCTAGAATAGCGGAGCTGTCCTCCAAGATCCCTCAGAGGCAGAGGTATAGGCCACAGTTTCTCACTCCTGGTCACACACAGACTTCCTGCTGGCAGGTGTTGAATGGCGTCCAGAGAGGCTGAAAACAGGCTGCGCCTCTCCTTTTATCACTCCTCCCAGCAGGCAGTTCTGCACGCTTTGCATTGTCTGTCCTGTAGTCCAGGGCTGATCCAACTAACAGAGTCACTTCCTCCTCCAGACTACATCTCCCACAATGCTTTTCTGCATTATTCTCAAAAAGTAAGGAAAAAATCCTAACAGAGTCCAGCGGACACTAGGGGGAGCCAAACTCATTTGCAAACAACAATGAACTGTTCAACTATAATGACTATGGTAGCAAACCCCTGGCTACATTTGCTTAATTTTTCCTGATAATTTTCTTTCTCTTTACAGGTGTTCTCTCCACTCTAGGAAACGGCTATGTATTGTTAATGGCATGTCGAAGGAAAAAGAAGCTCAGACCAGCTGAGATCATGACCATGAATTTAGCATTTAGTGATTTGGGGATATCAGGTAAATGCATGAGCCATAAAAACGCAAGCAGATTTTTAAAATTTGATTACGTTGTGTTGGTTTTAAAGATTGTAATGAAGAGGTAATACTGTACTGTAGTCCAACTGAAGCCCTCCAACATCCATGTATTTTGTACTCTCACTTGCAACTGCCAATCTGCTGCAATTAGAAATCATATTTTTATGGACCTCACCTTTGTCACTCTCCTCTTTCGAAGCACACTGCATTTGCCTTTTCTCTCCAGTTTCTCGAAGGATAGCTGTGATCTACAAGCCCCTGGACCAGTATCAACCTTTCTTGATGACTTCTCTGCCTGGCTACCCTACTTTCTTTCTTCTGAAATCCTCACAATCATTCTGGGTGACTTTAACATCCCCATTAATACTTAGTATGTACACGGGATGTTTTTACAATGTTTTTACAACCTCTTCTGAACGATTCAACTTGACAGATAATAACCCACCTTTAAAACGTCCGTTTTGCTACGTTTACATGCCGCGTTTGCGTTTAGAAGCGTTTGAAAAATTTTTTTTTTTAAATAGCCAAAAATGAAAAAGGCCTGTAAACAAAATGCGGCTAAATGCGAGTTACCGCGTTTAGCCGCGTTTGGCATCTGAAACTTCGGCGTCTGAACTCATTCTTTTTCCTTCAAAGAAAAGCCTATAAACGCAACTACCTAAAAACGTCATTAAATGAACCTGTGTATATGTACACATAAGATAACATTGGATGAGTTCAGGGGTAGTTGAAAAAAGCATCCAACTGCCTCTGAACATCCGTTTACCAGCAGTAGTATACATGAGGCCTAATGCCACATACACACGAGCGGACTTTACGGCAGACTTTGCCCGGCGGACTAGATTTCGTCAGACGATTCGATCGTGTGTGGGCTCCAGCGGACTTTGTTTTCTCAAAAATTGGACGGACTTAGATTTGAAACATGTTTTAAATCAATCTCGAGTCCGGTCGAAAAGTCCGCTCGTCTGTATGCTAGTTCGATGGACAAAAAGCCACGCTAGGGCAGCTATTGGCTACTGGCTATGAACTTCCTTGTCTTAGTCCGGTCGTACGTCATCACGTACAAATTCGACGGACTTTGGTGGATTGTGTGTAGGCAAGTCCGTTCATTCAGAAAGTCTGTCGTAAAGTACGTCGAAAAGTCCGCCGGGCAAAGTCTGCCGTAAAGTCTGACCGTGTGTACGTGGCATTACACTCCTGCCACTTTCAAACTTCTTAACCTAACCTCCTCCTTTGACCTAAAGCAGTGGATACACGCTCCTACTCACTCCGAAGGCAATACCCTTGACCTCGTTTTCTCTCACCTATGCACTCCATGCAACCTCTCCAACTATCCATTCCCTCTCTCTGATCACTACCATATTAGTTTTACTCTCTCCCTCTCCTCCACCACCTCTCCCTCCAACCGCCTAAAAGTTACCCGCAGAAACCTATGCCATCTCAACCCTTCACTACTCTGCTACCGACGACCTCTATGACAAAATCTCACCCCTATCCTGCACCAACCTAGCCACTTCTGTCTACAACCCTTCACTTCTAGCCTCACTGGACTCACTGCCCCCCCTCACTACACACAGAATCAGGCCCCGATCCCTTCAACCTTTGCAAACAGATGATACTAGAAGTCTGAAAAAAAATAGTCATGCTCATAAACGCCTGTGGCGTAAGACTAAGTCTCAGAAAGATTTCAACCAACATAAATCTGCCCTCCAAAAATACAATTCCAGCCACCTCACTGCCAAGCAGACCTATTTTATCACTCTCATTAGCAGGGCCGATGATAGAAATCATGGGGCCCCGTACAGCCTACCTGACGAGGCCCCCTTCAGCCCCACCCCTGGCCCCGCCCCTATACAGAGAGGCTAGGGTATACATAAAGGCTAAATTGTGGGCGTGGCTAATTCAAAAATATGTGCCACACAGAGCTGGAAAATAGACGTGGTTTAAATTACGCTTAATTATTTGGCATGGCTTAACGGATGTGGTTAGTCTAAGATGACTGTGTGTAGGATGCAGATATTACTGTGCTGCGTTCAAAACTGCACTGTCCAGTTTGTCACAGTCAAACAGTTCTACATGAAAAAGAAGAAGATGCCATTTATGTCAGCTAAGCCCACTTTTAAAAAAAAAAATTTTTTTCTAAACTTTTAATGAGAAGTAATATTATGTCTAAGGGCCGGTTCACACCATGCCTGCATCTGAATTGCGAAGGAATGTGCTGTGAATTCCCGTACAATTCAACCTGCATGCAAAACGCACTGCTTTTGCGACCTGCAGCAGGCGTAAAAAAAAAGTTAATAACACCTCAAACGCATTTTGCAAATGTAGTGCGTTTGCCCTGCCAGCCCTGGATCACCGTGTGATCTGGTTGCAGTGCATGTTAAAAAGTAGTGCATACACTCCTTTGGTGCATTGCAATTTTAGCCCATTCAAAATGAATGAGCTTGAAATTGCACTGCACAGATCCACATGTGAATTGCACATGAACACACAGTGCGTTCCTGTGTGATTCAGCTCCAGGCATGGTGTGATCCAGTGATCTGAAAATTTACATCTAAAAACTGACATTGACGGCATTTCCTTTTTCATGTAGCCCTTCTGTGAGAAATTGGGCAGTGCAGTTTAAAATCCAATTTCTCACAGTCAGGACAGCTGTGCTACATGAAAAAGCAGACATTAGACTTTACATTGTAGTTAATGTGACTGGGCTAACCTGAAGTCCCCCCGAGAATCCAGATCCAATGCCACCACAATGCAGCTCATGTGTGTACAATGCACACCAGAAGAACCTTGAACCAGGCCACACCCTCTCCCACCCACTCAAACTACAGTATCGCAGTCAGGCTTTGCCTCTGAGATGTTTAGCCTCTGAGTGAGTGCTCATTGAGAGCAGCTGAACAGCTGCTGAGGGAGGAGCGGAGGAACAGAGGAGGGGGGTTTGAGAGACTTTTTTTTTTTTTCTTCCGCAATCTGTTCAGATTGCTCGGGCCCCCCCTGGTGGCTGGGCCCGGTACAACAGGGCCAGTTGTACTGGCTTATCAGCGGCTCTGCTCATTAGCAACTTATCATCCTGCAGCGTCAACTCTTCTCTAACTTCAACTCTCTACTTCGTCCTCCACCCGCCAACTCACTCACTGCCCAGGAGATCGCCAATCACTTCAAACAGAAAATTGATAAATTCGCGAGATCTCTACTGTTCAGATACCCTCCACGCTTTACACTTCATGCCCACAGGTACAATCATTATTTCTCTCGTTCAACCCCACCAATATAGAAGAGGTTGCTAAACTACTTGCTAACGTCCATCTTACCACCTGCCCTCTGGATGCTGTTCCCTTGCAAATGCTACGTTCACCCTCTGGCTCTATTCTACACTCTTTAACCCACATCTTCAATTTCTCCCTCTATTCTGGCATCTTCCCCAACTCTCTAAAACATGCACTTTTCAGCCACATACTTAAAAATCCCTCACTGGACCCATCCAATCTTAACAACCTTTGCCCCATCTCCTTGCTCCCCTTTTTATCCAAACTCCTTGAACGTCTGTTCTACAACCGACTGAGCGTCCACCTCGCTGATAATGGCCTTCTTGATCCCCTTCAGTCTGGATTTAGTTCTCAACACTCCACAGAAACTGCTCTCCTAAAACTAACAAACGATCTACTAATGGCCAAAACCAATGGACACTATTCTGTACTCCTACTCCTGGACCTCTCTGCTGCCTTTGATACGGTTGACCACCCCCTCCTCCTCAAAAAGCTTCACGCTTTTGGTCTCCGTGACTGTACTCTTTGCTGGTTCTCTTCCTACTTATCCAACTGCACCTTTAACTTTCTTACAACTCTACTTCCTCCTCTCCTCTTCCTTTCTCTGTTGGGGTCCCCCAAGGTTCTGTTCTTGGACCTCTTCTAATTTCAATCTACACCTCCTCCCTGGGTCAGCTAATAGCCTCCTGTGGCTTCCAATACCACCTCTACGCTGACGACACCCAAATCTATTTCTCTACCCCTCAGCTCACTCCCTCTGTCTCCTCACGTCAGGGGCGGACTGACCATTGAGCGATTAGGGCACTGCCCGAGGGCCCTGGGCCACTAGGGGGCCCCATCAGAGTTGCCAGCCTCAGTAAAACCAGGGACAGTATGTATAAATCTGTGTTTTTTTTTACATCTGTCTGTGTATACTGTGTGTACATGTATGTGTATACTGTGTGATTGTATACTGTGTGTGTGTATACTGTGTGGCCCCATACTCTCTGATTGCCTGGGGGCCCCATAATCTCCTATTGCCCGGGGGCCCCATAATCTCCTATTGCCCGGGGGCCCCATGAGTTATCAGTCCGCCCCTGCCTCACGTATCACTAATTTACTATCAGATATATCAGTCTGGATGCCACACCACTTCCTCAAACTCAATCTATCCAAAAACAAACTTATAATTCTTCCTCCCCCATGTGCCCCTTCCCCTCATCTCTCTGTCAAAATCGATGGCACAACTATAAGCCCATCCCCGCATGCCAAGGTTCTAGGTGTAGTCCTGGTCTCTGAACTCTCCTTTAAGCCCCAAGTCCAATCACTGTCCAAATCTTGCCTCCGCAACATCTCCAAAATACACCCCTTTCTAACCAATGACACAACAAAGCTCTTAATTCACTCGCTGGTCATCTCTCGCCTCGACTACTGCAACTCCCTTCTCATTGGCTTACCTCTACATAGTCTATCACCTCTTCAATCCATCATGAATGCTGCTGCCAGACTCATCCACCTTACCAATCGCTCTGTGTCTGCTACTCCTCTCTGTCAGTCCCTCCACTGGCTTCCCCAACGAATTAAATTCAAAATACTAACAACTACTTACAAAGCCATCCACAACTTAGCCCCCAGCTAAATACCAACCTAATCGTTCTCTCCGATCCTCTCAAGACCTCCTGCTCTCTAGCTCCCTCGTCACCTTCTCCCATGCTCGCCTCCAGGACTTTTCCAGAGCCTCTCCAATCCTATGGAACTCCTTACCCCAATCTGTCTGATTATCTCCTACTTTATTAGCTTTTAGACAATCCCTGAAAACACTTCTCTACAGAGAAGCCTATCCTACCCACACCTAACAACTGTATTTTCATTTTCTACATCAGCTCATCCCCCACAGTTATTGCCTTTTGTTCCACTTGACCCTCCCTTCTAGATTGTAAGCTCTAACGAGCAGGGCTCTGATCCCTCCTGTATTGATTGGTATTGTAAGTGTACTGTCTGCCCCCATGTTGTAAAGTGCTGCGCAAACTGTTGCTATATAAATCCTGTATAATAATAATAATAATAATAATCTTGGGAGAAGTTGTTCTTTAATGAAGCTCCCTACAACCCTAAGTGCAGACAGCTTGGGCTTGTATGTTACCCAAGGATCTTACTGCCAGCATGGACTTTGTCACCTACTCCTTATTCAACCCAATCATTTCTATGGGGGAGAGCCATGCTCCAAGCGACCAATGGAGGCTGCCGCAAGTATGATTATCCATAGAAATAAATGGGACCACACTGCACATGCACAAAATGAAGAGGGCTGCCTGGGTCCTTTCTGGTGGTACAATCATTGGATCAGGACTGAAGATAAGTAAAAGCTCATGCTGCCTGCACTCAGAGGGGTGGGGCTTAATTAAAGGACAACTTCACCAATGTCCATTGCATTAGGGTGTGCACCCCAGAGCACAAACACACATGTGTGTATATCAGCAGAGCAGTGGATGGTATCAGTAGAGCAGAGACTGTTGTCAGTAGGGCAGTGGATGATGTCAGTAGTTTTTATTGTTATAATTTTTTTACAATCTTATTAAAAAAAAAAATTGTAAAAGCTGTATAGAGCAGGACATGTCTCACTGTCTGTGATTAGCGCTGTGCAGTGTCGGCTTCCTGGCAGGATCAGGCACGTAGGGTGGCAAACACGCCCGAGCCCATCTCTACTGATCAGTAGGAATTTGAAAGAGGTAGCAGGGGGCAAGCAAGTTTTGTTACTATCAGGAAACACTAAAGCTTTGGCAGAATAACTGGGATTTGGCTTTAAAGGATATCTAAAGCCTCGTTTAAAAAAAAAATAACAAACATGTTATACTTACCTCCTCTGTGCAGTTGGTTTTGCACAGAGTGGCCCCAATCCTCCTCTTCTGGGGTCCCTCAGCGGTGCTCCTGGCTCCTCCTCTTCTTGAGTGCCCCGCCAGGGAAGCGCTTTCCCTCTGGGGCACCCGTGCGGGCACGCTCCCATGTTCTGCTGCTGCATCCATTGGCACAGACAGCAGGACTCAGCTCCGCCCCCGGCTCCCATGTCATTGGATTTGATTGACAGCAGCAGGAGCCAATGGATGCGCTGCTATCAATCTATTCAATCAGGACCCGAGGCACTGACTGGAGCGGGTGTGCTTGTCCCTGGCGCAGGAATGATCGGACTCAGGTAAGTAAAAGGGGGGCTCTGGGGGGCTGGTGCACTAAAAGAGGTTTTTCACCTCAGTGCATAGAATGCATTGAGGTGAAAAACCGCAAGGGTTTACAACCCCTTTAAGGGCATGGTTTTGAAAGGTGCTGCCCCCAAAACCTCCCTCTCTCCCTCTAGATTTGGTACCAGCTCCATTTTTATATTGACCTTAGACATGTGCAGTTCGTTTTGTTGCAAATTGAAATTCGGACGAATTTTCATTTTTCAGATGTGTCCGAATCTCCGAATTACAATAGTACCGAATTTAAACGACGCCGAAATAACAAAAAAAAAAAAATTGGACAAAATTCAAATCGTTTTCGAATACTTTTCGAATTTGAATAGTCTTTGAATTCGAATAGTTTTCGAATTTCCAAAGAGAATAAAATAGAAAATAAAGGAATAGAATAGTAAAAAAAAATAGAATAGAAAAGAATATAACAGAAAATAAAAGAATATAATATAATAGAGTAAAACAGAACAAAATAGAATAGAAAATAAAAGGACAGAATAGACTAGAATATAATAGAAACAAATAGAATAGAATAACATAGAAAGAATATAACCATCTTCTGAATTTCAAATAGAATACATTTGAATTTGAATACATAAGAAAATAATAGAATAGAAAAGAACAGAATAGCAAAAAAAGAATAGAATAGATTATAATAGAATAGAAAAGAAAATAATTAAAAACAATAGAATAGAATAGAATGAATATAACCATTTACCAAAATTAAAATAGAATAAATTCAAAGTTGAATAGAATAGAAAATAATATATTAGAATAGAATAGAAAATGACAGCATAGTATAGAAAAAAAAACAATAAAAAAAAACAATAGAATAGAATATAACCATCTTCCGAAATTCAAATTTCGAATAGAATAAAGTTGAATAGGAAAGAATAGAATAGAAAATAATAAAATAGAATAAACAAATAGACAAAGAATACAATTAAAAAAACAATAGAATAGAATGGAAAGAATATAACCATTTCCCAAAATTAGAGTAGAATTAGAATCAATTCTAATTTGAATAGAAAAGAATAGATTAGATGGAAAAATACATTCACTACAAGATTTGAAACACTTGATAAAACTGAATGAATGGAGATATTCACAGATAAAACACTCTGTAGGCGGGCTCCCACAACCGATAAGATCAGAGGAAACCAATCTGCTTCCAGGTTTTTTGTCAGAGCTTAATTAAACAAGCTGAAGTTAGAAGCTGATTGGTTGCCATGCACAGCTGCACCAGATTTTGCATTCTCCAGTTTTAATAACTCAACCCCATTGTTTCACTCTTTTTACACAGATAAATAAATTTACAGGTAGACACATCTTATTTATTATATATAAAAAAGAATAGTAAGCCCAATTATTTTGCTTGCTTAAAGTGGAACTAATCCTTTAAAGCCAAGGAAGCTGCCATCTTATCCTCTGTTTGATCTGCAGTTGTCATGGAGCTTCACATGTGATCAGTTATGATACCAGCCATTTGATGGCTTGACAGTTCAGTGGGTACCACACAAGCAACTGTGAAAGTTGTCATTCACAGCATACCTTGAATGTTGCTGTTTTGGGAAACAGGTAAATCTATGGGTTTAGTTCCGCTCATGTCTCACAGAGCATACTTTATTTACAGTTACATAAAAATGCAGAGCATGCAGCATCTGTAATGCCCCGTACACACGGTTGGACTTTGTTCGGACATTCCGACAACAAAATCCTAGGATTTTTTCCGACGGATGTTGGCTCAAACTTGTCTTGCATACACACGGTCACACAAAGTTGTCGGAAAATCCGATCGTTCTGAACGCGGTGACGTAAAACAAGTACGTCGGGACTATAAACGGGGCAGTGGCCAATAGCTTTCATCTCTTTATTTATTCTGAGCATGCGTGGCACTTTGTCCGTCGGATTTGTGTACACACGATCGGAATTTCCGACAACGGATTTTGTTGTCGGAAAATTTTATCTCCTGCTCTCAAACTTTGTGTGTCAGAAAATCCGATGGAAAATGTCCGATGGAGCCCACACACGGTCGGAATTTCCAACAACACACTCCGATCGGACATTTTCCATCGGAAAATCCGACCGTGTGTACGGGGCATAACGCTGCAGATCTTAGGCTAGCCATACACGTTAAGGTTTCTCTTTCTAATGAGAGAAATCAATAGATTCCCTCATCCACGCTAAACACCAGAGGAAACTTTCCTAACAGCTATTTTATTCTTACATCTGATCATATTACCCAAACATTCACTGCATCTGACTATCTGCAATTTTTTTTACCAGGCTTCTTCGATTTTTAAATTGAAGTTTGTCAAGCTGGGTGGTGCAGCAGGGCCATCCACAGTTGGAATTTTGGCAGATTCAGCAGGAGAGAGCTGATGAAGTCATTGGTACAGTATGCATACCACACAGATCCATAGCATCAGGTTGACCTTTTGATGACCAATCATTCTTTTACCCAGGAGCCAGGAAGTTGGGAGAACTCCCATCAATATTCCATTATTTTCACACCTTATTGATTTAACACGGTAGAATATTACTGCGTGTTCCCAGGAGCCTTTTCACTAGCTCTGCTGACCTTCTGAGCAGCCTTAGTATTCTTCTTAAACTATTTAAAAACAATTACAATGATTTGTAGTGCAGAAAAAGAAATATTGATTTGTCTCAAGTGATTTTGGCATGATAAAATCTTCCACTGTTGTGTGACATACACTCACCGGCAGGGCCGAAACAGGGGGGGGGGGGGGCGCCTGCCCCAGGTGACACATCTATGGGGGTGCTGCCCCCACCTGCACTGGGAACCGCTGCTCTAAGGGTGTCACTGCCGCCTGATCAAGTGTAATGGACAGGCAGGTCTCCCTTCTAGTCCTGCCCAGTGCCCAAACAGCTCATGTCTTTTCTGGGTGAGGCATCCTTGAGAAGGGGAGGCTTCAAAGAAGGCCCTGGACTGGGGTAGGTGGGGGCAGAAGAGGCCCTGGACTGGGAGGGGGGTGCGGAGGAGGCCCTGGGCTGGGGGGTGCAGAGGAGGCCCTGGACTGGGGGGTGCAATAAAGGTCCTGGGCTGAGGGGGATGGGTGCGGAGGAGGCCCTGGACTGGGGGGTGCAGTAAAGGTCCTGGGCTGGGGGGGGGTTCGGAGGAGGCCCTGGACTGGGAGGAGGGTTAGAGGAGGTCATGGAATGAAGGGTGCAGTGGAGGCACTGGGCTGATAGGGGATGCGGAGGAGGCTTTGGGCTGGTGAGTGTGGAAGAGGCCCTGGTCAATGGACATGTCAATAAGATATCTTTGCCCCTTCACATGTCCCGTCCTTTTGCTGTTTGTTTTTTGTTGTTTCTTGTTTTTTCACTCTGATACGCCATCCAATCATGGTGTACTAAATGCTAACCACTCCCCTTCCCCGTCCCTATATTACAATCCGACTAGTCCCTGTCTAATAGCTTGAAAAAGGAGCGCGGCTGTTCACGTCATCCACAGCCTGCACGCTTGTGAAACGCGTCACATTCCGGTGACGTCATCCCCCTCCACCTGGACACTTCCGTGCGCCTCAAGCCTCGTGTTGAGGATAGACTCCACCGCAGCCGGCCGAACACCATCCGGTGGTGTACGAGGAACATCACAGGACGCAAACAGACAGGAGTGAACAAAGGGATCAACTTCAGTGAGGACAGCCCCATGTTTTGGGATATTACAAAATGCCTTCTTTTGTCTCCAGAAATGTGAGTGCATTGTGAAAAAACTTTTACTGCATATTAAAACTTGTTAAAAATCTGCACCCAGAGGCGCCTCTTCTCCCTCTTTTTCTCTTTTTCAGTTTTTGGGAACATGGTCTCTGTTCCTCTGTGATGGCAGCCCTGAGAGTGGGTTATCCCTATCCCCCCTCAGCCCTTTTCCTTTTAATTATTCTAAATATTATCGTGGACTTCCTCCTAAACAATCATAGAGATTGTGGACTTGGTGCCTCATTGTGCATATAATATTATGCGTACCCAGCACATTGACCAAATGCTTATAAGATATATATTATTTTATATTTTTGCACCTTTTACTTGTATGGAGTTCACAACATAAATGGGGACACATATCAATTGTTGCAAGTAATACCAAACAGGGGCAGAGCGGCAGGTCATGTGATAGATTTATTAAAGGAGAAGTACAGTCACAGTCTCCTGTTGATCACATCAGTGCAGATTGTTTTGCTCTCCTGTGACCCATTTTCAGCTGACAGCGGGCATAAGCCTGCTCTCGGCTGACGTCACAGAGTCAGTCCAGGCTGGGAAAAGATGGCACCCGTATGACAGCTGTGCCCGGGTTTGTATCCTCCTGTAACCCGGACACAACAGCATAAGGTCCAGTCCCAGCCAGTGTGGAAAGTACCTGCAGCCCCCCACTAGCACCATGCCCCCACAACCCCTCCTGCTGAATGCGCTCTCTCCAGAGTCCCACCAGCAGCAGTCCCCCTGCTTCTGTGGCTTCAGTGCTGAGTGCCTCATACTGCTCCCCCGCTCCGATGCGCTCTCTCCCGCCAGCAGCCACCCCCCTTCCATGGTGAGCAGCACTCCCAAGTGAGTCCCCCATCGCCCCCCCCCCCCCGTCAATGTGCCGATCAGCAAATGCAGGACGCTCTCTCCCACCAGCAGCATGCTCTCCCCCACTCCAGTCTTCAGCAGAGCTAATGTCTTATTTGTGAAATTGTGACAGGTAAGTTACAGACTAGTCTGGTCGGTCCCCCTCCTTGCCCCTGTCAATGCAGTGCTATTTGTAGCCTCAGCCTCAGTACAGGGAGCAACCCACAGTTTACAGAACGGGACAGCAGGAGAGAGGTATATACAGTCCACCACTGAGCACCACGGTCCCCCTGCCCATCCCACGGTCCCCCTGCCCATCCCACAGTCCCCCTGCTCATTCCACAGGCCCCCTGCCCATCCCACTGTCCACCTGTCAATCCCACTGTCCCCCTGCCCATCCCATGGTCCCCCTGCCCATTCCACAGCCCCCCTGTCCATCCCACGGTCTCCCTGTCCATCCCACAGTCCCCCTGCCCATCCCACTGTCCCCCTGACCACCCCACAGTTCCCCTGCCCATCCCACTGTCCCCCTGACCACCCCACAGTCCCCCTGACCATCCTAAGGTCCCACTGTCCATCCCATGGTCACCCTGTCCCCCGTCCATCCCCTGGTCCCCCAGTCCATCCCACGGTCCCCCTGTCCATCCCACAGTCCCCCTGCCCATCCCACTGTCCCCCTGACCACCCCACAGTTCCCCTGCCCATCCCACTGTCCCCCTGACCACCCCACAGTTCCCCTGCCCATCCCACTGTCCCCCTGACCACCCCACAGTCCCCCTGACCATCCTAAGGTCCCACTGTCCATCCCATGGTCACCCTGTCCCCCATCCATCCCCTGGTCCCCCAGTCCATCCCACGGTCCCCCAGTCCATCCCACGGTCCCCCTGTCCATCCCACGGTCCCCCTGTCCATCCCACGGTCCCCCTGTCCATCCCACGGTCCCCCTGTCCATCCCACGGTCCCCCTGTCCATCCCACGGTCCCCCTGTCCATCTAACTGCTCCTCTGACACCTCTGCAGCCCCCCCCCCCGTCCACCCCACTGCCTCCCCCTGTGAATTCCGCTGGTGTGGGGTTCTTTGCGGTGCTGTGGTTAGGGTGGTCCACTTTGGGGTGCCTTAGATATGATGGACTGATTTGGAGTGTTGAGATAGAATGGGCCACTTTGGTGTGGCGTTGATACTGTGGATTGCTATAGGTAGGATGGGCTACTTTGAATTGTCAGTGAAAGATTGGGGTTCAGTGGATAGTAAGGGGTGTTGTAGGTAGGGTGGGTTAATTTAGGTCCCTTCCACGGTTAATGCAATGTTGCTACACCCTCTGTTCGCCGTGGCGCACACAGCACACTGTGTTACTGCTCACTTTAAACCACCCAAAGGTGTCCAAGGTCTTTTACAATCCTATTGTTTATAGTGTATACTACAAAAAAATTCTGTACACCAGAAAAGTGTTCGGGTTTGGCTTGAAGAAAAGGTGGCAACCCTAGTCTGAATGAGCCCTTAAGGGAATTTATCAAAACTAGAGCAGACAGGGTTTGGAACAGCTATGCGTGGCAACCAATCAGCTTAAAGCTTTCATTTTTAAAGTTAAACAAGCTGAAGATAGAAGCTGATTGGTTGCCATGCACAGCTGTTCCAAATTCTGACTGCACCAGTTTTGATAAATTCCCCTCACTGTGTTTTACATTTCTTACTCCTAACTACTGCATTCTAAGTACAGCACATGCTTTGTTAAAGTAGTTGTAAAGGCATAAGATTTTTAATCTTCATGCATTCTTTGCATGAAGGTAAAAAATCTTCTGTGTGCAGCAGCCTCCCAGCCCCACCTAATACTTACCTGAGCCCCCTCTCGTATCCAGTGATGTCCACGAGAGTCTTGGCTGTCCGGGGACTCGCACTCCTGATTGGCTTTTGGCAGCAGCGGGAGCCACTGGCTCCCACTGCTGTCAATCACAGCCAGTGAGCCAATCAGAAGACGAAGGAGTCGAGCCATGGCTCTGTGTGTGAATGGACACACAGCTCGGGCTGTGTGTTCATTTAAGCTGCTTGCTGTGGGGGCACCCAGAAAGAGGGTAGGGCCACGGGTGCCAGCGAGTTCTTTATTTAAAATTTAAGATTTTTTCCTGAAACTTCCTTTTTAAAGTGAAGGTGCATGTTATACCCCCTTTAAGGGTGTGTGCCAGGGGGCGTGTCCTATGCCTACATACGTTTGCAAGTAGGTGTTCCTCATTCCCATCTCAAAATGTTGGGAGGTATGGGTAAATGAAGTGCAGACCGGAGGGAGAGTGTGAGAGACTGATCAGTGAGGCGGCAGCACTGAAGGTGACTGACTGACTGCTAATGTCAGATTACAAGGGGAGACTGTGCAGAGTGACACAGAGACACAAACTACAAAACCTGACTGACAGTGTATGTGAGTACCTGAGTATTGTGAGTACCTGAGTATTGTGTGTATTTGAGTATTGGGAGTACCTGAGTATTGTGTGTACCCAGACATCTCAACCTGCAGAAACTCATTTCAGGGAGGTGGCGCTCCCCCCCCGCTGAAAAATATTTTTTAAATAACTTTGTCAATATTTTTTCGCAGTGCTTCTGGGGAAGGGGGTGGGTGGTATGTGGCAGTGGACGGTGTCAGTAGTTTTTTTTTATTTTTATTAATTGATTTTATTACAATTTCATTTGTTTTTAATTTTGTTTTCACAATGCTTTTTGGGGGGAGGGGGTTGGGGCAGTGGACAGTGTTGGTAGGACAGGGGAGAATGGTGTCAGTAGTTTTTTATTTATTTTTTTTTAGATTTTTTTTTAGTTTTTATACAATATTTTTTTTTATATTTTTAGGGGGGCTTTGGTGAGATGTCAGGGGTCTAAATAGACCTGTGACATCTCCCCTTTGAGACAGACAAAGGGACTGAGGACATAGATTCCACAGTTCCTTTCTCAGCACTAAAGATGAATGAACAGGAGACAGAGGCTCCTGTTCATTCATAAACTAAGCAGAGTAAACAGTTTACTCTGCTCAGTAATCACAGGACACAGGAGCGATCTCGCACACTGTGTCCAATTACTAGTTCCCCCCGCAGCCGGCATGAGAAGAGAGGAGGGGTAGCGGCAGTGGGGGATGAGGGGGGCCAGAGGAGAACAGGGGGGCAGAGAAGGATGTGGAGGTGGCCGGAGGAGAACAAGGGGGGGGGCAAAGGAGATCGGTGATCACAGCTGTTCCCCACTGCACCGATCATTCCCGGGAGATTGGGAGGTGCTTGCTGGTGTGCGGGAGTCTTCCGCACCTCAGGGGAATCTTGAGATGTCTGGTGTACCTGAGTATTGTGAGTACCTGAGTACTGTGTGTACCTGAGTATTGGGAGTACCTCAGTATTGTGAGTACTTGAGTACTGTGTGTACCTGAGTATTGGGAGTACCTCAGTATTGGGAGTACCTGAGTATGGGGAGTACCTGAGTATTGTGTGTACTTGTGTAGTGTGTGTACCTGGGTAGTGTGAATGCACGTGGGTCTGCGAGTGCACGTGGGTCTGCTAGTGCACTTGGGTCTGCTAGTGCACGTGGGTCTGCGGGTGCACGCAGGTCTGCGAGAGCATGCGGGTCTGCAAGTGCATGTAGTCTGCAAGTACCTGTGTATTGTCTTGTTGAGTACCTGTGTAGTGTATTGTTGAGTATTAGTGTCAGGAAGCTATTGTTAGGTAATTTGGACAGGGTATAATCCCCAATCCTCATTAAATTAGTAGGTATGATGCCCGGTGGGTGTGGAGATGCGACTCGGTCTTGCGGCACGTATGCGTTCCTTGATCATCTGATCAAGGGTGAATACTGCTGTGCAAAATGTAAGCACATTGTTTCCCTGGAAGCCCAGGTTCTGAATCTGGGGAAGCAACTGTCAGCACTGAGAAGACCCTCCATACTAAAGGAGAGCCGGGAACGTACCCGGCAGGTGTCGGCAGGGACCAGCACAGAGGCGGGTGGAGACAAAGAGGTGCAGGCACTAGAAAAGAGTAGATGGGTGACAGTCAGGAAGGATAGAGGGGGAAGTGCCAGGGAGGCTGATCCAGGGCTGGAGCATCCCAATAAGTACGCTCCATTGAGTGACATTGGTGAAACCAGTCAGGGACCAGCACTACTGAAGCTGAGGGACTCTCCTAGCTGCCAGGGGAAGAACTCCTCCAGTGAGAGTGGGGGGAAAGTGAAGGGAAAGGATAGACAGATTCTGGTGGTAAGGGACTCAATTCTTAAAAGGACAGAGAGGCCAATCTGTAACAAAGACCTGAAGCGCCGAACTGTATACTGTCTACCGGGCGCTCTGGTTCGGCACATCACGGATCTGGTGGACAGATTACGGGGAGGGGCTGGGGAAGACCCGGCTGTCATGGTGCACGTTGGCACCAATGACAAAGTCAGAGGCTGATGGAGTGTCCTAAAGAATGATTTTAGGGACTTGGGAGCTCAGTTGAAGAAAAGGACCTCCAAGGTAGTATTCTCAGGAATACTACTGGTACATCGAGCCACACCAGAATGGCAGAGGGAGATTAGGGAAGTAAACAAGTGGCTGAAGAGCTGGTGTAGAAAGGAGGGGTTTGGGTTATTGGAGGACTGGGCTGACTTCTCAGTCGGTCACCAGTACTATAGAAGGGAAAAACTGCACCTAAATGCACCTATCACAATTTGGATTAGCAGCAAGGATGGGAAGTGTCATCATAATGGGGGATTTTAATTATCCAGACATAGACTGGGCGGAGGGAACCATGCATTCGTCTAAGGCTCGCCAGTACCTAAATGTCTTGCAGGACAATTTCATGGTTCAGATGGTAGACACATGAACTAGAAATAAAGCGTTACTAGATCTACTAATTACCAGCAATACAGACCTGATCACAGATGTGTAAATACGGGGCAATTTAGGAAACAGCGATCACAGGTCAATTGGGTTCAGTATAAATCACACAAATAGGAAACATAAGGGGAATACAAAGACACTGAATTTCAAAAGAGCCAACTTCCCTAAACTACGAACCTTGCTAGAAGGCATAAATTGGGATAACATTTTTAGGAATAAAGAACACAGAGGAGAGATGGGTTCACTTTAAGAGCATATTAAATAAGGGCATTAGCCAGTGCATCCCATTGGGTAATACATTTAAAAGAGCGAACAAAAGTCCTGGAAGGCTTAACTCCAATGTAAAAATGCATATAAAAGCAAAGGAGAAGGCCTTCAAAAAATACAAGGTTGAGGGATCATCATCAGCATTCAGACTTTATGAAGAATGCAACAAGAAATGTAAGGGTGCAATTAGGACGGCTAAGATAGAACACGAGACACATAGCAGAGGAGAGCAAAAAAAATCCCAAGAAATTATTTAAGTATGTAAACAGTAAAAAAGGGAGGACAGACCATATTGGCCCCATAAAGAACATCTGGTTACAAAGGATGGGGAGATGGCGAAGGTATTGAATTTATTCTTCTCCTCAGTCTTCACGAGGGAATCGGGGGGCTTTAGTAACCAACACTGCAGTGCTTATCCTCATGACATGTCACAGGAAGCACCCTCATGGCTAACAGAAGACAGAATTATGCCGCGTACACACGGTCCTACTTTTCGTCTACAAAAGTCCAACAGACGCTGATGGACTAAAGCTGGCTGGTAATCCGATCGTGTGTGGGCTTCTCCGGACTTTCAACTGACTTTTTTAGCCTCAAATCCGACGTACTTTAGATTTGAAACATGTTTTAAAACTTTACTTCGTAACTACGACGGACCCCGAAATCCGCTCGTCTGTGTGCTAGTCCGACGGACAAAAAGCCACGCTAGGGCACCTATTGGCTACTGGCTATGAACTTCCTTATTTTAGTCCGGTGTACGTCATCACGTACGAATCCGTTAGACTTTTGTGTGGTCGTGTGTAGGCAAGTCCGTTCGTTAGAAAGTAGGCCGCAAGTCCGCCGCAAGTCCACCGAAAGTCTGCCGGAAGTCTGTCGGACAGGCTGTCCGACTTTTGTAGACGAAAAGTACGACCGTGTGTACGCGGCATTAGAATTAGACTTGGGAAACTTAACATTAATAAATCACCGGGACCGGATGGCTTTCACCCGAGGGTACTTAGAAACTCAGTCAAATAATTGCCAGACCATTGTTCCTAATTTTTACTGACAGTCTACTGACTGGAATGGTACCAGCGGATTGGAGAAAAGCCAATGTAGTACCAATATTTAAAATGGGCCCAAAATACATCCCAGGGAATTACAGACCAGTTAGCCTAACATCAATATTATGCAAGCTCTTGGAGGGGATGATAAGGGACTATATACAAGAGTTTAGTAATGAGAACGGTATCATTAGCAGTAATCAGCATGGATTCATAAAAAATCATTCTTGCCAAACCAATCTATTAACCTTCTATGAGGAGGTGAGTTGCCATCTAGATAAAGGAAGGCCCGTAGACGTGGTGTATCTGGATTTTGCAAAAGCATTTGACACAGTTCCCCATAAACGTTTACTGTACAAAATAAGGTCCATTGGCATGGACCATAGGGTGAGTACATGGATTGAAACCTGGCTACAAGGGCGAGTTCAGAGGGTGGTGATAAATGGGGAATACTCGGAATGGTCAGGGGTGGGTAGTGGGGTCCCCCAGGGTTCTGTGCTGGGACCAATCCTATTAAATATGTTCATAAACGATCTGGAGGATGGGG
Source organism: Lithobates septentrionalis (assembly GCA_037952835.1). NCBI lineage: Eukaryota > Metazoa > Chordata > Amphibia > Anura > Ranidae > Lithobates > Lithobates septentrionalis. Next base: position 991,909 of record JBBDGP010000231.1, on the reverse strand, counting down.
TAAACAGTTCAATCTCTGTATTTGCGGACGATACTAAGCTAAGTAGGGCAATAACTTCTCCACAGGATGTGGAAACCTTGCAAGAAGATCTGAACAAATGAATGGGGTGGGCAACTACATGGCAAATGAGGTTCAATGTAGAAAAATGTAAAATAATGCATTTGGGTGGAAAAAATATGAATGCAATCTGTACACTGGGGGGAGAACCTCTGGGGGAATCTAGGATGGAAAAGGACCTGGGGGTCCTAGTAGATGATAGGCTCAGTAATGGCATTCAATGCCAAGCTGCTGCTAACAAAAACAGAATATTGGTATGCATTAAAAAAGGGATTAACTCCAGAGATAAAACGATAATTCTCCCGCTCTACAAGACTCTGGTTCGGCCGCACCTGGAGTATGCTGTCCAGTTCTGGGCACCAGTCCTCAGGAAGGATGTACTGGAAATGGAGCGAGTACAATGAAGGGAAACTAAGCTAATAAAGTGGAGGATATTAGTTATAAGGAAAGGTTGCGAGCACTGAAATTATTCTCTCTGGAGAAGAGACGCTTGAGAAGGGAAATGATTTCAATTTACAAATACCGTACTGGTGACCCCACAATAGGGATAAAACTTTTTCACGAAGGGAGTTTAACAAGACACGTGGCCACTCATTAAAATTAGAAGAAAAGAGGTTTAACCTTAAACTACGTAGAGGGTTCTTTACTGTAAGAGCGGCAAGGATGTGGTCTCAGCGGGGGCATTGATAGTTTCAAAAACTATTAGATAAGCACCTGAATGACCGCAACATACAGGGATATACAATGTAATACTGACATATAATCACACACATAGGTTGGACTTGATGAACTTGTGTCTTTTTTCAACCTCACCCACCATGTAACTATGTAATAAAATGTCAGTTATGGCAATATTTTATGTCACACTGTATTTGCGAAGCAGCCTTTTAAACACAATTTTTCTGTAAAAAAAATATACTTCAATTATTTAAAAAGAAACAAAACAGTAAAGTTAGCCCATTTTTTTGTATAATGTGAAAGATGATGTTACGCCGCAAGAATCGTGATCTTTATTCTAAGCAACAAAAATTGTGATTCTCATTTTAGGCGGAATCATGCAGCTCTAGTACCTTGGTACAGATATAGAGCTGGAGGAAGACTCTGCAGGAGCCTGGCATTACACCTGCTATCCACTGATTACTCAAATGGAGGCTGATTTGCCAAGAAAATAATAAATGCATTTTTTATCACATATACTTTATGTGCTTTCTTCTTTTTTTTTTTTTTTTTTATCCAAGGTGGATTGTGCCACCAACTCCTTCCTGTACCAGATCAGGCCACATCCTTTTCAACATTGTGGGGTTTCTTGCAAAGGGGACAGAAGAGCCACCCTGGCTTGCAATTATTATTATTATACAGGATTTATATAGCGCCAACAGTTTACGTAGTGCAATGCACTTTTGTCCCAATGCTGGGCGACAAGAGCGTATACCCCACCTTTTTGTGCCCTAAAAAAGGGGTCAAGATGTAACAAAAATGAAGGGGGGACTTATGGTGTAATCTAGAACCCCTTTATTATAAGGGGACAATCAAATATGCATGCCCCCTCCCCAGAAGAATAAACCCAGGGGTACATTACTACCCCTTACCCATTCCCATAAAGGGTTAAAAAACACACTAAAATAAATCGTTTTTTCAAATAAAACTCAAACACTTATATTGGCTTTTGAAACCAAAATGTATCAATGTCCCCAGAATTCAACCCATCGTCAATCACATGGTCCAGCAAGGTAATCCACGTCAATAGCGATGACCTGTCCCCCGCTGATCTTTTCGCACTGCGCATGACAGCATAGAATAAAAAATTCCCAGCTGCAGTAATTTATATTACCTGGAATCCCAAATTATGGCATTGGCCAATTTGGTGCTGGAGCACGGCTACATAGAAGTCAATTCTTTTACTGCAGCTCATGTAATGCAGAAGGCACAAGAACATCCATTATGTTACAACACTGCCATCTAGTGGGCATTAAACAAACAGCCATACTGTCTTACAGTTGCAGTAGCATTCCGGGTCTGTAAAGCCAGACAATAAGCTGTTTACATGTAATGACTGAAAAAGTCACATCAGAATGGATTGAAGAATTATATTGATAAAATATTGTTGTGAGAGCAATTGATTTTAAAACAGAGTTGTAATTAATAGGTGAGTTTAAAGTGAATCTGTGAGGGTAGACATATAGGGGGGATTTACAAAAAACTGGAGCACTCAGAATCTAGTGCAGCTGTGCATGGTAGTCAATCAGCTTCTAACTTCAGCTTGTTCAAATAAGCTTTGATCAAAAAAATCTGTGAGCTTATAGGTTTCTATGTACCGGATTTAGCATGCTCCAGTTTTAGTAAATCTCCCCCATTGCTACTACAATAAAGTCATTTTTGACATAACATTTACAATTGACATGCTGAGATCTATACTTTGGTACTCCTTTTTAGTGCCAAATTCTGCCCAAATTAAAGGATTCAGGTAGCTATGGAATGCCTTTGGGATAAGCTGCTTTGGTGAGCGCAGCCTATTACTTTAGGATGTGCACCTCATAGCACAAACACAGTGGAGGGTGTCAGTAGAGCAGAGATTGGTGTCAGTAGGGCAGTGGACAGTATCAGTCCTTTTTATTTTTATTATTTTTTTACAATTTATTTTTTTCAATTATTTTTACAATATTATTTTTTATTATTTTATTTTTTACATTTTTTTTTAGGAGCCCCACTGAGAGCCTTTGGTGAAATATCAAGGGTCTAAACAGAGAGAAAGGGACAGAGCTTCCCCAGTCCATTTCTCTGCAGCCTCAGCTGCACTGGACAGTGAACAAATGGGAAATGCTCTTCGCTGAGCGGTTGCCTGTTTATTCAAAAACTGAAGCATAGTAAACAGTTTAATATGCTTCAGTTAAGAATGAACACAGGAGCGATCAGTACAGATCACTCACTGTGTTCATTCGATCATCCTAAAACATCCCTGGCAGCAGCCAGCCAGGGAGGATAGGAGGAAAGTTGTCAGCACTGCAGGGGAGAGACAGGGGACGCCAGGAAGCAGGGGGAATTGGCACCCCAGGGTGATTAGGTTGTGCCCAGGCACACCCAGTACACCCTGTGCGCATGCCTATGATAAGCTGTTAGTAACATTGCCTTGCCATAATAGATGATTTGCCCCAGGGATGCAAAGTGCAGGGAGTTCTTTTCTTATTAAGATGCATGACTGTCATCCTTATTGCCTTCACTAACTAGCAAAAACACTGATCTTGGAAATGCATGCAGTAGGTGAGTTGAGACATTTAAGCCGTCTCTGGCTGCATACTTGTTTCCTGTCCATCACCCACTAGGCAGTGATATCAGGATCAGGATGACAGTCTCAGAAAAAAGTCTTGTAGGAAAACTGCTCTTCTTATGTTTAGGGAGGTAGTAATGATAGTGGAAGAATATAAACATGAGATGATGACTGTATTACAGCACAAGAAAAGATCTTTCCACAACAATATACAACTGTGTGTCATGTGATCTGATCACTGATTACTTTCCATATTGTTACAGTGACGGGAAAACCATTCAGCATCATATCCTGTTTCAGCCATCGCTGGGTGTTTGGCTGGAGCATCTGTCAGTGGTATGGATGGATCGGCTTCTTCTTCGGATGTGGTAGTCTCATCACTATGACAGTGGTCAGCTTTGACAGATACATGAAAATCTGCCATCTGAGATATGGTAAGTTCAAGATTCGGAGATGACTGGAAAATGCAATTCATTGGAGCCTATCTTTTTAATAGAGAAGTATAATTTTTTGTATCAGACATTATTATTTTAAGTAATATTGAAGTTTATAAACCGATATTAAATTTCTCTGGGGTGTTTTTAGACCCTGGCACCCGGGTCTGCTTCTGAGTCTCCTTTGAAATATGGAGATGATACCTTCTATACAGTATACCGTTCTGGAACATTGTATATTTTATCTTCTTTTCAGTCCATCTATTATTTATTTTTTCAATATAAAATAAAATGACAGCAATTAGAACAAATAATTTGTGTTCAGTTAAAAAGATTAACTTATGCCAAATACACATGAGCGGACTTTTCGACAGCAAAGGTCCGACGGAACAAATCCGCCGGACAATTCAATCGTGTGTGGGCTTCATCGGACCTTTGCTGTCGAAAAATCAGACGGACTTAGAACATGTTTAAAATCTTTCCGACGGACTTGAGTCCGGTCAAAAATTCAAGTTAGACTTACCGGTAACTTGTTTTCCAGGAGTCTTTCAGGACAGCACATGAGAGAGTGGCTCCACCCACTAGGAAACAGGAAACACAAACTCCACCACATTTTAAAAGGAGGCTTCTCTCCACAGCTCATCAGTTGAAGTAGAGTACCTCCGGCCCAAGCTGGAACACATAATCATAATACCGTTAATTCACAGCACATATATATATATATATATATATACACACACTTCCATATACGTATAAATATATATATATATATATATATATATATATATATATATATATATATATATATATATATATATATATATAAACATGAAGGGCGGGTAGTTTGCTGTCCTGAAAGACTCCTGGAAAACAAGTTTCCAGTAAGTCTAACTTGAATTTTCCCTTATCGTCTTTCAGGACAGCACATGAGAGGATAATCGAGACTTACCAATTAGGGAGGGACAACAGCCTGCAGGACCTTTCTGCCAAACGCCTGATCACCAGCTGACAGAAGATCCAATCTGTAGTGACGGACAAACGTAAGATAACTTGACCACGTAGCCGCCTTACAAATTTGGTCTGGGGTGGCACCAGCTTTTTCTGCCCATGTAGTGGCTAGAGCTCTAGTAGAGTGTGCTCGTACTCCCTGAGGAGGAGACAACCCCGACTGGACATAAGCTTCTGAAATAGCCATTCTTAACCATCTGGCAATTGATCCCTTTGAAGCTTGCCTTCCTTTTCTGTTGCCAGAAAACAAAACAAAGTCCAAAGACCTGAAGTCCCTTGTTTTTTCTAAGTAATGTAATAAAGTTCTTCTTACATCTAACTTATGAAATAATTCTTCCTTACTTCCTGAAGGATCTGAACAAAAAGTTGGCAGGATGATTTCCTGCGACCTGTTATGGATTGATGCCACTTTTGGTAAAAACCCTGGATCTGTTCTAAGCACAATCCTGTCTGGGTAAATCAACATAAAGGGCTCTTTAGCTGAAAGAGCATGAAGTTCTCCAATTCTTCTCGCAGACGTAACTGCCACTAAGAATACCGTCTTCAGAGTTAAATTCTTTAAAGAGATTGACTGTAACGGTTCAAAAGGATCTTTTGTAAGTACTTGCAGGACCACTGTCAAGTCCCATCTTGGAAAGTGTTTAGTGGGAACTGGTCTGGATCTAGTAAGTGACCTGAAAAATCTTGTGACCAACGGAACTGAGGAAATAGGTTACTCCAGGTATACTCCTAGGGCAGCCACTTGTACTTTAAGAGTGCTAATTGCCAGCCCTTTGTCTACCCCATTCTGCAGAAATTCCAGAACCGACACAATGTCTTATAAATTTCGGTTTGCCGAGCGACACCAAGTGTTGTAGATTTTCCAAATTTTAGCGTAGATATCTCTAGTCACCTTCTTTCTACTAGCAAGCAGAGTGGATACTAGAGGCTCTGACAAACCTTTGTTTTTCAACAACTGCTCCTCAGATACCAAGCAGTGAGAATTATACCCCGTACACACGGTCGGACTTTGTTCGGACATTCCGACAACAAAATCCTAGGATTTTTTCCGACGGATGTTGGCTCAAACTTGTCTTGCATACACACGGTCACACAAAGTTGTCGGAAAATCCAATCGTTCTAAACGCGGTGACATAAAACACGTACGTCGGGACTATGAACGAAACAGTGGCCAATAGCTTTCATCTCTTTATTTATTCTGAGCATGCGTAGCACTTTGTCCGTCGGATTTGTGTACACACGATCGGAATTTCCGACAACGGATTTTGTTGTCGGAAAATGTTATATCCTGCTCTCAAACTTTGTGTGTCGGAAAATCCAATGGAAAATGTCCGATGGAGCCCACACACGGTCGGAATTTCCGACAACACGCTCCGATCGGATATTTTCCATCGGAAAATCCGAACCGTGTGTACGGGCTATTAGTCTTGCTATACCCGGATGATACACTGGACCTTAAGTAGTAAGTCCTGTCTGAGGGGGAGTTGCCAGAATGGTTTGACTGACATTAGTAGAATGGAGGAAAACCAGGCCCTTTTTGGCCAATACGGGGTGATCAAGATTACCGACACCTTCTCCTTTTGTATTTTCCTCAATACCAAAGGAATTAGCTGAAAAGGGGGGAAGGCACAACCCAGCTGAAACTTCCAAGGGTGTGCCAGGGCATCTATCTCTATCGATCCGTTGTCTCGTTGCAAAGAGAAGAACTGAGGGAGCTGAGCATTTTCTCTTGATGCGAATAGATCCACCTGCGGGCACCCCCACGTCTGGGTGATTAGAGTGAATATTTCTGGATTCAGACTCCACTCTGCCTCCTGAATTTTTTGTCTGCTCAAGTCTGCTACTCCATTTAGCGTGCCCTTGAGATGTACTGCTGACAGGGAAAGTAGATACCTCTCTGCCCATTCTAGGATCTCTGAAGATAGCAGTAGAAGCGAACCGCTCCTTGTGCCCCCTTGTTTGTTCAGGTATGCCACTGTGGTGGCGTTGTCTGACAGTATCCGCACATGGGACCCCTGAAGTTTTGGAGAGAAGGCAACCAAGGCTAGAGAGACTGCCTTTTAACTCCCTCCAATTTGATGACCTTCCTGCTTCCACTGGGGACCAAACTCCCTGAGCTATGTCTTGACCCCAGTGTGCTCCCCATCCCGAACTGCTGGCGTCTGTCATTATCCTTCTCTCTGTTGGGAAGGACCAGAGTAAACCTCTTGACAGCACTGCCTGATCTCTCCACCACCAAAGGGTCCTTTTTACCCTGGTGGGAAGTTTTACCTTTGAGTCTAAAGTTTCTGGACTGTGATCCCAGATCCTTAAGAGAAAATTCTGAAGGGGTCTGAAATGGAGTCTGGCCCATGGAATGGCCGGCATAGTTGAGGTCAAGGTTCCCAGTACTGACATAACCCTTCTGACTGATACCTCCAGGTTCGTCTGAAGGCTGGATACTGCATGCAATACCTTTACTTTCTTCTCTTTTGGAAGAAAGATCTTTTGGTCTACTGAGTCTATCAGAAACCCCAGAAATTGGACCCTTTGTGCTGGATTGAAATTTGGTTTTTGGATGTTTACAATCCAACCTAAGGCCTCCAGATGATTGCGAGCCTTGATCAAATCCTCCTGTAACTTTTCCCTGGAAGGGGCAAAGAAGAGGAGGTCATCCAGGTAAGGGACGACCGCAATCCCTTGCAGTCGAAGGGGAGCTAAGGCTTCCGCCATAATCTTGGTAAATATTCGAGGGGCGTAAGACAGACCAAACGGGAGGGCCCTGAATTGAAGATGCAGAACCTCCCTCCCCATATTTACTGCCAGCCTTAGGTATCTCTGAGACTGAGCAGCTATAGGTATATGCAGGTATGCATCCCTTTAGTCTATTGATGCCATAAAGCATCCCTTGACTAAGAGACTTCTTACCGAAAAGATGGAGTCCATGCGGAATCGCCTGTATTGGACTGACCTGTTTAACGGTTTTAAATTGAGGATGAGACGAAAACTTCCTGACGGTTTCTTTATCAGAAAGATATGGGAATAGAACCCCTGGTAATCTTCCTCCAGAGGTACCAGAACCACAACGCCCTGTTTTATCAGATCCCCTAACAGGTTCTTCATGGCTAGGGCTTTTGTTGTGTCTCTTGGCAGATTTGTTACACAGTACCTCTCTGGAGGAAGGTCCAACAGCTCTATCTTGTATCCCTGGGCTATCAAGTCCAAAATAAAAGGATTTTTTGTTATGTTTGCCCAAAGAGGAAGGAATTTTTGAAGCCTTCCTCCCACAGGCACCACCAAGTCATTGTGTTTTATTGGCTGGCGTAGGAGGATTGAAAAGGACATTCCCTCTGCCTTTTCCTCTTTGCGCCGCCCAATTCTTTCTTTTTTTCTTGGGGCCTGTTACCTTCTTCCTGATTTTTTTGAGGTCGAAAAAACCGCCTAACCGGCTGTTTTTTCTTTTTTATAGGAAAGAATTTCTTCTTATCAGCTGTTCTATCTAAGATAGACTCTAGCTCAGGACCAAATAACGGATCTCCCAAAAATGGAACTCCACATAATTTATTTTTGGAAGCTGCGTCCCCAGGCCATGTTTTCAGCCATAAAGCTCTCCTAGCTGAAATAGTCAGGGCACCTGATCTAGCTGACATTCTAATTGAATCTGCAGAGGCGTCAGAAATATATGCTACAGCTGCTGTAAGGGTTGAGAAGGAATCTAGAATCTCCTGTTTGGGTGAATCAGCCATAATATGTGCTTTTAACTGATTCAGCCAAAACTCCATATTTTTGGAGACACAAGTCGTAGCCATAGCCGGCTTGAGATTCCCTATAATGGACTGCCAGGCTTTCTTAAGCTGTTGATCCGCCTTCCTATCCATAGGATCCTTCAAAGTACCCATGTCCTCAAATGCCAGATCTGTTGACGTGGATACTTGGGAAAAAGCTGCATCCAACTTCGGAACTTTATTCCAAAGTGACTGGATTATCATTAAAAGGGAAACGCCTCTTGTGAGCTCTTGGGAAAAAGGGTTTTCTCTCTGGGTCAGCCCATTCTTTCTTAATGGTTTCCGAGATTACCGAATGTACAGGGAAAGTGCGACCTGTTGCTGCACTAAGCCCTTCATACATTAGATCGTGCAGCGATAATTCTCTTTTTTCTTCCTCCATTCCCAATGTTGCATATATTGCTTTCAACAGACTGTCTACTTGCTCCAAGGACAGTTTGTATCTTGAAGGTGCATCTGCCTCTTCCTCTTCCTCCTTCTCCTCTTCTCCAGAGTGTGAGGGGGAATGTCCCCTTTGGGTAGTCAGGCCAGCCTCAGCCTCAGCCTCTACCGTTGGGGTTAAGTGTGAGTCCTGAGAGGGGTCTGAGGTAGTTGCCTGACTTAATGCTGGTGTTACAAGAGAGGAGCGAAAAGCCTGTATAGTAGCATCTAGCTCCTTCTTAACTGATGCGATTATGTCGCTGCACGCAGAAGAAGCCTCTTCCTTGACTAAGGCGTCAATGCAAATTTGGCATAGAGTCTTCTTCCAACCCTCTAATAACTTCGTTTTACATGAGGGACATCTCTTTTTAATAGCTGGTTCAGAGCTCTTAGCCTGCCAGAAAAAAGAGGCAAAAAGAGAAAACACCAGCATCTAATTAAGCCAAAGCTTCCTCCTAACGGACTCACCACAGGTGCACAGGTGGAACAGCAGTTAACCCCCCGTGCCCAGACAGGCCCCAGCCACCAAGGGGGAAAAAAATATTTGTTAGAGGGGCACCATAGTAACCAGGATAGTTTCTCCATACCCTCTTACTGGGGCCTTGCTGGTGCCTGTGCCTGTCCCACATGCGGCTGCCACAGAATCCATAGTGGTGCTGCTTCAATCAGTGGCGAACGCCGGTTCCGGAGTCCAAGAACGCCGTTGCGCCGGACCGGAACCGGCAATATAGGCACCAGGACCGTTCCTCCCTTCTTCCCCTGCGCCATCTCTGATCGGAAATGATGTGCCTGTTCCTAGTGCCGCCCCCTTGCCGGATACCTCACTTCCGGCCGGCCGAGTCTCTACTCTGCCTCTACCAAGATGGCGGCGGCCTGTAACGCCGTTACGCGGTTTAAAAACTAACAGCTGCCGCCGCCTAAGGAGCGGCTCCAGGACCGGTCCAGCTCATCTTGAGAAAGAAAAAAGGAGCCCACTTACCAGCAACCCTGTGGCGCGGTGTGGGAGGATCGGACTCTCTGGAGGAAAAATTAGGTATGGTGGGGTAGGCAGCCTGGCCTGTCAGGATAGCACCATAAGAGACCCTGGCCCCTACTAGGTGTTCCCTTTCCGGAGGAAACACAAAAACTGATGAGCTGTGGAGAGAAGCCTCCTTTTAAAATGTGGTGGAGTTTGTGTTTCCTGTTTCCTAGTGGGTGGAGCCACTCTCTCATGTGCTGTCCTGAAAGACGATAAGGGAAAAATCAGTTCGTCTGTATGCTAGTCCGACGGACAAAAAACGATGCAAGGGCAGCTATTGGCTACTGGCTATCAACTTCCTTATTCTAGTCCTTTCGTATGTCATCACGTTCAAGCCAACGGACTTTCTAACAGACTTTAGTCCGTTCGTGTGTGGGCAAGTCTGGACGTTTGAAAGTCCGTAGTAACTCCGTCAAAAGTCAGTCGGAAAGACTATCGGACCTTTGATGCTAAAAAGTCAGTCCGTGTGTACGCGGTATTAGATTTGAACCAAAGTGGTCATAATGGTATCCTAGCAGCCCTTCAACATTGTAATGTGGGCCCAGAGGTCTACTAGGGCCCTAGAAACACCCCTTACCTTTTAATTACTGTATATACTCGAGTATAAGCCGAGTTTTTCAGCACATTTTTAGGCTGAAAAAACCCCCCCAGGGCTTATACTTGACTGAATGTCCCACTTAAGAAAAAAATGTCCCGAAAATGGAGCCTAAAAAGGGGCGGGGCTGTCCCGCTGGGTGCCGCACATGTATTCGCCCGGCGCCCCTGTCAGTTTGATCTCCCTCCCATGCTATGTGTCAGAGATCTGAATCGCCGTGCAGCCGCTGTAACAATGTCCCGCCTCCTAGACAGCCTCTTGTGATAGACGGCACACTGATCCAATGCTAGAAATCATTGTGCCGTGTGTCATAGGAGGCGGGACATTGTTACCGTGGCTACACGGCGATTCAGCTCCAGCTCTGACACACAGCATGACATCATGACATCTCATTACCAGGCACTGGTAGGCTGTACCTGATGAGCACTGGTAGGCTGCATGTCATGGGCATTGATAGGCTATACATGAAGGGCACTGGCAGGCTGCATGTCATGGGCACCGATAGGCTTTACATGATGGGCACTGGCAGGCTGCATGTCATGGGCACTGATAGGCTGTACCTGATGGGCACTGGTAGGCTGCATGTCATGGGCACTGATAGGCTGTACATGAAGGGCACTGGCAGGCTGCATGTCATGGCCCCCGATAGGCTTTCCATGATGGGCACTGGCAGGCTGCATGTCATGGGCACTGATAGGCTGTACATGATGGGCACTGGCAGGCTGCATTTTCCATCCTAGGCTTATACTGGAGTCAATAAATTTTCCCAGTTTTTTGTGGTAAAATTAGGTGCCTTGGCTTATATTTGGGTTGGCCTATACTCGAGTATATATGGTATGTGTATTTTTTTTTTTTTTTTTCAAATAAAGAGTGCACCCACAACATTCAATTTGCACAACTTGCTCCAAAATAAGGCCCAACACTGCCTCTGTGTTTGTGTTAAAAATTCTGTCTGATATCCTGCCTCTAACTCATTCAACTGTCTGTGTAATCTGATCCCTCCTGCTATTCATGTATACACTCTATAACCAAAAGTATTGGGACACCTGCCTTTACGTGCACATGAACTTTAAAGGCATCCCAGTCTAAAGTTGGCCATACACCATACAATTTTCTTATTAAATTTTCTTTAGATTTACCTTCAACTATGTAGTGCAAGGGGCCTGCCTGATTGCATACACATTGAAAAGGTTTAGGTTTCACATCATATTATATGGTTTTGGTAAATCTAAAGGAAAGTTGAACAGGAAAATTGAATAGTGTATGGCCAGCCTTAGTCCATAGGGTTCAATATTGAGTTAGACCAAAGCAAGATCCATAAAGACATGAATGATCGAGTTTGGGGTGGGGGAACTTGACTGGCCTGCACAGAGTCCTAACCTCCACCCCAATAGATTACTTTTGGTATGAATTAGAGCAGAGACTGCGAGCCAGGCCTTCTCGTCCAACATCAGTGCCTGACCTCACAAGTGTGCTTCTGCAACAATGGTCAAACATTCCCATAGACACACTCCTAAACCTTGTGGACAGCCTCCCAGAAGAGTTGAAGCTGTTATAGCTGTAAAGGGTGGGCCAACTCAATATTGAACCCTACAGACTAATGCCGGCCATACACGGTTCGAATTTCGTAAGAATTTTCTTTCGAAAATCGTATGAAAGAATTTTCGTATGAATTTCGCATCATTAGTGGGCTGCAACAACGGCCGATTTTCGTGCGGCAATCGAATTTGAGCAATCGGACATGTTGGAAATTTTCCGAAAAACGAACGATTTTCTAATCAATGATGGGAGAATCGTGCGAGAAATGTAATAAGAAAAGAAAATTTACGGAGAGAAAAGAAGATTCCCGGCCAAGAAAATTCTTTTCTTTAGCAACATGAGGTGAAATTGAAGGCTTGGTCGGCCGAATTTCGAAAATCAATGGTGGCATCATCGGATCACAAAAAAAACGAAATTTCTTATTTTGAAAAGAAAATTCGTTCGAAATTCGACCGTGTATGGCCTGCTTAAGACTGGGATGCCATTAAAGTGCATGTGCGTGTAAAGGCAGGTGCCCCCAATACTTTTGGTAATATAGTGTATTTCACAAAACAGCAGGTAAAAGAAGCTGCAGACAGCTAATGCTATGCTTGCAACAAATATTTTTGATAATGAAAATAAAGGAATGAAGAAAATATAAAAAGTTATAGATTGCATTAAAGTGGTTGTAAACCTTGTATCACCACTTTTACCTACAGGTAAGAATATCTCCTAAACTTGCACTGTTTAGGAGATATTCACTGTATCCACATGTGCCGATGAGGAGATATTCACTGTATCCATGATGTGCACTGAAGAAACAGTCCGCTCGCAGTGGCTTATCTAAGGTAGAGCAGCCATGGCAAGTGCCATAAGCGCCATGGGGGGGAGGGGGGGGCAAACCCCCCCCCCCCCCCGTCCTCCTGCAGCCGCCTCTCAGCTCTCATGGTCGCCTCCCACACTAATATAGCCCGCGGCCGGCGCTGCGGCTGACCTGCTGGAGCGCGGCGAAGCACTTGCTAATAATTACTTGGCCTGGGGAGGGGAGCGACAGGCGCCTGCATGACAGCCGATGACCACTGGCCAGACCGGGTCCACATAGGGTAGAGTGACTGCCGGAGGCGGAGCTTAATGCTCCGCCTACCCTCCTCTGTGCGGCATCATCTTCTCTCTCCCCGAAGCGGGGACTGTAATGTGAGGAGCAGGAGAAGAGACCAGGGAAGGAATAGATGACTGGGAACGCTGGGACAGGCAGCAGCAAGGATTAGCAGCCTAGCAGCAGCAGGTACACCGTACTACTTCTTGATCTTGATCATCATCATGTGCCATTGTGCGTGTGTGCCAACTGCCAAGAAGAAGCAAGCAGCCAATCAAATATAGTGCTCAATGAATTAAATAAATATGCATAGCCATTGCCATAGATATCATAACTAAAGTGTAATAAAGTGATTTGTGCAACAACAGGTACTACTTAAAAGTAGTATCTGCTGTTGCACAAATCATTTTATTACACTTTATTTATGATATGGCTATGCATATTTATTTAAACCCTATTGAGCACTATATTTGATTGGCTGCTTGCTTCTGCTTGGGCCTGGCACACACGCACTTAAACGTTTTGTCATCATCATGTGTGATTGTGCGTGTGTGCAAAGCAGAAGCAGCCAATCAAATATAGTGCTCAATATGGATTCAATAAATATGCATAGCCATAGATATCATAAATAAAGTATAATAAAGTGATTTGTGCAACAAGCTCATTAAACAGTCCACATTCAGTGAAAATTCATGTATTGCAAACTTTGCAGTACATGAACTTTTACTGAATGTGGACTGTTTAATGAGCAGGGGCGGACTGACCCATCGGGCACTCGGCACTGCCCGAGGGCCTGGGGCCATTAGGGGGGTGCCATAAGAGGCTCTGCAAGACTGCAACACATACAGTCTAGCACGGGCAGCAGCTGTAATAAGACCTCTCACGGTGCACTGCTCCACGCCGGTCCCTCCTTCCCTACCATCCACCCCAGGTGCTTGTACTGTAAATTACATCACCGGACGGATGAGAAGAGAGGAGGGGCCGGTGGGGAGCAGCGTGCCGTGAGAGGTCTTATTATTACAGGCATCATCTGGGACTGTGTACTTTTTAATTTTTACAAGAGTTTAGAGACACCAGGGCCGCAACCATCTGGGGAGGGGGGTCCTGGGCCTGTAGTGGGCTTAATTGAAAGATTAAAGAGCTTGACTTGTAGTTTTGGGATGGGTTTCAAATGTTTTTACAGGGGCGCAGTTTCAGTGCTTGCCATAGGCGCCATTTTCACTAGATACGCCTCTGCCCGCTTGTGCCGCTTCTTCAGTAGCCGTGCCGTGACTGGCGGCTCCCACGCGCATGCGCGGGAGTGGCGTCATCACGGCTCTGGCCAATCACAGCGTCGGAGCCCGTGAACCTGAAAATAACTCCGGGAGACATGTCACCGGTCACAGCGGTGTACGGGCAACCGCTGCAACAGCTTCGATCTAGGGTAAGTATTTCCTAATGAGCTAGTATGCGATGCACATTACAATACATATACATTATGCCTTTGTCTTGCAGGTTGTTTTTTTTTCCTGAGTTTACAACCACTTTAAACGTTAAATAGCTTCTTACACTATATTAATATGACACTCTTTCAGCCAGGTCCCTTTTCTAATGGCGATTCCTGGTTGAGTTAGAAATAGGGTTGCCACCTCATCCCTTTAAACCCGAACACATATGAATTACATAGGTTATGAGGCTAATTTAATGCAGATAAGGCAACAAGTGAGTTTAATTACCATCTTAATCAGCCACAGAACCTGTGTGATTAATATGTGTTTGGTTTTAAAGGGATGAGGTGGCAACACTAGTTAGAAACTTTCTGTATAGGTGCTAGGTTAGAGGAAGCATGGACATGGTCATGATCAAAACTCATAGGGAATGTACGAAAAGTATCCCTCGATACACCAGGGCTCGACAAACCCCAGACGCCAGGTCGCCGGGCCGAGTAGAAAATGTGGCCTGGCGCCTGGGATGTTGTCAGCCAGAGCGGCTAGCATGGGGGGCGCAACATTGCCGGGCAGTCGGCAGATGTCACAAGTGTTTACTGATGCAGGGGTGAAGGGCGGGAGCGGAGTGGAGTGGAGCTGGATTGTAGTAGGAGGTGCGGGTCAGAGGAGGAGTGGAGCTGACAAGGGTGGGGTGGAGTCCCTGGCAGGAAGTGTTCCCTGTGCTTCTCTCTCCTCCCTCCCGCTGGCTGTGGTGCTACATCGAGCTGTCCGGGGAAACAACCTGCAGCAGGAACCAGCTGCTCTAAACGGGCACAGTAACGGCCCCAAGCCTGACACCACCTCCCAGGGTATTCCCCTGCTGCGCTCGGCTCCGGTTCCCCCCTGGACGGGCTCTGACTGTGACTCAGAATCGTGTCTGAGCAGCCCAAGAGCCGCTACTTTCTGGGCAGCTGGTGTGGCCACCTACCACTGCCCATCAGTGTTCCATCAGTGCAGCCCCATCAGTGTGCCATCAGTGCAGTCTCATCAGTGTCCAATCACTGCAGCCTCATCAGTGCCCCATCACTGCAGGCTCATCAGTGCCCCATCACTGCAGCCCCATCAGTATCCCATTACTGCAGGCTCATCAGTGTCCCATTACTGCAGGCTCATCAGTGTCCCATCACTGCAGGCTCATCATTGTCCCATCACTGCAGGCTCATCAGTGTCCCATCACTGCAGGCTTAGCAGTGTCCCATCAGTACAGCCTCACAGCTCAAGTTAAAGAAGAAATAAAAAGAAGATTTTTTCATGCATTCAGCAAAAAATAAACCCCCCTTCAGCCACAGAAGATTTTACCCCCTTCTTGACCAGAGCACTTACTACAATTTGGCACTGTGTCGCTTTAACTGACAATTGCGCGGTCATGCAATGCTGTACCCAAAAATAATTTGTGTCCTTTTTTTCCCACAAATAGCGCTTTCTTTTGTGGGAATTTCAGACACTTGGTTCAACAGCTCTCATGATTGGCTGGCAACCAATCAAGGGTATTGCCTTTATCGCAGGGATGGAGAGGGTAAAATAGGGGGAGGGGTATGTCTATATATCAAGAATAATGTACAAGTGAATGTGAGGGATGACATCACTAAGGGAGCTAGGGAGGAGGTGGAATCCTCATGGGTAGAGCTCCAAAGGGATGAAGCTAAAGGGAAAAAATACTGGGAGTATGCTATAGGCCCCCTAACCTGAGGGAGGAGGCGGAGGTGGACGTCCTATCACAATTTGGATTAGCAGCAAGGATGGGATGTGTCATCATAATGGGGGATTTTAATTATCCAGACATAGACTGGGTGGAGGGAACCACGCATTTGTCTACGGCTCGCCAGTTCCTAAATGTCTTGCAGGACAATTTCATGGGTCAGATGGTAGACGCACCAATTAGAAATAAAGCGTTACTAGATCTACTGATTACCAACAATACAGACCTGATCACGGATGTGGAAATAAGGGGCAATTTAGGAAACAGTGATCACAGATCAATTGGCTTCAGTAAAATTCACACAAATAGGAAACATAAGGGAATACAAAGACACTGAATTTCAAAAGAGCCAACTTCCCTAAACTACGAACCTTACTAGAAGGCATAAATTGGGATAAAATCAAAGAACACAGAGGAGAGATGGGTTTGCTTTAACCACTTCAGCCTCGGAAGGATTTACCCCCTTCCTGACCAGAGCACTTTTTACAATTTGGCACTGCGTCGCTTTAACTGACAATTGCGCGGTTGTGCGACGCTGTACCCAAACAAAATTTGCGTCCTTTTTTCCCACAAATAGAGCTTTCTTTTGGTGGTATTTGATCACCTCTGCGGTTTTTATTTTTTGCACTATAAACAAAAAAAGAGCGACAATTTTGAAAAAAACGCAATATTTTTTACTTTTTGCTATAATAAATATACCCCAAAAATATATATAAAAAAAACGATTTTTTTCCTCAGTTTAGGCCGATACGTATTCTTCTACATATTTTTGGTAAAAAAAATTTGCAATAAGCTTATACTGATTGGTTTGCGCAAAAGTTATAGCGTCTACAAACTATGGGAAAGATTTATGGCATTTTTATTATTTTTTTTTTTTTACTAGTAATGGAGGTGATCTGCGATTTGTAGTGGTATTGCGGCGGACAGATCGGACACTTTTGACACATTTTTGGGACCATTGACATTTATACAGCGATTAGTGCTATAAAAATGCACTGATTACTGTGTAAATGTCACTGGCAGGGAAGGGGTTAACACTAGGGGGCGATCAAGGGTTTAAATATGTGTTCCCTCAGTGTGTTCTTACTGTATGGGGATGTGACTTACTAGGTGAGGAGACATATCGCTGCTCCTACTTAGTAGGAACAAACAACATGTGTCCTCTGCCCTGACAGCACAGGGATTTGTAAGGTAAGGTAAGCCACGATCCTTAATTGCCGACCCCCAGAACCTGGACAGGATAGGCGGCTGGAGTGGAAATTAAGGGCCAATCTGTATTTTCTTCTGCAGCAGCTGAAAGTAGGCTTCTCCTCCTCTTCCTCTTGCCGATATTCAGCTGCCATAGGAGGAAAATACAGGGGATTGGTACCAATGTATGCCACCCCACTTGTCCCAGTTCCTTTTCTTTCTGCTGCCCAGGTCTCCCTGTGTGCTCACCTGCTCCCTTCATTGTTTTAGGATGACGAGTGGGGAAGAGGCCGGTTAATATGTCACAAAGGCATATGTGTTGGAGCTTTGAGGTGCACACCCTAATACAATAGGCTGCGCATACCTATGTCCTACTCTGTGAGTAAGCCCCCTGCATCCTCACGGTGCAGCACACACCTCCAGTGGTCCTATAGGGTACATGAAGGGTGGCCGCATAACTGGTGAAGGAGAGCAGCTTCGAGTAACTGGTCATCCACTGGGAAGGAAGCATGCAGGAGGTAGGAATACAGTAACTTTTTCTGTCCATTCCCTACCTCCTAGACCAGCCTTTAACCACCAGGGTTGTCTATATTCCCATCGCACTCATTCCTGGATCACAGGCTCATATGTAGCAGGTGCTGCTGAATATGTGTATTGATCTGTGATATATCCAGCAGCCAGCTGTTAATCACTAGAAGATCCATGGTGTGCTGGCGAATATGTATATTGATCTGTGATATATCCAGTGTCCGGCTGGTAATCAGTAGAAGATCTATGTTGTGCTGGCTAATATGTGTATTCATTTAACCACCAGGGTTCCTCCAGAAGGGGTTCAATTTCTGCATCTTAGATATGTAACCACTGACACCAATGATCCTTTTAACTATCTGTAGGGAGGGCATTCTTCCTTTTGACTACCAAGAGAAGGAGCATCCTTCCCGCCAACCACTACATTAATGTATGGCAGGCTGTGGATATAGTAATTATTAGCTGGGATTTCCTGAGACCAGAAACTTATTTTAAGGGTTCCTTCAGTTTAAAAAGTTTGAGAAAGGCTGCCCTGGACTAAAGAAACATTAGAGTCTAAAGCAAGCCATACACGGTCGAATTTTGAACGAATTTTCTTTTCAAAATCAGAATGTTCGGTTTTTTTTTTGATCCGATGATGCCACCATTGATTTTCGAAATTCGCCAAGCCTTCAATTTCACCGCATGTTGCTACAGAAAAGAATTTTCGTGGCCAGGAATCTTCTTTTCTCCCTGTAAATTTTCTTTTCTTATTACATTTCTCGCACAATTCTCCCATCATTGATTAGAAAATCGTTTGTTTTTCTAAAAATTTCCAACATGTCTGATTCCTTAAATTTGATTGCCGCACGAAAATCGGCCATTGTTGCAGCCCACTAATGGTGCGAAATTCATACGAAAATTCTTTCATACGATTTTCGAAAGAAAATTCTTACGAAATTCGAACCGTGTATGGCCAGCATTACTCTCTGGAAAGGGGAAGGAAGCAGCTACCATTTTTTTTTTAAGCTGGCTAGAGTTTATCTTTAAAGTGTAACTACTTGTTAGTTACATACAGTATATTTAAAGGATTCTAGCAAACATCGTTGGCTACCCCCACCTGCTGCCATTTGTATTCGGTCTCATTCACTCAGGATGATTTAATCTATGTCCTGTGCAGGGCCATGTTTACCCACGTGGGGATATTCCGTGCATCCCCGTGTGGGTAGTCCCATTCATGTCTATTGGGCCACGGTGACTTCAAGGACACAGCCACTGTGTCCCAATATGACATCCCTTTGGGTGAGGGGGTGTGTGGGTGCATGTTCCCGAAATCAGCCCAGGTACATTTGGGTCTATGCACCCACACCCTCAAGGATGTCATATTGGGAGCAGCTGCTGTGTCTGTGCAGCTGCTGCATCCCAGAAGACAACAATGGGACTGCACCAACACCTGTGCATCCCTGTGTCGGTAAAAAACAGCCCTGCATGGGACACAAGTGTAATTGCCCAGTATGAACGAGGCCAGTCACTCGCTTCCTGCAGCCATTATTTCCTAAGTGCTAAGTGACAGATCTTCCTGCTAGGGTTACAGGGCCTGACTGCTGGGAGTGCCCAGCCAACTCATAAGCAAATGTGCTCTGTATCCAGATCATCACACTCTGCTTCTCATCTCCTGGTTCAGCTTACATGCCATGGCAAATGTGTCTCATTCGTGCTTATACAGTGGCTTGCGAAAGTATTCGGCCCCCTTGAACTTTTCAACCTTTTGCCACATTTCAGGCTTCAAACATAAAGATATAACGGTTTTATTTTTTGTGAAGAATCACCAACAAGTGGGACACAATTGTGAAGTGGAACGAAATCTTTTGAATTTTTAAAACTTTTTTAACTAATAAAAAAAATGAAAAGTGAGGCGTGCAAAATTATTCGGCCCCCTTGCGTTAATACTTTGTAGAGCCACCTTTTGCTGCGATTACAGATGCAAGTCGCTTGGGGTATGTCTCTATCAGTTTTGCACATCGAGAGACTGAAATTCTTGCCCATTCTTCCTTGCAAAACAGCTCAAGCTCAGTGAGGTTGGATGGAGAGCGTTTGTGAACAGCAGTTTTCAGCTCTTTCCACAGATTCTCGATTGGATTCAGGTCTGGAATTTGACTTGGCCATTCTAACACCTGGATACGTTTATTTGTGAACCATTCCTTTGTAGATTTTGCTGTATGTTTGGGATCATTGTCTTGTTGGAAGATAAATCTCCGTCCCAGTTTCAGGTCTTTTGCAGACTCCAACAGGTTTTCATCCAGAATGGTCCTGTATTTGGCTGCATCCATCTTCCCCTCAATTTTAACCATCTTCCCTGTCCCTGCTGAAGAAAAGCAGGCCCAAACCATAATGCTGCCACCACCATGTTTGACAGTGGGGATGGTGTGTTGAGTGTGATGAGCTGTGTTGCTTTTACGCCAAACATATCGTTTTGCATTGTGGCCAAAAAGTTCGATTTTGGTTTCATCGGACCAGAGCACCTTCTTCCACATGTTTGGTGTGTCTCCCAGGTGGCTTGTGGCAAACTTTAGACGAGACTTTTTATGGATATCTTTGAGAAATGGCTTTCTTCTTGCCACTCTTCCATAAAGGCCAGATTTGTGCAGTGTACGACTGATTGTTGTCCTATGGACAGACTCTCCCACCTCAGCTGTAGTTCTCTGAAGTTCATCCAGAGTGATCATGGGCCTCTTGGCTGCATCTCTGATCAGTCTTCTCCTTGTCTGAGCTGAAAGTTTAGAGGCACAGCCAGGTCTTGGTAGATTTGCAGCGGTCTGATACTCCTTCCATTTCAAAATGATCGCTTGCACAGTGCTCCTTGGGATGTTTAAAGCTTGGGAAATCTTTTTGTATCCAAATCCAGCTTTAAACTTCTCCACAACAGTATTACGGACCTGCCTGGTGTGTTCCTTGGTCTTCATGATGCTCTCTGCGCTTTCAACAGAACCCTGAGACTATCACAGAGCAGGTGCATTTATACAGAGACTTGATTACACACAGGTGGATTCTATTTATCACCATCAGTCATTTAGGACAACATTGGATCATTCGGAGATCCTCGCTGAACTTCTGGAGTGAGTTTGCTGCACTGAAAGTAAAGGGGCCGAATAATTTTGCACGCACCACTTTTCAGTTTTTTAATTGCTAAAAAAGTTTAAAATATCCAATAGATTTCGTTCCACTTCACAATTGTGTCCCACTTGTTGGTGATTCTTCACAAAAAATTAAAATTTTATATCTTTATGTTTGAAGCCTGAAATGTGGCAAAATGTTGAAAAGTTCAAGGGGGCCGAATACTTTCGCAAGCCACTGTAAATTCTCCACAATAGCCATTCTCAACCAGGATTTTTCTTGAGGTTGCAAGGGTTTTTTTTGGAGCAGTTGGCTGATTGGCCCCATATTTGATGGTACGTGCATGGTTCCAGATCCAATCGCACCTGGCAGAGCCAGCAGAATGACACCAATGACCTTTTTTAGCTGACTGTAAGGGTGGCGTTCTAACCACTACTATAAGTAGGGCATTCTTCCCAGACCTTTTTCTTAATAGCTCCCTATAGCCTAATCATAGCAGAGGTTCTCTGAAACCTAAATTATTTCAGGGGTTCCCCTGGGGTAAATATGTTGAGAAAGACTTCTCTACACATATATTTTTTTTTTTTGTGTTTCTGTTTTTTAGGTACTTGGGTAAAAAGACGGCATGCCATCATTAGCCTGATCCTTATCTGGTTCTATGCATCCTTCTGGGCCACTCTGCCATTGGTGGGAGTGGGAAACTATGCTCCGGAGCCATTTGGAACCTCCTGTACATTAGACTGGTGGCTGGCACAGGCTTCTCTGCGAGGGAAGGTTTTTGTAATCAGCATCATGTTCTTTTGCCTTATTCTGCCCACCGTTGTCATTGTGTTCTCCTATGCAAAGATCATCGTCAAAGTCAAGTCTTCTGCTCAGGAAGTGGCAGTCTACGATACCAGAAATCAGAAGAATCACACGCTGGAGATCAAGCTGACCAAGGTGATCTCATTAAAAAGGAAAATTTCATTTTCACTAATATTCCTGGGAACAAGCCATGGGAAAAGCCATGAGAACATTCGACCAGTAGAGTAAATAACCAGGAACATTTAACCAGAACTGTATAGCAGTTTATTCTCTACAGTATCTGATTCATTATACTTAAAGAGGAGCTCCAGTCACCCCCCAAAAAGTTAAAAGTCAGCAGCTACAAATTGATACTTCAATCGGCTTTGGGCACAGGCTCCGGAATCTCAAGTAAGGGAAATGGGAAGTGAAGCCTTACAGCTTCACAGCCGGTTTCCTACTGTTTGCTGTATGCATGAGCCGCACTGCGGCTCCTTTGGTCCTTTAGTCTTCTGGGAACTTTGATGTGTCCTAGAAGATGCTGGGGAAGGAGGGGCACATATAGCCATGGCGCATCTGATCGGAAGTGCGAGCAGGTACCTGACAAAACCGGTTACCCACTCCCCCGTGGGATGCGGCAGTGGGGGGGCGGGGGATGCAAACAAGCCGAAATTCCCCTTTTGGGTGAAGTTCTGCTTTAAATACTTACTAACTTATTATGATCATCAGCTCCATCTAGTGTTCAAAGTGGGGCAGCACAGTGGCTAAGTGGCACTAGGGTCACCTTAGCAGCACTAGGGTCGCTGGTTCAAATCCCAGCCATGAACTACCTGCCTAGAGTGTGTGTGTTCTCCCTGTGCCTGTGTGTGTTTCCTCTCATACTCTGAAGACTTGCTGGTAGGTTAATTGGATCCTATATAATTGGCCCTAGTGTGGGAATGTGAGTTGAGGGCAGGGACTGATGTGAATGTACAATAGATATGTAAAAACTCTGTGTAAATTGGCACCTTACAAGTACCCGTAATAAATAATTTGGTATATTCCTGAATCAGTCTACACTTATAAATAAACAATGTTCGAACTGAAGGGAAAATAGACTAATAACATTTGCTTTGCCCCCATTCTCACATAAGGAATGTACATGCAGTTTTTCAGGATGAATAGCTCTGCCATTTGTACAGTTCAGTCCCTCATATTATTTCCTCTTCTGGTTGAATATTTTAGCCTATAGTGTTGGGCTATTTTCTCTATTGGTCGAATGTTCTTTAACTCTTCTGGTTGAATGTTCTTAAGGCTATTTTCTCTCAGGAATTAATGTTATTACACTCCCACAGCTCTTCTCTCTGTATTGGCTATGTACAACACAGTGATAATGCCACCACTACTTTTGCAATGTGATATCTGAGTTTTTAAAAGCATTTGGTGCACACAAAGAGAACGTATAACCGTTTTTGCTATCAGGGAATCTATTTGGAAGTTTTTATGTCCGAAGTTCAGCTTGAAATGTCCAAAAAAAGTCACAGAAATAGATATTCAGTCAACTTCAGTTTTCATAGTCCTGCCTTCATTTTACTGTTACAGCAGTTGTGCCTGGGTGTCTATATATGGCTGCACAGTCCAATTGGGCACCAACGTTTGACCACCCTGCCCACTGCACTCTGTATTCTAATGCCGCGTACACACGACCGATCTTTCCATCGGAATGTACTCTGATGGTTTTTTCGACGGAGTTCAGACGGAGTTCCGCTGAAACGGACTTGCCTACACATGATCACACCAAAGTCCAATCGTTTAGAACGCAATGACGTATGACATGAAAGAGGAAGTTCAATAGCCAGTAGCCAATAGCTGCCCTTGCGTCGTTTTTTGGTCCGTCGGAATAGCATGCAGACGAACGGTTTTCCCGATAGGAACTGATTCCGTCGGAAAGATTTGAAACATGTTCTATTTCTAGGTCTGTCAGAATTTTAGAAAGAAAAAAGTCAGATGAAGCCCACACATGATCGGAATGTCCGACGAAACGATTCCGTCGGACCTTTTCTGCCGGAAAGTCCGGTCGTGTGTACGCAGCATAACAGACCTGGTCAGACACACCCACTAGTACTTTTGACCACCAGTACTCTATTGTGTAATACAAGACTGTGTCTGGACACTTATGATGTGGGGTGTGGCCATTACTTAATTATGCCACATAGAGCAATGGAGTGTGAGGGCAGAAGGCACGATTCCACTATGAGAAAAGGGTATTTTAAGGCTTTTCCAAGTAAAAAAAAAAAAAAATTATAAAACATAACTCATGGCAGAACAGAACTATAAAAAAAAAATATTAACTTTGGTTGTATGATTATCAGCAAGTGTATTATTAAGAGTATAGCAATTAAAATGTGAGTGCAGCCAAACATGCTTATATATACAGAACTGTCAATGCTCCATCCAGTGGTCATAAAAGTTGTTGTATAAAAGCACTGTCAGACTTTAATTGATATCTGTTTCCTTAGATGAAATAGCATGGCAAGAAGTGAGTAAAAATCCCTCTCAACAAGGACACAGACAGCTATGAAACCTTGCCTTTAACCCTTTCTTACTTCGGTAAAAAAAAGAGCCCATTCACACCAATGTACTGTGTTAATGCACACACGTTGAGTGTGCATTTTTGCATATCTTACATGCATTGTGTTAAAAAGCTCATTCATTTAAATGGGCCACAATGTGCCAGAGATGATGCATGCCATGCTTTTCATAATGTAATGCACAGGTCGTTCAGATCTGTCACCAGTGGCGGCCGGTGGTACTCTTCATTGGGGGGGGGGGGCGGCGGCAAACAGTAACAATCCCCCCTGTCGGCCCATCAGTCGATCCGTCGGCAGACGGGACTGGTGCACTTACCCCATCTATACGATGCTTCTCCCGGGCTCTCGGTGCTGGATCTCCAATTCTCCTGCTCTCCACGGGCAACGGCTCTGGCTTCCATTTCCGCCCTCCTTCTCGGCTGCCAATCAGGAGTCTTCTCTTTTTGGCCAATCAAAAAATGGGTCTCACACCAGCTTCTGATTGGACGGATTGAGGATCAGTGTTACAACAGCAAATATTCATTCTCTGTTGTAACACCTGGATGGGCTCATGGCGCAATGCTCTGCGCCACGGGCCCACATATTTTGAAGCCTATTAGAGCCTATGGCTCTAATCAGGTGCTTCAAAAAAACACCCCCCGCTGCTGTAATTCAGGCACCCGGCCTCCTGAAAGGATGGGTGGCAGCGGCGGCCGTAAATCTATCCATTATTCATATAGGGGGTGGCCTGGAGAGAGGGGGCGGCGCTCGGGCGCCCCTAATGGACGGGTCGCCGATGTCTGTCACTGTGGAGCCTTACAAAGTACGTGCACTGCAGTGCTCTGTGTTAGCGTGTTGGGGTGCTATTCAAAATGAATGATATGAATGACAATGAATGAATGAAAATGCACTGCAACACAGGTTGCAGTGCATTTGTTGTAACACATGGTAAAACGTGCATTTTACAGTGAGTTAACACAATGCACTGTTGTAAATGGTCCCTGTAACAGACAGGTTCATCTACTGTAAATATGAAAAAATGTCTTGCAAGCTACCAGAGTTAATCACATAAATTAGCCTTAAAATGTATCTATGCAGGAATTTCAGCTGCTGGCACTATTCACACTCCCATATGTTGTGCTCAATATTTTATAAATCAAAACAATGTGCTGCGCTATGCACTATACTAATTATCCTTACTGTGTAATAAATCAACTACAAAGATTAATCTATTTAGTGAATATTCTTTTCATAAAGTGCTCAAGAGCTAAGAATATAAATATAATAAATCCTAAATCCTTCCTGTGCAATAAATCATATAACCAATAAAAATATTGATCCATATAGTGAATATTATTTTCATAAAGTGCTCACATGCTAATAATATCAATACAACCCAATCAAATAAGTGAAAAAAGTGCTCATAATCCATAATTCATCAAAAAAAGTCCTCTTAAATTTTCAAACGTATCCGCAGTGACTGCAACCCCCCCCCCCCCCCCCCCCGTGTGATTCTGCTCACCTCAGGGCTTGTGACCGCCGCACAATTAAGTTTGGTCTAAAATCGCAGTTGAACCACCCCTGGGCTCTATGGTATATGGACTCTGTAGGATCCTAGGCTTTTCAGTGATGTTGTCCTCCGTACATACAGTATCTCACAAAAGTGAGTACACCCCTCACATTTTTGTAAATATTTTATTCTATCTTTTCATGTGACAACACTGAAGAAATGACACTTTGCTACAATGTAAAGTAGTGAGTGTACAGCTTGTATAACAGTGTAAATTTACTGTCCCCTCAAAATAACGCAACACACAGCCATTAATGTCTAAACCCCTGGCAACAAAAGTGAGTTCACCCCTAAGTGAAAATGTCCAAATTGGTCCGAAGGTGTCAATATTTTGTGTGGCCACCATTATTTTCCAGCACTGCCTTAACCCTCTTGGGCATGGAGTTCACCAGAGCTTCACAGGTTGCCACTGGAGTCCTCTTCTACTCCTCCATGATGACATAACGGAGCTGGTGGATGTTAGAGACCTTGCGCTCCTCCACCTTCCGTGTGAGGATGCCCCACAGATGCTCAATAGAGTTTAGGTCTGGAGACATGCTTCACCAGTACATCACCTTTACCCTCAGCTTCTTTAGCAAGGCAGTGGTCATTTTGGAGGTGTGTTTGGGGTCATTATCATGTTGGAATACTGCCCTGCGGCTCAGTCTCCGAAGAGAGGGGATCATGCTCTGCTTCAGTATGTCACAGTACATGTTGTCATTCATGGTTCCCTCAATGAACTGTAGCTCCCCAGTGCCAGCAGCACTGATGCAGCCCCAGACCACGACACTCCCACCACCATGCCTGACTGTAGGCAAGACACACTTGTCTTTGCACTCCTCACCTGATTGCCGCCACACACGCTTGACACCATCTGAACCAAATAAGTTTATCTTGGTCTCATCAGACCACAGGACATGGTTCCAGTAATCCATGTCCTTAGTCTGCTTGTCTTCAGCAAACTGTTTGTGGGCTTTCTTGTGCATCATCTTTAGAAGAGGCTTCCTTCCGGGACGACAGCCATGCAGACCAATTTGATGCAGAGTGCGGTGTATGGTCTGAGCACTGACAGGCTGACCCTCCACTCCTTCAACCTCTGCAGCAATGGGGCTGGGGCTGCATGAGTGCTGCCGGCACTGGGGAGCTACAGTTCATTGAGGGAACTATGAATGCCAACCTGTACTGGGACATACTGAAGCAAAGCATGATCCCCTCCCTTTGGAGACTGGGCCGCAGGGCAGTATTCTAACATAATGACCCCAAACACACCTCCAAAATGACCACCGTCTTGCTAAACAAGCTGAGGGTAAAGGTGATGGACTGGTGAAGCATATCTCCAGGCCTAAACCCTATCGAGCATCTGTGGGGCATCCTCAAATGGAAGGTGGAGGAGCGCAAGGTCTCTAACATCCACCAGCTCCGTGATATCGTCATGTAGGAGTGGAAGAGGACTCCTGTGGCAACCTGTGAAGCTCTGATAAACTCCATGCCCAAGTGGGTTAAGGCAGTGCTGGAAAATAATGGTGGCCACACAAAATATTGACACTTTCGGACCAATTTGGACATTTTCACATAGGGGTGTACTCACTTTTGTTGCCAGAGGTTTAGACATTAATGGCTGTGTATATTTGTCCAACAAGATGTGTTAGGGGAGCAAAACTAAGTTTTAATAACCCATCAATCTAGTTTGCTGCAATCATGTGGGTCCACCCAAGAAATAGTGTAATGCAAATATAGTAAAAAGTGGATTGCGCTAACTTTTGTGTATAATAACCACCAAAATTGTGCAAAATAAAAAATATTTCTATATTGATCCTATGATGAAGTGTTTTTCTCTGCCATCTATATTTGTATAGGGATGTTTTATTTTTTTTTCCTTTATATCAAAAAACGTATTTTTCCCATATATTATTTCTGATCAAAATGTATCTAGGTAAAATATCTTATAGTGTTACCAACCACTGTGTAAAGTGCTAGTGCTAACAAAATATATAGGTATAAATATAAGTGAGAAATAAACTGAAAACTAAAATCATACAATGTGCCAATATTACTTCATAGAATTCCCATATCAATGTATATATGTGCTGCACAGTGCAAGAAAATTTGCAGAAATTTTTTTGAAAAATGTCCCCAACATGTGCACCACAGTACACTAGATGTCCTCAGTGAGTCATCACTCCTGTGCAGTAATAACGTTTTTCTTCAATATAAAGTGATCCAAATTCACCACTTATTGTGATTCTCATTTATTAAAAAAATTAAAAAAAGCTTCCTGAAGACGCAAACCCTATTTCGAAACACGTAGAGGCTGCTGGGGACTTTCCTACCGCGTCCGATCATACGGGTGTGAGGCTTGGAACACACACCGCTGTGAGGAGACACTAGGACGGATGGAGACTCCGCTCTCCACATACACTGCTGTATTAGCTTGGTGCCGGCTGAGGGGCACCAAAACATGTGAGTTTGACTATGTTTTTTAAATATTTTTAATAAATGAGAGTTACATACTACACCATGATGGCTATCCACATGTTTTTGTGAGCACTATATAGAGCAAGAGACACTATTGTACTGCTTGAACAGGCTGCGATTGGACCCATCATAAACGGAGTGGTTATCCTAAATGAACCAAAGACGCATATTTTTACCGTATCTGGTAAGTGGCTATTGCAACAGGTGGTGGTGAAATCACAATAAGTGGTGGATTTGGAGCACTTTATATTGAAGAAAAACATTATTACTGCACAGGAGTGATCACTCACTGAGGACATCTAGTGTACTGTGGTGCACATGTTGGGGACATTTTTCAAAAAATTTTCTGCTAATTTTCTTGCACTGTGCAGCACATATATACATTGATATGGGAATTCTATGAAGTAATATTGGCACATTGTATGATTTTAGTTTTCAGTTTATTTCTTACTTATATTTATACCTATATATTTTGTTAGCACTAGCACTTTACACAGTGGTTGGTAACACTATAAGAAGTTTTACCTAGATACATTTTGATCAGAAATAATATATGGGAAAGATAAGTTTTTTGATATAAAGGACAAAAAAAATAAAGAGAAAAATATCAATATACCAATATAGATGGTAGAGAAAAACACTTCATCATAGGATCAATATAGAAATATTTTTTATTTTGCACAATTTTGGTGGTTATTATACACAAAAGTTAGCGCAATCCACTTTTTACTATATTAATGGCTGTGTGTTGATTTATTTTGAGGGGACAGCAAATTTACACTGTTATACAAGCTGTACACTCACTACTTTACATTGTAGCAAAGTGTCATTTCTT
Source organism: Lithobates septentrionalis (assembly GCA_037952835.1). Lineage (NCBI taxonomy): Eukaryota > Metazoa > Chordata > Amphibia > Anura > Ranidae > Lithobates > Lithobates septentrionalis. Next base: position 962,569 of record JBBDGP010000231.1, on the reverse strand, counting down.
CAGTGTTGTCACATGAAAAGATATAGTAAAATATTTACAAAAATGTGAGGGGTGCACTCACTTTTGTGAGATACTGTATATACTTTTTAATAAATTATTGTTTAAACGATAAAGCACTATCTAAACTTATTATTTCATATGTGTACGGAGGACAATATCACTGAAAAGCCTAGGATCCCACAGAGTCCATATACCATAGAGCCCAGAGGTGGTCCAACTGCGATTTTAGACCAAACTTAACTGTGCGGTCGCAAGTCCTGAGGTTAGCAGAATCACACCGGGGTGGAGCACGAGTTTGGAGTCACTGCAGATACGTTTGGAGTACCATCACAAAGAACTTATTACATTGAAAATTTAAGAGGACTTTTTTTTGATGAATTATGGATTTTGAGCACTTTTTTTCACTTATTTGATTGACTTTTAATTATATTATTAGCATGTGAGCACTTTATGAATATAATATTCACTATATGGATCAATATTTGTATTGGTTATATGATTTATTGCACAGGAAGGATTTAGGATTTATTATATTTATATTCTTTGCACGTAATCACTTTACAAAAAGAATATTAGATAGATAGATTAATATTTGTATATGATTCATTACACAGTAAGGATAATTGGTATAGTGTATAGCGCAGCACATTGTTCTGATTTATAGACAGGTTCATCTAGTGTCCAGGGCAATAATAATTAACTTTGTCCCCTCCCCTGCTCCTAATGCATGTCGTAGAATGGGTGTACCCACCTGTGCCCATTCTCTATCGCTTTGCTTCAAATGTCCATAGGTGGCTTGGATTGTTTACTGCAGATGCATGACCAATTGCTTGCATCCTAGAAGATAGCAGATAGTTGCACATGCATAGTGTGTTTTTGTGTCAGCTGTGGGTGGATATGTTGAAGGATGGGCATGTTTGAGCACAGCATGACAGCAGTAACTATCAGAACAGACATTAAGGTGTGGCTTGCTGGTTGCAAGCCACTGATTTGGAGTTTGCATGCGGTGAGGGGGCACCCGCCTAGATGGCCGCCCACCCCTGGCTGACTGTATTACTGCTGGCGGGACCACAGGGGGAGGAAAAAGAATGAAAATCTCAAACATACAAAAAAAAAATGGCTTAAGTCTCATGGTTAATGTATCAAAGTAATCTCCGCGAATGCAATGATGGCTATATACTTAAAATGTTTCCCATTCAGGAAGAGATAATAAGGGTGAATGATATTGAGTGGAGTGAAAAGTGGCAGTAAATGCATTTTTCTACCTATGGAAAGAAAAGTACTAAAGGAGCAGCAAACGGCCCATTTGGTGCTTCATAAACATGTCACAATATATTAATATCTATTATCAATAATAATAATATCTATTGAAAGTAACACAAAATGTACAAATATGTTCTTCTCCTTTTGACCACCAGGTGGCGATGTTGATCTGTGCAGGATTCCTCATTGCATGGATCCCCTATGCTGTTGTGTCGGTCTGGTCAGCTTTTGGGAATCCGGATTCCGTCCCAATTGAATTTTCTGTGGTACCAACTCTGCTGGCAAAATCGGCGGCAATGTATAACCCCATCATTTACCAATTTATCAACTGCAAATGCCCATGCTTCAGATCCAGCAAGACGCTGCAAAAATCCAATTCTAGGTACAGTGTGACAAATAAACCCAAATCATACCACTCACCAGTATTCCCTGTTTTAGATGCTAAACTGTCTATAAAAGACATTTATTTTAATGGGCCTGGAGAGCCGAAAAATTATTCTTGGATAAGATCCGCTAATTCCAAAGGAAAGCGTAAGGCCTCATGCACACTGGACGTTTTTACAGCTGCTTCTAGGGGCGTCTGCGTTTTTTTTCCTGCCTCTAAATGCCCCTTCATGTTAGCCTATGTGTCCACGCACACTAAAACTGGCTACACATTATATCATTTTTTTGTTCCATTTTTTGGGGATTTACCTCCAACTATGTAGTGCAAGTTCCTGCCTGATTGCATACAATTTAAAAGTATTTAGGTTAGACCTCATATTATATGGTTTTGGTAAATCTAAAGAAAAATTGTACAAGAAAATTGCAGAATGTGTAGCCAGCTTTAAACTTTAAAGCCCGAGGGCTTTCACACCGGAGCGCTGCGCTGGCAGGACGTCAGGAAAAGTCCTGCCAGCAGCTTCTTTGGAGCGGTGTGTTTACTGCTCCTCCACCGCTGCTCCCCATTGAAATCAATGGGGCAGTGCTGGGATACCGGCGGCAAAACGCCGCTATTGCGGCGCATTGCGGGCGGTTTTAACCCTTTCTCGGGCCGCTAGCGGGGGGTAAAAGCGGCCCACTAGCGGCCGAAATGCGACGCTAATTCAACGGTAAAACGCAGCTAAAAATAGCGGTGTTTTACCGCTGACGCTATGGCCGGCCCAGTGTAAAAGGGCTCTTATGCCCCGTACACACGGTCGGACATTGATCGGACATTCCGACAACAAAATACATGGATTTTTTCCGACGGATGTTGGCTCAAACTTGTCTTGCATACACACGGTCACACAAAGTTGTCGGAAAAACCGATCATTCTGAACGCGGTGACGTAAAACACGTACGCCGGGACTATAAACGGGGCAGTAGCCATTAGCTTTCATCTCTTTATTTATTCTGAGCATGCGTGGCACTTTGTGTGTCGGATTTGTGTACACACGATCGGAATTTCCGACAACGGATTTTGTTGTCGGAAAATTTTATAGCAGGCTCTCAAACTTTGTGTGTCGGAAAATCCGATGGAAAATGCGTGATGGAGCCCACACACGGTCGGAATTTCCCACAACAAGGTCCTATCACTCATTTCCCGTCGGAAAATCCGACCGTGTGTACGGGGCATTAGAGGTAACACAGGATGCTGCATCCAACTAGGTGAGTATGTGGTTTGTAGTTTTAAAGTATAGCTAAAGGCAGAGAGAAGATAAGTTTAACCACTTCAGCCCGGAAGATTTGCCTGCTGAATGACCAGGCCATTTTTTGCGATTCGGCACTGCGTCGCTTTAACTGACAATTGCACGGTCGTGCGGCGTTGCACCCAAACAAAATTGACATCCTTTTTTTCCCACAATTAGAGCTTTCTTTTGGTTATATTTGATCATCTCTGCAGTTTTTATTTTTTGCGCTATAAACAAAAAAACATTTTTTTTTTTTTTTAAAAAAAGCAAATTTTTTTCTCATTTTAGGCCGATATGTATTCTTCTACATATTTTTGGTAAAAAAAAATTGCAATAAGCATTGATTAGTTTGCGCAAAAGTTATAGCGTCTACAAAATAGGGGATAGATTTATGGCATTTATTATTTATTTATTTTATTTTTTTACTAGTAATGGCGGCAATCTGCAATTGGCATTTATACAGTGATCAGTTCTATAAAAATGCATTGTTTACTGTAAAAATGTCACTGGCAGGGAAGGGGTTAACACTAGGGGGCGATCAAGGGGTTAACTGTGTTCCCTGTGTGTGTTTCTAACTGTAGGGAGAGGGGACTGACTTAGAGGAAAGGACAGATCGTGATTCCTAGCTATTAGGAACACACGATCTGTCACTCCTCACAGAACAGAACAGGGATTTGTGTGTTTACACACACACGTCCCTGTTCTGCCTCTCGTGCCTGCGATCGCTCGTGGTCAGTGGTCATCACGACTGTCGGCCACGAGCATGGGCACCCCGCGATGCAGCGGGCGCGTGTGCCTGCTATCCCGCTTAAAGGAGCCGATGGATAGCTACGACGGTTCACGGGATCGTGCCGACCTGCCGCAGTATAATGATGGTGGCTGGTCGGAAAGCGGTTAAACACCTGTCAGTTGTTATTGCTGTTCGTGCCCCCGTTAGGCAGATTTACCCTCTCTATTTGACCTGTTTACCATTATCATTGAAAGTGAAAGTAAAGGAAAATCCCACATTTTGGGTTGTGCTCAGAAAAGTAATAGAGGGAAAATCTTCCAATGGGAACACTAATTCTGGTTACCTTGGGATCTCCAAGGAGTTCCCTTTAATTAGGGACTTCCTCTCACTTCCTGTTTTGCTATGGGACACAGATGGCGAAAAAAACAAAAAATCTGACAGGGGTTTTAACCCTCCCTTTCTCTATCCAAAATGAAAGTTTTGCCTATATTTCTACTTTAATTCTGGAGTGTGGGCAGTTGGGTTGCAGTGCGATAGCATTCAGCTTTCAAAGAAGACCCAGCCACTACAGAGGTTGTCTTTGGGTTGTCCCCCACAAACTTTGGATTGTCCCCAGAAAAGTAATAGAGGGGAAATCTTCCAACGGGGACACTAGTTCTGGTGGCCTTGGGGTACCCGAGGATTTCCCTTAATTTGCAGGGATTTCCTCTCACTTCCTGTTTGAAAATAGGACAGGAAGTGAAGGTAAATTCCCTATGAACTAACAGGCAGGGGCGACCCGTCTATTAAGGGCGCATGGGCAACACTCCCTCTATCACGCCACCTCCTATATGTAGAATGGATAGATTCATGCATTGCATGAATCTATCCATGGCCGCCATGGCCACCCCCCTATTCAGGCACCTGGCCCCTTTTCGGATGCCGGGCGCCTGAATTACAGCGGCGGGGGTGTTTTTTTAAAGTATACGATTAGAGCCATAGGCTCTAATAGGCTTCAAAAAAGGTGGACTCGGAGCGCAGAGCATTTGCTTTTCTAACACTGAACGCCTCTCTGCCAATCAGGAAGCGCAGGTCTAATACCCGTCACCTGATTGTCTGAAGGCACAGGTGATCCTATTGGACGGGAAGAAGGGAAGAAGAGATGCACAGGAATCATGGAGGACACAGGAGCCGTTGCCTGACCCGCTGCCTGTCCCACAGCTCGCTGCATTCACCCGCTGCCTGACTCGCCACCAAGATGGGGTAAGTGCCGGTCAGACAGTGGCTGCTTTTGATGGGGCACAGTGGCTGCATTTGACGGCACAGTGGCTGCATTTGATGGGCATAGTAAGGCTGACATTGATGAGTTTTTTTTCAGAATTTTTCAGTTTGCACCCCCCCCCCCAAAAAATAAATACCAGAGTACCAGCCACCACTGCTAACAGGGATTGTAACCCTCCCTTAGGCCCCTTTCACACATTGATGTCCGTTTTCACGGACTCCGCTTGCTCAGCAGGGATGGATCCGATGATCCCCGCTGAGCCGGCGGATGACAGGTCTCTGCTCACTGTGGAGAGACGGACCTGTCAGATCTCCACACTCAGCTATGGGGGATCGGATGAAAAAGGATCCGCCTGTCCGTTTTCACCTGATCCGATCCGCCAGACGGATGGAAAATAGGGTTTCCATCCGTCTGAATTTAGTGGAGCGGAACGGATGTCAGTGGACATGTCAACGCTGACATCCGTCACTCCATAGACCTGCATGGAGCGTCCGTTCAGGTCCGCCTAAACAACTGACAGGCGGACTTGAACGGTCCGCATGTGTGAAAGGGGCCTTACTCTATCCAAAATGTATAATTTTCAAATAATGGCAGTGATCTTGTTCAACTCATAAAGTACTTGTTTACAATTCATTCATACTATTCTTTAGTCACATCACATACCTGTGATGAAGTATGTCCCATGATGTGCAGGCAGCTAGATGATAGAGACAATTTCACTGTCCTGTATTGAACTTCAAATGCTGCAATGGTTAACAGCTTCAGGTCTTCAGGCAGAACAGCAGTACAGATAGTCCAACTGGGACACGCCCCCTCCTGCCCTCGCTTTCATTGAAAAAAGTGATTTTATTGATTACATTGTCTGTAACATGATCTCTGAGTGTGGGAAAATCTGATCTGCCACAGGATTCCATCCCCATTCACAGATCATGTTACAATATAATCAATGAAATGGAGGAGGAGGAGGAGGAAGGAGGGGGTGTGTCCCTGTCAGATCATCTGTACTGCTGTTCTGCCTGAAGACCCATCACAGCACTGGAAGTTCAGAGACAGGAAGAGGACGGGGAATCCCTGCAGTGAAGATTTTTACACGATCCAGCTGTTTGCACTGCTTTGGACTATTTAATTACAGGTAAATGATATGACTAAAGCTTAAAGGATTTTCTTTTTTTCATCTAAACGTTGGCTTAAAAAAAATATGGAGTATATCTCTGCAATACATGTGCATTTCCTGAGGTTTTATCCCTTTAATGACCCTGCAAGTACAAAAAATACCTGTTGATCTTCCAGAAATGCATTGAGTTGCTAATTTCCTATTGTGGTCTGATAACTTACTGTATATTGTAAACTAAGAGATGTCATCCCTTGCCAATTCTCTTTTCTAAACTTCCCAAACTCTTCCCTATCCTATTCTCCACAACATAAAGACTAATTACTCTGTAGTCCCAAAATAAGAATTTGGAGGCCAAATTAGACCTGAGATTACCAATAATAGTAATAATTGAGATAACACAGGAAGTGTGCACAGGACACAGGACAGCTCTTGAATGGTAAATTTAACAGACCAAAATGGAGTGGTGAGAGAAGTTCATTTTTAGAGTTGACATACACTTTAAAGACTTTAAATAGCATAACAACCTGGCAACTAGCATTTTTCAAACTAAGAAGGCAGCGACAGCAGGCTTCATTTTCTTCCCAGTACACATTACCTATACAATGAAGAATAAGGAGGGACAGTACCACATATGGACTTCTAGTAGTAATTGTGGTTCTATTTTTTTTTTTTTTTTTTAGTTATTAATCTTTTATTTGTTTATTACAGGGTCTACACTATAAGCAGAAAATCTATCCAATCAACAACAGGTTAAAGGAGAAGAGAAACATTTAAAAATGGACTGTAATTATTAAATTATTAAAGAGATTTCAGGGTGACCCCTGTATTTTAAAGAGAATTTTATTTTATTTTCCCATGTATGTACATTAGATCTATATATGAACACAAATTTGTAAAGAAAAATGATTTATTGTAAGGTTGTACCATCACTTTAAAGTTGCTTTTTTATGTTGTAAAATGTAATTATAATGGGGCTTATTTTGAAAAAAAACAAACACTTTTGTCGAAAGTCTTTCTTAGGAGTATCTGTTATTTACAGAGAGTATCAGACTAATGTTACTCCGTAAAGGGTAAGTATTTGGTGTTTACATCTGATTTGTGAGCACAAAGGGCAGTTCCCATTTTTGCACAGAGGTTCAGTACCCCGGGATGTATGTACTATCCTGGGGTACTGTGGCACATGTGGGTTGCTGTCTATGAGAATAGGGGAAGGACTGGACTCAGCATAAGTTTTGATCTGAAGCTTAAGCAGACCTCCTCGCTCTTCCACCATCCAGTGAAAATTCCTCGCAAGAAAGAAGGGAATTTGGGACTTTGTATGAAGCAATTGAATAGTGGAGGAAGGTTGATATAAAGTATTTTATTAGCATTGATCTCACAGCATAAAATCATTGTTTGTTTCATGTATACACATATGGAGCGTGCAGAAGCTGAGCAAAATAGATAAGAACAATACATACATAGTAATGCATGATCAGAATAGTAGATGTATAAATAGGTAAAATAAAGGGGGAGATGCTTCAAGCACGTGCCACAGGCACCATGCCCGCCGCTGGCACATGCACCCACAAGATGTCTGCATATCTACAAATTAGTATAAAAACATCCTAAAGTATACTGGTAATGGATGGATAAATAATAGTCCATGTGGAGTATAGCTGTGGCATCAAGTAAAGCTCTACGTGTTTTGTGGGTTTTCCCACTCATCAGGAGCGCATGCAGCAAGCATTTCTATGGAATATATGTAAAAAGATGTAAAAAACTGTATTCTCGAAGGAAAATTTCTCAAAAATGTTCTTTAACCGGTTCAATACCTGGCCTTTTCACCCCCTTCCTTCCCAGACCAATTTTTAGTTTTCAGCGCTGTCACAATTTAAACGACAATTGCGCGGTCGTGCGACGTTGTACCCAAACAAAATTGGCGTCCTTTTTTCCCCACAAATAGAGCTTTCTTTTGGTGGTATTTGATCACCTCTGCGGTTTTTATTTTTTGCGCTATAAACAAAAGAAGAGCGACAATTTTGAAAAAAACACAATATTTTTTACTTTTTGCTATAATAAATATCCCAACTTTAAAAAAAAAAAAAAAAATTTTTTCCTCAGTTTTGGCCAATACGTATTCTTCTATATATTTTTGGTAAAAAAAATCGCAATAAGCGTATATTGATTGGTTTGCGCAAAAGTTATAGCGTCTACAAAATACGGGATAGATTTATGGCATTTTAAAAATTACTAATAATAGCGGCGATCGCGATTTTTTTTTCGTGACTGCGACATTATGGCAGACACATCGGACACTTTTGACACATTTTTGGGACCATTCACATTTATACAGCGATCAATGCTATAAAATTGCATTGATTACTGTGTAAATGTGACAGGCAGTGAAGGGGTTAACCACTAGGGGGCGGGGAGGGATTAAATGTGTTTCCTAGGGAATGCTTCTAACTGTAGGGGGAGGGGACGCACAAGGGGAGGAAACCGATCAGTGTTCCTCCGTACTGGGAACACAGATCGCTCTCCTCTGAGCTGACAGGACGTGGATCTGTGTGTTTACACACACAGATCCACGGTCCGGCCCGGTTAACGGGCAATCGCTGGTGCCCGCCGGGCACACGCACTGGGTCCCGAGCAACGCGGCGGGTGCGCACGCGCGCGCCCCCTAGGCAGCCGGGAACCCGAGGCCATCATATGACGTCCACCCAGGATGGGAGATCCCATGTGTGGACGTCATTTGTCTATGGCTGGGTAGGGAAGTGGTTAAGAGTATGGATGATTAACTAACAACACTCACCAACCTGGACAGCAAATGCAACGCGGGATAGCTGGCACATGGTCGGCCGAGAACACAACCCCACCACGGGAGCTGAGGCGGCATAGTACAGGGATGCAACATCAGAGGGTAAAAAAGCGTGCAAGAAATAGAGAAGGACTCCTTGTGGCAAAGGTTGAGGTATACTTCATAAAGCAGGAGTATCTAGGAACAAAATATTGAATATGTGTATAATTATAACAGCAACATATTCTGAGTAATAGTAGTAATTTTATATATAAGTGAACCCAGTGTAGCTCCACAAGAGATGGTGATAAAGTAGGAATAGTGCCCAAGAGTATGGGAATATATGTAAAGTAATAAATGGATACATGGGTCTATAAAAAATGTGAAAAAAACTAAAAGGATATGTGACAGGTAGAAAAATGTAATTAAAAATAGACAAAATGTTTAACTCAAAAAAAATGAGCAACAAAAGAAATATTCTAAGCCAAAGAGGAAAATCTTACCAATGCTGCATCAGGCACCATCAGAAGATGGACGTGACTGGTGTGCAATAGTGAAAATTCCTCAGCAGATAATAGGTATCCATTTTTAACTCCTAATGGGCTGCAGCATACCAATTTTGAAGCAGAAGTGGAGGCTTACAAGAGTCCCTGGTCAAACAAAAAATGACTGACTGACAACTCAAGGTTATTTTTGGAGTTAGCGTGGCTGTGGTGAAGCCCTGGGCTCTAAGCTGAGTGGAAGATTAAATTGTTAACAGGTTGCAGCTCTTGGGTTTGCCCCACCAAGTGGTTGCAGGAGCTAGGTGGCTATGTTGAGGAGATTGGATGGAATGTGGCAGCGGGTTGGTGTCTGGGCAGGGATCAGGGCAGGTGGCAGGTACAAGAGTAGTAAAAGTCTAGTCAGGCGAGATCGCGGTAGGCAAGAGAGTAGTTAAAGTGGTTCTAAGGGCAGAAGGTTTTTTTCCTTAATGCATTCTATGCTGGCACTGGGGAGCTACAGTTCGAGGGAACCATGAATGCCAACATGTACTGTGATATACTAAAGCAAAGCAAGATCCCCCTCCCTCCAGAGGGTAAAGGTGATGTCTTTAAAGCATGTCTCCAGACATAAACCCTATTGAGCATCTGTGGGGCATCCTCAAACGGAATGTGGAGGACTGAAGGTCTTTAACATCCACCAGCTCCGTGATGTCATCATGGAGAAGTGGAAGAGGACTCCAGTGGCAACATGTGAAGCTCTGAGGAACTTCATGCCCAAGAGAGTTAAGGCAGTGCTGGAAAATAATAGTGGCCACACAAAATATTGACACTTTGAGCCCAATTTGGACATTTTCACTTAGGGGTGTACTCACTTTTGTTGCCAGCGGTTTAGACATTAATGGTTGTGTATTGAGTTATTTTGAGGGGACAGCAAATTTACACTGTTATACAAGCTGTACACTCACTACTTTACATAGCAACGTGTCATTTCTTCAGTGTTGTCACATGAAAAGATTTACAAAAATGTGAGGGGTGTACTCATTTTTGTGAGATACTGTATAGCTTAACACTGTTCATATGGAAAGCTTAAAAACCTTTCTCGGTTGGTACAATTTAATATACGATTAAGTTATAAATACAGTATTATTACATGCTTCTTCATAGCATAGTAGATATTAGGTAGGCTTTCCACTAAATCCATTGCATCAACATTGAGTCCTCTTCCTTAGGATAGATTGGTATCTAACACAATAGTTATATGGCATATATTGTGCATACATATCAGTCAGCACAGGTATAAGCCATTTCCCAGGCAGACACAAGAGGGAGGGGACCCCAAACAGAAAGGACAGAAGACTGAAAATCCTAAGGTATGATGTGTTAAAAAGGTCCACCAGGTACAGGAGATGCAAAGGTACAAGGAACACATTATTTAATAGGTTAAGCATTGACATATCCTCATATATGCCAAAAAATGGAGATCCTCAAATTGTCTACTAAAGATGCAAAGTTATTCAAAAATGCCATAAGTCCAGAGGCCCAACCTTTGCCAAGTGTCAGCCGGTGGCCACATCTAGTTCAATGAATAGAAAACCTCCATATACAGAATTCTATACCCATAGTTGACCCAGAGGAAGGCAAAAAAAAAACAAATATGAAGCATGAAAAAATGGATAGTAACCGCATTTGGAAAAAAAAAATCCAAACTAATAAAAAATGTTAAATGATAATAACCAGCAGCCAGCAAATAATCCATTTAATCTTCAATTACAAAACAATATAAAAAGTGTACATGCAGCGCTAAGTCTAAATATCAATATAGAACGTCCATATTTTATTCAAAAGTAAATGCATAATGGTGCTTTAAGCAATGAAGTCTATTTGGATGATATATATGACAGGAGAGCCCAACACCAGCTTAAGTGTAGAAACAAAGCACTTGGCATCAGTGTGATCAAGCCAAGCAACTTACCAGATAATGTGGGCCCCCCAAATTATAGAATGGTCTCAATGCTTAATGATGATATATCCAGAGCTCTGAGTCACTCCAATGAAGAGAGGGATGGTAACCTTCAGTCAGATCACCAAGGACTTTATCAAACAGTAATGGAGGCTGTGCCTGGGAGAGAAGACATCACACAAGTTAAGTCTGGTGCACATGTGCGGGTGCACTTGTCTATGATCTGGCTGAAAGTTACCATCCCTCTCTTTCACTGGAGTGACACGGAGCTCTGGATATATCATCATTAAGCTTTTTGTGACCACTCTATTATTTGAGAGTCCACATTATCTGGTAAGCTGCTTGGCTTGATCACGCTGGTGTCGAGGGCTTTGTTTCTACACTAAAGCTGGTGTTGGGCTCTCCTGTCATATCTATCATCCAAATGGACTTCATTGCTTAAAGCACCATTATGTATTTACTTTTGAATATAATTCTATATTGATATTTGGACTTGGCGCTGCATGTACACTTTTTATATGAAGCATGGTCCAGTCTGCTTCATTGGGGTAAAAATATTCCTATCTGATTGTCTGAATGCAACCGGCTATTCTCTGGATTAACAGTCTCTGGTGTTATTACCTATATACAATGATACTGTTCTCGCAACAGATCTTTATGGTACCTGAAGGACACAAGCAGAATTCCTATAGGCTGCAGTAATTTTCCCAGTTTCGTTACAGCAGACTTCAACCCCCACCATCCATCTGTAGCACTGCCCCGTAGGGGCTGCTCAAAGATTCTGTACCCCACTGGTTGCCTTGACCTTGAAAGTCCTCCAACACCTCTGACACTCTGGGTTCTGACATTTTCTGTTGTGAACAAAAGAACTTAAAGGCACACACACACACATATATAGTAAACCAGTTAGATTTATTTATTGAATAATTATTGGCAAATGAATTCAGCAATAGGAAATTTGTAACATTCAGGAGATAAGACACGGGTTAGAAAATGTAATGGCAAAACCAATTAGGAAATATACAACTAGGGCACTTTAAGAATGTAAAACCAGCAGACTTTAACTCTGGATATAGTCTACCCTGTTTCCCCGAAAATAAGACCTAGCGTGATTGTCAGTGATGGCTGCAATATAAGCCCTACCCTCCCAAATAAGCCCTACCCTATTTCCCCGAAAATAAGCCCTTCCCTGAAAATAAGACCTACAAGGACTTTAACTAGGGATTATTTGGGGGGTAGGGCTTATATTGCAGCCATCACCGACAATCACGATAGGTCTTATTTTCGGGGAAACAGGGTATGGCTACAGGCCGAAAAAGGGTAGAGGAATGACTGGACTTCCGTCAGACCTCTCCCTTTAATTTACTGAGGCCACAGTCCCAGTAATGTATAAACTCTAAATTCACATTAAACAAACAACTATAGGGTTCTTGTCCCAATATTTTAACAGGATGCTTTGTTGCACAAATGTTCTTATACCTTGTGGGCAGGGATTCTGCAGATATTCTGAACAGAAAGGTGCTTGAGTCTTCAGCTAGCTATTTGAGATGTGCACAACGTGTCCTGGCAAACAAGATGTACACTAGATTCTCTAAGTGTGAATTAAAGTGTAACAAAGGGGTCCCCTTGCAGGCTTGGTGGAGTGAATAAGGCAACAGTGTCTGCATGCAGTGTCCTTTGGTGTAAAAGGAATGGGCAAGTGCCCATTTACAAATCCCAGCGACCTTCTGTTTTGAAGAATGGCATGAGGGCTCCACAGCAGGCCTCTGCAAAACCTGGCTCAAGGGACAGCGCTTGACCATGCGTTACACCGCCCTACCGTCCAGCTGGATCTGGCGTGGATGTGATGAGGGCAGCTTCCAGGCTGCCACTGAACGATCAGATGTGGCTGGCAGCGGATGCACCCGCACCCGCTTGTGATGACTCTCTCCCTGTAGCACAGGCCGCAACCCGGCCGCAGCACAACCTACAGCCCGAGTCACTGCTTACAGATCCTGACTGTGGTCCCAAGAGAGCGATCCCATCCTCCCCCAGGCTTTATTTTCCCTCTCCCAGCATTTTGTTCTCTCTCCTCCAGCTGGCTGGTACTTGAAGTCCACAACAACCCAACTTGAGTGCAAAACCTGGCTCTTTGGGCTACATGTCCCAAAATGATTTGCTCCATTTTTAGGTCCTATTCACTTTGTTTTCAGGATATGTTGACATAGAGTTCAAGCTGAGCACTGCGAGGGAACAGTCCCACTGTAACAAGTGATGCAAAGTGTCTCCTGATAATGCAGGCAATATTAGCCTGGCTACACAGCAATTTCCTTTCTCAGAGAAATGTATAGAAGGTACATAAAGCCCTGTCAAATTCTATTCAGTTGATTAAAGAGGAACTGCAGTCTGCTCACATAATTTGTAATAAAAACACCTTTGCCATTCTGAAGCTTCCCTCCAACCAATTTGCATATTATTTTATATATACTGTGATTCTGAACTTGCCAAATATGCTGCAGAAATCTCCCTCCACTGAGTCTGGTTGCAATCATTTTAACTGTGGGCAGCTGAAGCTGCTGCCTGTTCACTTCCTGGATTTATACAGACAAACAGAGGCACATCTCCAGCTCTGCAGCTCTCATGGGCCCTCTTATGACTCATCCCCCCTCCCTTCCTGGCAAACTCTCACAAGAGTGAGATAGAGAGCAGTGCGTGATGTCATAAGCCTAGGCTTTTTACCAGACAAGAAACAGAAGGTAATCTGTATAAGGTATTTACTGGCATAAAAAAATGTTTTACTTTCCAAAGTTAAAACAACAAAGACAGAAGATTTAATAAATGGTAAGTTGAAAAAATGACTGAAGGTCTGCTTTAACTTGATGTACCAGGGTAAACGTAGATGGTATTTATGTATAAAGGCAAGAAAAATATTCCTGATATGAAGTGTGTCTAAAAGGACTAGGAAAGCTGACATCAACAACAGCTCTTATTTTATAAACCAGGAAAACACAGGAATCCATTGCAGATGATCCAAGTTTACTTTTTATTCTGCTGACTGCAATAAAGTGTTGAAATTGAATAGGTTACTATGAGTTAGTACATTAAACACATTGCCATTGTTTACTATCACTGCAATTAAAGCTTATCTAAACCGCCAAACTAAAATGTAACATAGTGCGCCTTACTAGTCCTTATTTTTGTTGGCTGCATTTGTTTTCTTTATTTTTTAATCAGTCTTTTTCCCCTTTATTTTCACCCATTGAGCCTGTTAATAATACACTTCCTGTCCCTTCGTGGCTGTCTTCATTGAATATATGGAGTGAGCTATGGTTGTCCACCAGGCTAGACTTCAAACATGTCTGCCTTTGTTCATTTCATGGGACTAGTAGTTTACACAAGAGAGATAACATTGTTTGTGCTTCCAGTTCAGGACTAGTAAACTGCAATTTACTATATATATTAAAAAAAGAGAGATGAGTTTCAGCACAGATAGTGTTATTCATTGCTCATAGGTAAGTAACTTGGTACTTATCTATGAGCAACATAGGCGTGCACAGGGGGCGTGCCAGGTGTGCAAAATTATTAGTATCTCTGTCCATCCATTTCTCAGATATACACAGCTCTGCCACACATCTCTGCCTGGGTGAGCCCTGTTTTTATCTCTTGCAGTTGTTACGCTTACAGGTCTTGTCCCATCGTCAGCCTGTGAAGGAAGATCATCATACTGAAAAGCTTAAAGAGGTTGTAAACCTCCCTGCAGTACTAGAATAAGGCTTACCTATAGGTACTGTAAATATCTCCTAAACATGTGCCGTTAAGGAGATATTTACTGTATACTGCCCCGATGATGTCATTGGCGCGTGAGACCTGAAGGAATGGCCGCCCTTGGCGTTTCTTCAGGAGTGAGTCATGTGACATCACGTGGCTCCAGCAAGTCACATAGCTGCAGTCTGTGGCCCTGAAGGAAGAGGGGCAAACATGGATGCGGCCTGCAGTGGGGACTGTGTTGTTTGCAGGTGTCACATAATGTGCTAGTATGCGACGCATACTAGCACATTATGCCTTTACTTTGCAGGGAAGGGGAAAACTTTTTTTTTTACCGCAGGGTTTACTTCCTCTTTAAAGTGTTACTAAACCCACAACAATAAAGTTAGTCTGTATATACAGTAAAGCATGCTTGTTATACTCACTGTGGAACCTAAGGAGTTAATTCTCTGCATTGTGTATGACGGCTGTTTGATCCTGTCTTCTCTGATCCTCCTCTTCTTTAACTGACTCCAACCCATCTCTTGTTAGAACAGAGCATTAGGAGTCAGGCTGCACATGCTCAGTTTGGTGTGTATTGCTAGGGAGTTTTATTGTTTTCTTGGGAGAGTGCATGTGATCAGCACATGGCCAATCAGCACTGTCCAGACAGAGGGTCAGGGAAGAATGAAAACTCCTTATACAAGCTTAAGCAGACACTGATACAAGTCACTAGATTGTTATATACTGCTGATGAAAAAAGGTATTTAGCAGTTTATATTTACTAAAATAATTGCATTTACATGTTCTGTGTACTGTGGGAGACCAGATATAGTGAATGCAGGTTCTGGGTTTAGTAACACTTTAATGCTCTGTGAATTTATTCTCTACTATGAGCATGTCCATTGTTATCACAGGAATACAGCAGCACACCTGATTGGCTCTATCTGCTGTTTCCACCTCTCCCATTCTGAGCTCTGCTGTAAATGGACTGCTGATACCAGATAATTTAGGTACTTACATGGCTTGTATTCAAAAATACTTTTAGGCATGTATTCATAAATACAAAGCTGCAATTTTTTTTTCTAATCTGCTTGGTATTTAGTGTTAAATCTCATTTTCTAGTCTGCAATAATGGAATACCAGGTAGATTTGATTGCTTATCATGGGCAATGTTGTTGTTTTTTTTAGTTATATTCATTTTTCAGAATCAGCCCCAGTATGTCTTACTAAATGTATTATTTAAAAAGAAGATACAGTGCCATGAACCCATAGTTCTGCAGCCAGGATTCCAGTTGCAGGAATACATTGTTTGAAGGTCCGTGGATGTCTACAGAAGGTATACAAACCTCTAAAATACGTAAAACACGTAAAAAACACATGATATACTGTATGATGCAGACCTAAATGCCAAAAGCAGCACCGATTATGTATTATATTGCTTTATATTTGTATCTATTTGTAATTTATATTTCACAAACTTTTGTGGCGATTAAGCCATGATGATAAATAAAATTATTATATGTCATTAATTGTGTGTGTTATTTGTAAGATAAAGTGCTATTCTGACTCCGATTGTTGTGAAGCGACTATCCCTTGTGAGACCTCTATGCCTGGCCTGTATAAGATATAATCACTGAGGACAATTCTCATCAGATAGCTTGAACTCACCTAATACTCATCCACAGGGATGCTTTTATTCTGAACATCAGGTTACAGCAGATGACAGGATACAAACAGATGAATAGGTTGTGGTATTTATGCGGTCAAAAGATGATACAGTCTGTAGCTTACTTATGTAGAATACATGTGCCCATGTTACACGTGGCCTGTTAAGCTGTCTCCATCACACAGGAAGTACAAACACAGGAAGAAGGGTGGAGCATTACACAGGAAGAAGGGTGGAGCATTACACAGGAAGAAGGGTGGAGCATTACACAGGAAGGAAGTGTGTCATAAATCAGACAAAGAAATAACAAATAGGTGCATTACCACAAAAGGTCACAAGATGGCAGCAAGTAAACTAAACATAAACATCCATAGAAAAATGGTTAGGAAAACAATATATATCAATTCTATGCCCCGTTGGGGCAGCACACTCCCCATCTGCATTGGTAAATGTCACTATATACATCAGAACGGTAGTGATGCAACTGCAAATAACAACAGTGTAATTTGCTGGATGTCTTGAAGACCTGAAATAAAGAACATGCATATAATGCAATAACAATAACTCCTAATTCAAGGCTTCAAGATATGTCAACTTAAAGTGGTGTTCTGGCCAAAATTATACTTTGTAAATAAAAATCCCCCTATAATACACAAGCTTAATGTATTCTAGTAAAGTTAGTCTGTAAACTAAGGTCTGTTTTGTTAGTTTATAGCAGTAGTTTTGTGTTATCTTATAAAACTTACAGCAGGCCGTGGCCATCTTAAGTCTGGGCATCTGAAGCCAGACTGTATTTCCTCCTGGATCTCATCCTTGCAGATCTCGCACATGCTCAGTGCAGCACAAGCAGTGTAATAGGTTTCAGGTCAGGTTTCTATAGCAACGGCAGTGTCAGAGGAAGTTGCCGCCCCTTCCCAGAAGGCATTGCAAACAGGAAATGATGCGATGGGCCGCAGCCAGGGAGGAGGAAGTGAAAAATGAATACAGCAGATATACAGTAGGTGCTGAGAAAAAAAATAAAAAAATATCCAATTTGTTTACAGTGCACAGTTTAGTGAGGGATGCTGAAGAGTTGTAAAAGTGGGTGGAACTCCACTTTAGGTCCAAGACACTTTCTTCTTGAAGTCGCAGGTAGGATCCAGATAAAACGTATGTCAAGGGCGCTCAGAAGGACCAGGCAGATAGTGTCTTTATTGGATGGATGAAGTGGTCTTCAAACACTTAGTCTTAAAACCACTTACAGGATCAAGGATAAGAAGAGGCATAACATGGATGTATGAAGCAGGTGATCCGGCATCAGGAGGTCTCAGTGTATCACAGCTTTCCAGGGATAACGATATGCAGCAGCAGAAGGTCCCAGGATAACCAGCAGGTGAACACCCCAGGCTCTGGGAACACTTGTGAAGCAATTGCGTCGTCTGAGTCAGCGTGGAGCATGAATCCCGGAAATGACGTCAGCGGAAGGGGACAACAACCAGCATGGACTGCAAACAGGAAATATGTAATCAAAATGGGACGCGTTTCGGAACTACTGATTGGTTCCTTCTTCAAGCCAATGACCTGTCCCAGAATGCCTGTCTCTGTATGCAGTGTAGCAGAGCCACATATTTGCCACCGTTACCCTCTCCCTGTCATTGGTTGTTAAGGACGCTGTTGGCTTTACAACTGACAGCTTCCTAGCAACCAGTGATGCTGCAGTGAGCAAAACCTGATGCAGAAGCTGAGACACTAAATCCCCATCAGGTTTTTTTCCGCCTTGTAATTGACAGCAGGCAGCAGGTAGATTCTATAACCAACACCCACTGCCTGCTGCTGCATTGTCTGTGCGACAGGTGCATTGGTGGAGAGGAAGCATGTCTGTATGGACACTCTGGTCTTATTGTGCCTCCACACTTGCTGCATGCCCCAGATTCATGTACCTGTCTACAACAGTTCCCAGACAGCAAGCAATTGAGCTGCAATTTTGAAAATGACTTGCCAGGCTTCACAAGTTTGTTGCACAATTCCAGCAAGTCCGCTTTGCATGACTCCAGATCAACTTTCTTTGCAAACATTCTGCAAGTCTGCTGCTGCATGTGAGTTCCTGCCTGTAATGGGCCGCTACTGAACTGACAAGGAGTCTGTCATTTTCCCTCAAGTGAACCAGCAAAAGCTGAGCAGGAAAGAAGCATAGTGTGTGCAGGAGGAAAGTTGAAAAGGAGTCTGTATATACTCTATATTACCAAAAGTATTGGGACACCTGCCTCTACATGTACATGAACTTTAATGGCATCCCAGTCTTAGTCTGTAGGGTACAATATTGAGTTGGCCCACCCTTTGCAGCTATAAAAGCTTCAACTCTTCTGGGAAGGCTGACCACAAGGTTTAGGAGTGTGTCCATGGGAATGTTTGACCATTTTTCCAGAAGCACATTTGTGAGGTCAGGCACTGATGTGGACGAGAAGGCCTGGCTCGCAGTCTCCACTCATAGTCATCCCAAAGGTGTTCTATCGGGTTGAGGTCAGGACTCTGTGCAGGCCAGTCAAGTTCCACCACCCCAAACTCGCTCATCCATGTCTTTATGGACCTTGCTTTGTGCACTGGTACGCAGTCATGTTGTTACAGGAAGGGGCCATCATCCCCAAACTGTTCCCACAAAGTTGGGAGCATGAAATTGTCCAAAATGTCTTGGTATGCTGACGCCTTAAGAGTTCCCTTCACTGGAACTAAGAGGCCAAGCCCAACCCTTGAAAAACAACCCCACACCATAATCCCCCCTCCACCAAATGATTTGTACCAGTGCACAAAACAAGGTCCATAAAGACATGGATGAGCGAGTTTGGGGTGGAGGAACTTGACTGGCCTGCACAGAGTCCTGACCTCAGCCCAATAGAACACCTTTGGGATGAATTAGAGCGGAGACTGCGAGCCAGGCCATCTCGTCCACATCAGTGCCTGACCTCACAAACGCGCTTCTGGAAGAATGGTCAAATATTCCCATAGACACACTCCTAAACCTTGTGGACAGCCTTCCCAGAAGAGTTGAAGCTGTTATAGCTGTAAAGGGTGGGCCAACTCAATATTGAACTCTACGGACTAAAACACTGATGCCATTAAAATTCATGTGCATGTAAAGGCAGGCGTCACAATACTTTTGGTAATATAGTGTATCTGTATATAGGAAGTTGTCCCTGAAGTTTGCTGAAGTCAAGTGGGCATCCCATAACCTCCTATCCCCATCCAAATTATTAACCCCCTAATGAATAACAAAAAAGCTACGGACTATTTCCTGACTCTGTGTGCCTGTGAAGATTCGGTGTGCCTGGCTGTGCAGGAGTGGGGGATCCTTGTTCATTTGCAGGTCCTATGTGGGGTGTGCTACACCAGATATAATGAATGCAGGGTCCTGGGTTTAGTAACACTTTAATTCACAATGTTAAAATATAACTAAAAGCTATTTTTTTTTAGTTTTGAATGGAGTGGGATTACAACGCTTGTCAGGTTTTTATTGCTGTCTGTGCCCCCGTTAGAGAAATTCACCCTCTCTATTTGTCCTGTTTACTGTTATTACCAAGAGTGAAAGTAATAGAAAATCCCGAGTTTTGGGTTAAAACCAGAACAATAATAGGGGGGTATCTTCCAAAGGGGAAGATTGTGGCTGTTTTGGATTTGTCCAAAACAGCCAAATCTCCCTAATGGGACAAAGATGGTAAAAAAAAACAAAAAACTGACGGGGTTATACCCTCCCTTACTCTATCCAAAAAAAAAAAGTTTTGCTTTTAGTTTTATTTAACCATGCTTTACAATAGCTGGCAAAAATACACCGTGACCTTGCCAAAGGTTTCAGAATGTGAAGGGGACACCTACGCTGGCTTCAGCCTCACTAAAGAACTAGCACAGGATACTACTGTTTAACCACTTAGTGCCCACACTATAGCCGAAAGACGAATACAGCGTGGCCTTAAAATGCCAGGAAGACATACATGGACGTCCTCCCCTTCTCACGCGGCACACTCTGTGATCTCCGAGTCCTTGGGACTTGGCTGTTCACAGAGCGAGGTAAAGGGCCAATCACAGTGGGCCCTTTACCACGTGATCAGCTGTCAGCCAATGACAGCTGATCACGGAAGTAAACAGAAGCCAGTTTTTAGCTTTTTTTTCCTTCACGCTGTCAGCATGAAGAAAAGAAGAAAACTGTTAACCCGGCTTCTGTTAGAGGGACATCGTTCCCCTTAGTGATCACCAGTGCTGCTAATCAGTGCCGCTAATCAGTGCCCACCAGTGCCACCTATCAGTGCCCATCCATTACTGCTAATCAGTGCCCATCAGTGCCCACCAGTGCCACCTATCAGTGCTGCCATCAGTGCCCATCACTGCCTTATCATCAGTGCCTCCTATCAGTGCCCATTAGTGCCACCTATCAGTGCCCATCAGTGCCGCCTATCAGTGTCCCCTCTCCATGCCGCCTATCAGTGCCCATCAGTGCCACCTATCAGTGTCCATCAGTGCCACCCATCAGTGCCTCCTAATCAGTGCCCACCACTGCCACCTATCAGTGCCCATCAGTGCCGCCTATCAGTGCCCATCAGTGCCATCTCATCAGTGCCCATCAGTGCAGCCTATCTGTGCCCATTAGTGCCACCTATCAGTGCCCATCAGTGCTGCCTATCAGTGCCCATCAGTGCCACCTCATCAGTGCCCATCAGTGCCGCCTATCAGTGCCCATCAGTGCCACCTCATAAGTGCCCATCAGTGCAGCCTATCAGTGCCCATCAGTGCCACCTCATCAGTGCCCATCAGTAAAGGAGAAAAATCACCTGTTTGCAAAATTTTATAACAAACTATGAAAAACGTTTTGTTTTGTTTTTTTCAAAATTTGCGGTCTTTATTGTTTGTTTAGCAAAAAAATTAAAAAATCCAGTGGTGATTTAATACCACCAAAAGAAAACTATATTTGTGTGAATAAAAATGATAAAAATGTCATTTGGGTACAGTGTAGCATGACCGCGCAATTGTCATTCAAAGTGTGAGAACGCTGAAAGCTGAAAATTGGCCAGGGCAGGAAGGGGATATAAGTGCCCAGTAAGCAAATGGTTAAAAAAAAAACACCTACACATGGGAAAATCAGAGCTTTAGAATAGTAAATACGTTTATTCCATATTTACTTGGTTACTATTTACTTGATAATATAATTTGTTCTTATACAAAAAATATATATATTTGAGTTCCCTTTTGTGTGCTAGGAATCAGCATGATACAAAAGGGAGACAGTGGGGACCGCATCATGAATTACACATCAGGACATTCTGGAAGGACTGCAGCATCCGGCTCATACATTTACACAGCAGCAACGGTGTCACACATCCAGCATCAATCAACATCACATTTTTCTCAGTACATCTTCAGAAATTTTAGATTTTGCCTGTGAAATATTAATAAATGTCTATATAAGTGTAAATAGGATGTATGTGTTTAAAAAAAGCCAGGACAATAAAAAAACAATAGAATCATTACAATGCCATACATACTGTATATACATATATGTCTTGTAATGGGAGACGTGTGCTTGGTCACATGCCTCCCTTGTGCTCCGTGGCTGAGAGGTGGTGGTGGGGGGGGGGGACACCTCTACTCTTTATCCTTCACTACCTGACCTGACCATGTACATTCAGCCCTTTGGGGTGGGCATGGGGTTGGGCAGGTTCCCAGCACACACTGACAACTGGCATGGCACCCAGCCTGGTCTAATCAGTGTACTTTTGGGTGTCCAACCTGTGGCCCAGGGGCCGCATGCGGTCCAAGATGCCTATGAATGCTACCCAATACAAATATTGTTAACTTACTCAAAAAATGTTGATTTTTTTGGAATGTTTTTTAAAAATGCATTTACACATAAACACATGCAGCCAAAGAAAAATTTGACAGTGTCTCTTTATTGGATTTTTATACGTTTTCTCTTCCCAAAGAAAAATCTCCCACTCTTCACAATCACACCTTATTCAGGCCAACAGTTTTTGGCAGCACCTATATTTGTGAGCAAATGTTGTTAAGGATGAAGCACACAAAGGGCAAAATTAGAACCAAAATACCTGATGAGCACCTTAAAGCGGCGTTCCAGTCCCCTATGTCTTTTTTTTTTAATCTCTGCCGTAATTGGCTCCAATTCAAAGTTAACATTTAGATAATGATATTAATTTTGTCCCATTTAGTTGATGTTTAAATCGTTTAAACCTAACCTGATCTGGGAAGCAGGCAGGGTCCATCTTTCAAGCCCTCTTGTATTCATTTCTGGAAATCGGTGCAGAATCAGTGCAGCTGGCTACCCATCATGCACCTCCCAATCTCGCACCTGCGCAGTAATGCCACTGCGTGGCGCTCTTTCGTCTTGACACGTTGCTATAGCAATGGTGATGTCGATGGAAGTTTTCGCCCCGTTGCTTTAGCAATCTGTCATTTAAAGAAAATCCGGTCCGGAAATCAGCTAAGATTTCAGTATTAGGCGATTCCCATGGACTCCTGGGATAGAGGATGCTGATATTCCAGGAGTCCATGGGAATCGCCTAGTTATGCCATCGCCTAGGGGGCCAGAGCCAAAAGTGTCCAACACAATAAGGAAAATAAGGTATTTTTAAAAAAAAAATTATTTGCCATTTGAAATATAGAGGAGGATGGAAAATGAATTGATCACATGTTAAAAAAATGGGTGGAACTCCACTTTAGGAATTGAGAATCGCTACTACATCCATCGAACCAGAGATTGATTCGTTTATCAAAAACAGTGTCAAATATTGCACTAGTTTTATGTTGCCCTCGTTTACTTTTATAGTAAAAAATATTACAAAAAAATGAAGTTATTTTACTCAGATAGGTATATTATCTATGTAGCACCCTCTAGGTAGTTAGGTGCTAGAGATACAGTGCCTTGCAAAAGTATTCGGCCCCCTTGAACTTTTCAACATTTTGCCACATTTCAGGCTTCAAACATAAAGATATAAAATTTTAATTTTTTGTGAAGAATCACCAACAAGTGGGACACAATTGTGAAGTGGAACGAAATCTATTGGATATTTTAAACTTTTTTAGCAAATAAAAAACTGAAAAGTGGTGCGTGCAAAATTATTCGGCCCCTTTACTTTCAGTGCCTCAAACTCACTCCAGAAGTTCAGCGAGGATCTCTGAATGATCCAATGTTGTCCTAAATGACTGATGGTGATAAATAGAATCCACCTGTGTGTAATCAAGTCTCTGTATAAATGCACCTGCTCTGTGATAGTCTCAGGGTTCTGTTGAAAGCGCAGAGAGCATCATGAAGACCAAGGAACACACCAGGCAGGTCCGTAATACTGTTGTGGAGAAGTTTAAAGCCGGATTTGGATACAAAAAGATTTCCCAAGCTTTAAACATCCCAAGGAGCACTGTGCAAGCGATCATTTTGAAATGGAAGGAGTATCAGACCACTGCAAATCTACCAAGACCTGGCTGTCCCTCTAAACTTTCAGCTCAGACAAGGAGAAGACTGATCAGAGATGCAGCCAAGAGGCCCATGATCACTCTGGATGAACTGCAGAGAACTACAGCTGAGGTGGGAGAGTCTGTCCAAAGGACAACAA
Source organism: Lithobates septentrionalis (assembly GCA_037952835.1). Taxonomy (NCBI): domain Eukaryota; kingdom Metazoa; phylum Chordata; class Amphibia; order Anura; family Ranidae; genus Lithobates; species Lithobates septentrionalis. The sequence goes on along the minus strand of JBBDGP010000231.1, from coordinate 938,347 downwards.
TCAGTTGTACACTGCACAAACCTGCCCTTTATGGAAGAGTGGCAAGAAGAAAGCCATTTCTCAAAGATATCCATAAAAAGTCTCGTCTAAAGTTTGCCACAAGCCACCTGGGAGACCCACCAAATATGTGGAAGAAGGTGCTCTGGTCCGATGAAACCAAAATCAAACTTTTTGGCCACAATGCAAAACGATATGTTTGGCGTAAAAGCAACACAGCTCATCACACTCAACACTCCATCCCCACTGTCAAACATGGTGGTGGCAGCATCATGGTTTGGGCCTGCTTTTCTTCAGCAGGGACAGGGAAGATGGTTAAAATTGAGGGGAAGATGGATGCAGCCAAATACAGGACCATTCTGGATGAAAACCTGTTGGAGTCTGCAAAAGACCTGAAACTGGGACGGAGATTTATCTTCCAACAAGACAATGATCCCAAACATACAGCAAAATCTACAAAGGAATGGTTCACAAATAAACGTATCCAGGTGTTAGAATAGCCAAGTCAAAGTCCAGACCTGAATCCAATCGAGAATCTGTGGAAAGAGCTGAAAACTGCTGTTCACAAACGCTCTCCATCCAACCTCACTGAGCTCGAGCTGTTTTGCAAGGAAGAATGGGCAAGAGTTTCAGTCTCTCGATGTGCAAAACTGATAGAGACATACCCCAAGAGACTTGCAGCTGTAATCGCAGCAAAAGCTGGCTCTACAAAGTATTAACGCAAGGGGGCCGAATAATTTTGCACGCCCCACTTTTCAGTTTTTTATTAGTTAAAAAAGTTTCAACAATCCAAAAGATTTCGTTCCACTTCACAATTGTGTCCCACTTGTTGGTGATTCTTCACAAAAAATAAAAATTTTATATCTTTATGTTTGAAGCCTGAAATGTGGCAAAAGGTTGAAAAGTTCAAGGGGGCCGAATACTTTCGCAAGGCACTGTAGGATTTTGAAAGAAAGGTAAGTTTAGGCAGGCCTGGCTGGCAGCCAGGTCTGTTTGTTTTGATCTGGTCTGGGCTGGGAGTGTCTCAGGGTAGCAGCTGGTGACTCACAGGCAGCATCACCGAGACCTCCCTCTTCTTGTTTTAGGGATCCCTGACCAATCCCCAACCTGGATTGGCAGGGAGCAGGCCTCCTTAAATATCAGTCAGCCCAGCTGGGGGGTTGTTGTCGGGTGGAAGAGCTGGAGTGAGAGAGTGTGGAGGCTGCCGGTGCCAATTAGGATGTTCCCCAGTCTGGGGGGGTGACCTTGGGCCTGGGCTCAGGTGCAGTCGGGACCACTTCCAAGAACACATGGAGAAGTCTTGGACCGGAGGCACAAGAGAAAGCAAGGAGAGGACAGCAGGAGAGAGCACTGCTAAGAGACTCCAGGGAGGACAACTGGTCGCATCCAGGAGGATTGGTGAGTGAGGCACAGTCAGAAGGATGGGGGAGGCACGCCTGAGAGGACTGGGAGCTTGCAGTCTAAGATAGGTGCATAACTAGAAGTGTGGACTGTGGGGGAAGGAGCAGTGGGAAAAGGCAGCTGCAGCCAGGAGGGCTGGCAGGCCTGAAGATGGGTTACAGGGCTCGATAGCCGCATGTAGGACAGCTAGAACCAGAGACTTTCTGTTTTGCTACACTATAGAGGCCTGCGGTCTCTGCCTGCAAAGGGCAATTGCTACAGCCTGGCTGAGTCAGTGTCAGGCTTAACCACTTTGTGCTAGCTGTGCCTGAAGATTAGAGAGTATACAATGTGCAGGAGGAGAAAGACCTGAAGATTAGAGAGAAAGTGATGTGCAGGAGAAGAAATTAAGTGTATATACTGGACTGTATATAGTTATCCCAAGCAAGTTCTACCAATCCTATTGGGCATCCCATACTTCCCTTACCCTATCCAAGTTCAATCCCATCAATAAAACAAAAAAAAAACAAAGCACATGGACTGTTCTATGTCTCTGAGTGTCTGAGAGGTGAATGCCAGGCTGGGCAGGGTGACAGACAGACCACAGTTCTTAGCAGCCCCTACGGGAGTCCGGCAAATCTATATCAGTGATCGTTAACTTGTGATCTGCCTGACTTTTTCTGCTCAAAAGCTATCCCTATTATTAGTGTATGTTATGTGTGGCCCAAAACAATTCCTCTTCTTCCAATGTGGCCCAGGAAGGTCAAAAGGTTGGATACCCCGGTGTAATCTATAACTTACTGGGCCAGGCACACCGGACCCCAGTGTAATCCACCGTTTCTTCTGTGCAGCTGATCAGGAGGAATAGATAATGGATCTAGTCAACAAACTTTTTTTGGATAGTGTGGAAACTTCCATATGGGATGACCTTAGCTTCTGCTAATTCTGTAAAGCTGTCCTTAACAGCAGAGTGCTTGCTCCTTTAACCACTTCAATACCAGGCACTCAGACACCTTCCTGCCCAGGCCAATTTTCAGCTTCCAGCACTGTCGCAATTTGAATGACAATTGCGCGGTCATGCTACACTGTACCCAAACTAAGTTTTTATCATTTTGTTCTCACAAATAGAGCTTTCTTTTGGTGGTATTTGATCACCTCTGTGATTTTTATTTTTTGCGCAACAGATAAAAAAAGACCGAAAATTTTGAAAAAAACAAGCTTTTCTTTGTTTCTGTTACTTTTTTTGTAAATAAGTACATTTTCTTCTTCAATGACAGGCACTGATATGGCTGCACTGACAGGCACTGATAAGGTGGCACTGATGGGCACCGATGAGGTGGCACTGATGAGGTGGCACCGACAGGCACTGATGATAGGCACTGATAGGTGGCACTGATGGGCACTGATAGGTGGCACTGGTATGCAGCACTGATGGGCACTCGTAGGCGGCACTGATGGGTGGCACGGATAGGCACTGATAGGTGGGCACTGATGGGCACGGATGGGCACTGATAGGTGGCACTGATGGACACTGATGGGTGGCATTGCTGGGCATCCCTGTTTTTTAAATTGCCACAGAGGTGCCAGTCAGTGCCCATTTGTGGGCACTGATTGGCATATTTTGGACATATTTTTTACATGTGGATGGCCATGAGAATGTATCTGGCCATCCACATGCTGGGGACTTCCCTGGTGGTCCTGGGGGCTTCCCTGGTGGTCTAGAGTGAGCACCTGAGGGGGGGGCTGCGCTGATAAACAATCAGCGCAGACCCCCCCTGTCAGGAGAGCCGCCGATCGTCTCTCCTCTACTCGCGTCTGTCAGAAGCGAGTGAGGAAAAGCCGATCAACAGCTCTTCCTGTCAACATCGTGATCAGCCGTGATTGGACGCGGCTGATCACATGGTAAAGAGCCTCCGCCGGAGGCTCTTTACTGAGATCGGTGTAGCGGTGTGTCAGACTGACACACCGCACCACGGATCGCCGCAATGCGCGTCAATGGACGTCATATGACGCCCAGTCAGGATAACTGAACCACCGCCCGACCATCATTTTGCTATAGGCCGGTCGGTTAATCCCAGGCTTCAGCTTGTCAATTCAAATTCAAAATTGTGACTTAAAGTGATACTAAACACACACTATTTATTTTACATTGGCCTTCCTATTTCTGTATATGGATGATAGCACTGTAATTATTTCAATAGAAAAACACATCTAAGTACCTTTTTACTAATCGATATACAGCTGTCACATGACCCAGATCTCTCCCAGCATGTCTGCAGGGGGAGCTTCTAGTCCTCTGCTGCTGGTAACATGTTCAACATAAACTTAAAAAAAAAAAAAAAAAAACAGCCTTTGAAATACAGAGTAAAAATAAATAATATCGATAAACTGTTTAAAATTGGCATATATGTGTGAAATTAAATCTTTATTATGTTGTGGAAAAATATGGTGTGGGTGGATTTCTGCCAGTCACAGGCTATGTCACGCCCCTCCAGCCTGTGTCTAAGAACAAGAGGGAGGTGAAACCCCCATTAATCTACATGTAATATCCCACCTCCATTATGTTTCGCTGGTTAGTGGGCATGGAGGAGGAGGGAGGGAGTGGGCTGTCATTTACCACTGTGTATACGTCCACAAAGTCACATGGGCTGCTCAGATGTGATAGGGAGGAAATGCTCAGCATAGAAACTCACTGAAAACTGAGCATGTGCAGAGTTGCCACCGCAGCTGCAAAATCAATAGCTGAATTGGGGACATGAATAGAAGGGGGAGATAGAGAAGAGCAGGATCAACCAGGATTTTTGCACAATACAGAAAACGAATCTCATAGTGACTGAGTGTGTATGAACAGCGTGTAATACACCATTTATTGATAGTTTTTTATGATGTGGGTTTAATGTAACCCAACTGTGGTCTTTAAAGCCCACCAATATTATGCACCCTTTGGAACGCCCGCTCCATCTGTAACAAGCTAACATTTGTACATGACCTCTTCATCTCTCATGGCTTTAACATACTTGCCATAACTGAAACCTGGCTTCAAAATTTTGACTCAGCTTCTCCTGCTGCCCTCTTCCATGGTGGTCTCCATTGGACTTACTCCCCCAGACCCAACAGACAGAAAGGAGGTGGAGTTGGATTCCTTCTATCCCCACAAAGCACCTTCCAAGTCCTTCCTAACCCTCCCTCTCTATCCCTCTCTTCTTTCGAGATGCACTGTATTCGTCTGTTTTCTCCCATTTCCCTGAGGATTGCAGCAATTTATTGGTCTCCTGGACCGGTATCGCGCTTTTTTGATGACTTTGCTGCCTGGCTAACCTACTTTCTCTCCTCTGAAATACCCACTATCATTCTTGGTGAGTTCAACATTCCTGTCAATGTTAACAGCCCAACTACAGCTAAACTTCTCAACTTAACCTCATCTTTTGACCTAACCCAATGGACACATACTTCCACTTACTCCAATGGTAATACCCTTGACCTTGTATTCTCCCATCTCTGCAACCCTGACAACCTCACCAACACCCCCTTTCCTCTCTCTGATCACAACCTCATTAGTTTCACTGTATCCTTGCCTCCAACCACCTATCCCTCCAAGCAGTAAACAATTACTTGTAGAAACCTTCGCCACTTTAACCCTTCTCTTCTCTATTCTGCTACTGACCACCTATATGATATAATCTCTCCCCTGTCCTGTCATGACCTGGCCACCTCTGTCTACAACAGTTCACTCTCATCATCACTAGATGCACTTGCTCCTCTAACCACATGCAGAATCAGGCCCCGACCGTTACAACCCTGGCAAACTGACAGCACTAGAAATCTCAAGAGACTGCAAGACGTCACCCTATATAAATCTGCCCTTCTAAAATACAATTCCTGCCTCAATGCTGCCAAACAAGCCTACTTTGTCTCTCTTATTAATACCTTGTCATCCAATCCCCGTGAACCTTTAACTCTCTGCTTCGTCCCCCACCCCCTCTACCCACTAACTCACTCACTGCCCAAGAGATTGCCAATCACTTCAAAGACAAGATTGATGCAATTCATGAGGACATACCTTGCCTAACAGCACATTTAACACTCTCCTCTTTTGAATTGGCTACTACTGAAGAGGTTACAAAACTTTTCTCAGATGCCCACCTAACCAATTGTCCCTTGGATCCTGTTCCCTCACAACTACTACGGTCACCCTCTTCTTCTATCCTATGCTCCCTCACTCACATCTTCAATCTCTCCCTCTCTAGTGGCACCTTCCCCTCCCCTCTAAAACATGCGCAGATCACACCCATCACTTAAAAAGCCCTCACTGGACCCCACCAACCTGAACAACTTTAGACCCATCTCATTGCTCCCATTCACCTCTAAACTTCTAGAAGGCTTAGTCTACAACCGTCTTAGCTCCTACCTCAGTAAAAATAACCTTCTTGACCCCTTACAGTCTGGCTTTCGCTCGCAGCACTCCACGGAAACTGCCTTACTAAAACTCACTAACGATTTACTAACTGCTAAAACCAACAGCCAGTACTCCATACTCCTACTACTTGACCTCTCTGCGGCCTTCTATACTGTTGACCACCCGCTCCTTCTCAATAAACTACGTTCCCCTGGCCTCCGAGATTCTGCTTTATCCTGGTTCTCTGCCTATCTATCACAGCACTCCTTCAGTGTCACCTACAACTCTGTCTCCTCCTCTCTCTGTGTGGGTCCCCCAAGGCTCTGTTCTTGGACCCCTTCTCTTCTCTATCTACACCTCCTCCCTTGGTCACTTGATAACCGCCCACGGCTTCCAATACCACATATACGCCGATGACACCCAAATCTATGTCTACTCCTCACCTCACTCCTTCCGTCAGTCTCCTCTCGCATTACTAATTGACATATCAGCATGGATGTCGCACCACTTCCTTAAACTAAATCTCTGTAAAACTGAGCTATTAAAAATCTCCCCCGCCCATGCCCCCCTTCATGACTTTTCCTTTAAAATCAACAATGCAACTATCAGTCCCTCCCCTCACGCCAGTGTACTAGGTGTAATCCTAGACTCTGACTTGTCATTTCAGCCTCAAATCCAATCGCTGTCAAAAGTTTGTAGAATTTACCTCCATAACATCTCTCAAATTCGCCCCTTTTTAACAAATGAAACCACCAAGCTCCTCATTCACTCCCTTGTTATCTCTCGCCTTGACTATTCCAACTCTGTTAGGTACCTGGTAGTAGAGCCTGACTTGTAAGAGAAGACCTCTCATACAACGCTGGTTCAGGAGCCACTGGAGTGGGGACAGTGGTCTCCTGAGCACAGTGGGGTAGGAGTGCCTGTAGAGCAGAGTATCTGATGCTGAAGTGATGAGAGATCCCACCGGGATGGCTGGACTGCAGATCAGGTGGAGACTGGAGGCAGCAAGCTGGAACACTTGGAGATGCAGAGATCACTGGAGCTGAAGCTGAAGGTGCAACAGCAAGGACAACAGCAGGCACAAGCAGGGTCAGACGGTCCGGGTCAGCAGGGATATGAGACAGGCAAAGCAGCAGGCAGAGGCAGAGTCGGTAGGCAGGCAGAGGTCGGCAACGGTATCAGGCAGGCAGTAGAGGAGTAGTCAGGCAGGCCGGGTCGGATTGGAGCGGGACGGATGGTCAGACAAGCCGGGTCAGATGGGTAACAAACAATCAGGTTCAGGTTAACAAGAATCACGAAGCTGAGACGAAGCAGCAATGTGCCAGAGGCACAGGGGGACTTTTATGTGCACTTTGGCGCCAAACCGGCGCTATCGCGAACGCACGCACGTGCCCTAGCGCTGCGCTGACGCCCGGGAACAACAGGAACTTGCTCAAATGTGCGTAACGGAGCGCGCCGGCGCATAGGCGCATGCCAACGCCCAGGTCCGGCGCCAATGGTACCCTGACATTGCCCCCCCAAGGGGCAAACTCCGGGTGCCCAAAAGCCTTTTCTTTTCAGGATGGTTAGAAAAATAGGCTCGAACTAAACGCCTAGCATGCACATTACTATCTGGTTCCCATGAATTACTTTCTGGGCCGTAGCCCTTCCACTTGATTAGGAACTGGATCTGCCCTTGTCTTTTCCTGCAATCAAGGATAGCCTCAACCTCAAATTCCTCGTTGCCATCAATCACAATAGGTTCAGGAGGTCTAGTTCCTCTACCGGGGAAGGGATCAGGTACAGCAGGTTTGAGCAATGACACATGAAACACGGGGTGTATCTTAAGAGAGTCAGGCAAAGTCAGTTCATATGAAACTTCATTGATCTTTCTTTTAACCGGAAAAGGTCCCATAAATCTAGGTGCCAACTTCTTAGAAGGACGTGCTAGTTTGATATTACTTGTAGAAAGCCATACCTGATCGCCAAGCTGAAGCTTCAATTCCCCTCTTCTCTTCCGGTCAAAGATCCTCTTGCTGTCCGCCTGAGCCTTGGATACTGCTTCCTGCAACATCTGGTTGTTATGATTGATGAAGTCTACCGTACTCTGTACTGCCGGGACTGAGGACTCTGGAAGGAAATCGGGTAAAAAGGTTAGATGGAAACCATAATTAGCGAAAAAGGGGGATTGACCGGTGGCTGAATGTTTGGCATCGTTGTAGCCAAATTCTGCCAAAGGCAGCAAGGATACCCAATCATCCTGTGAGAAGGAAGTAAAACATCTGATATACTGTTCAAGAGTCTGATTGGTCCTCTCCGTCTGACCATTGGTCTGAGGGTGATAGGCCGAAGACAAGGCCAGTTTGATTTTTAAAGACTCACACAGGGCTCTCCAGAAACATGAGGTAAATTGTACCCCTCTGTCAGAGGTTATGTTTACAGGGATTCCGTGAAGTCTAATGATTTCCTTAATGAAGATGTGAGCCGTTTCAATAGCTGACGGAGTTCCTCTTAATGGAAGAAAATGGGCCATCTTGGTAAAACGGTCTACTACCACAAAGATAGCAGAACGCCCCTCAGAACATGGAAGCTCTACAATAAAGTCCATGGATATCATTTTCCAGGGCCTATCGGGTACCGGTAAAGGTTTTAACAGGCCCCAAGCTCGACTCCTGGAAGTTTTATTCTGGGTACAGATAGGCCAGGAGCTGACATACTTCTCGCAAAAGTCCTTTAAATTGGGCCACCAGAAGGTACGCTGTACCAATTCCAGGGTTTTACGAACCCCAAAGTGACCTGCCAGCGGGTGATCGTGAAGGAGTGCCAAGACCTTGACCCGAACCTCCTCAGGAACAAAAATTTGGCTCCCTCTCCAGAACAGTCCGTCCTTGTTACTTAAGGTAAACCCTGTGGGTCTGGCTGATTCAGAGGATGCTTCCTTAATCTGAGAGAGAAGATCAGTTTGTATGAGCAGAAAATTGTTTGCAGGTAAAATGGTGTCCGGAGCAGATAAGTCCTTTGGGTTGTCATGCATTCGTGATAATGCGTCTGGTTTGACATTTCTTGAACCTGGCCGATAAGTAATGTGGAAGGAAAAGCGTGAGAAAAACAGCGCCCAGCGGGCTTGTCGGGGTTTTAGTCTTTTAGCAGATCGTAAATATTCTAAATTTTTGTGATCAGTATAAATTAGTACTGGATGCACAGCCCCCTCCAACAGGTACCTCCACTCCTCTAATGCAGTCTTGATGGCAAGAAGCTCCCGATCACCAACATCATAGTTCCTCTCCGCAGAGGAGAGTTTTCGGGAGAAGAACCCCACAGGATGCATAGCGTCTTTACTGCCCTTTCATTGCGAAAGTATCGCACCGACCGCTATCTCTGAAGCGTCCACTTCTAAAATGAATGGCAAGGATGGTTCAGGGTGACTGAGGATAGGTGCTGAGGTGAATAGTCTCTTGAGGTTCTCAAAAGCCTCTTGGGCTAGGTGATTCCAGGAAAAACGGGTATTCTGTTTGGTCAGTTGTGTGATTGGTGCGATTATTGCAGAAAAACCCCTGATAAACTTCCTGTAAAAGTTTGCGAACCCGATGAATCGTTGAACCCCCTTCTTGTCCAGGGGTACCGGCCAGTCCAGAACGGCAGAAACCTTCTGTGGGTCCATCCTGATGCCAGTTGAGGAGATTATCAAGCCCAAGAATTGAATGCTTTGTTGTTCAAACTCGCATTTCTCCGCTTTTGCATAAAGTCTGTGTAAGCGGAGACGACCCAACACTTGGCAAACATGTTTTCGATGGAGATCCAGGGATTCTGAAAAGATCAAAATATCGTCTAGATATGCGATCACAAACAGATCTAGGAAGTCTCTAAGCACATCATTAATCAGGTGTTGAAAGGTGGCAGGGGCATTGCAGAGTCCAAAAGGCATGACTAAATATTCATAATGCCCGAATCGGGTCCGAAAAGCTGTTTTCCACTCATGCCCAGCCCGAATGCGGATCAGATTATAGGCCCCTCTTAGATCAAGCTTAGTAAAAATGACGGCAGTCCTTAATTTCTGGAACAGTTCGGGTATCAAGGGTAGGGGATACCGATTTTTGACCGTGATTTTATTCAGTTCTCGGTAGTCAATACATGGGCGGAGAAACTTGTCTTTCTTAGCAACAAAAAATATTCCCGCACCTGCTGGAGAAGTAGAATGGCGAATGAATCCTTTGGCCAGGTTTTCATCTATGTATGTTTTCAACACTTCTTGTTCTTTCTCAGATAGGGGAAAGATGCGTCCGAAGGGAATTTATGATCCTGGCAGCAATTCGATGGGGCAATCGTAGGGACGATGAGGTGGAAGAGAATCTGCCCCCTTTTTGCTAAAGACATCAATGTAGTCATGATAATGTTTGGGAATGACCTGACAATTTTTCTGGTCGGAGTCCAGGCAAAGCAGGGTAGCTTGGGAATCCAAATCTTTCGCCAAACAGTGTTCCTGGCAGTAAGATGACAGAAATTTTACTTCTCCTGAAGCCCAATGGATGTGTGGATTGTGGGCCTGTAGCCAGGGAATGCCCAGGATAATGGGAAACATAGTGGAGGTGATGGCGTCAAGGATCAGCAATTCCTTGTGTTGAGAATAAATTGTAGTGGATAATGGCAGGGTCTCTTGTGTCACTTGTCCGGATCTGATATGGGAGCCATCGGCTAGAAAGACAGAAAGTCCATGGGCATGCCCCGGAGTCAATAATTGCATTGACTTGGAGTGTCTTTTCTTGGAGCTGTAACGAGAGAGGAATGGCAAGATGGGTAGAATTTGTAGATAACGCAGAGAGACTGGTAAGTATAGGAGATGGACACTTACTTATTCTGACTGGGCAATTATGGACATAATGCCCGGTTCCTCCACAGTAAAGACACAGATTTAATTGCCGATGTCGGGCACGTTCTTCGGAAGACAGGGCAGGTCGCATCAGACCTAACTGCATTGGTTCGGAGGTATCTGGTGTGGTATTGACTGAATTTGGACTGGGTGCAGGTAAGTAGCGTGCTGCAGGGATCGGAGCTCATGCTGTCATCCAGGTCGGGCGGTTTGGTTGAACTGATCGTTCAGATCGGCGTTCTCGGAGGCGACGATCGATCTGAATGGTTAGGGTGATCAAGGCCTCCAAGGTATTTGGAATACCTACTCGAGCAAGTTCATCTTTTAAACTTTCAGACAGTCCAATGCGGAACTGGTGACGCAGAGCCGCGTCATTCCACTGTGTGTCCGCGCTCCAACGTCTGAATTCAGTAACATAGTCCTCCGCAGGTCTGCGGCCTTGTTGGAGCGCGAACAGAGCAGATTCGGCTGTGGTAGTCTGTTGAGGATCCTCATATAATTGTGCCATGGCTTCAAGAAAGCGGATAAGGATTGAGTTAGAGCAGAGTCCCCTTCAAGTAAACGATGTGCCCAGGTCTGTGGTTCCCCTTGTAGGAGGGAAATTACAAATCCAACTTTAGTGGCTTCCAGTGAAAAGGTTCTGGGCTGTAAGGCAAAGAAGAGCTGGCAAGCATTGCGGAAGGCCCGAAACTTAGCACGGTCTCCGGAGAACCTTTCAGGAATGGGGACCCGTGGTTCAGGTGGAAGCATTACAACTGAAGGCCCTGGAACAGTCTGTGTTGGGGCAGCAGCTGAAGAGGAGGCTGAAGGGTTAGACCCTGCAAGATTCTGAACTTGTCCCTCCAGTCTGTTATAATTATCCTGAAGGGCTTGCACTGCTTGGGTGAGGGCTGCCAGGTGTGTGCATATCTCCTTCATTGGAGAGGTATCTCCTGCAGGCTCAGACATGGCTGCTTCGTACTGTTAGGTACCTGGTAGTAGAGCCTGACTTGTAGGAGAAGACCTCTCATACAACGCTGGTTCAGGAGCCACTGGAGTGGGGACAGTGGTCTCCTGAGCACAGTGGGGTAGGAGTGCCTGTAGAGCAGAGTCTCTGATGCTGAAGTGATGAGAGATCCCACCGGGATGGCTGGACTGCAGATCAGGTGGAGACTGGAGGCAGCAAGCTGGAACACTTGGAGATGCAGAGATCACTGGAGCTGAAGCTGAAGGTGCAACAGCAAGAACAACAGCAGGCACAAGCAGGGTCAGACGGTCCGGGTCAGGTTCAGGTTAACAAGAATCACGAAGCTGAGACGAAGCAGCAATGTGCCAGAGGTACAGGGGGACTTTTATGTGCACTTTGGTGCCAAACCGGCGCTATCGCGAACGCGCGCACGCCCATACGCGCGCACGTGCACACGTGCGTGAGCCCAAGCGCCGCGTACCCACGCGCGCCCTAGCGCCACGCTGACGCCCGGGAACAACAGGAACTTGCTGAAATGTGCGTAACGGAGCGCGCCGACGCATAGGCGCATGCCAACGCCCAGGTCCGGCGCCAATGGTACCCTGACAAACTCCCTTCTCATTGGCCTGCCTCTCCATAGGCTATTTCCTCTTCAGGCTTTCATGCATTCTGCTGCCAAACTTATCCACCTTACCAACCTCTCAGTGTCTGCCAACCCTCTACTCCAATCCCTACACTGGCTCCCAATCACCCAGCAAATTTAATTCTAAATACTAACCACAACATAAAAAGCCATTCACAACTCTCCCCCGAGCTACATCACCAATCTTATCTCCAAATATCACCCAAACCGTCCCCTCTGCTCTTCTCAAGACCTCCCACTCTCATGCTCATCTCCAGGATTTCTCCAGAGCCTCTCCCATCCTCTGGAACTCGCTAGCTCCACCTCCCCGGCTATCCCCTACTCTTGCTACCTTCAGGCGATCCCTGAAAACTCATCTCTTCAGGAAAGCCTATCACATCTAACTAATCTTTTACCACTTCCATCAGCTCATTCCCCACATTTATAACCTTTTGTACCACCTGCCCCACCCTATTAGATTGTAAGCTCTTCTGAGCAGGGCCCTCTTAATCCTCTTGTATTTTATTGTATTATAACTGTATTGTCTCCCTTTTATATTGTAAAGTGCTGCGTAAACTGTTGGAGCTATATAAATCCTGTATAATAATAATAATAATAATAATAACCAATCATTTGTTTTCCTATAAATTCTTCACAAGCTGCATAACTGCGGGATGTGGCAGGGATGTGTCCCTTGATTCATATTTTGTGCTAAAATGCTCATTTCTCATCTTAGAAAGTTGGGAGGTAAGTGTTATTTATACATTTGTTGAACTCAATTTACATTGATATTTTATGTCTCCCAGGTTGATGAGATGTTGTTTTTTTTAACAAGTTTGCCTATACAGGTGTGATGAAGTACAGTATATTTTATAAAGAGATTCATCTTTCTTTTGACACTTTCTTCATTAATTTTGGTAGAACTCCATGGATGTCCATGTTGTGTTTTTTCTTTTGATTATATTTATATGATTTACCTTTCTGTTGCTATTTGTGCAGTTATGTATGTCCCTAGATAGTAACGCCTTCTGGCAAGTGTAGAGGCATAACGGAATAGTGCAGAATGTAGAAAATGACAGACCCAAAGTACTGCAGATGTGGTGATACTCCAGAGAGAAGGCTGATAACTATCTTTACTGCCGAGTCTGTCCTGTTTTGTTTAATCTTTTTTAACCACTTGACCTCCAGGAAGATTTACCCCCCTTCATGACTAGGCCATTTTTTGCGATGTGGCACTGCATTACTTTAACTGACAATTGTGCAATCATGCAGCACTGTACCCAAATCAAATTTTGATATTTTTTCCCTACAAATAGAGCTTTCTTTTGGTGGTATTTGATCACCTCTGCATTTTTTTTTCTGCTATAAACAAAAAAGACCGACAATTTTGAAAAAAAAACAAAAAACATTTTTTACTTTCTGCTATAAGACATATCCAATGTAAAAAATTGAAACAATCAAATTTCTTCATACATTTAGGGCAATATGTATTTTGCTACATATTTTTGGTAAGTTTAAAAAAAAACCCAATAAGCGTATATTGATTGGTTTGCGCAAAAGTTTTAGGGTCTACAGACTATGGGATATACTGTATACTAAATTTTTTATAATTAAAATTTTTGTGCCGGGCGATCTAGCAGGACTGCGATATTGCAGCCAACAATCGAACACTAATTGACACTTTTGTGGGAACCAGTGACACTAATACAGTGATCAGTGCTAAAAATATGCACTGTCAGTGTACTAATGACACTCGCTGGGAAGGGGTTAAAAATCTAGGATGATCAAAGGGTTAATTGTGTGCCTAGCCAGTGTTTTTGTTTTGTGTTAGGTGCATTTACTAAGGGGAAAAAGAAGAAAGAAAAATAAATCAGCGCGAAGTGGTAAATACGTAATGCAGCAGCTGAACACTAGGGTCAAAATTCAAATCCCTTAATAAAATCAATACAACAGACAGTGCAGCGCTAAAACCAAATACAGATATACAAAAATAAAAATCCATCACAGTGTAAAATAAATGAGTCCATGGGAATAATCATAATATCATCTTCATATCTGAGCAGAACACTTGCTTTGCAAAGAGGTGATTCAGAGAAATCCCACCATCAGGGTAAAAGATGGCCTCTCACCTGATGGCGTGGACCCTTTAATTACAGAGGGTCAGAGAGAGCCTTTTCATAAAACCAAATGGTATACAGCATGCAGTGGCGTCCGTCAGGGACTCGGCATAGGACACTCCGATTTGGCAATATATAAAAAAGAACAGCAGAAAAATAGTGCTCTCCGTAATATATAACTCTTTATTAAATGTAAAAGTAGTAGCACTCACATATGAAGCACTTGACAAGTGCACGAAAACAATCAGAAGCGGTGGGGATCTTCCGAACAACGATGCAGATGCGCAGTGGCCGCGGGTGACGTCACGGCGTATCCTTGTTCTGGACGCGTTGCGTCCCAGTGGGCGGGGACTTCATCAGCAGATGAGGACACGACGTGGGCACCCGCGCTATATACCAGGTGAGTAACCATGACAACGCAGAACGCAGCATGATCAACCTCACGCAAACCCGGAAATCAATCCGGATATGACCCCTCGGAGTGAAATGTGTAATAAACGGAAGCATCTATTCCAATGCACATAAAACCACTAAGGGGGAACTCAAATTAAAATACAAAGATGCATCAATCCTGAAAAAATTGTGCATCAATCCTAAAAAGGGAATATAATAAAACGAAAGCCAGTAAAGAATATTTGGCAATCATTTCAAAATGATAAAAATAATGTAAAATTACTTTTAAAATGTTACTATTTGAAATGTAACCTATTAAGATATATGTGAGTCATCCGCGGCCACTGTCACCCTAAAGTTACAATATCATGACAACCAAAATAAAACAATTATCGATCAGATATAAAGCAATTTGTGTAGAAATCCACGTTGTTTCCAGACACTTTAAACTCCATCACCATCAGAATCCAAAAAGTTTGAGATTTTGGGGTATAGAGAGGGTCACTGGGCACTGGAGGGGTGGTAATTTTATAAGGCAACTGAGTAAAAGAGAATCATATTGGATCTTTGAAACCAGGGTTCTCTGCCCTGAAGGGTTAAACGTGGATTTCGACACAAATTGCTTTATATCTGATCGATAATTGTTTTATTTTGGTTGTCATGATATTGTAACTTTAGGGTGACAGTGGCCGCGGATGACTCACATATATCTTAATAGGTTACATTTCAAATAGTAACATTTTAAAAGTAATTTTACATTATTTTTATCATTTTGAAATGATTGCCAAATATTCTTTACTGGCTTTCGTTTTATTATATTCCCTTTTTAGGATTGATGCACAATTTTTTCAGGATTGATGCATCTTTGTATTTTAATTTGAGTTCCCCCTTAGTGGTTTTATGTGCATTGGAATAGATGCTTCCGTTTATTACACATTTCACTCCGAGGGGTCATATCCGGATTGATTTCCGGGTTTGCGTGAGGTTGATCATGCTGCGTTCTGCGTTGTCATAGTTACTCACCTGGTATATAGCGCGGGTGCCCACGTCGTGTCCTCATCTGCTGATGAAGTCCCTGCCCACTGGGACGCAATGCGTCCAGAATGAGGATACGCCGTGACGTCACCCGCGGCCACTGCACATCTGCATCATTGTTCGGAAGATCCCCACCGCTTCTGATTGTTTTCGTGCACTTGTCAAGTGCTTCATATGTGAGTGCTACTACTTTTATATTTAATAAAGAGTTATATATTACGGAGAGCACTATTTTTCTGCTGTTCTTTTTTATAAATTAAGAAAAGAAAGAAAGAGAAAACCTGCGCTATCACGCAAAAAATTAATATAACTGCAGCTGCAACAAAACCACAAATATCAATGAGGTGAAAAATTACATACCAAGAAAAAATTGTGCGCTTGCATTAGATATTTAAATCTATATTACTACATGATTATCATAAGTAGATAAACAAATAAATAAAAAATAAATAAAAAACACCATCAAAGTTAATTGTGAGTGATTTAGAAAGTCGCTATGCTACAGAGCAAACAGCGGCATGTAAGTCAAATACTAATATTGACCATTGCATACATATAAACCAACAATAAAGTTATAAACTGGTGTGCAAAAAAGAAAAAACAAAAAAACAAAGGTTATTCCACCCAAGTGCAAAGTCATAAAGTTCAAAATTGCATCCTGAGTCGCAAGAAAAACGCATATCCAAAGTTCATGAATTGCATTCCTTAGTGTGTATAAATATATATATATATATAAATAAAAAACACCATCAAAGTTAATTGTGAGTGAATTAGAAAGTCGCTATGCTACAGAGCAAACAGCGACATGTAAGTCAGATACTAATATTGACCATTGCATACATATAAACCAACAATAAAGTTATAAACTGGTGTGCAAAAAAGAAAAAACAAAGGTTATTCCACCCAAGTGCAAAGTCATAAGTGAAAAAGTTCAAAATTGCATCCTGAGTCGCAGGAAAAGCGCATATCCAAAGTTCATGAATTGTATTCCTTAGTGTGTATAAAGGAATAAGGGGACGTGAAGGGACCTCCAACCACCAGTGGATCCGAAGGTTGATAATAGATGTATCCTTACCAGACACGTTGGACCTCCTTAATAGCAAGGTCTTAGAAGCATGCAGATTTAGCCCTCTGCAGGGACAGTAGATGTCAGCTCACCACACAGCTGGAGATGGTTCCGACACTTCCGCATTGATGTAAACACTCCCTCGTTTGGACTCGTAGGTAAAGAAGGGGAGAAAGAAAAAACTCCAATGGTATAGTATGTAAAAAAAGGGGAATTTTATTGCCTCAGACAACTAGGCATCTTTAAAACATCCAAAACATAAAAACATAAAAGCCGGCAAAATATAAAAACAACAGAGACGCCCGTGCTAGGTTACATAGGGCTCTATGGCGATCTGGCGTACACTGCGTAGCCACGCCCTACATGTTTCGTGATAGGTCACGTCTTCAAAGGGGCACGGGCGACGCAGTGAACCATCGCCATTTATAGTACTTCCTTACATTCAAGCCTCGTTTTCATCTGAGTTTCAATTATAATCTGAGCATGTGCAAAGAATACCAAGCCTCGATATGGCTCCCGTTATAATGCTTCCTCTCTATTCAAGCCTCGTTTTCGTCCAAAGAACGAATTACGATCTGAGCATGTGCAAAGGATACCAAGCCTCGACGTAGCTCGCATTATGAAACGCAAACCAGGAAGCTTGTTCCTGAATGTCATTAGCACACTTTATATGGCCAAAATTTTGTTCTCATCTCAAACTAATATATGTCATCTATTATAGGTCTAAGCAATTAGTTATTTTTGGGTCGAATCGTCCCATTTTACATACTGTAGGAGACTACTCCTACAGTAATAGACATTTAGCAACAAAAAAAAGGGAAAATTTTGAAAAGGACGAAAAAAAAACAAAAAAAAACCTGCTAAATCTAAACAATATTGCTTGTTCTTTCCTCAGACCACAACTACTGTATTATTGAAAAAAATCTCTATATTTGGGGGTTACATTACTAAGAATCGTCATACATTAGTCCTATATTTATGTGTATTACTACATTCAAAGGGCAGCCATATCTCGACATGGTATCCCCCTATAATTTTTACAAAACCGACAATATAACCACCCCTAGAAAAAGAGGGAGGGGGGGGAGGGGGGGAGGTTTACAAATTATTCTCCCAAGTGTCGAAATCAATGCGTCCACACACAACATCGTCTAAGCATTGTCAATAAACGCATTAATCTCGACATCTACAGTGAGCCCAAAGGGTTTTAAACATTTCATTTTATATATCCACTCCATTTCGAGCTTGGATATAGCTCGTTTTTTCGGACCACCCCTCCATGGTGTCTTGAGTCTATCTATGGCTATGAATTTTGTACCCCTAGGATCTCGCCCATGTACATCCAAATAATGTTTGGATACTGGGTGGCCTATAAACCCTCTTCGGATATTTCCAATGTGCTCGTTCAATCTGACCTGAAGGGGTCGTACTGTACGGCCCACGTATTGTAATCCGCATGGACAGATTAAGAGGTATACTACGTGGGTGGTGGAACAGGTAATAAAGGATTTAATCGAAAAAATCCTCAAAGTGCTGGTAGAATGGAACTGCTTCACTTTATGATCTTTGATGTCATTAATAGTACAAACAGCACAGTTTTTACATTTATAATACCCAACCAAGTTCTGAAAGAACATGGGTTTCCTGATGGGAGGGTCGCAGACACCGGGAGCTATCGCTGATCTAATAGAAGGTACTCCTCTGAAAATTACACGAGGTTTCTCAGGAAGTAGAGGGCCTAATACACTGTCATTTTTTATAATATGCCAGTGCTTATACATCAATTTCCTAACCAAGGAATATTGATGAGAGTAGCCTGTTATAAAGGGACAAATGGACTCTTTCCTTTCAGGAATTTCCACCCTACTCTTATCTCTAAGGAGTGACTCTCTATCAACCAACTCCACCTCTCTCGTTTTTTCCTCAAGGAAAGGAAATTCATATCCTTTTTCCAAAAACCTCTCAGTAAGTATCTTAGATTGTACTCTAAAGTCATTGATGGTAGAACAATTACGTCTAATACGTAAGTATTGACTTTTAGGGACTGAATCAAGCCATGCTTTATGGTGGCAACTGTCTCTGGGGATAAATGAATTGCGGTCTGTGGTCTTGAAATAAGTAGAGGTATGCAAAGAGTCTCCCTCTCCCTTAATTACAAGATCTAAGAAGTTCACAGATTTTAAACTGACCTCATACTTAAATTCAATCCCCCTGTCATTCCTATTTAGATTTTCCATAAACTCACAGAGAGATTCATGGGTACCGTTCCACAGGAGGAGGACGTCATCTATGTACCTTGCCCACAGGACTAACTCTGATCTCCTCTGGGCATACATGACGTCCTCCTCCCATTTCCCCATGAATAAATTAGCCAGGCTGGGGGCAAACTTCGCTCCCATGGCAACTCCCTTTGTTTGAAGGAAGTATTGATTCTTATGCCAAAAAAAGTTGTGCGTGGTGGCATATTCA
This sequence comes from Lithobates septentrionalis, assembly GCA_037952835.1. NCBI lineage: Eukaryota > Metazoa > Chordata > Amphibia > Anura > Ranidae > Lithobates > Lithobates septentrionalis. The sequence goes on along the minus strand of JBBDGP010000231.1, from coordinate 919,080 downwards.
AGAAGTTCCATTATAAACCGCTTTTGTCTCCTTGGGAGTGAGGGGTCCTTGTATAGAAAGTATTTTACTGAGGATATACCCCATTTATGGGGGATCGTGGTATACAGGGACGTGACATCGGCAGTTACCAGCCAATGTCCCTCCCTGTATCCACAATCTCTTAAAAGATTAATGGTATGTTTACTGTCCCTAATGTAAGCGGGTAATGATCTAACCAAGGGTTGGAGAAACCCATCGATATACTTGCCAACTCTTGAGGTGATGGAATTTATTCCACTAATAATTGGACGGCCAGGCGGGTGTATAGGGTTCTTGTGGATTTTCGGCAAGTAATATATGATAGGTATCCGTGAGGATACTGGTATCAGAAATTGTTTCTCTTTTTTGTTGATAATACCTGATTGAAACCCGGAATCAACAATTCCCTCTAATTCCTTCCTGTACTTTATACGGGGGTCGGATTTAAGGAGAGTATAAGTGGTGTAATCTCCCACTAACCTGTCCAACTCCTGTAAATAATCACTTTTATTCAGTACTACAATACCCCCTCCCTTGTCAGCTGGCCTAATGACAAGGTCTTTGCGCTTGCAAAGTTGGTCCAACCCCTGTTCAAGGTCCTTGGTCATTCTATTATTTTTGATTTTTAAATGGTCAAGGTCCCTTAAAAGAACATCTCGAAATACCCTAATTGAAGCTGGCAGACCACCTGGGGGATTAAATAGTGATGCGTTTGCAAGGCCTGAGTGCCTAATATTAGTGAGATATTGGCTTTGGGTACCAATAGGATTAGATAATAGATACCTTTTGGTATTTAACTTTCTGGTGTATTTGTGAATATCGATATATGTTTGAAATTTGTTAAGTGGCTTGGGGGGTGCGAATTTTAAGCCCTTATCCAAGATGGCAGTTTCCTCTTGGGTCAGGGGGGTATTACTCAAGTTAAAAATACCTTGGACCGTTAGACCCGTTTTCTTTTTGCTCCTTGTTCTCCTCCCCCCTCTGACTCCTCTCTTTTTTCTAGTGGTCTTTGATAGTTTTGATATCCTCTGGGAAAACCCCAATGTTGAGATTGGGAATACTCTTCCCATTGTGGATAATTAGGAGTGTGCTGATCCGTCCACATATCTCTTTGGGGTCGAGGGGGGCAATCCCAGTTGGATGTGTCTCTCCTTGGGGTATGATTGCCTAAGTATGGACCTCCATAATTTTCCTCCTCCCTGTATTGATAATGTGTATCTCTTAAAGGTTGGAAGCGATTTTGGGTGCGGATGGGATATTCATCCTCGTATGGCGTACCCCGGGGATCATGATAACTAGGGTAATGACCCTCACGATAGCTCCCTGGTCGCCCACGAGGGTGAGAATCCTCCTTATGTTGGGTATGATTCCTTGGTTTCTGATTCCTAAACTTTTTTTTAAATGGCTTTGGTCTGGCCCTCGGAGTATGAACTGGTGGCCGGGGATAAGGGACAGGATTATGTCTTATCGGTGACCTGTAAGAAACCCGTCTAGGGGGATTGGAATATTGGGCCTGGGTTGCTAGAATTCTATCTGGCGCTCCCGGCTGTCTACCTCTATTCTGACTTGGGGGGGCAGAAGTGTCCATGCTCTCAGTGGTTCCCGCCTCCTCGGCCGCAATCTTGATTTGCCACTGAAAGACAGACCTATTTCTATAATCACCCAGGTCTCTAGCCAACGTTTTCCTTTTTTTATTTTTCTGTTCAGACTCTTCCTTTTCAATTAGTTTTTTGAGATTAAAGGATCGTTCTTTGTATTCCTCACTATTACTATGAGGGGATAATTTCTCTTTAATAAGTTTAATCTCCGTGTCGAGTCTGATAAGTTTGGCTTTCTTCCTAGGAATCAGAAAATCCAAGAATTTGATTCCGGCCTCATTAAAGTATCGGTACCAATCTTGGAGATCTGATTCGCCCTTTTGGGGGCTGACCTCCCAACGCAGGCTTCTTGGGACCATTGATTCGGCCACATAGTGTTCAAGGAAAAATACATCCCACTGGGTGTGTATCTCAGAGATCATGAGGTTTTTTAGTCTCATGAATAAACCTCCCAGATCCCACTCTGGTTCACTAGTAGCATCAAACACACCCTCCTTAGTTATTATACGTTGAGAGCGGTATTCAAAGACATCCATTTTGAACAAAACAATAATTGTAAAAAATACCTAGAATATACTATTAGTGAGCTCTAACCACAACAAATTTGAATTTGTGCCTAAAGTACTTGAGCAGCAGGTAGTTTGATATTAAGCTAACTGGATAAAAAAAGAAAGAGAAAACCTGCGCTATCACGCAAAAAATTAATATAACTGCAGCTGCAACAAAACCACAAATATCAATGAGGTGAAAAATTACATACCAAGAAAAAATTTTGGCCATATAAAGTGTGCTAATGACATTCAGGAACAAGCTTCCTGGTTTGCGTTTCATAATGCGAGCTACGTCGAGGCTTGGTATCCTTTGCACATACTCAGATCGTAATTCGTTCTTTGGACGAAAACGAGGCTTGAATAGAGAGGAAGCATTATAACGGGAGCCATATCGAGGCTTGGTATCCTTTGCACATGCTCAGATTGTAATTGAAACTCAGATGAAAACGAGGCTTGAATGTAAGGAAGTACTATAAATGGCGATGGTTCACTGCGTCGCCCGTGCCCCTTTGAAGACGTGACCTATCACGAAACATGTAGGGCGTGGCTACGCAGTGTACGCCAGATCGCCATAGAGCCCCATGTAACCTAGCACGGGCGTCTCTGTTGTTTTTATATTTTGCCGGCTTTTATGTTTTTATGTTTTGGATGTTTTAAAGATGCCTAGTTGTCTGAGGCAATAAAATTCCCCTTTTTTTACATACTATACCATTGGAGTTTTTTCTTTCTCCCCTTCTTTACCTACGAGTCCAAACGAGGGAGTGTTTACATCAATGCGGAAGTGTCGGAACCATCTCCAGCTGTGTGGTGAGCTGACATCTACTGTCCCTGCAGAGGGCTAAATCTGCATGCTTCTAAGACCTTGCTATAAAGGAGGTCCAACGTGTCTGGTAAGGATACATCTATTATCAACCTTCGGATCCACTGGTGGTTGGAGGTCCCTTCACGTCCCCTTATTCCTTTATACACACTAAGGAATACAATTCATGAACTTTGGATATGCGCTTTTCCTGCGACTCAGGATGCAATTTTGAACTTTTTCACTTATGACTTTGCACTTGGGTGGAATAACCTTTGTTTTTTCTTTTTTGCACACCAGTTTATAACTTTATTGTTGGTTTATATGTATGCAATGGTCAATATTAGTATCTGACTTACATGTCGCTGTTTGCTCTGTAGCATAGCGACTTTCTAATTCACTCACAATTAACTTTGATGGTGTTTTTTATTTATATATATATATATATATTTATACACACTAAGGAATGCAATTCATGAACTTTGGATATGCATTTTTCTTGTGACTCAGGATGCAATTTTGAACTTTATGACTTTGCACTTGGGTGGAATAACCTTTGTTTTTTTGTTTTTTCTTTTTTGCACACCAGTTTATAACTTTATTGTTGGTTTATATATATAATTTATATAATTACAATTATTGTTTTGTTCAAAATGGATGTCTTTGAATACCGCTCTCAACGTATAATAACTAAGGAGGGTGTGTTTGATGCTACTAGTGAACCAGAGGGGGATCTGGGAGGTTTATTCATGAGACTAAAAAACCTCATGATCTCTGAGATACACACCCAGTGGGATGTATTTTTCCTTGAACACTATGTGGCCGAATCAATGGTCCCAAGAAGCCTGCGTTGGGTGGTCAGCCCCCAAAAGGGCGAATCAGATCTCCAAGATTGGTACCGATACTTTAATGAGGCCGGAATCAAATTCTTGGATTTTCTGATTCCTAGGAAGAAAGCCAAACTTATCAGACTCGACACGGAGATTAAACTTATTAAAGAGAAATTATCCCCTCATAGTAATAGTGAGGAATACAAAGAACGATCCTTTAATCTCAAAAAACTAATTGAAAAGGAAGAGTCTGAACAGAAAAATAAAAAAAGGAAAAAGTTGGCTAGAGACCTGGGTGATTATAGAAATAGGTCTGTCTTTCAGTGGCAAATCAAGATTGCGGCCGAGGAGGCGGGAACCACTGAGTGCATGGACACTTCTGCCCCCCAAAGTCAGAATAGAGGTAGACAGCCGGGAGCGCCAGATAGAATTCTAGCAACCCAGGCCCAATATTCCAATCCCCCTAGACGGGTTTCTTACAGGTCACCAATAAGACATAATCCTGTCCCTTATCCCCGGCCACCAGTTCATACTCCGAGGGCCAGACCAAAGCCATTTAAAAAGAAGTTTAGGAATCAGAAACCAAGGAATCATACCCAACATAAGGAGGATTCTCACCCTCGTGGGCGACCAGGGAGCTATCGTGAGGGTCATTACCCTAGTTATCACGATCCCCGGGGTACGCCATACGAGGATGAATATCCCATCCGCACCCAAAATCGCTTCCAACCTTTAAGAGATACACATTATCAATACAGGGAGGAGGAAAATTATGGAGGTCCATACTTAGGCAATCATACCCCAAGGAGAGACACATCCAACTGGGATTGCCCCCCTCGACCCCAAAGAGATATGTGGACGGATCAGCACACTCCTAATTATCCACAATGGGAAGAGTATTCCCAATCTCAACATTGGGGTTTTCCCAGAGGAGATCAAAACTATCAAAGACCACTAGAAAAAAGAGAGGAGTCAGAGGGGGGAGGAGAACAAGGAGCAAAAAGAAAACAGGTCTAACGGGCCAAGGTATTTTTAACTTGAGTAATACCCCCCTGACCCAAGAGGAAACTGCCATCTTGGATAAGGGCTTAAAATTCGCACCCCCCAAGCCACTTAACAAATTTCAAACATATATCGATATTCACAAATACACCAGAAAGTTAAATATCAAAAGGTATCTATTATCTAATCCTATTGGTACCCAAAGCCAATATCTCACTAATATTAGGCACTCAGGCCTTGCAAACGCATCATTATTTAATCCCCCAGGTGGTCTGCCAGCTTCAATTAGGGTATTTCGAGATGTTCTTTTAAGGGACCTTGACCATTTAAAAATCAAAAATAATAGAATGACCAAGAATCTTGAACAGGCGAAGTTCGCCCCCAGCCTGGCTGATTTATTCATGGGGAAATGGGAGGAGGACGTCATCTATGCCCAGAGGAGATCAGAGTTAGTCCTGTGGGCAAGGTACATAGATGACGTCCTCCTCCTGTGGAACGGTACCCATGAATCTCTCTGTGAGTTTATGGAAAATCTAAATAGGAATGACAGGGGGATTGAATTTAAGTATGAGGTCAGTTTAAAATCTGTGAACTTCTTAGATCTTGTAATTAAGGGAGAGGGAGACTCTTTGCATACCTCTACTTATTTCAAGACCACAGACCGCGATTTATTTATCCCCAGAGACAGTTGCCACCATAAAGCGTGGCTTGATTCAGTCCCTAAAAGTCAATACTTACGTATTAGACGTAATTGTTCTACCATCAATGACTTTAGAGTACAATCTAAGATACTTACTGAGAGGTTTTTGGAAAAAGGATATGAATTTCCTTTCCTTGAGGAAAAAATGAGAGAGGTGGAGTTGGTTGATAGAGAGTCACTCCTTAGAGATAAGAGTAGGGTGGAAATTCCTGAAAGGAAAGAGTCCATTTGTCCCTTTATAACAGGCTACTCTCATCAATATTCCTTGGTTAGGAAATTGATGTATAAGCACTGGCATATTATAAAAAAATGACAGTGTATTAGGCCCTCTACTTCCTGAGAAACCTTGTGTAATTTTCAGAGGAGTACCTTCTATTAGATCAGCGATAGCTCCCGGTGTCTGCGACCCTCCCATCAGGAAACCCATGTTCTTTCAGAACTTGGTTGGGTATTATAAATGTAAAAACTGTGCTGTTTGTACTATTAATGACATCAAAGATCATAAAGTGAAACAGTTCCATTCTACCAGCACTTTGAGGATTTTTTCGATTAAATCCTTTATTACCTGTTCCACCACCCACGTAGTATACCTCTTAATCTGTCCATGCGGATTACAATACGTGGGCCGTACAGTACGACCCCTTCAGGTCAGATTGAACGAGCACATTGGAAATATCCGAAGAGGGTTTATAGGCCACCCAGTATCCAAACATTATTTGGATGTACATGGGCGAGATCCTAGGGGTACAAAATTCATAGCCATAGATAGACTCAAGACACCATGGAGGGGTGGTCCGAAAAAACAAGCTATATCCAAGCTCGAAATGGAGTGGATATATAAAATGAAATGTTTAAAACCCTTTGGGCTCAATGTAGATGTCGAGATTAATGCGTTTATTGACAATGCTTAGACGATGTTGTGTGTGGACGCATTGATTTCGACACTTGGGAGAATAATTTGTAAACCTCCCCCCCTCCCCCCCTCCCCCCCTCTCCCTCTTTTTCTAGGGGTGGCTATATTGTCGGTTTTGTAAAAATTATAGGGGGATACCATGTCGAGATATGGCTGCCCTTTGAATGTAGTAATACACATAAATATAGGACTAATGTATGACGATTCTTAGTAATATAACCCCCAAATATAGAGATTTTTTTCAATAATACAGTAGTTGTGGTCTGAGGAAAGAACAAGCAATATTGTTTAGATTTAGCAGTTTGTTTTTTTTTTGGTTTTTTTTCGTCCTTTTCAAAATTTTCCCCTTTTTTTGTTGCTAAATGTCTATTACTGTAGGAGTAGTCTCCTACAGTATGTAAAATGGGACGATTCGACCCAAAAATAACTAATTGCTTAGACCTATAATAGATGACATATATTAGTTTGAGATGAGAACAAAATTTTGGCCATATAAAGTGTGCTAATGACATTCAGGAACAAGCTTCCTGGTTTGCGTTTCATAATGCGAGCTACGTCGAGGCTTGGTATCCTTTGCACATGCTCAGATCGTAATTCGTTCTTTGGACGAAAACGAGGCTTGAATAGAGAGGAAGCATTATAACGGGAGCCATATCGAGGCTTGGTATCCTTTGCACATGCTCAGATTATAATTGAAACTCAGATGAAAACGAGGCTTGAATGTAAGGAAGTACTATAAATGGCGATGGTTCACTGCGTCGCCCGTGCCCCTTTGAAGACGTGACCTATCACGATACATGTAGGGCGTGGCTACGCAGTGTACGCCAGATTGCCATAGAGCCCCATGTAACCTAGCACGGGCGTCTCTGTTGTTTTTATATTTTGCCGGCTTTTATGTTTTTATGTTTTGGATGTTTTAAAAATTCCCCTTTTTTTACATACTATACCATTGGAGTTTTTTCTTTCTCCCCTTCTTTACCTACGAGTCCAAACGAGGGAGTGTTTACATCAATGCGGAAGTGTCAGAACCATCTCCAGCTGTGTGGTGAGCTGACATCTACTGTCCCTGCAGAGGGCTAAATCTGCATGCTTCTAAGACCTTGCTATAAAGGAGGTGCAACGTGTCTGGTAAGGATACATCTATTATCAACCTTCGGATCCACTGGTGGTTGGAGGTCCCTTCACGTCCCCTTATTCCTTTATACACACTAAGGAATACAATTCATGAACTTTGGATATGCGTTTTTCCTGCGACTCAGGATGCAATTTTGAACTTTTTCACTTATGACTTTGCACTTGGGTGGAATAACCTTTGTTTTTTCTTTTTTGCACACCAGTTTATAACTTTATTGTTGGTTTATATGTATGCAATGGTCAATATTAGTATCTGACTTACATGTCGCTGTTTGCTCTGTAGCATAGCGACTTTCTAATTCACTCACAATTAACTTTGATGGTGTTTTTTATTTATATATATATATATATTTATACACACTAAGGAATGCAATTCATGAACTTTGGATATGCGTTTTTCTTGCGACTCAGGATGCAATTTTGAACTTTATGACTTTGCACTTGGGTGGAATAACCTTTGTTTTTTTGTTTTTTCTTTTTTGCACACCAGTTTATAACTTTATTGTTGGTTTATATGTATGCAATGGTCAATATTAGTATTTGACTTACATGTCGCTGTTTGCTCTGTAGCATAGCGACTTTCTAAATCACTCACAATTAACTTTGATGGTGTTTTTTATTTATTTTTTATTTATTTTTTTTTATAAATTGCCAAATCGGAGTGTCCTATGCCGAGTCCCTGACGGACGCCACTGCATGCTGTATACCATTTGGTTTTATGAAAAGGCTCTCTCTGACCCTCTGTAATTAAAGGGTCCATGCCATCAGGTGAGAGGCCATCTTTTACCCTGGTGGTGGGATTTCTCTGAATCACCTCTTTGCAAAGCAAGTGTTCTGCTCAGATATGAAGATGATATTATGATTATTCCCATGGACTCATTTATTTTACACTGTGGTGGATTTTTATTTTTGTATATCTGTATTTGGTTTTAGTGCTGCATTTACTAAGGGAAGTGATGGATTTTTTCCCCTGCTTTGCAGGGACACAAAATCCATCACTTCCCCTGCCAGAACGGAACTCTGCCTTGTTTACTGGTGCCAGTGGACATCGGGTGCCTGGCACCCGCAGATTGGCTTCTGCTGTATATACGTGATTCTGTGCAGGAGGGCTGCCCTGTAGCAGTATATCTGCAGTATGTCCTTAAAGAGGAGGCCCAGTCAAAAAAAAAAAATGAAAAGTCAGCAGCTACAAATACTGCAGCTGCTGACTTTTAATTGGACACTTACCTGTCCCAGGGTCCAGCGGTGCGGGGGATCGAAGCCCAGCTCATCTCCCCCTCCGTTCAGTGGCGCCGGCATTGCAACTGTGGGCGCCGGGCTGTGGCTTCACAGCCTGGCACCCACTGCGCATGCGCGAGCGGCGCCGCGCGCCGTGATTGGCCACTCAGTCACCTGGGACCTGTAATGGGTTCCAGATGATTGACAGGAGGGAGGGAGCAGAGCTGAGCCCTTCCTGTGCCGAGGGGGAAGTGATGTCACCAGCCCAGGCACTGAAAGGGGCAGACTATGAGGGACCCCCTAGCAACAGGCATTTAGAGGTAAGTTAAAAAAAATATATATCCAAATGTTTTTTTTTATTTTTTTTAGGATTTTTCATGTAGTTTTTTTTTTTTTTGGGTGGAACCCCACTTTAAGTGGTTAAAGTGTATCTATGGCCACATTTTTTTTCTTTTTTCTCGTTCAAATATTTTATTGAAAATACCAGAATGAGACACAGTTCAGGTGGTATAACAAAGAAAACAGAACAAAATGGAAGGGAACAACCCCGTGGAACAGCGAGACGGGATACAAGCATTATATCCATAACAATTACAGGTAATGACGAGTGAAATCAATACAGAGTCTGAGAATTGTCAATAGATAAGCAGTGTAGTAATACAGGGTATGAATTAGAACTATTAGAACTATAGAATTATTATTCATAGGGAACAAAAAGCTGGAGAATTCTGTTAGTTCTCTATGGCCACATTTTTAAATCACATCTTCATTTCCATATTGCATTGCAATTATTTTGTAGCCCAGAATGACCTTGAAGTTTAAAAATGTACTTTGTGAAGAATACTGAACATTTACTTTCTTAAATTCTGTGACACGCGCTCTCTATCCCCTGTGAGTATGCGCTGCGGTGTCAGATTTTTCACAGAGTCTGCCTTCTGAACTCCAGAGGTACTGAGAAAAGGAGTGGCAGAGTCAGGTGGCAGAGTCAGTAAAGGAATTACATCTTACAGGCAGCAAGGCATCATGGGATATGTAGTCATTTTTTATTTGTAGCACCCTGGTGTTTAGACAGGGTTGCTCCTAAATTTACCTGCCAGGTATAGCTACCTTGGCTAATTGTTGAGGATCAATTGATTTCACTCTAAGTCTGTAATTGCTGCACTTTTCTCTTTTGCCGCTAGGTGCACTTGCTGGCATTAGGTAAGACAAGAGCACTTCAAGGTCAGATTATGGGTATATGGGGTGTCTCACCCAGGTGTCAAGCCAGCAGGTGTCAAGCCAGGGACCCAGCCAGCGGAGGTGACACTTGCAGAGCAGCCTTGTGTGTCAAGCCAGGGACTGAGCAGGCCAGTGGGGTGAAGCTTGATAAGTATCTGGAGTGCCAAACTAGGGACCCTGCAGAGAGGCGGGGGTGATGCTTGAGGAGGATACTACAGTGGAGATTGCAGGAGCTCAAGGGATTCAGTGGCAGTGAATCGTCTAGTCTAGTGAGAGAGAGACTGGGAGCTCAGTGGGCTGAAGAACTAAAAGAAGTGATTGTAGTGGAAGTGACAGAACTGTTACACTTTGTGTTAGAAACTGTTGAAGACTGTTGCCATAGATGACAGCATTCGTACACATGCAGATGTGGCATCTTGCTGGATGCCTTTCCCTGCATGACTGTCCTCCTGTAGAAGTCTCGGAGTCTGCCAATTAACATTGCAACTACCTAAGGGTGTTCCTGCCCTAACCCTCTCTCCCAAAGTTCTGTTAAGAGAAATAAAATCTCTTTGCATTCAAGAAGTGTCTGGCGCCCATGAATCTACCTTACATTACACCCACTATGCCTTGCAACCCACCATATACAGAAGGATATCAGCAGTTCTTGGCTCTGAAGGTTCTCATTAGACTAGAGGAGGCCTGGGACTTGCTACATATTGAATGTAAACCAAAGGAATGGGCAGAGGAGAAGCTGCAAAGCAAGCAGGGAATCCAGGAAGTTGTGGAAAGAGATAACCAGCAGACAGTGAGAACACATAACATGAAAGGACATTTTTCAAGTAATCTTATATTGGATTGTCAAAAATAACTATTCCTACTCCTTTAACACTTTTCCAATCATGCATATTGTAAAAATGGTAGAATCCAATAGATATCCTATGATGAAGTTCCAGAACAATAGGGATCAAGGTCAGATTTATTTTTAAGCCCTCACTCCCCACCAGCACTACTATCTTGTGCAGTCCTACCCTTAGGAATAGTATCTTGGTTCAACCCCACCTATAGGACTACTATCTTGTGAAGACCTACTCTTATTTCTATGAATTGGTAGATCATAAGCTTAATAATAGCATGCAATGCCAAGATGCGGTTTCCAAAGCGAGCAAAGTCCTTTCTTGTATTAGGAGAGGTATAGACTCCAAAGAGAGAGATACCATTTTCCCCTCTACAAATCATTAATAAGACCTCATCTGGAATACGCAGTTCAGTTTTGGGCACAAGTTCACAAAAAGGATATCGGGGGAACTGGAGAAAGTGCAGAGAAGGGCATCCAAACTAATAAGAGGCATGGAGGAGCTCAGCTATGAGGAAAGATTAGAGGAACTAAATGTATTTTCTCTTGAGAAGAGAAGATTAAGGGGGATATGATCAACATGTATAAATACATAGGTGGTCCATATAGTGAACTTGGTGTTGAGTTATTCACGTTAAGGTCATCACAGAGAACAAGATATGGGATACGTCTGGAGAAAAGGAGATTTAATCTCCAAATATGGAAAGGCTTCTTCACAGTAAGAGCTGTGAAAACCTCCCCTTTGGGGGAGTTGTGTCTTTTTTCAACCAGACTAACTATGTAACTGGCTAGCCTTAAGCCTAGTACACACAAGCTGAATGTTGGCCGACATCTGCTGGTTCATTAGAAACCGGCCGACATACCGCCCCTGTGCATGGCACCTGGTCCGACAGAAGCCAGCCATTCAGCCGACTTCTGTCGAAGACTCATGACTGAAAAAGGTGTGCTGACCAGCTCCCGATCAATTGCTCTCAACCAATGGCTGAGAGCGCTGATCGGAGTGTTCTGATGGGGAGGCTGTCCCCCTGTCAGAAGACAAAGAACAGCCAAGGGGATTGCTGTATTAACATAGGATTGGTAATACAGCAGATCCAACCTGAGCTGTCAGTCTTTTTTCCGTTCAACCTGCTCGGTTGAATTAAAAACAAATAGTGGTGTGTACTAGGCTTTATGCCGCATACCGCCGATCGGACATTCCGAGAACAAAATCCTGGATTTATTTCCGATGGATGTTGGCTCAAACTTGTCTTGCATACACACGGTCACACAAATGTTGTCAGAAATGCCGAACGTCAAGAACGCGATGACGTACAACACGTACGACGAGCTGAGAAAAATGAAGTTCAATAGCCAGTGCTGCTCCTCTGCTTGATTCTGAGCATGCGTGGAATTTTGTGCGTCGGAATTGTGTATGCACAAATGGATTTTGTTGTCGGAAAATTTGAGAACCAGCTCTCAAATTTTGCTTGTCTGAAATTCAGACAAAAAATGTCCGATGGAACCTACACATGGTCAGAATTTCTGACAACAAGCTCACATCGAACATTTGTTGTTGGAAATTCTGATCGTGTGTACGTGGCATTAGAATCATGTTAACAAGTGTAGAAGTCATGGCCACCCAAGTCACAGCAAGGCTTAGGGAGGAGACACAAAAAAAGACAGCTCTGAACCTTAAAACCTAGAACCAATAACTAGAAGAGTAGGGCAAACAGTCACCTTACTCGGTTAGCAGTTTGGTTCTAGGTGTATGTACCCAGACTGGGTGAACCAGACACTATTGCATCATCAAAAATACACAAGCTGTGCAGGGACAGTAAGAATAAGAACCTAGCCAGATTGCACTGCAGACTGCAAGCAAGGCAGAAGGCTAGAGACTTTACTTATGTCCAAAAATGTGATTCTGGCAGCCAACAAATTATGTTTGTTTAATCTGCACCTCCCCAGCAGACCTAGTGTCCAAGGCAACGGTCTATGTTGACTATGCAGAGACCCAACCCTGCCAGTAATACCCTTGGTGATACAAAAGCTTTGCTATAAACTTATTATAGACATTAAATTGCATGCCGTCATGAGCAGGTCCCTCCTAATCCTCTTGTATTGAATTGTATTGTAACTGTACTGTCCCCTTTTATATTGTAAAACACTGCGCAGACTGTTACAACTATTTCAATCCTGTATATTAATATCGTAACATTATGTTGAGAAAATCTCCTCTTTGTATCTTCACGGCGGGCTTCATTCTTCCACAAGTATTTGCTTCTGCAGTCTTTGGCTGTCTCTTCACCTATATATGAAAAATGAATACAAATATATTTATAAAACAAAAAAAAACCCCCAAACCTAGTTACTAGAAAGAACCAAATAAAATATTTACTTTCCTTATTCTCCTCAATTGAATCATTGTGTTTACTTCTCAGTTTGCAAGCAAAAAAAAAAAACAAAAACACAGTTTAAAGCTAAAGTTCCCCTTTACATGAAAAATTTAAAGGTGAACTAACTCTAAGTAACCTGGTTACCGCTCTGGACCCCACTGCACATAACAGTTGTGATGCCCCATGTCCGTATACTGTACACCACGACACACAGCCCTGGAGTGAGCATCCATCATAATGTTCGCAATGATAAGTGTTCATTGGTCATTGCAGCCCGTGATCAATGAGAAGTGCCTCTGAGGCTCCTTCTTCCAGTAAGGTACCCCACAAGTAAGAAACACTTACCAATGGTCCATGCAGTCACTTGGACATTGATAGCAACGGTAAAATAAATGTGAATAAAAGGGAAAAGTACAACAAAGTTTTGCCAGGTCTGTGGTTCCAATTTAATGTAGTATAAGTCTGATTCTGACAGTCACTGGCTCACAGAATGACTCTGCACCTTCGTGCATAGTTTGATGGAAAATTGAGAACTGACAAGCAGCAGTTGCAACAGCTTCCTGTGACCCTAAAGAGGGCCTTTGCAGAAATAACATGATCAATCAAAGGGTTTAAGGGATGGGAGGTAGGATTGCTAAACTATTCAATTTTCCAGCAAAATCCACCCACAATAAAAATTTTCTAAATGCTATCTTATTTTTTTTACCATATGCCACAAACTGATAACCCGTATATTATTGTGCAACATGAAATTACCATTTTGTAGAGACTAAATATTATATGCATTAGATGTTTCCATTACACAGGTGATGGAATGCATCTACTCTACCTGCTGTACATGATAGCATAGCCATGTTTTGTATCAAATTAATTGTGATGTACTTATACATTCTGATAAATGCTTGTTATTATTGTAGCACTATCATGCCATTATTTATTCATCATGTGTGAATTTTGAGAACCGGGAGTTTGAGAAAGGGCAGTTTCAGGTCAAGTGACCCAGACTATCAATATGGATTGTCCCCAAAAATGTCAGTTATATTAGATGTTTTATGGCATGCCCATTTTTTATGGCTATTAGTGTTCTGGCATGCCAGGTACTTGGTAATAGATTTAACAACATTCAAATAGCCATTCATAAAATACCAAACCAAAGAATGTTTAAAGACTCTTTAACAATAGATTTAATGGAAATCCTTTGAAGCCTACAAACCCTCTAAATCAGTGGTTTTCAACCTTTCTAGTGCCGTGACCCCTTGATAACATTTCCCAAGTAAAATTATTTTCGTAGCATGGGGTGTCAGCACCCAAGTAAAGACAAGTAATTTGCGCCCCTAACCCACGGACATTTAGCGCTCCCTGAGTCCCTTTCCACTCGTACAGTAAAACCCCTTATGGTACATTTTAGGATGTACCACTCTTTTTTTCTTTGTTCTCCTTTATTTCCCTTTTATCTATCTCTATCCTAATTTCTTGTTTTTTATTCCTTCTCCTACTCCTTGGTGGGGGGTGAGGGAATGGGATGAGTGGTAGTGCTGGCGGGAGTTGGGATAAGTGGCACTGCTGGTGGGGGGTGGGATGAGTGGCAGTGCTGGTGGGGGGTGGGATGAGTGGCAGTGCTGGGGGTAGTTCCGATTAACCAACTTAGGTGCTCTTGACCAAGGTCATCTGCTGATCTGAAAACTGTAGTGGGGGACTTTTAATGGCAACTCTAATCACAGTTAGTGTTACTCAATGTGTCTCTGGCTTCACTGTGTCTCCAGCTCTGTGGTGTCTCGCAGCAGTGACGCCTATGCTAAAATCAGGAGATAGGGTCTCCTCCAGCCTCTCCCACTTCACATTCCTCACCAGTCAGCTGACCTCTAGTCTCTGCCCCCCAGCCATGCCGTGATCTGAATGGGCGGCTGCGAAGAGGCTGAGTGGGCGGCCGCGGGCTCCAAAAACAGCCCAGCTGGGCGGCCACAAAAAGGTTGGGAGAGTGGTGCGGGCTTCGGGAACAGTCCAGGATTCGGTGACCCCTGGCAAATCATCATTCGACCCCCGAGGGGGTCCCGACCCCCAGGTTGAGAACCACTGCTCTAAATGATGTTTACACTAATTATAGCTTAATTTCTTTCAAAAACCATCCACCCTCCCTTTAACTGGTTCCATTAGTAAAAAAAAAAAAAAAAGCTAAACCCCCATTTTAACTTACCTGAAGCCGCGATCACATGACATCACCAGCCTAAGTCCTCTCCTCTTTTGTGTACTTCCTGGAAGGGTCCTTCTTCAGGTGTCCATATCACTGTCTATGAGATATGGACACTTCCAATTCGATGGCCATTGGCAGTGTCTTCGCAGGACAGAGAAAAGGAAGATGTCATCACAGGGGGACAGCAGGAAACTGGTGGTCTTGAAGATCAGTGCTCCCTTTCACTGGAACAGGCAGCAGTGAGGAATCTTGACAGCGTACTTAGGTGAGTACATTTGCCTTCACCAGTTAAGGTAGGTAAAAAGAGTATTAGGATAGGTTAGAGGGAGCGGAAGGAAGATACTGTAAAACATAGTTTTTGCTTAAAGTGGGACTTTAATCTGCAAATTTTTAGGATGGCACTCCATTTGTCTCTCAGTTTTGGGTGCCCTCAGACCTCATTATCTTTACACACAGAGATAGCTTGGGAACAATGTAACTGATCAGAGTACAGCAATGAGAGAGAGCTCAGATAGTTATCAGCTAACAAAGATTCTGGCAGGATCAACAGGTATCTTTGCACTGTTTGGACAGATTTAAAAAAATATTTTAATGATATATTTAACAGACTGAAAGGGATCAAAAAAGAAAAGTAAATTTTTTGGGTCTACAAACACTTTAACCATTTTGTGTACTTAGCAAATAGATAAAACTGCATATAACACAATATTCTATGATATCTTATCTAAAACGAAATTTATGCAAATACACAATAATACAGAACACACAGGATTTAGTAAAAGTAGCGGTATAATTTATTAAATACAAGTAATAGGCCTTCTTTCTACTGTACAATGATACCTTCTGTTCTTCCCCTACTGCAGAACACAGCATATAGATTCATTCACTTATACTGTGATCTATTTATTTAATACAGCAGTTTTAGTTAAGTAATCAATTTGGAAGTGTGAGTCATTAATCAATAATCACAATAATGCCTTTCAAAGGCACACTGAGGCATCTAAAAGAGTCTGTTTAATACATTATTATATTACTATCATCCATCACACAGACAGTATGCGTTATTATTAAATATATTTATAATTTAATGAATTATCCAAGGAGCACTATAAAGTTTGTTTAAAGGGATTTTCCTTGGTTACATTGAGCTCCCCCTCCATCTGAATTGTGAATTTGGCTTCCAGAGTTTTGCCGTTGGTACCCCTGGTATGTGCCTACCCCTAGAATAAAATGTATTCCAATGTTGCTTGAGAGCTCATTGCAGCTCTGAATTTCTCAGTGTACAACTTTGTTCACTTTTTAAATCCACAATATACCCATATACCACTTTATTGTACAACTTGGAGAACCTCTTCGATAACAATGCAAAGAACATTGCCATTGGGTAACCAAATCAGAAATAAATTTTCAGCAAGTTAAAGTGGGCATGTTAATTAAAACTGGCTTCTAATTAGTAATTTTGTTTTTTTTTCAGCACACTGTATATGTACTGCAATGTTAATTAAGTGCATATGCTGAGTCTTCTTATAGTTGAGTAAACAAAATGAACCGTTTACGCGAGGAAGGACAGAGAAAAGGGAGACTAAATGACCAAGATAAAAAAAGTAACCACCGAATGGAGATAGAGGTTTAATGGAATAAGGCAAGAAGAATGGATGGAAGGATAAAATAGGTAATGAAAGGACATACTGGTCAACTGTGTGAAGATATGGCTATAGAGAAACTGGTAATTAGGAATGAGCAGATCGATTGTGTCAAAATTGTGTTAGCCATTAAATTACTAATTTTACCAAGGCACAAATTCTCCATTTTGCCTGCTGAATTGTTTGGATGAAATTTGGATGGTGTTTAGATGGTGTTTTTGTTTTTGTTTTGTTTTTTTGCAGGGGTTTAATAAGGGCAGTCAGGTTTATTAAATATATTGTTCTTTGTCTTTTTCTTGTCTTTTGTTGTGCATTTATTTGATAGTTGTGAACTGTCACTTTAATTTTTTTTATCACTTACTTTTTATTTTGCTGTCTTTTTCTTTTGATGAAAATAATTAAAATTAGTCTCATGAGGGACTTTTTGGCACAAGAACAGATTTAGTAGGGTTGAAAGGATTCTCCCGAAATTCTGGGTAAGTGAAAACTCTTGATTTCGCTTATCTCTACTGGTAGCATAGATAAATCAATGTGTTGGATTTCCAATGGTTAGATTAAAGGACCGTTAAAACCTCTCTGCACTGCGGTAATGCATGTGCTGCAGTGTGCTTTATTGTGCATTGAGGTATGCTGTGTCACCGTAGCCTATTAATTTTGAATGGGCCCCCAATGAAGGAAAAATTGATCCTGCTCTAATATTTTTTACTGTATCGGTGTTGTGTAGGTATTCTTTGTAGACTCATTAAAGAGGCATTTTAAAGCATCAGACCATGCTTGGTGCAATACCTTACATTGCAACGGGTCCTAATGTGTTTGACAAGCAACAAACTGACTGGTGGCGGAATGGACACATGATCAGACCATGCTTGGTGCAATACCTTACATTGCAACGGGTCCTAATGTGTTTGACAAGCAACAAACTGACTGGTGGCTGAATGGACACATAAGCTAGGAAGAGGATGAAGAGCTTGATAAAGAGATGACAAACCATATGATTGCATTTACTAGAACTGTAAAAACCAGAAACAACTAGCAGAAAAAAATTAAATAACTGATGTTTGATTGTTGGGATAAGGAAGACTCTGTGATAAAGATGGATGAATTAAAGGTGTACTGCAGTAAATGTGAACCCAGAATTCCTGTCTTTAATGGAATATTTTCTAAAGCAAACCTATAGTAAGATGAATATTGAGAATGCCATGGCTGAATTCCCTCTGAAATACTAGTAAGATAGCTGCTTCTAGTTTCAATACTATCTGATTCACAGAGGTGGAACTGGTATATAGATCAGAAAAGTCATATTTGTTCCAGGGTCAGTGATTAAATACTGAAGACCCTGGATCAACAATGCAGCCAGTGGACTAGTATTTCCAGAAGCCTCCCTCTTCCCACTAAAGAGCAAATCCAGTCAAACAGTTCAAACACACCCATGTTTACTGCCCTACCTGCCAAAGAATTGGTAATTCTTGTGATTTATAAACTTCTGTCCCACTGCACACTACTACTTCCTAGTTCATTTATCCTGCCTTCTGGGTCACTGCCTTGCTCATTAGACGGGGTCACAAGATTCGTAGCCCAGCAAACAGGCTAGAGGTATAGACCTGAATTGGAGCTGCTTTGCTGAATCAGAAAAAAAGTGTGTTGTCGGTCTGGCTGTGTAGTGTGTCAGAAATGTGTAAATCACCGGAAAAGCTGAACAAAATTACAAGTCCTACTGCAGGAGGTATAAGAGTAAATATATGTGCATTCAAACTGTGTTTAGCTGTTTGAATGACGTTCTGTTTTTAGGTAAATAGTGTGAAAAATATAATAATAGATTTTGTATGTTTTAACACTCTTGTGTTACCCCATTATTATATATACCTTTATATATAGATTTATTATACAGTATATTGTATAGGGTGTTTGAACTAAATGAATCGTAATACTTTTAATTGTCATCGAGAATAAAAACAGATTATAAAAGCAACATTTTTTTTTTTTTGATAGCTCTGCTATCTGCGGTGGTATCCTCAGGGATAGCATCTTGTCAGTGAATTCTAATGCCGCGTACACACGAAAGAGTCAGATGGGAGCTTTTCATCATATATTCCGACCATGTGTATGCCCCATCGGACTTTTTCTGTCAAAAATTCAGACGGACTTAGATAGAGAACATGTTCTATATTTTTCCAACTGAACAAATTACTATCGGAAAAAACGCTCGTCTGTATGCTGTTCCGACGTACCAAAAACGACGCATGCTCTGAAGCAAGTACGAGCCAGTAGCTATTGGCTACTGGCTATTGAACTTCCGTTCTCTAGTCCCGTTGTAGGTGGTGTACGTCACCGCGTTCTGGACGGTCGGAATTTGGTGTGACCGTGTGTATGCAAGGTAGCTTGAGCGTGGAATTCTGTTGGAACTCCGTCGTAAAAACCTTCAGAGTTTATTCTGACTGCAAAATCGGTCGTGTGTACAGGGCATTAGACTCTCTAAGCTTTTTCTACATTGTTCTGTGAAATGTTTGACACCCTTGGCCTCACGGAGTTTGAGATCATTCACATATATAGGAGACTCAAAACACAATCTGTGAATCTTACCAAACACCTGAGTGGTTTCACAAGTTTGACAAAGTGAACGTTCAATTCGCAAAGGTCCAACTTCAACTCAAATGTTGACTCTCTGATTTCTGTTCTTGGGAACCACCAAAAATATTTTACAACAAGATCTGGAAATAAGGTTGAATTCTGGATAAGACTATAATGGAAAGTATAGCTTCCAGTATCCAGTGTATCATCATCAATAAAAATAATTATAATTAGCATATCTTAGGACCTGTGTCATTAAAATCAACATAAAACCATGGAGAATTTTTGAATTGTGGGAAGAGTGTACCCCAAAAAACTAAGCTAAATACACTGTATATGCACTTTGGCTTTGTATTATGGTATGGTATAATATAGATTATATATATATATATATATATATATATATATACAGTATCTCACAAAAGTGAGTACACCCCTCACATTTTTGTAAATATTTTATTCTATCTTTTCATGTGACAACACTGAAGAAATGACACTTTGCTACAATGTAAAGTAGTGAGTGTACAGCTTGTATAACAGTGTAAATTTGCTGTCCCCCCAAAATAAGTCAACACACAGCCATTGTTGTCTAAACTGGCAACAAAAGTGTCGGGCAACAAAAGTGAGTACATATCCAAATTGGGCCCAAAGTGTCAATATTTTCTGTGGCCACCATTATTTTCCCAGCACTGCCTTAACAATCTTGGGCATGGAGTTTCACGGGTTGCCCCTGGAGTCCTCTTCCACTCCTCCATGACGACATCAAGGAGCAGCTGGTGGATGTTAGAGACCTTGCGCTCCTCCACTTTCCATCTGAGGATGCCCCACAGATTCTCAATAGGGTTTAGGTCTGGAGACATGCTTGGTCAATCCATCATCTTTACCCTTAGCTTCTTTAGCAAGGCAGTGGTCATCTTGGAGGTGCGTTTGGGGTTGTTATCATGTTGGAATACTGCCCTGCGGCCCATTTTTTTGAAGGGAGGTGATCATGTTCTGCTTCATTATGTCACAGTACATGTTGGCATTAATGGTTCCCTCAATGAACTGTAGCTCCCCAGTGCCGGCACCACTCATGCAGCCCCAGACCATGACACTCCCACCACCATGCTTGACTGTAGGCAAGACACACTTGTCTTTGTACTCCCCACTTGTTTGCTCTCACACACCCTTGACACCATCTGAACCAAAAAGTTTATCTTGGTCTCATCAGACCACAGGACATGGTTCCAGTAATCCATGTCCTTAGTCTGCTTGTCTTCAGCAAATTGTTTGTGGGCTTTCTTGTACATCATCTTTAGAAGAGGCTTCCTTCTGGGACGACAGCCATGCAGACCAATTTGATGCAGTGTGTGGCGTGTGGTCTGAGCACTGACAGGCTGCCCCCCCACCCCTTCAACCTCTGCAATGCTGGCAGCATTCATACATCTATTTCCCAAAGACAACCTCTGGATATGACACCGAGCACATGGACTCAACTTGTTTGGTTGACAATGGTGAGGCCTGTTCTGAGTGGAACCTGTCTTGTTAAACCGCTGTATGGTCTTGGCCACCATGCTGCAGCTCAGTTTCTGGGTCTTGGCAATCTTCTTATCGCAGGGGTGTCCAAACTTTTTTCAAAGATGGCCAGATTTGATGACGTGAACATGCGTGAGGGCCGACCATTTTGCCTGACATTGTTTAAACCATTAAAATTCGGTCTAAGTGTGTTCACCCGAGCAGGACTAAGGATGAGCATGGGCTTGTTATTTGGATATACCGTATTTATCGGCATATAACATGCACAGACATATAACGCGCACCTCACTTTAAGAGGGAAGTTTCAGGAAAAAACTTACATTTTGAATAAAGAATTGTGAAGCAAGATAAGGACCAGTGCCCATCAATGCAGCCGAATCAGTGCCCTTCCGCAGCCTCACCATTGCCCTTCTGCAGCCTCACCATTCACCATTGCCATGACAGCAGCCTCACCATTGCAATACAGCCTTACCATTGCCATGAATGCAGCCTCACCATTGCCATGAATGCAGCCTCACCATTGTCATTGTTGCAGCCTCACCATTGTCATGAATGCAGCTTTACCATTGCAATCATTGCAGCCTTACCATTGCCATGAATGCAGCCTTATCATTGCCATGAATGCAGCCTCAACATTGCCATAAATGCAACCTCACCATTGCCATGAATGCAGCCTTACCATTGCTATTAATGCAGCCTCACATGTGCCATGAATGCAGCCTCTGAATGCAGCCTCACCATTGCCATCAGTGCAGCGTGATCGATGCCCATCTGCAGGCTCGGAGGGGACAAGGGGGGGACGGGACAAGCAGCAACAGATTACTTACAGGTGAATCTCCTGTTTACACGGTGGTCTCCCCTTATACAATGTCCCACCTCCTAAGATAGACACAACAGTCGTCTAATTGCAGCCCAGGAGATGGGACTTCTTATTACAGATGATGTCGAGTAAAGAGGAGATTCTCCTGTATGTAATCTGCCTCCCTGGGGGCCACAAAAGATATATATATATCTAAAATACCAGAGGTACCAAATTAAACCGGAGCGTGGGCCGCAATTGATCCATGGGCCGGACTTTTGGACATGCCTTTCTTATAACCTAGGCCATCTTTATGTAGAGCAACAATTCTTTTTTTCAAATCCTCAGAGAGTTTTTTGCCATTAGGTACCATGTTGAACTTCCAGTGACCAATATGAGAGAGTGAGAGTGATAACACCAAATTTAACACAGCTGCTCCCCATTCACAACCTTGTAACACTAATGAGTCACATGACACCGGGGAGGGAAAATGGCTAATTGGGCCCAATTTGGACATTTCCTCTTAGGGGTGTACTCACTTTTGTTGCCAGCGGTTTAGACATTAATGGCTGTGTGTTGAGTTATTTTGAGGGGACAGCAAATTTACACTGTTATACAAGCTGTACACTGTATACTTTACATTGTAGTAAAGTGTCATTTCTTCAGTGTTGTCACATGAAAAGATATAATAAAATATTTACAAAAATGTGACGGGTGTACTCACTTTTGTGAGATACTGTATATATATATATAGATTCTACAGTATATATATTTTAGTGTCCCTGTCTCCACAGCAGTTATTGAAAGCAGGTACATGCACCTTTAAAGCAGAATTAAACATCGGTTTCAGCCCCAGTTCACACAGGGGCGGCACGACTTGCAGGTCGCCTCAGCGAGGCGACCTGCAAACGACTTCTGCGGCGACTTGCAAAACGACTTCTGTATAGAAGTCTATGCAAGTCGCCCCAAGTCGCCCCCAAAGTCGTACAGGAACCTTTTTCTAAGTTGGAGCGACTTGCGTCGCTCCTATTAGAATGGTTCCATTGTACAGAATGGGAGGCGACTTGTCAGGCGGCTAGGTCGCCTGACAAGTCGCCCCTGTGTGAACCGGCTCTAACAGTTTCAAAAAACAGTTACATTTCCAGAATGCCAGGAAAGCTAACTGTCTGTCACATTGGTTGTGCTCTCAAATAAACTGACAAATCATCAAATGGCTGGTGTAATAACTGATCACAGGTGCAGCACCATCACATGGCTGCTTCTTTGGCTGAAAAGGATAGGAACGTTTAGTTCTGCTTTAAAGTGATTGTAAACCCTGAGACCCCTTTCACACTGAGCCGCCCCGGGCGTCAGCGGTAAAGCAGTGCTATTTTTAGCGAACGTAGTGCAGCGTCAGCTGGTGCAGCTAGTATTTTTTTTAGCTTTTTTATTTTTTAGTGCATTCATTTGAATGGGCCTCCCTCCACTCCAAAAACCCTCCAAAGAAGCTCATGTACCAAATCTTGGGACAGAGCCAGGAGCAATTTTCGGCATGGTCGTAGCATGTTTTGTCGACAATTGCGGCAAAATCGTACTGCGTTTGGGGTGCCACTAAGAACTAATGACATCACAAACACATTCCACAGTTTGCCACGATTCTGGAATCACGGCCACAATCAAGGCTATTCCACTCGCGATTCAAATTGCTCAGGTGTGAACAGAGCCTTACATATACCCAGTGAAGTGATTGGCCCCAGGTGATACACAGAGATGAAATAAATCCTTCGACATAAGTCGTACCTGTCTCTCTACAGCCATCTCTGCTCTACACCTGTTCAAAGCGATAAAATTATAAGCTTGTTTGAGAGTTAGAAAAAAAGGGGGCAGAGAGCTGAAGTTACACTCTGCAAAGCTCAGGGAGGAAAGCTCTGAGAGCGGATTGGAGTGAAGAGCACACAGGAACAGAGCTGAGGCTGTCAATCAGCTGGAGCTCCCTCCCCTGTCACCTTTTTTTCTTGGTGTCAGGAAAAATTGTCACAAGGGATTCATGCTGATAGCAGAGGAACAAAGTAGCAGACAGAAATGACACTCAGAGTTTTTAATTGAAACAAGCACACACTATAGAGAGAGATATGCTTTGCTCATATTTCATATCTGAGAATAGAGCCACTTTAAATACCTTGCACAGCGCCTCAGGAGTCTCAAATCCACAATGCTCTAATATGTCATTCTTGACCAGCTCTTATGGTCATAGGTTCAGGCCTCCAGCCCCTTCTCACAATTAGCCCATAAAGGGCAGCCTTACTAACCATTAGTACATATTTATAGGAGGCAATATGTATGAGTTGTCACCAACAGTATCTGTTCTATATTTACATAAGAGAGCACGCTAGGCACCCTAGCTGTTAGGGCTCTTGGGATTATCTGCAGGATATGCAAAAATGCATACTACAACCTGCTTTTGTTAGTTTCTAATATAGCTCTTCTAAAGTGAACACAGGTGGGACTCACTGAATATAAATCACACAGCTTTACTCAAAGCAGAATTCAGGTAGGGAAGTAGCTCTTCGGGTCTAATGAGTTTTATGAGGAAACCCCTGCTGGGGTATCTTTCTGGCACTCATTAGAACTGAAGAAGTGGCTCGAAGAAGCTGTGAAACCTCTTCAATATTACAGAACAAGTCCAGTTAAATGTGATCAACTCCTACTAGCTTTACCATGACCAGGATAAGTGAGAACCTTCATAGACAACAGATGGGACAGTTCCTCAAGAAATGTGATTGATTCAGGCATCACTTGTTGTAAAATGGATGTGTAGTTGGTAACATGGGATCAAAAACATGATAAAAAGAAGACTGGAAGCAAAAATGCACAATGTACCCCTCATGGTTTGGCCAACATGTTGGACAGTCTCTGTAACAAACATTGATTACCTTATGTGATTTCACACACCTGTTTTTGATCCCATAAAAGGTGGATTGTAGAGGAAAGTGGTTTGTTTAGTAAATTGGTCCATCCTGTCCAAAATATAATATGGAAAAAAGAAGACTGGGTGCAAAAATGCACACTGTACCCCTCATGGACTTGATAGACAGGCCAATATGTATGATAAAAACATATTTTTATTAAACATCAAGGTAGGTAGAAAAGAATATACAGTGATACATCAGACTTGCAAAAAGTACATTGATAAAAAGTATAACATCAGAGTACCCTTGACACCACATAGAACACAGCAAAGCATGGGGCTACCCGCATGAATGTTGGGCTAGCCATCATGTGCGGTCACGTCGACACCTAACATGTTTCAGACTATTTGTAAGTCCTTCTTCAGAGGTATTTTGTCAAATGGGTAACACAGAGTTCTAGAATACAAACATAGTATATTAGTAGATAGAATATTGCACATTGTAGTAGTAAAACAAACTCTAAAACAGACTATCATAGAGTATCATAGTATATACATAATATAGGCTGCAAGTAGTACTTAGAAAAAAGCATAATGCACAGTGACTAGAGTGGAGTGATCTCCGTTGACTGGGGAGATGCAAATCTAGGTCCACCAATGACGTGGTCGGAGGTGGCACCGAACAGCGGCAGTACTGAGAAAACAAGGACCCCAAAAAGGGCAACTACCCAAAGACAGGGTCATCAATCAGTCAAGAAAGTCTGAAATGGAGTATATCTTTAAGAAATACTTATAAAGAAAAAAAGTAGTTATAAAGAAATATAAATATACATTTAACTAATAAGCAGAGTAAATATGAATGTCAGCAAAAGGTGAGTATATATGTTGTTGGGCAGATATAAGTCCCATCATACAATAAGAGAAAATTTCCTGGCCCATATTAGCCAGTAAACAGATTCCCCAATTGAAAAAATCAAAGTAGTGAGCAGTAAATAATAGAGCGTTGCAAAGTCATACCCGTCTTGGTTAGCCTTGCAGTGATGAACTCTAGTGGCTGTCTCCATTGGGGCCAGATTAAATACCTACCCAGGTAATATAGTTACCAATTACATAAATGGGATCAGCTGTGAGATGTTTGCAGGGTGCTGACGCTTGCATCCAGGATCCACGAGGGGTCCCCAGGCATCATAGCAACGCTCTATTATTTACTACTTACTACTTTTATTTTCTCAATTGGGGAATCTGTTTGCTGGCCAATATGGGGCAGGAAATGTTCTCTTATTGTATGATGGAGCTTATATATCTGCCCAACAACATACTTATACTTATCTTTTGCTGACATTCATGTTTACTCTTCTTATTAGTTAAATGTATATTTATATTTATTTATAAGTACTTTATTTTATTTATAAGTACTTCTTAAAGATATACTCCATTTCAGACTTTCTTGACTGATTGATGGTTCTTTTTTTGGGTCCTTGTGTGCTCAGTGCTTCCGCTGTTTGGTGCCACCTCTGACCACGTTATTGGTGAACCTAGTGTCGCATCTCCCCAGTCAACGGAGATCACTCCACTCTAGTCACTGTGCATTATGCTTTTTTCTAAGTATTACTTGCAGCCTATATTATGTATATACTATAATACTCTATAACAGCGATAGTCTGTTTTAGACTTTGTTTTAATGACTACTATGATGTACAATATTCTATCTACTAATATAATATGTTTGTATTCTAGAATTCTGTGTTACCCATTTGAAAAAATACCTCTGAAGAAGGACTTATGCCGCATACACACGAGCGGAATGTCCGACAGAAAAAGTCAGACGGAAGCTTTTCATCGTCTATTCCGATCGTGTGTATGCCTCATCGGACTTTTTTTTTTGAAAATTCTGACGGACCTAAAAATGGAACGTGTTCTAAATATTTCCGACTGAACCAATTCCTACTGGGAAAACCGCTCGTCTGTATGCTGTTCCGATGGACCAAAAACGACACATGCTCTGAAGCAAGTACGAGACAGAAGCTATTGGCTACTGGCTATTGCACTTCCTTTTTCTAGTCCCGTCGTACGTGTTGTACATCACCGCATTCTGGACGGTCGGACTTTGGTGTGACCGTGTGTAGGCAAGACCGCTTGAGCGGAATTCCGTCAGAGTTCCGTCAGAGAAACCTTCGGAGTTTATTCCGACGGCAAAACATGTTGTGTGTACGCGGCATTACAAGTAGTCCGAAACATGTTAGATGTCCACGTGACCACACATGACGGCTAGCCCAACATTCATACGGGTAGCCCCATGCTTCACTATGTGGTGTCAAGGGTACTCTGATGTTATACTTTTTATCGGTGTACTTTTTGCAAGTTTGATGTATCACTGTATATTCTTTTCTACCTACCTTGATGTTTAATAAAAATATGTTTTTATCATACATATTGGCCTGTCTATCAAGTCCATGACCGGTACAGTGTGCATTTTTGCACCCAGTCTTCTTTTTTCCATATTATATTTTGTACAGGATGGACCAATTTTCTAAACAAACCAATTTCCTCTACAATCCACTTTTTATGGGATCAAAAACAGGTGTGTGAAATCACATAAGGTAATCAATTTTTCTTACGGAGACTGTCCAACATTTTGATCAAACTTTAAAATTATTGACACAGTCAAATCAGTGCTTAGCATGGGGGTAAGAGATCTCTAAAGCAAGCTCTCGTTGGGATTATAAAATCCTAGTGGTGAGTCAAACAATGCGTTCCATTCAAACTATAATAAAATAACTGCCATGAAAACTGTGATCACATTTTCATGACTTTATGTGTAATAGATGTTATAATAAATAAAAGATTGTGTACAAAAAGTAAAAGCAATGACTTTATTCAAACTGGTTTATGCAATCGGGCTTTTCTTTGGTTTCGTTACAGATTTGACCCCTATAGATTTGAAAATTTTTGCTTCAAGGAAACACGAAACCTTAAATTGGTGTGAAAAACAAGAAGTTTATGCCTTTTACATTTCATCACTAGGTAATCCCACATTAGAATGCCCACAGCATCACAGATATAGGTTTTTTTTAAATAATACTCTCCCCTATTGCATAATAACATAGATCCTTTGTTTCCAAAGATAGTGTCATGCTCTGATAAAGTTAGCATAGTACAAAACTAGAAAAGTCTCCTGCTATTTAACCCCCTGAGAGCACTGACAAACTTGTTAGTGCAGTTCATGTTACATGCATATTTACTGTGAGGGGTTAACATTTACGGTCATTTTGTTTTACAAAAATAGAAAATGTAAATACATACTACTGATCAGCAAGGGTACAATGCGTGTCACTGGGTCAACCCATTGCAAATGGTTGGAAGGTGTCTGCAACAACAAAGCGAAACTTGCCAATTGCAGGCATGAGCTAATGTAGCAAATGCCCTGGTTTGGCATGTAGATTCCATAGGCTGCCTATATGGAGTCCAATTACACACGGATACATAGATTTCAGTTGATTTAGCAGTTGTTGCAGAGGTGTTCGGAATATCATGCATGACCCACTGCACCAATAAGCCATCAAAAGTATACTATTGCTCATTGTGTCCATTTAGTTTTTGCTGGCGATATGTTATAAATACAAAACCAAACATTGCCTTTACTCTGATATAAACATTAACTGGCTCTGATTTGGGCTGCAAAGTCTTGATGGGGACTTAATTGGAATTCGTCAATAAAAGCCCAGTTGAAGTTTCATATCTCTAATTTTCTTGGGCCTGCCATGGTATCTCATTACTGCGCATGCACTTATCCTCTTCCCCATTTCCTTTTTTATATGTGTTTTTGTCACTGCACTTTTTGCACAGCACGTATGCACTTTCCCACTCCCTGTTTAGTAGGGTGTAGGTCCTCGGGCCATGGGGGGGGGACGTGGCCTTCTGGTCAGGTTCTTCCCCCTCCCATGGGGTCTCCCTTCGGGGGAGACCTACCTAGTACTTGGGGTTGGTCTGTTTTGGTGGGCCTCCCAAAGAACGGGGTCCGCCTGGTTTTATCCAAATGGACCAGTGAGTACCAAAGTCCCTGTCAGGAGCCTTGCATCCCGGGGGATGAGGGTAAGGGTCCTTTCTCCACAGAGGAGGACCATGTGTACACCCTGTGCACTTTTTTGTGTTCTCACTTTTCTGTGCACACTTTTGTTTTGCACCAAGTGTTACGTTTTTGTGAGTGTGTTTCACTACACCATGGGGCTTAAAAAAAAATCTAAAATTTTCTTGATAGCCTGGCTCCACCAAATTTTATCATTTTTTCACTTTCTGCCCTCCCACTCCATTGCTCAATGCTGGATTAGATTAATAATGGCTGCACACTTACTTGTACTGCCGGGGAAGAAACAGGTCATATCTGACTAGGCCAGTTAGTGTGCACTGGACAGTCTAGTAAATGCTGGTGCCTATTGGACTGTGCATTCCTATTTAGATTGTGTAATCTTATCCAGTTCAACTTTGGAAATAAAGGCCATTAGTACAATGTCAATCTGACTGAATGTTTCTTTCTGTGGCTTCAATTGGGCTTTAAGCTATGCGAAAAATAATGACAATGTATGCAGTAACCAATAGCCGCTGTTGTGTTTCTGATCAGGTATTAGTTGCCATTGGATATTGCACTTGATAAATTCCTTTTTTCATAATAAAGGAAGCAACTGTAAAGCTGGTTTCCCATCAACAAGATCATGGTGTCCCAGCATCGGACAGATGAATAGATACAAATGAAAATACATTGGAAGCCAGTATATAGAGGAGGAAACCTGTTAGCAGTCCCTATTTTAATGACATGAAAACCTGGCTTCAGTGGGAGCTGGCTGTGGGAAATGGACATTTTCTTCACCAGACATGACCAGTTCTAGAGGGAGGAGGTGGTCTTGGCAGAACGATCAAGGCTGCGTTTAACAAAAAGAAATTGGAAGGTATTACGCAAAAGATGAACACAGCATGTTCTACCATGCAACCAACAGGGGGTAACCCCTTACTTACTACTGACAAGACTTTTCAGAAACCCCTTAAACAGATAGCCCTGAAAATGTTAAAGTGAACCTAACATTGGATATATTTTTTTCATATTAAGTGCAGCATGCTACGTAACATGGAACTGTAACACTTCAAGGTATTTATTACCTCTTACAGAGAACACAGTACTCCCCTTGACAATGCCTTCACCTGCTGGTTTTATACAGAATGACCACACCATCATTTGTCAGGCATCAACATTTGATTTGATTAAATCTTTGTGCCAGTGCAGTTCGCATTTTTTTTTTTTTACCATAGATTAATCAGCCCACTGCTGAAGTCTCCCACCTGGTGATTTCTTTCAAATTTAAAATATTGCAGTCTTTCTCCAGGGCAAAAAGACTGCCTCTTCTACCTGCAGCACATTGATCAAAGATGAAAAAGGCCCCGGAGACAAGTTTTCGATAGGTGAGTAAAATGTTCAATGGGCACAATAGCTCTGGTTCGGCAGCTCTTCGCAAGTCCACGGGTCCCCCATTAGTTGAGTTTCCTCATGTAAACAAATATAAGAACCAAACCAAATATACAAAATCTTTTAATGGTAAAATTGATTCAAGGCAATAACAAGAGAAAACAGCCAAAGCATTTTGGGGATCAGACGAATTCCCACTTCTTCAGAGCCCTGGTTTAAATGTTGGGACTCTAATGATAGTTAAGTAACATATAATAATTACTAATGGTGCGGCATAGGATACATAGCATCTACATACCATGCAGAAAAAATAGAAGTTACCACTCCAGGTGATAATCCCATGTTCACACCATCCTTGCATGAGAGAAAAAGGGTGCTGGCTCGGCATACATAGTCAACAGAGAAAGAAGAAAATTGGACAGCGGGACTCCAATGCAACACTTTTATTGTCGTAAAATGAAATCCATACACCAGCAGAGGTACAGGTACAATAGTTGACATGTTTCACACCATTTTAGGTGCTTAATCATTACTGTAAGACCACCAACCCCTATCTCTTATTT
This sequence comes from Lithobates septentrionalis, assembly GCA_037952835.1. Classification (NCBI taxonomy): domain Eukaryota; kingdom Metazoa; phylum Chordata; class Amphibia; order Anura; family Ranidae; genus Lithobates; species Lithobates septentrionalis. Next base: position 888,271 of record JBBDGP010000231.1, on the reverse strand, counting down.
ATACATCTGAAGTGCTGATTACATGATCAGATGTTTCTCTCTAAATTGTGGTCAGGTGTGGTCCATAGAAAACACATAGACGGAGGGAGTGTGGAGACGATCAATGCTATACAGAATAGTTTTACACAATATTTTTATGATTATAATATAAGAGAAATTGCGTTGCGCTTGATTAAATGTCATACAGAGAAATATCCTAAAGACCTTAAAAGAATACCTCACTATTCATATCCATTGTGCATAACTGTGCTAAAAAATATTAATATTAAATACAACTAAGAAATATCAAAATACTCCTGTGGAAAAGTAAATGGTATCACTTCTATGCAGTGTGCATATGTATAAACCTGTGGACAATCAATATAAAGTGCATATAGTGCCAAAGTATATATATACAATTGTGCATAAAAAATATATTAAAAGGTGACTGAAAACATAAAAAAGCATGCACTGCTTCATATACCGTGCAACATGCAAACATCAAAGAAACGCAAACTGCGTTTAAATGGCCGTGATTCAAAGTTCTTATATAAGTGTCCCAAAGATGAAACTAAAAAGTGCTTCCGTGTCCATAAATATCCATAGATGTCCAAGTCATTCAATGTGCCGAATTACAGTGCTTTAAACAATAATAGTGTGCCACAGTGCCCCCCCACAGTGGTTGCGCTCACCTTAGAGCGTGTGACACAGCTTTTACCTTGTGTCAAAACACGCTATGTAGCCACCCCCTGGGCTATATGCGATAAGCTAGATCGATCTCCACTCTGGGTCAGTTAGGCTCCATAGACATTAATCATAAAAACAAGGAGAGACTATATAGTGTAATTCCACTTTAAAAACGTTTATTCCAACAAGACAACTTTCCCACAAAGGGGTACTCACATTTCGTGGGTGCTGTTGTGCACCAAACAATAAAAAGGCTCCAAAGGGTATACTGTGTGGTCTGCCGCGGGGTATGTGCTTCTCCCGGCTCAGCTGTTCGCTATTCCGCTGTACGCTGCTCGCTCCGTCCTGGCCCCTGGGGGCCAGGACGAAATGTGAGTACCCCTTTGTAGGAAAGTTGTCTTGTTGGAATAAACGTTTTTAAAGTGGAATTACACTATATAGTCTCTCCTTGTTTTTATGTTTAATGTCTATGGAGCCTAACTGACCCAGAGTGGAGATCGATCTAGCTTATCGCATATAGCCCAGGGGGTGGCTACATAGCGTGTTTTGACACAAGGTAAAAGCTGTGTCACACGCTCTAAGGTGAGCGCAACCACTGTGGGGGGGCACTGTGGCACACTATTATTGTTTAAAGCACTGGAATTCGGCACATTGGATGACTTGGACATCTATGGATATTTATGGACACGGAAGCACTTTTTAGTTTCATCTTTGGGACACTTATATAAGAACTTTGAATCACGGCCATTTAAACGCAGTTTGCGTTTCTTTGATGTTTGCATGTTGCACGGTATATGAAGCAGTGCATGCTTTTTTATGTTTTCAGTCACCTTTTAATATATTTTTTATGCACAATTGTATATATATACTTTGGCACTATATGCACTTTATATTGATTGTCCACAGGTTTATACATATGCACACTGCATAGAAGTGATACCATTTACTTTTCCACAGGAGTATTTTGATATTTCTTAGTTGTATTTAATATTAATATTTTTTAGCACAGTTATGCACAATGGATATGAATAGTGAGGTATTCTTTTAAGGTCTTTAGGATATTTCTCTGTATGACATTTAATCAAGCGCAACGCAATTTCTCTTATATTATGGTTTTATGCACGGTTATAAGTACGTGAACTGCGTTTGCTGCTGGATATTCATCTTTGATATACCTGTGGTATATAACAGCTTGTTGCTGCTGGTTTATTAAGCATAGGAACATTGTGGCTCGCAAGATCTTTTCTTTATTTTTATGTTTATATCTCTCTTTTTTCAGGAGTTTTGGGTAGATATGTATGATGTGTCATTTAATTTTTGGTTTTTATGTTTTATGCTTGGGATATATGAGCAGAGGATTGCTTCAGATTCTAGGTGGATCGGTTTCATCACTTGATTACAACTTATGTGTATAACCCATACACTGATGGTAAGGGTCAGTTAGTGTGGGTGATGGTGATGGCATTTCTACTCCCTTCTGAAGCTTCCTTCATGGTGGATCTCGTTCAATAGAAGCCTTTGTTTTCCTTTGACGGTGATAGCTCTGATTGGCTCCACTTTCTTCCTATGTTTGGAACTTTTTTTTGTTATCATGAGCTTTGCATATGATTATTAGCGCTACACCCCTTTTTTACATTACGTTAATTGTATCCAGCAATTTAGTGTTAGCTGCTTCTCTTCTTTATTTATATTTAGCGCAACAGATTTGTGTTTCTATTTTGTTTTTGGGTATATTGTGTTGCAGCTTTCTATACTTTTTATGTTTTATGCTTAATGAAGTTCTGATGATACATTGTTACTGTATTTATGTTTATGTTTCTGATTACATCCATGTTCCTGATTAATGATATCTGTTTGGAGACGATAGTTTACAGTGTTTAATAGATAGACTCAGGTTTAAGTTTGCCTTTCAAGGGTTAATTTCTGTGGACCACACCTGACCAGAATTTAGAGAGACACGTCTGATCATGTGATTAGCACTTCAGATGTATAAATGAGAGATTGGGGTCGGTGGTCTTACAGCTATGCTTAGGCACCCATAAGGGTATGAATCGTGTCAGTACCTGTACCTCTGTTGGTTTATGGATTTTGTTTTACGTCAATAAAGGTGTTGCATTGGAGTGCTTCTGACCAATTTTTTTGTTTCTCCATTGACTACATACCATGCAGAGTTGAGTTGTCCTATGACTTTTACACCATTAATAATTATTCCTGGTTACTATACCATTCTCAGAGTTCCATCATTTAAACTAGAGCCCTAAACAAGAGGGCATTTGTCTGACCTCCAAAATGTGTTGACTGTTTTGTCTTGTTCTTGCTGAAGGTCAATCTTTCATTTTGGACTCTTGGACATTTGGTTTGGTGCTCTTAGTGGATTGTTTACATGCAGCAGATTGATAACATCATGCTTTTTGTTGCTAAAATGTACAGCTTTTTTGAAAAAGCATACTATTTCAATATATTGTGGCACATTACAGATGTATTCATACAGATTTGTAAAGTTATTAAAAGATCCAATAAATTTGCACTTTATGAATCTTGATGTTGTGATCTTCTGCATTCTGTTTGACCTGGTATGATCTGGGGTTCCTTGTTCTACACATTAAGACTGTAATTTCCATTATATCTCTGGGCTATAATGCTCATAAAGTAGAAGTAGGACAATACTGTATTTCGATATTCTTAACAAGCAATAAATACGCTTTAAAGCAATGGCATTAGCTGGTAGGAGGAAGTCCCAATGCACCCTGTAAAAGAAAGAGGAATACTTGGGTTTCTGGAAGGCAATGGGTTAAGTCTAAAGTCTTTTCATTGACTATAACCACTGTTGCTATCCAGAACTTCTGTGTGTGTTACAGCATGTCCTTTATAATGTATGGCAGGAAGAACCAGGCTGCATAGAATGGCACGCGCTCTCTGACACACACAGCAGTGTGAGATAGCAACAGTGTCTGTAGCTCATTAAGAGACCAAATATTTAACACACTGCCAAGTGTGTTCTTTTAATAAGGTGGCATTTCTGCAGGAGAGCTAAAGGGTCACTTTAAAACAAGCCCTCAATGACCTCTGTAGCTGCAGATAGGGTGGAATAATTCATCTTCAAATTTACAACAGAAATTTATTGAAACATTTTGTCTCAATAGATAATTTTCTCTCTTCCTCTGCCAGCAGAGAGTTGTAATCTCTAATGTAAACACAGAGCAGGTATACAGGAAGATGACAGAGAGCAGACTGCTGAGTCCTAACTTGAACACCTTCACTGCTTTTTTTCTATTATGGGTGAATTGCTCCAATGTGCCTGTAACTCCAGAGGTCAGTGAGGGCTTGTTTCAAAGATTAATTACTGCTTGTTAAGAATAGATTTCAATGGCCATAGCCTAGCAACAATTCTACTCAAAGATGTAATAATAAATGGAAGGGCTCAGGAACCCATACCCTTTGCAGGGTGCCTGGCATGTTCAACCATAGACTTGCCAAGTCAGGAGTACTGAAACTCAGATGTGTCCTTGTTGCCTTACCCCAATGCTGGTCCTGACAGACAGACAAATCAAGGGAAATCTTGACTTTAAGAAACACAATTAAACATGTTTTATGTCTCTTAATCTGGAAATAGATCAACACCTTTGTAGTAGAACAAGTCATGAATACAATGCCATTCTACAAATACCTACATTGTCACATGTAGTAACAACTGCTCACATAATACATACATTCCGTTATACATTCTTCCATATATTTTATGTAGACATGTTATGGCTGTGTCAGGCAACAACATGTACATTGGATGAAAAGGGGATTTCTTAGAGATAAAAATGACTACAAGTACTAACGACATTGGCTTTTGCATAGAATTCACTTTGTTCTTCTGTTTTGTCGTCAGTATTATTATTACCCTGATAGTCACTTAATGATCTATTTTTATTTTTATTTTCAGAGTAACAGTTTTTCTTTAAAAACAAATGGCTAAAAATGATAATGTAATCTGTTTCATGGAAATTCAAGGTTTTTTTTTTAATTTTTTTTATCCCTGTCTATTGTCACCTGCAACTGAATAGATCTCAAGAGGGAGGCCATCGGTGTGATTATAAAAGCTTTGGGATTGAGAAAAGTTCATCCAGTGGGATAGGCTATTGGGGTCTTGGAGTTGGGCTTTTAATCTACACAAGAGATCAATGTTTAGTTGGCAATGGCAATGCTCAGCCTCAAATCTCTGCCATCTGGACATTATTCAGCACTGCATCTCAAGTCTCTGCTATGTGCACACCTGACTTCATTAGTGGATTTGAAAGTGAAGCAAGAGCTTTAAAGGAAAGCAAAGCTCATTTAGCTGTACTTCTCCTGTTGATCACAGGAGTGCAGTCCGTTCTGTGTGCCTGTGACCTGTTTTCAGCAGCCAGTGGGCTGAAGCCCACTGTTGGCTGAAGCCCACTGTCGGCTGATGTCACAGAGCCGGTCCAGGCTAAGGCAAGATGGCAACAATATGATCCGGATTTACCCACAACCCTGGACCGGCACCTGGCTCAGCCTCTCAGCGAGCCACCGAGAGCCTGAGCCAGCTGATACCACCCCATCCATGGCCCAGCGCTCCAGTCAGCAATGGGGGGGGGGGGGAACAGAGCAGACAGTGGTGACTGACAGTCACCAGCTCTCTTTTCACGGAGCTCTGATCAGCAGTGTTTGCTCACTCGATTCTCAGTCTTAGAGTCGGCGGGGCACAAATGCAGCATCGGACCATTGCTGCATCCACCTAGGTAAGTATGATTCTTGGGGAAAAAAAACCCTATACTTCACTTTTAAGCCATTGTCTGACCAACAGGTTTGTCTGTTTGTTCATATCCTAGATTCACGTCTGTCTCTAACTTCTGTTTGTGTCTTGGGTAATTCATTGTATTGTCTGGATTGTGTTTATCTGTGCTTACCCTGATCATTGATCTGTTATCTTTGCTGTTGGTAATTAGCCTGCTGACTCTGCTGCCATTTTCTCAGACCCTGAGGACATACACCACTCCAGCATTTGTCCTTCCTGTTTTTAGCTGTTGTCCCAGGCTACACAGATGATCTATTAAACTCTGTGATGGCAACCAAATGTCATACTTCTGTGACTCACTATAATAATTTTATTTGTCCTACTCAACTAAGAGGCATGCACATACCTGTTAGGCAGTGCAACAGTCAACTCATAGAATGCTAATGGTAGACTGACAACACTGCTGCTAAATGCATGGCGGCACAAGAATGTCCACACAATCGTTTGTCCTGCCCACGGCTTACTGGATTCACAGCACTGCTTCTGCTGCTGAGATCCTCCCACTGTGAGCTGCAGTGTCTGGGAGGGGGGGAAGTGAGGCACAAATTGAGGAGGATTTTTTGCATTCAAGGGAGGGTAAAGGAGTTTTTTGTTTTTTATTTGATGCATGTGCCTCACATGATATTTAGATTCTGGACCTGTTCAGACTGTTACATGCATAAGGAATAGCGGATTACAGGATCTGATGTCAGGATTTTAGCACAATTGCTAGAAGTACTTTAATATGCAGTATCTAAGTGTAAGAGCCCTTATCTATGTCTAAGGTAAAATTACCATTACATATTAGGAAATCTTTGCAAATGACAGAAAGCACTTCTCATGCTCATGCATGTGTTAGTAATTGCTTGTGACTGTTTATACTGACTGATTATCACAAAAGATGCTTGAATCAGCTGTAGCATTTCCAAATACCAGGCCATATGTAGTTTCCTTGAAGTTCACCAAAGCCATAACTTTTTTAAAGTTTTCAATAGAATTGGGAGAGTTTAAAAACCCTATCAGGCTTTTATTGCTCTCCCTCTCTCTCTCTCTGTCCCTCTCTCTATATATATCTATATATATAGATATATGTATATATACATACTATATATATACATATCGGATAAATTTCACTTTATTTCCTGTCACTGAAATAGTGAAAACCATAACATTTGCATTACCCTTTACCTGCTTTACTAATGGCCACCAAGACAAGGAGAGCGGAAAAAATCTCCACAGCAAAGACACAGACAGACAGTTCCTAAACCTTCTCTATCCAAATCTAAAATAAATCTAGAATTTTATGGACTGGAGCTTAACTTCAGTCCTTTCAAAGCAAGGAATAAAATGTAGAGGATCAATCTGACACACCAAAACATGCTTGTGTAACATGTATAAAAATATACACATTTAACAAGTCAAATCTCCTGCTCTTGAAACGTTAAAGGATCAAGACAGTTGCAAACCAGGGAAATTCCTATTTATGCCCATGTTTCCATCAAACAGACTCATTATGAAAATGAGGTAATAGAAAATTGAATTGAATACATTTTTGTTACAAAAGTATAAAAATCTTGCACCTTGATGTTTCAAAAATACCCCTTCATACAACTTTGGCCAGCACAAGCAGTTGATTTTTGCCTACGATCCCTGCAATTGTCCAAATACTTTAAGTAACGACCACTGTTTTCTCAAATAGAAGTCACGTGATCTGCATTTTCCTGAAGTTCAATGCACTCAATCTCTTCTCTCTCTTTCCGTTTGGCTCTTCTCTTTTTCTTGTGGCGTTTTTTAGAAGGAGGAAAGAAGGTTAAGAAAACAGGCAAAATGACAAAGCAGTGCAGTATCGTGCAACTACCAGTCAGCAGCAAGCATTTGAACAGTGTGGAGGTCAAGTTTGAAGGCACAAACAGAAGGGGTACCAGCCCAACAAGAAACGATATGACATTCTGGATAATAGCTGTGCCATTCTCCTTGAGTGAATCTTGTATGCATAGAGTTCTTGTGTGCTCAGTGGCTAAGACAAATGTATAAAGCAGAGGGGAACAGTGATCTATGGCAAAGTTCAAAGCGTAAATAAGGCACATGATGGATACGCAATCCATATCAACGTTCCATAATGTCATTAAACCCAATACCCCCAATTCAATAGAAGTGACAGTAATTATCAGCCAGAAGTTTCCCAAAGGTTGAATGACCAAGAAGAAGGTTAAAATTAACACCAGCAAGATGCTAAAACCAGAAATAGCGACTGGCATTGTCACTGCCAAGCCATAGTGATCCATAAAAACAAAGGTGGGGTTGAAGACAATAAACTTTATACTTTGTATCAATGAGAGTGGCCTCAGCTTTTCAAGGAGCTCAACCACTTCCCGTTGTGTGTTTTCACTAGTCCTAGCTACCAGATACATCCGGGATGCAATGATATTCAATTCATCTCCTGACCTAGAAATAATTATGTCATTTCTGAAGTGCTGAAATTCCGGTTTCTTTAAGAAAACATTTTGGAGAACGTTAATAAAATCAGTTTTGTTTGATGCTGAAATATTGCCAACCTTTAAAAAGTGGTAGAATTGCTCCATCCAAGATTCCGTATTGAATCCATGAGTTATGGTTTTCAAGTCATCTTGAACAGTTGTATTCCAGTATTCAAGAGGTTCATAAATATAGAATCCAATCACAGGGCTATAGTTGCTAAAGTACTTTTGTTGTATAAAAGCATAAGAAACACTGGGAGAGTCACTTGCTAGAAGGTTTATAATGTTTGATCCACCACTAATTTGGAGGCAGCCCATGAATGAGAATGATGCATAGATGAGGTATAATATGACCACAAAGGGTTTGACATATGTATTTGTGATCCACTCATTATAATGATCTCTTAGAAAATGCTGAATGAAATGGTTCTCATAAGGGTCTGGCTCATGGTGGGTCGAATGCTGATGCCCATCGCTCATCATTGTTTGAAACCATATTGGTTGTCTGTCCAAATACTCCTCAGAAGGAATTTTACAACAGAAGATACTGTGATATCGATTTTGCTCCAGTTGGCCAGCAAAGACTAGGCACGAGCCATAGAAGGAAAAAACATAGAAATAGTTTAGGACAATAGTAATGCACATGTTCTGGCAAAATATCTTTACTGCCTCAATGTTTGTAAAAGGACTAGCGCCCATTCCAAAAGTGATGATGTACAGAGAACTGGTCATTGTATATGAAACCATTACATCTGAGTAGGCATCTGCTACCCTGTCTTTGAAAGGCAAACTTTCTCTAGTTCTCCTCCATCCAGAAAGAAGCTCAAAAACTCCTTTTGTTCCATGACCTGGAAGACAAAACAAAAGAAATGGTTTCATAATCTAGGACATATTTCATTTCACCTAAACACATCAGTGTTTTTTTATGTTAAAATTTGGTCAGTTCACCCAAACAGGATATAACAGTTTTCAGTCAATGTAGACTGCTTCATTTACCCACCAGTTTCTTACAAATCTCTGGATTTGAACAAAAAATACCTGGATTGCTTAAACTGTGCATCATTGGGTGAGGGGAGGTCTTCTTCCTTTTTGGTTTCTATGTATTTTACATAAAAGAGAATGCAGTATGATATACAGTATCTCACACAAGTAAGTACACCCCTCAGATTTTTGTAAATATTTTATTACATCTTTTTATGTGACAACACTGAAGAAATGACACTTTGCTACAATGTAAAGTGGTGAGTGTACAGCTTGTATAACAGTGTAAATTTGCTGTCCGCTCAAAATAACTCAAAACACAGCCATTAATGTCTAAACCACTGGCAACAAAAGTGAGTACACCCTTAAGTGAAAATGTCCAAATTGGACCCACAGCGTCAATATTTTGAGTGGCCACCATTATTTTCCAGCACTGCCTTAACCCTCTTGGGCATGTTGTTCACCAGAGCTTCACAGGTTGCCACTGGAGTCCTCTTCCACTCCTCCATGATGACAATTAGCCGACAGCTGAGCAGCCAGCTCAGTGAAGGAAGGGCTGAGCCCAGCACTGACAGTACCCCCTCCTCAATGACCCCTTCCTCTCGGAGGACCACCAGGCTTGAGGGGAAAACGTCTATAAAAATCACAGAGGAGGACAGGGGCATGTACGTCTGAGGATGAGACCCAACAGCGTTCCTCCGGACCGTACTCTTTCCAATGCACCAGGTACTGTATGCGCCCATGGAACTTAGGGGAGTCAACAATGGACCGTACTTCATACTCCTCATGGTTCTCAACCTGTACAGAGCGAGGACGTGGCACCGAGGTGGTAAAGCGGTTGCAGACCAAAGGTTTTAATAAGGAGACATGAAATGCATTCAAAATACGCTGCATATTAGAAGGAAGGTCTAATGCATAAGCCACTGGGTTAATCATGTGAAGAATACGGAAAGGCCCAATAAATCGAGGTGCAAACTTCAGTGAGGGAACATGAAGTCAGAGGTTGCGAGATGACAGCCAGACCCTGTCTCCAACCTGGTAGGAAGGCCACGAAATTGCTCTTCTAACGCAGGAATATTCTGCGGAACAAACGAGTCAGGCAACATGGTAGGTTTGAAACCATAATTTGCCATAAACAGGGACAATCGGGAAGCAGAATTCAAGGCACTGTTGTGAGCAAACTCTGCCCATGGCAATAGGTTTGACCAGTTGTTATGATGGTCAGAAATATAGCAACATAGGAATTGCTCCAAGGACTGATTGGCTCCTTCTGCGCCCCATTAGTCTGCGGGTGATACGCAGAGGAAAAAGTAAGCTGAATTCCCAACTGTGCACAAAAGGCTGGCCAGAACCCGGGACACAAACTGACTACCCCTGTCCGAAACAATCACCTTGGGTAGCCCATGTAAGCAAAAGATCTCCCGAGCAAAAATGGAAGCCAGTTCCTTAGAAGTGGGCAACTTCCTATGTGGAATACAAAGACACATCTTTGAGAAGCGGTCAACCGTCATAAGGATAACTGTGTTGCCTTGGGAGTGGTTAACTCCACAATGAAATCCATAGACAGGTGGGTCCAGGGCCTCTCTCCATTGGGTATGGGTTGTAGGAGGCCCACTGGAAGGTGTTGTGGAATCTTACTCTGAGTACACACGGAACAGGCAGCTATGAAGGCAGTTACATCAGCACGTAGACTAGGCCACCAGAATTGTTGGGGAATGGCCTAAAAGAGTTGATTCTTCCCAGGGTGGCCAGCAGCCTTGGGAGAATGGTAAGTCTGGAGCACGGCAATATGGAGACTCTCTGGGACAAAGCAGCGGTCACAAGGTTTCTCAGGAGGAGCATGGACCTGAGCAGTAAAAATTTTGTCACCCAAAGGAGAAGTGAGACTGGTGCGAACCGTAGCCAGAATACAATCAGGAAGAATCACAGGAACCGGAACCAACTCCAACTTGGAAGTGGAGGAAAATTGTCGTGACAAGGCGTCAGCCCTTACATTCTGAGTACCGGGTAAAAATGAGACAATGTAATTGAAACTTGACAAGAAAAGAACCCATCACGCCCTTCTGGGAGAGAGGTGTTTAGCCTCAGACAAGAATGTGAGATTCTTATGGTCAGTAAGAATGAGAACCGGCACAGTGGTACCTTAGAGGAGATGTCTCCATTCTTTCAGGGCTAAAATGATCACCAACAGCTCTCTGTTACCAATCTTGTAATTGCACTCTGCAGGTGACAATTTCTTGGAAAAGTAGCCACAAGGATGCATAGAGCTCTCAGAGGTAAGATGTTGAGACAGAAGGGCGCCAACTCCAGTCTCAGAAGCATCAACCTCAAGGATAAAAGGTAACGTAGGATCAGGATGTGCCAACACAGGACCAGAAACAAAGGCAGCCTTGAGACTCTGAAAGGCCTTAATGGACTCCGGAGACCAACTCTGTGGGTTACAGTCCTTTCTGGTCATATCAGTCAGGGGCTTGACCAGAGACGAGAAGTTACAAATAAACTTCCGATAATAGTTGACAAAGCCCAGGAAACGCTGCAGAGGACGTAACCCCACAGGTCGGGGGCCGCTGGAGGACTGCCGAAAGTTTCTCTGGGTCCATCGAAAAACCAGCAGTGGAAATTACATAACCCAGGAATTTAACCTGCTCACGATGGAACTCGCACTTCTCCAGCTTACAATAGAGATTGTTCTCTCTTAGTTTCTGAAGCACACGACAGACATCTATGTGGTGGCTCTTCAGGGACTTGGAAAATATGAGGATATCATCGAGATAAACCACCACACATAACTGCAACAAATCTCAGAGGACATTGTTAATAAATTCCTGGAAAACTACTGGGGCGTTACAAAGGCCAAAAGGCATTACGAGGTACTCATAATGGCCTGTTCTGGTGTTAAACGCAGTTTTCCACTCGTCACCCTCCTTAATCCTCACAAGATTGTAAGCCCCTCTCAAATCAAGCTTCGCGAAAACCGTTGCTCCCTTGAGGCGGTCAAATAATTCCGTAATAAATTAAATCGGATTGGCATTCTTAATCGTGAAACGATTGAGACCCCTATAATCAATACAAGGTCTCAGTTCAGCACTCTTCTTCTTCACAAAGAAGAAACCAGCACTAGCAGGAGACGAGGATTTGTGGCTGAAACCTTGAGAATGTGCGTCAGCAACATACTCCTCCATGGCCTTATCCTCCAAGACCGACAAAGGGTAAACCCGGCCACGAGGGGGTATGGCACCAGGTTGAAGGTCAATTGCGCAATCATACAGCCGGTGTGGAGGCAAACTACCGGCTTGACCTTTGTCAAAGAAATCGCTAAAATTGCAGTACTCCTCTGGCAGGGAGGAGAGTGAAGAGGTGCACAGGACTTTGACTACCTTCTGGAAGCATGTTTCACTGCATTGTGGTGACCAGGAGTGAACCTCAGCACGGAGCCAATCAAAAGAGGGGTTGTGCCTCTGTAATCAAAGATAACCAATAACCAGCGGAAACTTAGGTGAGGAAATAACTTGGAATTGGATTATCTCATGGTGAAGAGCTCCTTCGGCCCTGGACAACGGAACCGTCTCATGAGTCACATGGGCAGGCTGTAGAGGTCTCCCGTCAAGAGCCTCAATGGCAAGTGGAGTGTCATGCAGCTGCAGCGGAAACGAGTGCTTCGATACAAAGGCAGCATCAATGAACAGGCCAGCAGCCCCAGGGTAGATTAGAGCCTGTATCTCGACGAACGACTCAGCCCAAGAAAGGGTGACCGAAACCAGGGGCTTATCCTTCTGGATAACTGGGAATGAAACAACACCACCTAAGGTCTGTCCGTGACAGGACCTCAAGGTTCGGGCGTTCCCTAGACAGGTAGCACAAGACAAAAAGTGACCTGCCTGGCCACAATAAAGGCACAATCTCTTTCTCCTCCTAAAGGCTCTCTCATCCGCAGAAAGACGAGTGAAACCCAAGTGCAAGGGTTCACCTTCACTGACCGACTCGGTACCAGCAGGCATGGGAGGTGAGGTGAGGGAGGCACGAGTGGGACTGCAAAGCTCGGAGACAAACGTACAGGAGGCTTCTGCAAGCGCTCCTTAAAAGAGAGTCTTTCTCTGAGTCTGGAGTCAATGAGGATGGCAAACGTGATCAACTTGCTCAGTGGGTATATCTTGAGCTGCTATCACATCCTTGATGGTATCCAAGAGACCATGAGAAAAAGCAGCCACAAGGGCCTCATTGTTCCACGCAACCTCTGCTGCCAGAGTACGGGATTCAATGTCGTAGTCGGCAACAGTTCTCGTACTCTGTTCAATGGACATGAGGCACTTGACAGCAGAAGCGAAGCATGCAGGAACGTCAGATACCCTTTTAACCACCTCAATACAGTGCACTTACACCCCCTTCCTGCCCAGACCAATTTTCAGCTTTCAGCACTCTTACAGTTTGAATGACAATTACTCAGTCATGCAACACTGTACCCATATGAAACTTGCGTCCTTTTTTTCCACACAAATAGAGCTTTCTTTTTGCGGTATTTAATCACTAGTGTTTTATTTTTTATTTTTTGTGCTATAAATAAAAAAAGACCGTAAATTTTGTGAAAAAAATGCCTTTTTCTTTGTTTCTGTCATAAAATGTTGCTAATTAGTAATTTTTCTTCCTAAATTTTGGCCAAAATTTATACTGCTACATATCTTTGGTAAAAATAACCCAAATTAGTGTACATTATTTGGTCTTTGTGAAAGTTATAGAGTCTACAAACTATTGTGCCAATCACTGAAAATTGATCACATCTGATCAGGCCTTCAGTACATCAGGTGAATCTCATTTCTTGAGACACTAACAAGTCAGGAAATTTCTTTTTAGAAATTAGACATTCCAAAGTATTAATTAAGTAGCATGGTGAGTTTTTTTAAGTTGTAATTTTTTCCCACAATTCTTTGTAAAATAAAGATTTTTTTTTTTTTACAAAATTGTCAAATTATCAGGTTATTTCTCACACACAGCATATGCATACAACAAATTACACTCCAAAATACATTCTGCTACTCTTCCCGAGTATGGTGATACCACATGTGTGAGACTTTTACACAGCCTGGCCACATACAAAGGACCAACATTGAAGTAGCACCTTCAGGCGTTCTACGAGCATAAATGACACATCTCATTTTTCAACCACCTATTGCACTTTTGAAGGCCCTGGAGCACCAGGACAATGGAATTGCCCACAAAATGACCCCATTTTAGAAACCAACACCCCAATGTATAGTATATGAGGCATAATGAGTCTTTTGAACGGTTCATTTTTTTCCAGAAGTTTTTGGAAAATGTGGGAAAAAAATGAATGAACGCATTTCTTTTTACACAAATTTAAATTTATAAGATATTTCTGACACATAGCATGTATATAGCAAAAATTACACCCCAACATACATTCTGCTACTCTTCCAGAGTATGGCAATACCACATGTGTGAGACTTTTACACAGCCTGGCCACATACAGAGGCCCAACATTGAAGTAGTACCTTCAGGCGTTCTAGGAGCATAAATTGCACATCTCATTTCATTCCTACCTATCACACTTTTGAAGGTCCTTGAGCACCAGGACAATGGAATTACCCACAAACTGACCCCATTTTGGAAAGCAAACACCCCAACTTATATTCTACGAGGCATGGGCTGCAAATAGGTACTCGGGTACTCTGATGGGCTGGAGACAGGTAGTCTGGGTAACTTGATGAGCTGCAGACAGGCACTCAGGTACTCTGATGGGCTGGGGACAGGTACTCGGTTACTCTGATGGGCTGGTGACAGGTACTCGGTTACTCTGATGGGCCAGTGACAGGTACTCGGGTACTCTGATGGGCTGGTGACAGGTACTCAGGTACTCTGATGGCCTGGTGACAGGTACTCGGGTACTCTGATGGCCTGGTGACAGGTACTTGGGTTCTCTGATGGCCTGGTGACAGGTATTCAGGTACTCTGATGGGCTACAGATAGGTACTCGGGTACTCTGATGGGCTGGTGACTGGTATTCGGGTACTCTGAAGGGCGGTGACAGGTACTCGGGTACTCGGTACTTATATGGACTGTGACAGGTACTCGGGTACTCATATGGACTGTGACAGGTACTCAGGTACTCATAAGGACTGTGACAGGTACTCAGGTACTCGGGTACTCAGATGAACTGTGACAGGTACTCAGGTAATCATATGGACTATGACGGGTACTCGGGTACTCAGATGAACTGTGACAGGTACTCGGGTACTCAGATGGACTGTGACAGGTACCCGGGTACTCAGATGGACTGTGACAGGTATTCGGATACTCAGACGAACTGTGACAGGTACTCGTATGTACTGACAGGTACTCAGATGAACTGTGACAGGTACTTTGATGGGTGGTGACAGGTCCTCTTTATTGTAATTGGTGTACACTGTAAGCGGTAATGAGATGTTACCACAATCTCCTTCTCACACATGATTGGTGTGTGAGGAGGAGAACCCGGTAACATCTCGTTACCGTGGTTTGTTGACATTTAGTGATCGGCTGTGAAAGGATCACAGCCGTTCACATGGTAAACAGCTGCCGGCCAATGGCTGTTTACCAGCGTCGGTGACGAACAGTGTTCCTCAGGAACATGCCGCCACCGATGTGCATGCGCAGCGTGCTCCAGATTGTGCGCATGCACCATGCAAAGTGGGGCGGTACCACCTGTGATCGGCTGTGACTTCATCATGGCCAATCACGTGGTAAACAGCCATGCCCAATGGCTGTTCACAACCCTTGATGGAGAGCGGTGTCTCTGTGACACGCCGCCACTGAAGGAAAAGGGATGCGCGCACACGATCGCGTGCATTCCCTTTTTAAATGGAGGGCCGTCATATGACACCCTCCCAAAATGAGAGCCGCACTGCCTGGCCGTCATTTGATGGCCGGCAGGCGGCAAGCCGTTAAACAATGCCACAAACTCAGGGTAGCTCAAGACAACAGGTTTTTGCGTCTCCCATAGAGGGTTTGCCCAGGCCAAGGCTCTCTCAGAAAGCAAGGATATCACAAAGCCTACTTTGCTTCTGTCCGTGGGAAATGCCTGGGGCAGCATCTCAAAGTATATATCAACCTGGTTGAGAAACCCTCTGCATTGGACTGGATCGCCCCCAAATCGCTGGGGAAGCAGAGCGGAACCAGACATGCCTCTTATAGAGGTAATACTCGAGGCGGGTGCCAGCACAGAGACTGGAGCAGCAGCAGGGTCGGCCTGCAACATAGGTTGTACCGGGGTGGCCACAGTGGGAGATTCCAGGTAAGCCGTGTGACTCAGGAGCGTTTGTAACACCATGGCAAACTGATCCATGCGATGATCCAGTTCATCCAATCTGGAAAAAATATTACCAACAAGTGGATTGACTGCATCTTCTGAATTCATGGCCTTCGCCTACTGTCAGAAACCATGAAATCAGGCCGAGACAGAAGTACAGTTAAATCACACTTGTTTAATAATAAAAGTAAAAAGAACAAACGTAGTCAAAACATAGTCAAAGTTCAGTAACCAGAACGGAAAGTCAGCCAAGCCAGAAGTCAGGGATCAATGTAGTAGAACAGCAAGCAGGATCTAGAGCCAGAAGGGATGCCAGCACAGCAAGTCTTGAAAAGGATTGCAGGCGATAGTTTCTGTGATGTTGACCAAGGCAAAGGCAGAGCTCCTCTGGACTTGATGGCTTAAGTAGGCAGGACCGATGAGCAGGATATCATCAACAGCTGAGTAACTGTGGAGAGCTAGGAGCTGGCAATTAGCCGGCAGCTGAGCGGCCAGCCCAGTGAAGGAATGGCTGAGCCCAGCCCTGACACAGTGCATATGTTTTAGCACTGATCACTGTATTGGTGTCACTGGTCCCCAAAAAAAGTATCAAAAGTATCACCTAGTGTCCGATTTGTCTGCCGCAATGTCGCAGTCCCGCTATAAGTCGCTAATCGCCGCCATTACTTGTAAAAATAAATACATTTAAAAAATTCCATAAAAATATTACATAGTCTGTTGACACCATAACTTTTGCGCAAACCAATCAATATATGCTGCAAAGAGGGGGGGACTGTGCATGAGCACAGGTGGGACTTTGAATGAGGCACATGCTGTGCGCTTCCATCCCTGGTACAAAAAAGAGAAAAAGGGAATTTGGGACTTTAAATGAGGTTCTGGACATGGTTGGGGTATGTTGAAAGGAAACACATGGTTATTGACATGAGATAATGTGATACAATATCAGGATCCTGGGGCTGTACACAGAAATACATACATGTCATGGACACTAGAGACATATATTAATATCAACTTGGAAACTCCTGACAATATGGCAAATACATATGGAGCATGGACATCAAGGATACAACATAACATCAACTTAAAATACATGACAGCATGAAACATGAATGAACAGCTCCCAAAATTGCATATGTTATACACACATAGATCCTAAGAGCGGCACAGTGCAATGAAATGGCATGAGGTAAAAAGTTATAAACCAAGATTGCTTGCAAACCAGTGGATGGATCAGTGTGCTGATGTGGGAATGTGTTGGCATCCTAGATTGACTGACGCGTTTCGTGTTTATACACTCATCAGGGGTGGATGCTCCCAACAATCTAAAAAGATTAAAATATATTTAGTCTAAAATGACACTGAGCATAACAGGAAATGAAATATATGCCAGTCCTGGAATACGTACATGCAAAAAGTGGATGGTGGGGATGGGTGGAGTATTGGACCAAGGCCAACAAGAGGGTGTCCGCCCCGGAAGCTGAGGTGATGGAGCCATGTGCAAACTGGGGTGCAAGCATAGAACTTCTCAAGGAGGCAGGTAGCCAATCTTTGTTCAGAGCCACAAGGATGGTTGGATGATGGGAAACGCCATAAGACAATGTTTGTTATCACCCAAACATGCCAATGGACGCTGTCCAGTGTAACCTTCAATACCTTACATACACTTTACTTGTCAAACATAGATAGATTACAGAGAGTTGAATATTTTCATTCTGAGGCTTGACAAGCCACTTGCACTGGGAGAGAGAAGCAAAAAAATTTTAGTGACTGTGCACCATTACTGTGCAGGAAACAGAGTTGGAATTTATAATGAGCAACTATGGCTGTTGCATGTATATAATTGCAAATATTAACATTCATTGATAATAACATTGATAATATTATTTATTTATTTATGCTAGGAGGATTGTATTGAAAAACCAATTTGTAAAAATTATTTGTAGAATGACTATAGCTCCATCTAAGAGCTCCCCAGAATTCTGACATGGGTAATAAAGATACCGTGCCTTGAAAAAGTATTCATACCCCTTAAAAGTTTTCCACATTATGTCATGTTACAACCAAAAATGTAAATGTATTTTATTGGGATTTTATGGGATAGACCAACACAAAGTGGCACATAATTGTGAAGTGGAGGGAAAATGATAAATGGTTTTCCAAATGTTTTACAAATAATGTGAAAAGTGTGGCGTGCATTTGTATTCAGCCCCCTTTAATCTGATACCCCTAACTAAAATCTAGTGTAACCAATTGCCTTCAGAAGTCACCCAATTAGTACATAGAGTTCACCTGTGTGTAATTTTAATCTCAGTATAAGTACAGCGGCTCTGTGAAGCCCTCAGATGTTTGTTAGAGAACCTTAGTGAACAAACAGCATCATGAAGGCCAAGGAACACACCAGACAGGTCAGGGATAAAGTTATGGAGAAGTTTAAAGCAGGGTTAGGCTTTAAAAAAATATCCCAGCTTTGAACATCTCATGGAGCACCGTTCAATCCAACCTCCCTGCAAAATGGAAAGAGTACGGCACAACTGCAAACCTACCAAGATATGGCCGTCCACCTAAACTAACAGGCCGGGCAAGGAGAGCATTAATCAGAGAAGCAGCCAAGAGGCCCATGGTAACTCTGGAGGAGCTGCAGAGATCCACAGCTTGTTGAAAGAAAGCCATAAGAAGTCCCATTTGCAGTTTGCGAGAAGCCATTTCGAGGACACAGCAAACATGTGGAAGAAGGTGCTCTGGTCAAATGAGACCAAAATTTTACTTTTTGGCCTAAAAGCAAAACGATATGTATAGCGGAAAACAAACACTGCACATCACCTTGAACACACCACCCCCACCATGAAACATGGTGGTGGCAGCATCATGTTGTGGGAATGCTTTTCTTCAGCAGGGACAGGGAAGCTGGTCAGAGTTGATGGGAAGATGGATGGAGCCAAATACAGGGCAATATTAGAAGAAAACATGTTAGAGCCTGCAAAAGACTTGAGACTGGGGAGCAGGTTCAACTTCTACTCGGACAATGGCCCTAAACATACAGCCAGAGCTACAATGGAATGGTTTAGATCAAAGCACATTCATGTGTTAGAATGGCCCAGTCAAAGTCCAGACCTAAATCCAATTGAGAATCTGTGGCAAGACTTGAAAACTGCTGTTCACAGACGCTCTCCATCCAATCTGACAGAGCTTGAGCTGTTTTGCAAAGAAGAATGGGCAAAAATGTCACTCTCTAGATGTGCAAAGTTGGTAGAGATATACCCAAGAAGACGTACAGCTGTAATTGCAGCAAAAGGTGGTTCTACAAAGTATTGACTCAGGGGTGCTGAATACAAATGCAAGCCACACTTTTCACATATTTATTTGTAAAAAAAAAAATTGAAAACCATTTATCATTTTCCTTCCACTTTACAATTATGTGCCACTTTGAGTTGGTCTATCACATAAAATCCCAAAAAAATACATTTACGTTTTTGGTTGTAACATGAAAAAATGTGGAATATTTCAAGAGGTATGAATACTTTTTCAAGGCACTGTAGTTGTCCTATGGACAGATTCTCCCCCCTGAGCTGTAGATCTCTGCAGCTCCTCCAGAGTTACCATGGGCCTCTTGGCTGCTTCTCTGATGAATGCTCTCCTTGCCTGGCCTGTCAGTTTAGGTGGACGGCCATGTCTTGGTAGGTTTGCAGTTGTGTCATACTCTTTCCATTTTCGGATGACGGATTGAACAGTGCTCCGTGAGATGTTCAAAGCTTGGGATATTTTTTTATAACCTCACCCTGCTTTAAACTTCTCCATAACTTTATCCCTGACCTGTCTGGTGTGTGGCCTTCATGATGTGGTTTGTCAACTAAGGTTCTCTAACAAACCTCTGAGGGCTTCACAGAACAGCTGTATTTATACTGAAATTAAATTACACACAGATGGACTCTGTTTACTAATTAGGTGACTTCTGAAGACAATTGGTTCCACTAGATTTTAGTTAGGGGTATTAGTGTAAAGGGGGCTGAATACAAATGCACGCCGCACTTTTCAGATATTTATTTGTAAAATAAAAATTTATCATTTTTTTTCTACGTCACAATTATGTACCACTTTGTGTTGGTCTATAACATAAAATCCCAATAAAATACATTTACGTTTTTGGTTGTAACATGACAAAATGTGGAACATTTCAAGTGGTATGAATAATTTTTCAAGGCACTGTAGCAATCCATTAAGATATTTTATATCACCTAATATAATCCATAAATGTTTTATAAGGAAATATTCTATAGAAAGAATTCTAGGCAAAATTAATCTTGAATCTGTTTAAAATGAGCAGGCAAGCTACACATCATGCTTGGACTTCTACAGGCACCTTCTGTCGAAGGGGAATCGAGTCAAACACCATAAATAATTGATGAGGACGAGATACTGTAATTGGATCAGATTCGCGCGGAATCTATGCAAACTTCAGAAGATTTTATTCTCTGAGAGCTGACAACATGTCATTCATTTCCAGGACTTTGCCAGAGGAATCAATCAATCAGGCTAATAGCGACCTGAATAAACCCTGATAAACTTTGTCTAGCCTTACACAAAGAAACATTTTTATAGGTAAGAAAACTAGAAAAGTGTGTTCAATAAAAAGTCCTCATTAATTTTAATTAAGTCAATTATGTTAACAGTCTGCAAAAACGAAATTATTTGTTTCCTTACAAACCTGTCAACTCAAGCTTCTCTGGTTGTAACAGACAAGCAATAATTAACAACTGTGTGCAATGAAAGCCTTTTTGTTAGCCATAATTAGCTAGTACAGGGCAGGGATGAATAAATCCCAGTTGCTAAGGTGACTGGAAAAAGTACCTTAGTGGCTAGGACAAGCAGCTCTGAGGTCTCTCCACTTAAACCTCTCAATCAGGTGGGCGACCCATTGCACTTCCCAGGAACTGGGACCTGGCTTCCTGTACGTGTCATGTGACTTTCCTATCCCTACAGCAATGCACACAATTTGGCAGGTCACCTGTCTAATCCAAAACAGATTGTAGGGGAATTAGGACAGCCACTGCAAGGATTAGAATGAATGAATGAAATGAATGAATGATTTGTAAAGCGCTGCAAATGCGAACTGAATCGCCTCAAGGCGCTAAATGCATTTTGTGTTGTCAGCTTCTTAGAAGAGGCAAGTCTTGAGTTTTTTCCTGAAGGCCTGATGGTTTTCTTCCATGCGGATGTGAGTCGGAAGAGAGTTCCATAGCCGAGGTCCCTGGACTGTGAATCTTTGTTCTCCCCTTGCATTGTAGCGGTATTTGGGAACGAGGAGGAGGTTTTGGCTAGATGATCACAGATTGCGATTGGGTGTGTAGTGTTTTATTTTCTCTCGGAGGTATTGAGGGGCGTTACCTTGTATGCATTTGTGGGTGAGGCAGAGGGTCTTGAATGTGATCCGACTCTTTACCGTTAGCCAATGTAGGCTCCTCAGGGATGGGGAGATGGACTCCCAGGGTTTTTTTCCTGTTAGCAGTCTTGCCGTCGCGTTTTGAATGGCCTGTAGGCGCGCAAGCTGATATTGGGGTAATCCTATGTAGAGTGAGTTTGCATAGTCGAGACGGGAATTGATGATTGTTCCAACTACTGCTGCTTTGTCCTTTTCTGGGATGAAGGGGATGAGTCTGCGTAGCAGGCGGAGGAGATGGTGAGATCCGCTAACTACTGATCCTATTTGTGCATCCATTGTCATTTCTGAGTCAAAGATAACTCCAAAACTTTTGGCTTTGGTGCTCGGAGAGATGGTTTGTCCAAAAGATTGCGGGAGGTGTCCATGGAGTCTTGGTTTTGGGATTTTGGTTAGCGTGTAGGTAGAGAAGTTCTGTTTTTGACCTGTTGAGTTTGAGGGAACTAATGGTCATCCAGTCATCTATCAAAGTGAGGCATTTCTCTAGTTGCTGATGGTGGTCTTTTTGTCCGGTGTAGGATTAAAAGAGAAGCATGGGCTTGGAAAAAAAACAAACAGCTGTCCCACGTTCGCTCCATGACTGTGAATTGAGCAATTACATGACTGTTGATCGCTCAGTTCTCAGTGTTCTGGGACAGCAGTGACTGTCAGTCACTGCTCTCTGCTCTGCTCCAACAGCACTCACTGGAGCACTAGGCTGGAGAAGGGGCTGACGCAGCTGGCTTCGGCTCTCCACATGCTGGGGGTAAGATCCAATTGTCGATCAGGCAACTGGATGGATCCCAACAAAATTGTCGGCATCTTTCCAGAACCTGCAGCAGCTATGAGACGTCAGCTGACAGTCTCACAGCACAAGTAAGTGCACTCCTGTAAACCCAGAAGAGAAGCATGAGCAAAAAAAAAGCTTTGGCCATACCTCTCTTTTAAAATATATTAACAGTCAGAACCTTTTTTTTAAATTTTGGTTAGAGTAATGCCACGTACACACGATCGGACTTTCCGATGGGAAATGTTCGATGTGAGCTTGTTGTCGGAAAGTCCGACTGTGTGTATGCTCCATCGATCATTTGCTGTTGGAATTTCCGCACACAAACGTTTGAGAGCAGGTTCTCAAATTTTCCGAAACAAAACTTGTTGTTGGTCCGATCGTGTGTACACGAGTCCGTCGCACAAAAGTTCACACATGCTCCGAATCAAGCAGAAGGAGCTGCACTGGTTATTGAACTTCCTTTTTCTCGGCTCGTCGTACGTGTTATACGTCACCGCTTTCTCATGTTCGGAATTTTTGGCCAACATTTGTGTGACCTGTGTGTATGCAAGACAAGTTTGAGCCAACATCCTTTGGAAAAAAATCCACGGTTTTATTGTAGAAAAATCCGATCATGTGTACGGGGCATAAGAGTTGGTTGAAACCACTGTCAGGTGGTTCAGACACAACAGGAAGTGGGAGAAAACCTCTCCAAATTGAGGAAAATCCCCTTCTAGTTGTTATCAGAAAACTGTTCCTATTGGATGATTTCCCTTTCATTTCTTTTCAAAATGTCGGACTTTCCATTACTTATAGTCCTAGAAACAATGGTCACCGAGACAGTAAGAGTGAATCACCTCAGTGTGTATACAGGCATCAATAAAGACTTCATGGGAGTTCTAATTCTTCCCTCCTCTTTTCAAATAAATTAAGGTGGGGGGAGGGGTTGGCACAGTATATGTGGCTGCTAAGGGAGTAGGGTTCAAGATAGCTGCATATAAAGTAATATAAATCTGTTCATACAGGAAATACATTACACTATAACTAATAGATTCATTTAACTAATATAAATACGTTAAATAAAATGTGGTAGACATTCAAGCACTCTGCTGTGTCTGAACTTTAGCAAATAAAATGATGTCCTTTTGGTAAAGATACATAGATGATGTGTTGGTTGCAGGAGGAAACAATGAAACAGAATTTATAGATTTTAAAAAAAAACTTAATCCAAATTCATGTAATATTTACCTAATGCATAAACTGAAACAATGTATAGTAGGCATAGTAGGATTTAAAAATAAAAACATTTCAAAAACGGACACAGGAGATATGCTCCACCATGTGACTAGCCATCATACCCTGGCGATGATACAGTATATCCCAATAGGACAGTTATTACATATTCGTCCAAATGGTCCAGAAAAATAGGCATTGGAAAAAGAGTTACAAGCATTAAAGACTAGGTTTTGAAAGATGGATATAGTCAGAGTGGTGAATAAGGATGAGTAGAGCAACAAAGATGCTTTGTGCCCGCACTGACCAATCAGAATTGCTCTGATCCATCTTAGAAGCCCACCAGAAAGAAGTGGGAGAACAGAGTGGATTTCAAGTCCCCAGACCTTTTATTTTTTGCATCAGCTGCATGGCCACAGACAATTCCTCACCCATGGAGTACAGCAGGGATCGGGGAAGGTAAGGAGGCTGTAGATTGTTAATTCACTTTTTCAAAGTGACTTTTTTAAAGTGACACTAAAGGTACAGTTTTTTTTTAAAATAACAAATATGTCATGCTTACCTCCACTGTGCAGTTCATTTTGCACAGAGTGGCCCCGATCCACCTGTTCTGGGGTCCCTCGGCAGCTCTTGCGGCTCCTCCCCGCAATAGATAACCCCCTCTGGGAAGCTCTTTCCCGAGGGGGTTACCTTGCGGGCACGCTCCCGTGTCATACACTCGGCGCCCGCATCATTGGATTTGATTGACAGCAGTGGGAGCCAATGGCTGCGTTGCTATTGATCTATCCAATGAAGAGCCGAGAAGCCGTGGCGGGAGCAACGCGGGATTGCGCCCACGGAAATTTGGGGCTCAGGTAAGGAGAATGGGGGGGCTGGACACTGCAAGGTGTTTTTTCACCTTAATGCATAGGATGCATTAGGGTGAAAAACACGAACCTTACAACCCCTTTAAGGTTTGGAGAAACTTTAGATGACACATGCATTTTTACCCCCTATTTTTGATTAAAAAAATAACATTTGATATAATCATTTTTGCTAAAATTCAGACAACTTTGGGATAAGAGAATACACAGATCTCTACCACATTTACTTGTCATGTCCTGTTTTCATATTGAGATGTATATAAAGTATGCCTGCAAAGGTGATAGTGGTGATTGAGGGTGTTAAAAGGCCTACACATAGGGATACTGTGGGGATAGGGGCATGCATCTGGCTGCTATTGTTTGTTTGGGGAGAGGGTTCTTGTCATTTGAGTGTGTAAATTGCAGCTTGAGCTACAGAGCTCTCTAAACTACAGGCTAATGTGCACATGCAATCATATGGATCAGGTGCCTAAAAAATATGTATTATGCAATAGTTCATATTTACCTAACAAAACAAAACACACATTTATCTTTTTTTTATTTTTTAGTCTTGAAACAATAAAGAAATAAAATATGTACAAAACCACTGCACATTCCCTTTGAAATAACTAAAAACATTGCTGCTGCCCATCCAGTTTACAATGCCCATTGAAAGTTACACTTCTCTACTGGGAAAAAAGAACAAAAGGCTCTGATTAAAAAGATAACATCTTTACATTACTTAGATGCTTCCTCTGTGAAATGAATAATTTATTGAAGTTTGTTAATAAGCAGCTTACTTAATTAAAAATGTCCTAGTATAGATAGCTTTAGAATCTGAGACAGACACTCATCCTGCATAAAATTTATCATGCACGCACAGAAACTCCAACAGTTATATAAAAACATGCATTTTACAGTTATACAGATACACTCTATTACCAAAAGTTTTGGGACATCTGCCTTTACACACATATGAACTTTAATGGCATCCCAGTCTTAGTATGTAGGGTTCAATATTGAGTTTGCCCACCCTTTGCAGCTAGAACAGCTTTAACTCTTCTGGGAAGGATGTCCACAAGGTTTAGGAGTTTGCTTTGGGAATGTTTGACCATTCTTCCAGAAGCACATTTGTGAGAGCAGGTGCTGATGTGGTCGAGAAGGCCTGGCTCGCAGTTTCCGCTCTAATTTATCCCAAAGGTGTTCTATCGGGTTGAGGACTATGTGCAGGTCAGTCAAGTTCCTTCACCCTAAACTCGCTCATTCATGTGTTTATGGACTTTTTTTTTTTTTAATCCACTTCAGCAAACACTATCAAGAAGCATAATCAGTTTAACGTTCATTTTACTGGCTCCTTTTCGGTTTCACATCATTGTGGTACATTCTTACAGCTTTATTATATTTGCTTTCTTTGCATATTATTTTTTTATTTATTTTATTTATCTTTCTTTTTCTTTTTTCTTTTCCTCCTTTATCCTTAACTTTGGTCAGACAGAAAACAAAAGAATAATTAAACATTGTCTAGCTTAAATACAGTAAGTAAATAGAGACATAGTGGAGGTTTCATATGCCAGCCTGCATATCTAGAAAGTGCCTAGAGGGCTCCCCGCACCCAGTCCCTACTGCCAGTATTATATAGACTAAGATGATTGTCGTGGTTCCTACATTTAACACCCTTCCCTCCCACCTCCCCCACCACCACCCCCATCGCCTGGCAAAATACTCGTAGTTTAATTACAAATCCAAAAAAAAAAAAAAAAAAAAGGAAAAATTTTTTAGACTGAACTTCTATTAGTGATAATTAAGCCTATTAATTTAACCACACTATAGCACCTATTTCAATCTGTTATTACATTACCTTAATATACTGGGTAAGTTGGTACTGTCCCCTGTTCCTTTATTTCCTATGTTTCCTATTAAGGGTGGCCCATCTTTTACAACCACGGCCTCCACATTTTGTTAAATTCCTGGAGGTTGCCTCTCTTAATGTACTCTATTCTTTCCCTACAAAGAGTTATATTTACTGTGGTGATCCAATCTTTTACTGTGGGGGGTTCCTTTGATTGCCACCTTAATGCTATCATTTTCCTAGCTTGAAACAAACATCTCAAAATTGTCAATGTGGTACTATTCCTCTCCCCCTGTACCCGTCTATACCCCAGGATACATACTATAGCCTCCTTCTCCAATAAAATACCAAAAATATCTCTCAAACTACCAATCACCCCCTCCCAGTATCGGAACAGCTTGGGGCATCTCCACAACATGTGGATAAGATTCCCAGTCCCCCGACATCTGGGACAACTATCATTAGGTCTTCTTCCAAACTTAAAGAGACGTTTGGGTGTGTAATAGGCTCTATTTAACAGCATCAGGTGCGAAATCTTCTGTGGGGGGGGAGACTGATAGCAGGGGCCCCATCTCCAAAATTCTCTCCCACTGTGCCTGGGAGAGTACTCCTATATCTTCTTCCCATTTGGCTCTTACAGCTTGAAGTAACCCTCCACTATTAACTACATTGCTTAATTGACCATAAATCTTAGATATTAACCCCTTAGTGGGGACTACCTGAAGTATACTTTGAAACAGAGGCATTTCTTTCCACTCTAGAATCTGCTCCTTAAATTGAGCTTTGAGAGCATGTTACAGCTGAAGATACGAAAAAAAGGTACTCTGTGAGAGATTGAATTTGCGTTCCAACTCTGGGAATTTCTTTAGTATATTACCTGTATAAAGTTGTCTTAGTCTTTTAATACCTTGATTTTCGCACTCTCTAACTTTTCCTATTTTAAAAACTTCCTGCAGATTTCGGTTGTTCCAAATGGGAGTATAATCAGTAAGCCCATCATATCTCATCTGTTTTTTAACTGTTTTTAAAAGTTTGATTATCAGTTTGATTGTTGGATATTCATAGTGGAATGAGTCAGCCTCTAATGCTTCCATTATTGTATTATGTAAAGCACCTGTTAATAGAATTCTACCATTTGGGGTGCCTCCTTCCGGTGCCCCACACCCCACTAACTGCTGCAATTGGGTTGCCAGGAAATAACGATGAGGGCGAAACCCCCATCCCGCACCGGTAGCTGAAGCACCCGTAAACGTATCCTGGCTTGTCTCCCATTCCATATCAGTTCCCTGAAAAGGCTCTCGATTTTTCTAAACCAACTCTTGCATATCCACACTGGAGAATTGTGCAGAACATACAGTAATTGTGGCATCCATATCATTTTTATTAAACTACATCTTCCTGCCACTGATAGGGGGAGACGCTTCCATATACCTATCTTTTGTTTGAATTTAGTCAAAAGCGGGATGAGGTTTTTGCTAATATATTGGTTAGGGTCCTTCGTCATGACAATTCCCAAGTATTTCAGTGCGTCCACAATTACCAACTGGGGCATTACCTGCACTATTGGCTCACTTATTGGGTCTATACGTAACAGCTCAGACTTTTCCCAGTTTATCTCTAGGCCTGTAAAACTGGCAATTGACTCCACTATTCCCATTGCCTTTAACAATGAGTTACTCATATCTCCTAGAAAGAGCAAGATGTCGTCCGCGTACAGCGCAATTCTTTCTTCGCCCTTCCTTCTCTGAAACCCAATTATCTCAGAATTCTCTCTTACGGAGATGGCCAGGGGCTCCATTGCCAGCGCAAAAAGCAATGGGGACAACGGGCACCCCTGTCTTGTCCCCCTCTCCAACTCAAACCAATCCGATAACTCATTATTAATTTTTAATCTTGCCTTGGGTCTATCATAGAGCATTTTGATCCATCCGATAAACGAAGGACCAAATCCAAACTTCCCCAGCACTCGCCAAATATATCCCCACTCCACACTAACAAAAGCTTTAGAAACATTTAGGGTCAATACAGCTCTTGAACCCTCATTCTCCGTAGGTGATTGTAAATTCAAAAAGGCCCTTCTGATATTCAAACTTGTGGATCTATCGGCAATAAATCCCGCCTGGTCCATTAGGACCAGTTTATGGATAACTTTATTTAATTTAACTGCCAAGACCTTAGCCAAGATTTTGGCATCGGTACATAAAAGAGAAATTGGCCTATAGGCGGCCATGTCCAGGGGGTCCTTCCCATCTTTTTGAAGCACTATAATAGTTGCCTCGAGCATTGAGGCAGGCAGGTGTCCCCCCTTAAGTGCCCCTCCCAGTGCTTTCAGCAACTCTGGGATTAAAACATCACCATAATATTTGTAGGGGGATTTTGAGTTTGCCATACTGGCTATCGCTAGTTGCAGTTCTGCAAGAGTTACTGGGGCTTCTAAAAGATCCCTTTCCTCTTGTGATATGGTCGGTATTACCAGGTCTCTAGGAATTCCTCCATCAGACCTTCCATTCCTTTTTTCTGAGAGGTTATAAAGATTTTTTAGAATAGTCCTTGAATATTTGCACTATCTTTGAGGTGTTTGATAATATATCTCCTCCTGTAGATCTAATGGCGGAGGAGATACCTAGTCTCTGCCTTCTGCATAACGACTACCTTGTACTCTTGTTTATCTAGCCAAGATGTTTCCCGCTCGTGGGTTGGATCGTTAATATAATTATTTTCGGCCTACAGCACCTCTCTTAGAATTTTTTCTTCCCAACTCCTAGCCTCTTTATTGAATTTGGCCAAGTGCTGTATTAATACACCCCTAAAAAAAAAGGATTTAGGGCGTCCCACATCACAGCAGGCGGCACCGTTCCTTCATTAATTTCTACAAACTCTCTCAATTTAGGGAGAACCCCATCCGGATTTTTAATCAGTTCGAACCAATACAGATTTATTTTCCACTCCTTCCGGGGTTTGTTCCCTCCTAAATTCAATGTAACCACCACAGGGGAATGGTCTGATATACCTCTTGGCAAATATATAATTTTTTCGGTAGTCTGTAATGCTCTATCATTCCCCACAACCAAATCTATCCTTGAGAGGGCAGCGTACGAGGCTGAGTAACAAGAATATTGCAAAACACCCGGATTTCGCACCCTTCACAAATCTATTAACCCCACTTCATCCAGGAATTGACACAAACGGCTTTTCACCATGGACTCAGAGAGAGACCGTACAGGAAATCTATCCAACCTACTATCCAATATCTCGTTGAAATCGCCAACGGCTAAAATCGCCACCCCTTTTTTATCTAACAGAAATCCGTTCAGTCTAAGCAAGACCTCCAAGTTGAAAGGCGGAGGGATGTATATATTTACCACCACAAACATACTACTATCAATTGAACAATATAAAAAAATATATCGGCCCATCTCATCTATACTGGATTGCCTGCAGGAAAAATTCACCCCTGTTTTCACCATAAAGTTTACCCCCCTACTATAGGAGGAGTAAACCACATGA
Organism: Lithobates septentrionalis; assembly: GCA_037952835.1. Taxonomy (NCBI): domain Eukaryota; kingdom Metazoa; phylum Chordata; class Amphibia; order Anura; family Ranidae; genus Lithobates; species Lithobates septentrionalis. Next base: position 858,448 of record JBBDGP010000231.1, on the reverse strand, counting down.
AATTGACATTGAAATTTCCTTGACTGTAGTTGCTGGAGTGTATTTTTAGTTAAATGGGTTTCCTGCAGGCAGACCACGTCTACCCCACAGCTCTCCAACATGGAGAGTAGGGATGAGCTTCGTGTTCGAGTCGAACCCATGTTCGACTCGAACATCGGCTGTTCGGTCGTTCGCCGAATTGCGAACGATATGGGCCGTTCGCGCCAAATTCGTGTGGCGCGTCACGGCCCATAATTCACTGCGGCATCGCAGTGCATTGCTGGCTGATGATTGGCCAAGCATGCACTATGACCCGCATGCTTGGCCAATCACAGCGCCGCCTGAACAGAGAGCCGTAATTGGCCAAAGTCAAGGAGGCTTTGGCCAATTATGGCTCAGGGGATTTAGTACACGCCCCACACTATATAAGGCCGCCTGCACGGCGGCCCTGTGTAGTGTGTGTTCCGGTGTGCTGAGAGATAGAGAGAGAGACAGTGTCATTTGATTTGAGTTAGATAGATTAGGCAGAACAGTCAGTCAGTTAGCTGCACTTACAGTGTATTGTGTATATATATGCATCCCAGGTGTTGCATATATATATATACACTGTATTCAGTTTAGCTAGATCCGTTCCTGTTATCTTCTAGACTATTTACATTTAGTGCAGTGCGTCCTGCTCACAGTGTTCAGCTAGATCCGTTCCCGTTATCTTCTAGACTATTTACATTTAGTGCAGTGCGTCCTGCTCACAGTGTTCAGCTAGATCCGTTCCTGTTATCTTCTAGACTATTTACATTTAGTACAGTGCGTCCTGCTCACAGTGTTCAGCTAGATCCATTCCTGTTATCTTCTAGACTATTTACATTTAGTGCAGTGCGTCCTGCTCACAGTGTTCAGCTAGATCCGTTCCTGTTATCTTCCTACTGACAGGCAGGCTTGTCTGGTTACAGTATATAAAGCTACCTGAAGAAAATTACAGGTGTTCTATTTGATCCTATTAGTACCACGGTCAGGCAGCTAGACTATTTACATTTAGTACAGTGCGTCCTGCTCACAGTGTTCAGCTAGATCCGTTCCTGTTATCTTCCTACTGACAGGCAGGCTTGTCTGGTTACAGTATATAAAGCTACCTGAAGAAAATTACAGGTGTTCTATTTGATCCTATTAGTACCACGGTCAGGCAGCTAGACTATTTACATTTAGTACAGTGCGTCCTGCTCACAGTGTTCAGCTAGATCCGTTCCTGTTATCTTCCTACTGACAGGCAGGCTTGTCTGGTTACAGTATATAAAGCTACCTGAAGAAAATTACAGGTGTTCTATTTGATCCTATTAGTACCACGGTCAGGCAGATAGACTATTTACATTTAGTACAGTGCGTCCTGCTCACAGTGTTCAGCTAGATCCGTTCCTGTTATCTTCCTACTGACAGGCAGGCTTGTCTGGTTACAGTATATAAAGCTACCTGAAGAAAATTACAGGTGTTCTATTTGATCCTAATTAGTACCACGGTCAGGCAGCTAGACTATTTACATTTAGTACAGTGCGTCCTGCTCACAGTGTTCAGCTAGATCCATTCCTGTTATCTTCCTACTGACAGGCAGGCTTGTCTGGTTACAGTATATAAAGCTACCTGAAGAAAATTACAGGTGTTCTATTTGATCCTATTAGTACCACGGTCAGGCAGCTAGACTATTTACATTTAGTACAGTGCGTCCTGCTCACAGTGTTCAGCTAGATCCGTTCCTGTTATCTTCCTACTGACAGGCAGGCTTGTCTGGTTACAGTATATAAAGCTACCTGAAGAAAATTACTGGTGTTCTATTTGATCCTATTAGTACCACGGTCAGGCAGCTAGACTATTTACATTTAGTACAGTGCGTCCTGCTCACAGTGTTCAGCTAGATCCGTTCCTGTTATCTTCCTACTGACAGGCAGGCTTGTCTGGTTACAGTATATAAAGCTACCTGAAGAAAATTACTGGTGTTCTATCCCAGCTTAGTGCAGCTACAGGCAATTAGTATGTCTGGAACGCCAAGAAGGAGAGGCAGACAGTCACAAGCCAATAAGAGAGGGCAAGCAGGCTCTGTGTCTAGTGCTGGTCGTGGAGACGGTGCATCCTCATCAGCACGTGGCCATGGGACACGCTTGGCCTTTTTTTCGGCAGCTGGCCGTGTTGAGCCGCAACATGCGGAAGACTTGGTCGAGTGGATGACCAAGCCGTCCTTATCCTCCTCATCCTCTCTCACCCAGGGTGCTTTGTCTGGCAAAGCAGCGGCCTCTTCCCTCAGCTCAATGTCATCAGTGACTCCTTCCCTAGCTCCACCATGTCCTCCTGAGGATTCCCTCGAACTGTTTGACCACAGTGTTGGGTACATGCTCCAGGAGGATGCCCAGCGTTTGGAAGGCTCTGATGATGATACTGAGCTCGATGAAGGCAGTAACATGAGCACGGACAGAGGGGGTGCCTAAGAAGGACAGCAATCTGGCAGTCATGCTCCCCCTGCTGCAGCATACTGCCAGGTTTGCTCCAGTGATGAGGACGGAGGGGATGATGAGGTCACTGACTCAACGTGGGTGCCTGATAGGAGAGAGGAGGAGGAGGAGGAGGAGGAGGAGGCGGCACATCACCAACGAGGCAGGATGCCCTCCAGGGGCCAGCCTAAGGGCAGCACATTGACTGCATCACACCCCAAAGCTCCACATGTGCAGGGCGCTGCAGTCTCTGCGCGTTATTCAAAAAGTTCTTTGGTGTGGGCCTTTTTTGAGACCAGTGCATCAGATCGCACCGCTGCTATTTGCAACATATGTCTCAAGCGTATCTCGCGTGGCCAAAACATCTCCCGCTTGGGTACCACATGCTTGACCAGACATATGTTGACCTGCCATGCAGTTCGTTGGCAAGCGTATCTAAAAGACCCACACCAAAGAACAAAGAGGATCTCTCCTTGCTCCTCATCAGCTGAGATTTCCAACCCCACTAGACCTCCAGTCCTCTCTGAGACCTGCAGTGAGAGGAATGAAGGTGTAGAATTAGGTGTGTCACAGCCAAGTACTTGTGGGCAATCTGCTTTTGGTACACTGACGTCAGATTGTACCAGGCAAATTTCCCTGCCCCAGCTGCTGCACCGCCGAAAGAAGTTTGCTCCCAGCCATCCACATGCCCAGCGGTTGAATGCTAGCTTGGCAAAATTGCTAGCACTTCAACTGCTGCCTTTTCAGTTGGTAGACTCTGCCCCCTTCCGTGAGTTTGTGGAATGTGCGGTTCCTCAGTGGCAGGTACCCAAACGCCACTTTTTCTCACGGAAGGCGATTCCGGCTCTCTACCGGCATGTGGAAGGCAATGTCCATGCCTCGCTGGACAGGGCGGTCAGCGGTAAGGTGCATATTACCGCTGACTCATGGTCCAGCAGGCATGGACAGGGACGTTACCTAAGTTTCACGGCGCATTGGGTGACTCTGCTGGCAGCTGGGAAGGATGCAGGACAAGGTGCAGTAGTGTTGGAGGTTGTTCCGCCACCACGCCTCCAAAATGCTGATTGTGACACAACTCTCTCCTCCACCCCCTCCTCTTCTTCTTCCTCCATGGCCTCTTCCTCGGAACCAGCGGTGCTCCGTAGTCGTTCAAGGGGCTACGCAAGTACGCAGGCCAAAAGATGCCATGTGGTGCTTGAGCTGGTGTGCTTGGGGGACAGGAGCCACACTGGGGCAGAGGTTCTGTCAGCTCTGCAGGGGCAGGTTCAGAGGTGGTTGACGCCACGCCAACTTAAGGCAGGAATGGTGGTTTGCGACAATGGCACCAACCTCCTCTCTGCCCTCCGACAGGGACAAATGACCCATGTGCCCTGTTTGGCTCACGTCCTTAACTTGGTGGTGCAGCGGTTCTTGGGCAGGTACCCGGGCTTACAGGATGTCCTGAGGCAGGCAAGGAAAGTCTGTGTGCATTTCCGCCGGTCATATAATGCCAGTGCTCGGCTGACGGACCTCCAAAAGGAGTTTAACCTGCCCAAGAACCGCCTAATCTGTGACATGCCCACCAGGTGGAACTCAACGTTGGCCATGCTGCAGCGGCTGCACACGCAGCAGAGGGCCATCAATGAGTACCTGTGCGACTATGGCACCAGGACAGGGTCAGGGGAGCTTGGTTTTTTTTCCCCACGCCAGTGGGCCATGATCAGGGATGCATGCACTGTCCTGTCACCATTCGAGGAGGCCACGAGGATGGTGAGCAGTGACAGTGCATGCATCAGTGACACTGTCCCCCTTGTCCACCTGTTGGAGCACACGCTGCGTGGAATAATGGACAGGGCACTTGAGGCAGAACAGAGGCAGGAAGAGGAGGACTTCCTTAGCTCTCAAGGCCCCCTTTATCCAGACAGTGTTCCTGCGTGCCCGCCGATCACACAGGAAGAGGACGAGGAGGAGGAGGAGGAGGAGGAAGATTGTGTCAGTATGGAGGTGGAGCCTGGCACTCAGCATCAGCAGCAGTCTTTAAGGGATCAGTCCCAAGAAACACATGGACTTGTACGTGGCTGGGAGGAGGTGGCTGCGGACGTTGTCGTCCTTAGTGACCCAGAGGACTCCGGACCGAATGCCTCAGCAAACCAACGCTGCATGGCCTCCCTGATCCTGCAAAGCCTGCGTAAGGATCCTCGTATTCGTGGTATCAAGGAGAAGGACCAATACTGGCTGGCAACCCTCCTTGATCCACGTTACAAGGGTAAGGTTGCGGACCTTATCTTGCCATCGCAGAGGGAGCAGAGGATGAAACATCTTCGGGAGGCCTTGCAGAAAGGTCTGTGCAATGCGTTCCCAGAGACTGGGAGGTTACAAACTCCTGTTTCTGGACAACGTGTTGCTGAGGCTTCGGTCAGTCAAAGAAGGAGCGGTGGAGAAGGTGGCCGTCTGACCGATGTGTTCAGACAATTTTTTGGTCCGCAGCCCCAAGGTATGATCGGTTCCAGCAACCATCGCCAGCGTCTGTTTTACATGGTGCAGGAATACCTAGGGGCAAGATCAGACTTGGACACCTTTCCCACCGAAAATCCTCTGGGTTACTGGGTCTTGAGGATGGATCACTGGCCAGAGCTTGCACAGTATGCAATTGAGCTACTGGCCTGTCCTGCATCCAGCGTTCTTTCGGAACGCACATTCAGTGCTGCTGGAGGCGTGGTAACCGATCACAGGGTGCGTCTATCCACCGACTCGGTCGATCGGCTGACCTTCATAAAAATGAATCAGTCTTGGATCACCACCAGCTACCAAGCACCTGATGCTGATGTAACCGAATAATTTTTTTTGAAATCTCAGATCCCTTCAAAGACTGCCTATGCTGATGCTGAGTGACTATCCCTGAGTAATTATCCTCTTCCTCCTCAATCATCACGCTGATAGCTTGTAAGAACATTTTTGGTTCTGGGCGCCACCACCAGTGCCTAAGGCACAATTTTTCAGCCCCTGTTTAACAGGGGCGTGTAATTACAATTTTTGATGTAATACTTTGCAGCAGGGCTTGTTCCTGCATCCCAACTAGAGTGTCTGTGAGGGGTTGCAGTGTTGTGGCACCAGCACCAGTGCCTAAGGCCCAATTTTTCTGCCCCTGTCTAACAGGGGCGTGTAATTACAATTTTTGATGCAATACTTTGCAGCAGGGCTCGTTCCTGCGTTCCAACTAGAGTGTCTGTGAGGGGTTGCAGTGTTGTGGCACCAGCACCAGTGCCTAAGGCCCAATTTTTCTGCCCCTGTCTAACAGGGGCGTGTAATTACAATTTTTGATGCAATACTTTGCAGCAGGGCTCGTTCCTGCGTTCCAACTAGAGTGTCTGTGAGGGGTTGCAGTGTTGTGGCACCAGCACCAGTGCCTAAGGCCCAATTTTTTTGCCCCTGTCTAACAGGGGCGTGTAATTACAATTTTTGATGCAATACTTTGCAGCAGGGCTCGTTCCTGCGTTCCAACTAGAGTGTCTGTGAGGGGTTGCAGTGTTGTGGCACCAGCACCAGTGCCTAAGGCCTAATTTTTTAGCTCCTGTTCAACAGGGGCATGTAATTACAATTCTTGATCTAATATTTCACAGCAGGGCCCTGTGAGGGCTTACAGTGTTGTGGCCACAGCAACACCTAAGGCCCAAATTTCTGCTGAGTATATAGGGCAGGACCCTACTTTCAAACATCTAACTTACAAACGACTCCTACTTGCAAACAGAAGGAGACAACAGGAAGTGAGATGAAATCTACCCCTAGGAAGGGAAATTCTCTCCTGTAAGAGTTAATATGGGAAAACAATTTCTCCTTTCCACTGATGCTTTCCAATCCTTGTTCCACAAAAAAACCCAAATTTTCAAAAAACATTTTTCATTGGGACAAAAAGTGAGGTGAAATCTTCTGAAGAGGAGGAAAGACAGCAAAACAAATGTCACAGGGGTGATAACCCTTCCCTATGTTTTCCAAAAAGCTTAAAAAAGATTTTTTGGCTGGAGCTAAACACGTTAAAAATGTACCCGTTCAAAATTACAAAGAGATTCTACTTAACAACAAACCTACAGTCCCTGTCTTGTTTGCACCGCCTGTATACTGCTGTTCAGAGTATATAGGGCCTTTCCTTATTTTAATTTGGGTGCGGGGTTCCCCTTAATATCCATACAAGACCCAAAGGGCCTGGTAATGGACTGGGGGGGGGGTACCCATGCCGTTTGCCTCACTGATTTTCATCCATATTGCCATGACCCGACATGACATTAAACCCGCAAGCAGTTTTAAATGAGATTTTTTCCTTTAAAAATGACATTTGGTGCAGGGACTGTTCTAAACACGGGAAACACGCGCCACTTTACAGGCATACTATAGACACCCCCCAGGTACGATATTTAAAGGAATATTTCACTTTTTTTTTTTACTTTAAGCATCATTAAAATCACTGCTCCCGAAAAAACGTCCGTTTTTAAAAGTTTTTTTTGCATTGATACATATCCCCTGGGGTAGGACCCGGGTCCCCAAACCCTTTTTAGGACAATACCATGCAAATTAGCCTTTAAAATTAGCACTTTTGATTTCGAACGTTCGAGTCCCATAGACGTCAATGGGGTTCTAACGTTCGTGCGAACTTTCGGTCCGTTCGCAGGTTCTGGTGCGAACCGAACCGGGGGGTGTTCGGCTCATCCCTAATGGAGAGTACTGCCATCTTTTTGAGAGGTGTCCCCAGTCCCCTAACATTCCAGGAGCCTATTTTTAATGTTTTAACTTGCATCAGGATACCAAAACAATTTATGCACCAACCTGGTGAACATATCTATAAAAAACAAACTTCATTATAATCTGAAACTTTAACACCCCTCTATCTTTCAATATTTTAAACAATAAATTCCGTGCCACCTCTACTTCAAATTCATTAGTGAGTTTAAGTGACATGCTTATCATAGCCATATCATAACCAACCTGAATAAGTAATTACTGAAGAACACTTTCATGTGTAGCTTATGTGCCATTTGCCTACAAACGTAACTTTGTGTGTAGTCCTGAATCCAACCTAGGTGATTTCCAATGGTATATCTACTTACTGTGAATACTTTACCAATACTACCACTCCCCACCCCCTCTCCCTACCCCATACTCCCCTTCCTTCCCTCCCTCCCCCCCCTCCCAGCTTAAATATCCCTCCCCTCTTCTACCCCCAACCCCTACCCCCCCTCCCTCTACCGCCCTCCCACCCTCTCACCTATCTAGGTAAACCCCCAGGGGGTTTGAAGTTACCGGTTCCCAAACTACCCTTCCGAACGGCGCTCGCCTATATTGAGTTGGCCCACCCTTTGCAGCTAGAACAGCTTTAACTCTTCTGGGAAGGATGTCCACAAGGTTTAGGAGTTTGCTATGGGAATGTTTGACCATTCTTCCAGAAGCACATTTGTGAGAGCAGGTGCTGATGTGGTCGAGAAGGCCTGGCTCACAGTCTCCGCTCTAATTTATCCCAAAGGTGTTCTATCGTGTTGAGGACTATGTGCAGGCCAGTCAAGTTCCTTCACCCCTAAACTCGCTCATTCATGTGTTCATGGACTTTGCTTTGTGCACTGGTCCAAATTATTTGATGGTGGGGGAAATATGGTGTGGGGTTGTGTTTCAGGGGTTGGGCTTAGCCCCTTGGTTCCAGTGAAGGAAACTCTTAAGGCATCAGCATACCAAGACATTTTAGACAATTTCATGTTCCCAACTTTGTGGGAACAGTTTGGAGATGGCCCCTTCCTGTTCCAACATGACTGCGCACCAGTGCACAAAACAAGGTCCATAAAGACATGGATGAGCGAGTTCTGGAAGAATGGTCAAACATTCCCATAGACACACTCCTAAACCTTGTGGACAGCCTTCCTAGAAGAGTTGAAGCTGTTATAGCTGCAAAGGGTGGGCCAACTCAATATTGAACCCTACAGGACTAAGACTGGATGCCATTAAAGTTCATATGCGTGCAAAGGCAGGTGTCCCAATACTTTTGGTAATATAGTGTATCTATACAGCCCTTACACTTACCCATTATACCCAAAACTATAGAAAGCAATGTCTCGAATAAGGTTTTCTAGTACAATGGTGTATTATGTAAAGCATACCATTTATAAAATTTACCATTTTCCCCATCTTCTGCTGGGGCCCTATGAAAAATCTGATACTTTGGGGTATAGGGCACACATGCATACCCCCACCATACAGCACTTGAAACACAAACAGCCAATCACACAGCCTAAATCCTGCCATTAGAAGGGGTTTCAGATGGTTGGTATTTGTATAGTATTTCAGTGGGCTCCAGAAGTGGCACAGGATTGCAGTGAGGGTAAGGTACACCACAATACCCATTATACAGTGGCAGTGCTCATTTGCATTCTTTATATATCACACAGATTCACTTCTCATTACTTTTCCAGCTTCCAGTTAATGAGGCTAAAAAATATCCCCCAAACCTATTTCATCTGTTATGTATAGTGTGAAATCAACTTTATTTTTAGTAATTCCTAAGGCTGAATTGCAATTTCAGTAAACACACAAAAAACAAAGTAATTTTAATTAGTGAGATGCAAGGGAAGTGCCATTTCTCACTGCGAATTAAATAATTCATAGCCCATTAGTCAAGTGGAAACCCTTATCAATAGTATTGTATATAATAGAGAAAAAGCAGAATCCCCAATTATACTGATGTGCTTATAGAGGAAGATTTACATCTTGAGTACAATCCGCTAAGTTATATCTCCCGGGCAGAAAACCAATAGCTGATCTGTATTTATTAAGACATAAATTCTTCTGTAGGCAGGGAACTATAGACATTGACATAAAGCAATCTACAGTGAAATACTTGGATTTTCAATTTTAGTTGTGTTATATTTTTAACTGTTTCGTTTTATAATACATATGCAAACTTTAATTATAATGCAATTTCATTTTTGCCGACAATGACCAGCAAGTGGCATCCCACAGCCATCTGTGTACCAATAAAAACATTGCTTAGATTTCTATCTTTCACTGAAATGGTCTATAATCTGTTTGAACTTTTCATCTCACACTGCCTTATCAGGGCTAGCAGCAGTTTATAGGCACTGCAGTCCTTTCAGACAGAAAGTACAGCCAGCATATTTAATGAACTGATATGGAGCCTCTGAGTTTTAACCAAAACAGCCAGCCAAGGAAAATTGATTTCAAGGCTAGAAAGTAAAACGGAGTTGTCTGTTTTTTGGAGCCACCTTATGCAAACCACTTTGATCAAAAAAAATAATAATAAGAGCAGCGCTAATAAATGTGAACAAAATAACAAACAAAGCAATACTTTTGTATCTTCTTTTATAGAATGTGGCAAAAACAGCACAAAATATTGGCTACGGCAAGTGCTGTGGTAATATACACTCTCCGGCCACTTTATTAGGTACACCTTGCTAGAACCGGGTTGGACCCCCTTTTGCCTTCAGAACTGCCTTCATTCTTTCTTTGTAGCATAGGTTCAACAAGGTGTTGGAAACAATCCTCAGAGATATTGGTCCATATTGACATGATAGCAACACGCAATTGCTGCAGATTTGTCGGCTGCATATCCATGATGCGAATATCCCAATATTCCACCGCATCCCAAAGGTGCTCTGTTGGATTGGGATCTGGTGACTGTGGAGGCCATTGGAGTCCAGTGACCTCCTTATCATGTTTAAGAAACCAGTTTGAGATGATTTGAGCTTCGTGACATGGTGCATGAAATAGCTATCAGAAGATGGGTACACTGTAGTCATAAAGGGATGGACATGGTCAGCAACAATATTCAGGTAGGTCGTGGCATTTAAACAATGCTCAATTGATACCAAGGGGCCCAAAGTGCCAAGAAAATATCACCCACACCATTACACCACCACCACCAGCCTGAACCGTTGATATAAGGCAGGATGGATCCATGCTTTAACCACTTGACGACCGCCTCACGCCGATGTACGTCGGCAAGGTGGCACGGACAGGCAAAATCACGTACATGTACGTGATTTGCCTTCCGCGGGTGGGGGGTCCGATCGGTCCCCCCCCCGGTGCCCGCGGCGGTCGCCATTTCTTCGCGGGCGATGAGACATGAGGGGGAGGCCATCCATTGTTGGCCACCCCCTCCCGATGCTCCCGGCGAATGAAAACGCTTCCTTTCCCTCTGTAATGTAAACAGAGGGAAAGGAAGTGATGTCATCCCTCCTCGAGTCGGTCTTTTCGATCCGGCGCAGAGGAGAGAAGACATCAAGTAAGTGCACCAACACTACACTAACAGTAGAACACGCCAGGCACACTTGTCACCCCCCATCACCCCCCTGTACCCCCTGTCATTCTGACACCAAAAGCATTTTTTTTTTTTTTGCATTGGTGTCAGTTTGTCAGTTACAAGTGTTAGGGCAGTTAGGTTAGCCCCCTTTAGGTCTAGGGTACCCCCCCTTAGGTCCAGGGTACCCCCCTAACACCCCCTAATAAAGGTTAACCCCTTGATCACCCCCTGTCACCAGTGTCGCTAAGCGATCGTTTTTCTGATCGCTGCATTAATGACACAGGTGACGCTAGTTAGGGAGGTAAGTATATAGGTTCGCTGTCAGTGTTTTATAGCGACAGGGACCCCCATATACTACCTGCTAAAGGTTTTAACCCCCTGATTGCCCCCTAGTTAACCCTTTCACCAGCGATCACCGTATAAGTGTTACGGGTGACGCTGGTTAGCTAGTTTGTTTTTTGTAGTTTATTACAGTTTATTACAGTTTATTATAGTTTTAGGGCACCCGCCGTTTATTACCCTATAAAGGTTTAACCCCCTAATTGCCCGGCGGTGATATAAATTACATTTTTAGGGTCAGCTAAGGTCTGCGTCACCCCAGGCAGCGTCAGGTCAGCGCCAGTACCGCTAAAACCCACGCACGCAGCATACACCTCCCTTAGTGCTATAGTATCTGAACGGATCGATATCTGATCCGATCAGATCTATACTCCCCAGCAGTTTAGGGTTCCCTGAAACGCAGTGTTAGCGGGATCAGCCCAGATACCTGCTAGCACCTGCGTTTTGCCCCTCGGCCCAGCCCAGCCCAGCCCAGCCCACCCAAGTGCAGTATCGATCGATAACTGACACTTACAAAACACTAAGCACACATAACTGCAGCGTTCGCAGAGTCAGGCCTGATCCCTGCGATCGCTAACAGTTTTTTGGTAGCGTTTTGATACAGTCGCTGACAGTCAGGAGCTTTTTTGCCTGTGAGTCTCACTAGTGTACCCCTAAATTTAGAGCCCAAAATGGCAAATCGAAGGTACACTAGTGAAGAGGCCTACACGTTTCTGAGTATGACAGATAGTGAAGAGGAAGTCACTCATCTGTCAAGTTCAGGCTCAGAATACGATCCTGTAGAGGACAGCGGCTCCATGACAGATAGCTCTGACGACGGAGTTGTGGTCCCTGCTAAGGTCAGGCGTACCAGACCCCGAACTTCTTCTTCTGTCCTTGAAGTGCAAGAACCGCAGGGCTCTCGTATGGAGCAGAGAAGTACTAGTGCCGCTATTCCTTCTGGTGAACTGGCAAGCACCAGCGGCCTAGTACACCCTGGTCGTATATCCAGCACTGCAGTATCACGTGGTGACGTGGCGAGTCCCATAAGTGCAGTTCAAGCTGGTGAGGTGGCAAGCACTAGTAGTGTCCCGCTGCCACCAAGAAGACAAAGACAGGCCCGTCGTGCCCATAGTGCCCTTCCTGCTGCATTCGCCAATCCGAATTGGGAACCCACCACTTCTGCAGCACCCGTACTTCCCCCTTTCACTGGCCAACCCGGAATTCAGGTGGAAACAGTTGACTTTACGCCACTGGATTTTTATTCACTGTTTTTCACCGAAGATCTCTATAGATCTATTGTGGACCAAAGCAATTTGTACGCTGGTCAACACATCGCCGCTAATCCCCAGTCCTCCCTTGCCAGAGATTGGAGACCAATTACGGTCTCCGAATTTAAGATCTTTCTGGGCCTTTCCCTCCTCATGGGGTTGAGTAAGTTGCGGTCATATTGGTCCACTGACCCAATTTACCATTCACCCTTGTTCTCTGCTTCCATGGCCAGGGCACGATACGAGCAGATTTTGCGGTTCATGCACTTCAACGACAATGAACTCTGTCGTCCTCATGGAGACCCTGCATACGATCGGCTCTACAAAATTCGGCCCCGCGTAAACCACTTCAACCAACGTTTTGCAGACTTGTTTACCCCCCATCAAGTTGTCTGCGTTGATGAGTCCCTGATTAAATTTTCTGGCCGCTTGTCATTCAAACAGTACCTTCCCAGCAAGCGTGCCATATACGGGGTCAAGATGTATAAGCTCTGTGACAGGGCCACAGGCTATACATATAGTTTTATGGTTTACGAGGGCAAAGATAGTCACGTAGAGCCGACAAACTGCCCTGACTACATAGGAAGCGCTGGCAAGATAGTGTGGGACTTGGTGTCACCCTTATTCGGAAAGGGGTACCACTTGTACGTGGACAATTATTATACGAGCGTGCCACTTTTTAGTCACTTGTTTGATCATCAGATTGGAGCATGTGGCACCGTGCGACCTAATCGCCGGGGCTTTCCCCAGCGGCTTGTAGATTCCCGTCTTAGGCTGGGGGAGAGAGCCTGCTTGAAGTATAATAATTTGCTCGCTATGAAGTGGAGGGATAAGAAGAATGTTTTCGTTCTCACCTCCCTTCATGCAGACACGACGACCCAAATTCCTACGGCGACTGGTGTTGTGGAGAAACCCCTCTGTGTCCACGAATACAACCTTAATATGGGAGGGGTGGACCTCAACGACCAGTTGTTGGCGCCGTACCTAGTTGCCCGTAAGGCCAGACGCTGGTACAAAAAAGTGTCTGTTTATTTATTTCAATTGGCTTTGCTGAACGCTCATGTGCTATACAGAGCTTCAGGACAGACTGGATCCTTCCTTAAATTCCAGGAAGAGATCGTCAGAGCCCTTCTGTTTCCAGACGGTGCTCTACCTCACCTTCCCCAACCAAATGCAGTAAGCCGGCTGCATGAGAGGCATTTTCTTTATGCCATCCCGAGTACCCCTACCCAACGAGCCCCCCAAAAAAGATGTCGTGTCTGCAGCAAGCGCGGATTTAGGCGTGACACCCGGTCTTATTGTCCCTCCTGTCCTGGCAATCCTGGTCTTTGCATGGGTGAATGCTTTGAACGCTACCATACATTAGTTGAGTATTAGCGTAGGGTTCAGCACTGCACAGACTAGGCACACTAACACAGGGTCTCCCAAGATGCCATTGCATTTTGAGAGACCCAAACCTAGAACGAGTTACAAAAGTTAAAAGTTACTAAAAAAAAGTGTAAAAAAAAAAAAAAATATATAAAAACACAAAAAAAAATATAAAATAAAAAAAAACAAAAATAGTTGTTGTTTTATTGTTCTCTCTCTCTCTATTCTCTCTCTATTGTTCTGCTCTTTTTTACTCTATTCTATTCTGCAATGTTTTATTGTTATTATGTTTTACCATGTTTGCTTTTCTGATTTTTTATACTTTACCGTTTACTGTGTTTTGTTGGTAACCATTTTATTGTTTTCAGGTACGCCATTCAGTTGCAGCGCGGATTTATTTATCTTGACAGCAACAGCGTTTGCTCCCACGATATATAAAGCCGTGACTCCAGCGCTGTCGGAGGTGATTTCACCACCACAGTTACATACTTCAGCATATATGCCAAAGCGTGGGGGCAGAAGTGGGTGGAGGAGCGATTTGCTCCTGCCTTTTGCGGGAGGATGCCCCCATGCTTCGGCATATATATATTTTAGGCACAGGTTGCGTTAAATGTTTTATTTTTTACTATGTTTTTTTTTTTTGTATTTGCTTTGCAGGTATGGTAAGTCTTACTGTTATACTGTAATGTTACTTTGTTTTATTGTTAACCATCATTTGCTTAGCACGTACGCCATTCAGTTGCAGCGCGGATTTATTTATCTTGATAGCAACAGCGTTTGCTCCCACGATATATAAAGCCGTGACTCCAGCGCTGTCGGAGGTGATTTCACCACCACAGTTACATACTTCAGCATATATGCCGAAGCGTGGGGGCAGAAGTGGGTGGAGGAGCGATTTGCTCCTGCCTTTTGCGGGAGGATGCCCCCATGCTTCGGCATATATATATTTTAGGCACAGGTTGCGTTAAATGTTTTATTTTTTACTATTCTTTTTTGTATTTGCTTTGCAGGTATGGTAAGTCTTACTGTTATACTGTAATGTTACTTTGTTTTATTGTTAACCATCATTTGCTTAGCAGGTACGCCATTCAGTTGCAGCGCAGATTTATTTATCTTGACAGCAACAGCGTTTGCTCCCACGATATACAAAGCCGTGACTCCAGCGCTGTCGGAGGTGATTTCACCACCACAGTTACATACTTCAGCATATATGCCGAAGCGTGGGGGCAGCAGTGGGTGGAGGAGCAATTTGCTCCTGCCTTTTGCGGGAGGATGCCCCCATGCTTCGGCATATATAAATGGTGCATGTATGCCCATCATTAGAAGTGGGTGGATGAAGGGAGGTATTCTAATGGTGGGCATACCCACCGATCAATATCTTTTTTTCGTTCAGCCCACAGGCTGCATGAAAAAAAAGTTTACAATATATGCCTAACAAGGACCAGCAACGTACTGGTATGTTGCTGGACTTTGAGTGGTTATACCAGAATGATGCCTGCAGGTTTAGGTATCATCTTGGTATCATTCTTTTCAGTCAGCGGTCGGCTTTCATGTAAAAGCAATCCTAGCGGCTAATTAGCCTCTAGACTGCTTTTGCAAGCAGTGGGAGAGAATGCCCCCCCCCACCGTCTTCCATGTTTTTCTCTGGCTCTCCTGTCCCAACAGGGAACCTGAAAATGCAGCCGGTGATTCAGCCAGCTGACCATAGAGCTGATCAGATACCAGAATGGCTCCAAACATCTCTATGGCCTAAGAAACCGGAAGCTACGAGCATTTCATGACTTAGATTTCGCCGAATGTAAACAGCGCCATTGGGAAATTGGGAAAGCATTTTATCACACCGATCTTGGTGTGGTCAGATGCTTTGAGGGCAGAGGAGAGATCTAGGGTCTAATAGAGCCCAATTTTTTTTAAAAAAGAGTACCTGTCACTACCTATTGGTATCATAGGGGATATTTACATTCCCTGAGATAACAATAAAATTAATAAAAAAAAAATTAAAATGAAAGGAACAGTTTAAAAATAAGATAAAAAAGCAAAAAAATAATAAAGAAAAAAAAAAAAAAAAAAAAAAAAGCACCCCTGTCCCCCCCTGCTCTCGCGCAAAGGCGAACGCAAGCGTCGGTCTGGCGTCAAATGTAAACAGCAATTGCACCATGCATGTGAGGTATCACCGCGAAGGACAGAACGAGGGCAGTAATTTTAGCAGTAGACCTCCTCTGTAAATCTAAAGTGGTAACCTGTAAAGGCTTTTAAAGGCTTTTAAAAATGTATTTATTTTGTCGCCGCTGCGCGTTTGTGCGCAATTTTAAAGCATGTCATGTTTGGTATCCATGTACTCGGCCTAAGATCATCTTTTTTATTTCATCAAACATTTGGGCAATATAGTGTGTTTTAGTGCATTAAAATTTAAAAAAGCGTGTTTTTTCCCCAAAAAATGCGTTTGACAAATCGCTGCGCAAATACTTTTTTTTTTTTTTTTTTTTTTTTTTCTATCCACATCAGCAAACTTTTAGAGAGATTTTAAGTCAGCTGCGTCATTTACGCTGCGCCCCCTCTCTTTTTCGCATCATTGTGGCTTAAGGAAAATTGTGGTCTCTTTAATTTTACCAATATTTCCCTTTCCTTTTTATCCATTTAAAGTATCAATATTTACTTATCTGCTTTTGTAAACTTTTTTATTTCCCCTACCCTCCTCCCTCCCCCCAAAGAAAAAAAAAAAAAAAAAAAAAAAAAAAAAAAAAAGGAACGGAGGAAAGAAAACCCCTCCTCCCTCTCCCCTCCATGGTCCTCAAGCCTCTATAATTGTCAAATACTTTTCTGTGTTCCTATACTCATGCCATCTTGCCCACGTCTTAGAGTATTTATCTCGCCGGCCTTCCATCGTGTGTTTTGCTTCTTCCATTCCTCTAGCCCATTCTACCCTTATTATCCAATCCTTCATCCTTGGGGCTTCTACCCCTTTCCAGTGACAAGGGATCAGTGCTTTAGCTGCGTTTAGGAGGAATGGGGTTATTGACTTAATGTATTGGGGGATCTCTCTTTCTGTGTCATGGAACAGACACGTCCAAGGATTTTTGTTAACCTGCTCCCCCGTTATCTGTTGTATTTCACCTAGGATTTCTCCCCAATATTTCTGGATTTTGGCACACTCCCACCAAAGATGGGCAAGAGTGCCCATTTCTCCACATCCTCTCCAGCAAGTTGGGGGGGTCTCCGCATCGTATTCATGTACCTTCCGAGGCGTCCTATGCCATCTTGCTATCGCTTTATAGGCCATTTCATATGTCCGGGAGTCTCTTGCTGTTAAGTGAACCATCTTTAGTATCTTACTTCTGTGTGCTTCTCCTTCTAAGCCTCCTATTTCTTTTTCCCACTTATCCAAGAAAGTGGGAGGTCCTTTACTAGCTTCCCCCCTAAGAACGCTATATAATTTTGAGATACTTCCTTTCACACATGTGGGGGTATTTAATATTTTTTCAATATCTCTTAACTGATCCTTTCCTCTTAGTGGTTGTGGCAGTGAACGTGTAAAGTGCAGTATCTGTGCATACCTCCACTTATCTAGTGGTCTGTTCCCCCAAGCCTGTGTGATTTCAGTGTAAGTGTACAATCTATTTCCTTTCATCACGTCTTGTAGTTGTATTACGTCTTTTTTTGCCCATCTCGTAAAATATAAGTGTTCCTCCTTCCCAGGTAAAAAATAATCCGTGTTTAATAGTGATAATAGTGGTGAGTTGAAATCCCAGTGGCAACTCTTACCTACCCTATCCCAGATTTTAAAAGTGTTCTTGGTCAAAAAATTAACTCTATTTCCCAAATCCCTATATTGTGGTGGGATCCATATTAATTTTTCTATATCCACCCCACTCAGTGTTGCTTCAATGTTCACCCAACTTTTCTCCTGTTTACTGTGTAGCCAGTCAGTTATTCTAGAGATAACAACCGACTGATAGTACATTCTAATATCCGGTGCGCCTACCCCTCCCAATCTTTTATCCTTCGACAAAGTGTCATATGCTACCCTAGGGTGTTTACGTGCCCATATAAATCTTAGGATTAATGACTGCAGTTTAGCAAAAAATATAGGGGGGATTTCTATTGGGACCATTTGGAAGGTGTATAGTAACATGGGAAGCACAAACATTTTAATCGCATTTATCCTGCCGATCCAAGACAGGGCTTTATATCTCATCCTACCTAGTAGATCTTTAGTTTTATTAAGTAAGGGTACATAGTTATCGGCAAAGAGGTCCCCCGGTGAGGATGATATTTTTATACCTAGATAGACCAATTCCCTCTCACACCATACAAATGGGAGCCCAGCTTGAAGTGCCCTCTGTTCACGCTTAGGGATTGATATATTTAGGAGTTCTGACTTACTCATATTTACTTTAAGGTTTGCCAAGCTTCCGTAGTGCTCCAACTCCTTGAGCACCGTGGGGATTGTCGTTCTAGGTTGGGTAACAAAACAAAGCAAATCGTCAGCAAAAGCTGCTATTTTGTACTCCTTTGTTCCCACCTTAATTCCCTGAATATCTTTGTTCCTACGAAAAGTCGCTAAGAGTGGCTCCAAAGATAGGATGAACAAAATTGGGGAAAGAGGGCAACCCTGTCTTGTCCCGTTAAACAGTTCAAGGGGACAAGACAGGGTCCCATTCACTCTAATCCTCGCCTTGGGATGCCTGTATAGTGAGAGGATCCATTTCATCATCCTTTCCCCCAATCCTAGATGTTTCAGGGTTTCAGTCATAAAGCCCCAATCCACTCTATCGAATGCCTTTTCGGCATCGATAGATAGCAGGGCTGCAGGGGTATTACTCCTGATTGCTTCTTGCATAAGAAAAATTGTTTTCAGTGAGTTGTCTCTCCCCTCCCTACCCGGGACAAATCCCACTTGATCACTATGGATCCATTGTTTTAATCCAGTTTTCAGCCTATCTGCGAGTATTTTAGCGAAAATTTTTGTATCTACGTTTAAGAGCGAGATTGGTCTATAGCTACCGGGTGAGGCTGGATCCTTTCCTTCTTTCAAGATGAGAGTGATGTACGCTAATAGGGATTCTTCTCGGGACTCTTCGTTCTCCCCGAGGGCATTCAGATAGTCGCACAGTTTGGGTACAAGTATTTGAGAAAATTTTTTGTAGTAAGCTACGGAGTATCCGTCGGGGCCCGGGCTCTTTCCCAGGGCAGTGTCTTTTATCGCCTTTTCTACCTCCCCTTGAGATATGGGTGCATCAAGGCGCTCAGCCATATCCCTCTCTACCCTGGGAAGGTCTAGTCCCCGAAGATACTCCCTTATCCTTTCCTTCTTGTTGTCACTCAGTTTCTCCCTCCGTCCTGCCTTGTAGAGTGCACTGTAGTAAGAGTGAAATATTCCAGCAATTTTTGGAGTAGAGAATTCGAGGTTCCCCTCTTCATCTCTTATTTTAGGTATAAAAGTCCTATTCTTTTTTTCCCCAATCCTTTTAGCCATCCACCTTCCTGGTTTATTCCCTTCTCGATACATGTCTCTATTTATCATATCAAAAGCGCAGCTCCTTTCCTTCTCCAGCAACTCATTTAGATCTCTTCTTTTCTTAATTAGCTCCTGCTTTTCTGGGAGACCCTTAGGTCTTGTGCTTTGTTCTGCTTCCTGAATCTCCCTGAATAAACGTGTCAACTTTTCTCCCCTCTCTTTTTTTTTCCTCGTTCCAATGGCAATCCAAATCCCTCTTATATAGATTTTGTGTGCTTCCCACAGAGTGGATCTGGATATGTCCTCTGTATCATTAATCTCGAAGTAATTTTTTAGTTCCTGCTCTATTTTCGCGACTGCATCTGGGTCCCGTGTGAGGGAATCATTAAGTTTCCAGTTTATCCTAGGCCGGTCCACACCAGTGATCTCTACCTGGATTTTCACCGGTGCATGATCAGTCAGGGTAATAGCCTTAATTTCTGCTGCCCTCAGCATAGGGACCATCTGGTGTTCTATAAAAATGTAGTCTAACCTCGAGAATGATTTATGCACAGGGGAGAAGAAGGTGTAATCCCGATCTTTTAAATGGCTTATTCTCCATGCATCCATTAATTGGAGATGATTTAACATTTTTTTTAATGTCTTACCCTGTGTACTCAATCCTGCTCTTAAGTCGCCCCTTGACGTATCCACCTCAGGGTCCATACATAGGTTCAAATCCCCTGCGACTATTAGTCTGCCTTTTCTAAAAGATTCTAGTTTCGACAGAATTCTCTTTACAAAGTTCTCCGGGTTTCTGTTAGGGGCATAGATATTCACCAGTGTGAACCACGTCTCAAACATTTTCCCTTTAACAAACAGAAACCTGCCCCCGGGATCGGCCAATCGCTCTTCCTCTTCAAACATCATTGTTCTATCGAACCCTATAGCTACTCCCCCTGAATGTACTGATCCAGCATCCCCATAAAACCATTTAGGGAACAGGTGTGATGTCAGTCCCTTACTTGTGTGCGTTATATATGTTTCTTGCAGGAACACCACGTTTGCGCCTAGGAGTTGTAGCTCCTGATTGATTTTGTATCTTTTTTTTTCCGTGTTCAGACCCCTCACGTTATATGTGACGAAACTAACTACTCCCATTTTTTATTGCTGAAGAGAGCGTCCGGCCAATCCCGTGTGGCATAGCAGGAGAGAGAGAGAGGGAGGAAAAAAAAAGAAGAAAAAAAAAAAAAAAAAACCCCACCCTTCCCACCCCCATCCCTTCCCACCCCCATCCCTTCCCACCCCCAACCCTTCCACCCCCCCCCCACTGGAACAGATCGCCTATTACTGGCGGGGCAAACTCCTCTGTTCAAAATATGGGTCGGGTGGATTCCCTCAGTCAAGTACCACCCTGCACCCATATTCCCCATAGGGCTCGTGTCGTGAGGACTCCCCGTATTGCCCCAGCGCCCTCCCACCTCCCCCCCGCCCCCCGCCCCGCTCATATCGATGCTGCCCCTCGTCCCCTAGCTAAGCTTCTTGGTTATTAGCTTACATTACTCAATGTGCCCCTCCCCTCCCTTCCCTCCACCCTATTGTGTCTCGCGCCGGAACAGCAGTCTCCTCCGCACCCCAGCCAGGGATATGTGGAGGGACAATGTCTAGCTTGCGACAAAAGTCCTCAAGGTCTTCTGGAAATCTAAGCACTGCCGTTCGCCCATTCCTTTTTCCAATTAGGCAAGCCGGAAACCCCCATTGGTATGCTATTTCTGTCGTTTTCAGTAGGCCTGTTAGCGGCTTCAACAGCCTCCTTCTTGTGAGGGTCTCTGCTGATAGATCTGAATAAACTTGTATCTCTGCCCCTTCAATGCATAAGCCTGGTTGACGTCGCAGTTTTCCCAAAATTTTTACTTTTTCCTCCTCATAGTGAAACTTCACTATCACATCTCTTGGACTCTCTGATGTATTTCTGGGATATCGTGCGACCCTATGGACTCTGTCTACTTTCAGGGGGGTCGTTATTTCTCTATCCAGCAATGGGTTTAGCAGTTGCTGCAGTGCCGGCGCCAGCTCTTCCTTCCCGAATTTCTCTGGGAGACCCTTGAGTCGCAGGTTTTTGCGTCTACTGCGATTCTCCTGATCTTCTAATTTATAGAGGAGGCTTCTGTTTGCTCTTTGCATGTCTCTTATTTGCATATTCATACCCTCTAGTCTCCGCTCATGTTCTTCCAATCTTTCTTCCGTCTCCTCCACCCTTTTCAATACGTGTCCAATGTCTGCTCTTACAGTCGCAATCTCTTTTTTAAGGGTGGTCTCCAGTTTCAATAGCAATTCGGCGAGCATCTCTTTAATATATGGGGCTTCCTCCTGCGTAAGCTGCAGTGGTGGTTTATTCCCCCCTGCAGTGGTTTCATCCTCGGATCTCTCATACGGGCCTTCCTGTATCTCAGGGCCCAACATCTGTTGGCTTCCACTGATCCTTACTCTTGCAGTTTTACTTTTATTCTCCTCTAATGCCCCTCTATGTTTGTTAGTTCCTGGCCGTGAGGACGCTCCCAATCTGGGACTCCCATGAGGTTCTTCCAGCAAGCTGGCTTCAGCTGACATGTAGCGCTGGATCCCACCTGGGCTTGGTGCATTTACCGCTCCTTTACTACCTTTAGTTGCCTTCCCCCTCATTTCCACAGGCCTCTAATACTCCGCTCTACCCTAAGAGGGAAAAGAAAAAAAAAAAAAAAAAAAAAAAAAAGGAAAAAAAAAAAAAAAAAATGCAGGCCTGGGTATAAGCCCTAGTAGTTCTGTGAAAAAAAAAAAAAAAAAAAGTTCTGGCCCTCAAGCCCAGGCTTGGGATGTGTGGTTCTTCTTGGGTGAATCTTGCGCCTACCTCTCTACCCTTCTGTCCCTATGCCTAATGTTCACTATTTAGTCCAAATAGTCCAGGAAAATCAATGTTTAAGCCGGCTACTTAAAGTTTCTTAACCTTAGACCTCAAAAAAAAGAGGAAAGAAGAAAAAGAGAGAAAAAAAAAAAAAAAAAAAAAGTCCGGGATGGTCCGGGGTGATCCCTCCATTCAAATATCCATGGTGGGGAGAAAGGAGAGGAGGAGACTAGAAAAACTGCAGGGGGAGGGGTTGTAGGTGCACGCAGGGGCTCACACTGGATAAACGGGTAAACGGTTCATCAATATATAGACACTTGCGCCTCAGACACCTCACGTCTGTTCCTTATTATTCTCAGGGTTGTTCATTCAGCTTTTTAATACATGTCATGAATCCAAGTGTCTTGGTCATATGTGGCAGGGTTAATTTTGTATCAAGATAACCGTTTTAAGTTCATACCCTGTTTCCCAGCTGCTTTCCCACCATAGGCTTGTCATGAGTCCAAATGCTTCAATAAAATATAGCGATGTGTGGCAGAGTTGAATCTATAACACGGATAAAGTTTAAGTTCTTACCCTGCTTTCCATCTGCTTTCCGACCATAGACACTTCAGTGGGGGGGCAGGTGGGGCACCGGAGGGGATATTCGCCTATACAAAGCTCTCATACTCCCTCACCTTTCCCAGCTCTCTTTTCGCTGTGTCCCTTTACAGGCTCACCCCCCTCCAGCTACAGCGTTACCTTGCTGTTGTTGAGCCAACCTGTACCTCCAGAGCCGTTCGCGGTCTCCTCCCTGTCCGTTGCTTCGGGGCTCCCAGCTCCCAGTGTCAGAGTCAGCGGCGGTGTTGTGGCTCGTGGCGGCAGCGCGGGGCTCGCACTATCTCACGCCGGGCCGCGTCGAACGCATCTCGCGGTGCCAGCGTCCTTGCGGCTTTCAGACCTCCTCCTCTCTGTTGAGCGGGTGTGCGGGGGGAGCAGTGGCGCCAGGCCTCCTACGGAGCGCTCCTACGTAACGACACTCCGCCCCATCCCTCATGTGCTGCGCAAATACTGTGTGAAAAGAAAATATGAAACACCCACCATTTCAATCAGTAGGGCATTTGCTTTAAAAAAATATATAATGTTTGGGTGTTCAAAGTAATTTTCTTGCAAAAAAAAAAAAAATTTTTCATGTAATCAAAAAGTGTTAGAAAGGGCTTTGTCTTCAAGTGGTTAGAAGAGTGGGTGATGTGTGACATAAGCTTCTAAATGTTGTGCATAAAATGCCAGGACAGTTCAAACCCCCCCCAAATGACCCCATTTTGGAAAGTAGACACCCCAAGCTATTTGCTGAGAGGCATGTCGAGTCCATGGAATATTTTATATTGTGACACAAGTTGCGGGAAAGAGACAAATCTTTTTTTTTTTTTTTGCACAAAGTTGTCACTAAATGATATATTTCTCAAACATGCCATGGGAATATGTGAAATTACACCCCAAAATACATTCTGTTGCTTCTCCTAAGTATGGGGATACCACATGTGTGGGACTTTTTGGGAGCCTAGTCGCGCACGGGACCCCGAAAACCAAGCACCGCCTTCAGGCTTTCTAAGGGCGTACATTTTTGATTTCACTCTTCACTGCCTAGCACAGTTTCGGAGGCCATGGAATGCCCAGATGGCACAACCCCCCCCCAAATGACCCCATTTTGGAAAATAGACACCCCAAGCTATTTGCTGAGAGGTATAGTGAGTATTTTGCAGACCTCACTTTTTGTCACAAACTTTTGAAAATTGAAAAAAGAAAAAAAAAATACATTTTTCTTGTCTTTCTTCATTTTCAAAAACAAATGAGAGCTGCAAAATACTCACCATGCCTCTCAGCAAATAGCTTGGGGTGTCTACTTTCCAAAATGGGGTCATTTGGGGGGGGGGTTTGTGCCATCTTGGCATTTTATGGCCTTCAAAACTGTGATAGGTAGTGAGGAGTGGAATCACAACTTAACGCCCTTAGAAATCCTGAAGCCGGTGCTTGGTTTTCGGGGCCCCGTATGTGGCTAGGCTCCCAAAAAGTCCCACACATGTGGTATCCCCGTACTCAGGAGAAGCAGCAGAATATATTTTGGGGTGTAATTCCACATATGCCCATGGCATGTTTGAGCAATATATCATTTAGTGACAACTTTGTGCAAAAAAAAAAAAAAAATTGTCACTTTCCCGCAACTTGTGTCAAAATATAAAATATTCCATGGACTCAACATGCCTCTCAGCAAATAGCTTGGGGTGTCTACTTTCCAAAATGGGGTCATTTGGGGGGGGTTTGTGCCATCTTGGCATTTTATGGCCTTCAAAACTGTGATAGGAAGTGAGGAGTGAAATCAAAAATTTATGCCCTTAGAAATCCTGAAGGTGGTGCTTGGTTTTCGGGGCCCCGTATGCGGCTAGGCTCCCAAAAAGTCCCACACATGTGGTATCCCCATACTCAGGAGAAGTAGCTAAATGTATTTTGGGGTGCAATTCCACATATGCCCATGGCCTGTGTAAGAAATATATCATTTAGTGACAACTTTGTGCAAAAAAAAAAAAAATTGTCACTTTCCCGCAACTTGTGTCAAAAAATAAAATATTCCATGGACTCAACATGCCTCTCAGCAAATAGCTTGGGGTGTCTACTTTCCAAAATGGGGTCATTTGGGGGGGTTTTGTGCCATCTGGGCATTTTATGGCCTTCAAAACTGTGATAGGAAGCGAGGAGTGAAATCAAAAATTTATGCCCTTAGAAATCCTGAAGGCGGTGCTTGGTTTTCGGGGCCCCGTACGCGGCTAGGCTCCCAAAAAGTCCTAAACATGTGGTATCCCCGTACTCAGGAGAAGCAGCAGAATGTATTTTGGGGTGTAATTCCACAAATTCCCATGGCATGTTTGAGCAATATATCATTTAGTGACAACTTTGTGCAAAAAAAAAAAAAAAGTGTTACTTTCCCACAACTTGTGTCAAAATATAAAATATTCCATGGACTCAACATGCCTCTCAGCAAATAGTTTGGGGTGTCTACTTTCCAAAATGGGGTCATTTGGGGGGGTTTTGTGCCATCTTGGCATTTTATGGCCTTCAAAACTGTGATAGGTAGTGAGGAGTGAAATCACAACATTACGCCCTTAGAAATCCTGAAGGCGGTGCTTGGTTTTCGGGGCCCCGTATGCGGCTAGGCTCCCAAAAAGTCCCACACATGTGGTATCCCCATACTCAAGAGAAGCAGCTAAATGTATTTTGGGGTGCAATTCCACATATGCCCATGGCCTGTGTGAGAAATATATCATTTAGTGACAACTTTGTGCAAAAAAAAAAAAAATTGTCACTTTCCCGCCACTTGTGTCAAAAAATAAAGTATTCCATGGACTCAACATGCCTCTCAGCAAATAGCTTGGGGTGTCTACTTTCCAAAATGGGGTCATTTGGGGGGGTTTTGTGCCATCTGGGCATTTTATGGCCTTCAAAACTGTGATAGGTAGTGAGAAGTGAAATCAAAAATTTATGCCCTTAGAAATCCTGAAGGCGGTGATTGGTTTTCGGGGCCCCGTACGTGGCTAGGCTCCCAAAAAGTCCCACACATGTGGTATCCCCGTACTCAGGAGAAGCAGCTGAATGTATTTTGGGGTGCAATTCCACATAGGCCCATGGCCTGTGTGAGCAATATATCATTTAGTGACAACTTTTTGTAAATATTTTTTTTTTTTTGTCATTATTCAATCACTTGGGACAAAAAAAATAAATATTCAATGGGTTCAACATGCCTCTCAGCAATTTCCTTGGGGTGTCTACTTTCCAAAATGGGGTCATTTGGGGGTTTTTTGTACTGCCCTGCCATTTTAGCACCTCAAGAAATGACATAGGCAGTCATAAACTAAAAGCTGTGTAAATTCCAGAAAATGTACCCTAGTTTGTAGACGCTATAACTTTTGCGCAAACCAATAAATATACGCTTATTGACATTTTTTTTACCAAAGACATGTAGCCGAATAAATTTTGGCCTAAATGTATGACTAAAATTGAGTTTATTGGATTTTTTTTATAACAAAAAGTAGAAAATCCGTTTATATCGCAAAAAATAAAAACCGCAGAGGTGATCAAATACCATCAAAAGAAAGCTCTATTTGTGGGAAGAAAAGGACGCAAATTTCGTTTGGGTACAGCATTGCATGACCGCGCAATTAAAAGTTAAAGCGACGCAGTGCCAAATTGGAAAAAGACCTCTGGTCCTTAGGCAGCATAATGGTCCGGGGCTCAAGTGGTTAATGTTGTTTACGCCAAATTCTGACCCCACCATCTGAATGTCGCAGCTGAAATCTTCTATTGCCCAATTTTGGTGAGCCTGTGCAAATTGAAGACTCAGTTTCCTGTTCTTTGCTGACAGGAGTGGCACCCCGGTGTGGTCTTCTGCTGCTGTAGCCCATCTGCTTCAAGGTTCGATTGTTGTGTGTTCAGAGATTGTATTCTGCATACTTTGGTTGTAACAAGTTTTTACACTCATTACAACATAGGTTATTAGTACCTAATAAAGTGGCTGGTGAATATACATACAGTATATTAGTCCATCCATAATCAATTATTCCATATATACACTTTGCATAAGTGCCTAGGTGCCACAACGTACGCTGCACTCTTCCTCAGTGATGTTCACTCCACCATGTTATCCCAAAACAAAAGGTCAGTATGCGCTTTTATGCTATGTGACTCCGTCATCCACATTGTTAGGATATGGTGACTTACCCATCCTCTCCTCAACTTGGAATAAGGTCAAACACCAACCCAGAGAGCAGAGTCTCAATGCTGAAGTATTTCTCCACACACAATTAGGGACATACAAGAGCAAGAAGCAAGAACTTCATTGTGCAGTATTTTTATTAAATGCAATCATAAAACAAAGCATAGTGGTACCCCCATGGGGGCTGCTGGTGTTTGTGGTCCAACTCCCACCCTGCACAGCCAGGCACATGCATTTCCAGACACACTTTAGTCAATAATTATTCCTTGTACTTTGTTTTTTGTTTTTATTAAGGGGATATAACTTGGATGGGGATAGGGTACATATGGGATGCCCACTTGATTGAAGATAGGAAGTTAGGGACTGAAAACTATATACACCACTGGTATATACAGCCTCTTCTCCTCAGCACATACACTTGCTTTCAGGCTATCACTCCCAGGACCAGCTAGCACTGTTGTTGAGGCCCAAAGCAAATGCCCTTTGCAGGCAGGGACCGCTGGCCCCTATGGTGTAGCAAAATATGGTATGGTAGTCCTAGTGCCATATGTGGCTACTGTCCCTAGTACCACCTCTTCAGGCCCGGCCAGCCCTCCTGGCTGCAGCTGCCTCTTTCCATTGCCTGTGCCACCACAGTCCTCCTGACTGGCTCTACACTCATCCCAGACGGCTCCATCCCAGTCCTCTTAGGTGTGCCTCCTAGTCCTCCTGACTGTGTGTCACTCACCAGCCCTCTTGGCTGTTCCTTGTTCCTCTTGAAGACTTGCCTGGCAGTGTTCTCCCGCTTACCTCTTTACTCCCAGTGCTTCCTGGCCAGGACACCTCCATGGTTTTAGGAAGGCCCCATCCGCACACGAGCCCAGGTCAAAGGTCACCCAACCGCCCGACTGGGGGGCACCCTCAAAGTCCACGACAGCCTAACAGTCCATCTCCAGCTTCCATCCGAACACCTCCTCCCTAGCTGGGCTGACCCTGAGTATTTGAGGAGGCCTGCCCCCTGTCAATCCAAGTTGGGGATTGGTCAGGGCCCTCAGAATACTCCAGGCAGCTCCACCTTACCTCCCCTCCCCTTTCCAGAAGGTTTTAGTACATTCTAGAAATAGGAGGGAGGTCTCATTAATGCTACATGTGAGTCATCCAGCTCTCCCTAGATTTCTGCCAACCCAGGACAAAACAGACAGGCTTGGCTGCCAGCCAAGCCTGCATAAATTTACCTGCACTTACAAAAACTATCTACATTTCTAGCACTAGAGGGTGCTACACTAGCTATGCGCTCACTTTTGCTATGCCCCTCTTGTTGCACTACAGAAACAGAAACAGTTTTTTCCTAGATATGCCACTGCTCCACTTTGCCTGAAGCCGGCGTGTATTCCACCAGATGAATGTGGCATCAGTGAGGTCCACCTAAAGTCCTGCCTCTACGTGTTTTGTCCAAAAGATTCCCTTTTGTGGAGAAATACTTCATCAGTGTATATACAGTATGGACTAATCATTTATGTCTATCCCCACAATACTTGGGGGGCATGGCCTGGTTGGAGCCTGGGCTGTCATACTCCCCCTCACACAGCACACAGGGTTGCAAAATTTTGTACTAAGCTTTTGCCACATTTTATAAAAGAATATATAACTACTAAAGTATTGTTTTGTTGGTTATTTTTTACACATTTACTTCTATTAGCACACACTTATTTTTTTGTGTTTTAGTATATTGAGTGCATTACAGGGGCACTTGTTTGAAGTGGCAGCTGGGTAATAGGCAATTGACTGAATATTTGCAGGGCTTTGGGTATTCCATTAGGCACATTTTTTTTTTTTTACTTTGTAACCACTTTGATTACAACAAATGGCACCTCTAGTTTGGGAAATGCCAGCCAACTGTGGTATCCTGTCCCTATGCCACCAAAAAATGGTTCCTCCAAAACCCATAACTTTCCTGATTTTCCTTCATAATGATTCATTCCCAGGCAGCAGGGCTGCTGTTAGAAACCATAGGGCACCATACTAACAACAGGGCACAGGGCCCCATACAGCCAATGCTTCATTTATGAATGAACTGACCACTGATATTTATTCAGGAAAGGAAGGGGCTGGAAAATATGACATATTTATGGACCCATCCCCTACTCTCCATCTTGAAGGATCCTATTGTGTGCTTGCAGCTGCCAGCGGGAAGGAGAGTAGGGAAGCCTTGCAGCACTGCAGGGGTAGGAGGGCATAGAGGAGGGCCTGGGCAGCCAGGGGAAATGTATGGTGAACGTAGCGGGTGATCTGTATGGTGGGGGGGCAGTTACTGGAACTGATACCCAGTATGACTCTCTCTGCTGCAGCTGAAGGCTAATGGGAGGGAAAAGAGAAGAAGCCAGCTTTCAGCTGCTGCAGAGAGAGACATACTGGGGATCAGTTCTAATAATTGCCCCCCCGCCATGTTGATCACCCTCCCTGCCCACATCCAATTCACCCTGCTGCTTGGGTCCCCCTGCTGGCCCCCGTACAGTAGAACTGGTGGTAGCCCTTATCCATGGCCCTGCTGGGCAGTGATGTGGCATACTTTGTCCCTTTCCACAGACCTATTGGTGTGAATTACAGTTGTGCCATAAAGGACAATGTTAAACTAAAATTCAAACAAATAGGATTCTCTCCGGGAACCTTCCTCACCCTCCTCTATGTGAGACAAAATGGATATTTTAGGCTTGCAACATTCCTGCGTAGCAGAGTTACATTGCAAGGAATCAAAAACATCTAGAGCAGGGGTAGGCAACCCCCGGCACTGGTGCTGCAAGCGACACACAAAGCGTCTTTTGCTGACACTCAACTCCCTCCCCATTAGCAGAGCAGTGCAGGGAAGTGTCAGTGAGACACTAATGCATTTCAATTTCAGATTTCCCCACACTGCACCTGCGCTGAGGGGGAGGCACTGTGCCTCCACACATTGTAAAAGATGGGAAACATTGTTTGGTTCTCCAACTTTTCTGTAGCTGCGATCGTCAGGTTTTGTGATGGGGAAGAGATTGGATGCAGTTCTCCTGGGGGGGTAAAAGCCAATCACAGTCCTGCTAGCCCTGCCCACCATCTGGAGGAAGATGACTCACTTGGTTGCCACTACCAATCTAAGAAAGAAGGGATTTCACTGTGATTCAGAAAACCACAATCAGGTGATAGTTTGTGGAATTACTGTTGAGCTTCTGGGAACTTTGTTGAAATTATTCCTGAACCTTTGCGTCATTTACTACTGAACCCCTGCACTCTGTGTCCCTTTAAGCCAGAGCCAGTATTCAGGGCAAAGAAAATCACACCCAACTTTTCCTGTGGCGCAGAGCGCCGCACTTTTTCTCAGCTGCAGGGGCCCAACCTGTGATCCTGCACACAGGCCCACTGCTTTCAGAAAATGCCCCTGACCTGAGCTCATCCTTGCGCATCTATTCCAGATGCTTGTATGTGACATCACACACATCACATACAAGCACGTGGACTGGATGCAAAAGATGGATCAGCAGGATGAGTGTGCCAGGACAGGTAGATGTGTCTCATCTCTGCTTCCTTTCACCACTCTGCATATCACGCATATCATAGATGAGAAAAGGGTACAGCGGTGGAGCAGATGAGCAGGAGGGTACGGCGGTGGGGAAAATGAGCAGGAGAGGTTCACAGGTGGGCCAGATGAGCAGGAGGTTACAGCGGCAGGGCAGATGTGCAGGGAGGTACAATGGTGGAAGAGTTGAGAAGGGGGTTCAGCAGTGGGACAGAAGAGCAGGGGGGTACAGTGTTGGGCCAGATGAGCAGGGGGTACAGTGTTGGGCCATATGAGCAGGGGGTACAGTGTTGGGCCAGATGAGCAGGGGGGTACAGTGTTGGGCAAGATGAGCCGGGGGGTTCAGTGTTGGGCCAGATGAGCAGGGGGGTTCAGTGTTGGGCCAGATGAGCAGGGGGGTTTAGTGTTGGTGCAGATGAGAAGGGGGTTCAGTGGTGGGACAGAAAAGCAGGGGGGTAGAGCAGTGGGGCAGATGTGAAAGGAGGTGTTTTGGTGGGACAGATGAGCAGGGGAGTACAGAGGTGAGACAGATGTGCAGGAGGTACATTGGTGGGGCAGATGAGAAAGCAGATTACAGTGGTGGGGCATTTGGGTTCAGTGTTAGGACAGATGAGAACGTGATTCAGTAGTGAGACAGAAGAGCATGGGGATATAGTGGTGGAACAGATGAGCAGGGAGGTACAGTGGTGGGGCAGATGAGAAAAGGGGGTACATTGATGGGGCAGAAGTGCAAGGGGTACAGTGGTGGGACAGATGTGCAGGAGGTACAGTGGTGGGGCAGATGAGAAAAGGGGTTACAGTGGTGAGGCAGATGAGCAGATATGTTCAGTGTTAAGACAGATGAGAAAATGGTTAAGCGGTGAGACAGAAGAGCATGGGGGTACAGCGGTGGAGCAGATGTGCAGGGAGGTACTGTGGTGGAAGAGATGAGAAGGGGGTTCAGCAGTGGGACAGAATAGCAGGGGGGTTCAGTGTTGGGCCAGATGAGCAGGGGGGTTTAGTGTTGGGGCAGATGAGAAGGGGGTTCAGTGGTGGGACAGAAAAGCAGGGGGTAGAGCAGTGGGGCAGATGTGAAAGGAGGTGTATTGGTGGGACAAATGAGCAGGGGTTACAGTGGTGGGGCAGGAGAGCAGGGGGAATAGAGGTGGGGCAGAAGAGCAGGGGGATATAGTGGTGGAGCAGATGTGCAGGGAGGTACAGTGGTGGGGAAGATGAGAAAAGGGGGTACATTGATGGGGCAGATGAGCAAGGGGGTTACAGTGGTGGGACAGAAGAGCAAGGGGGTACAGTGGTGGGGCAGATGTGCAGGAGGTACAGTGGTGGGAGGGATGAGAAGGGGGTTCAGCGGTGGGACAGAAAAGCAGAGGGGTACAGTGATGAGGCAGGGTGAGCAGAGGGTTACAGTGGTGGGGCAGATGAGCAGGGGAGGTTCAGTGTTTAGCCAGATGAGAAGGGGGTTTCAGTGATGGGAAAAATGAGCAGGGGAGCTTGAGTGTTGGGGCAGATGAGAAAGGAGTTACATTGGTGGGACAGATGAGCAGGGGGTTACAGTGGTGGGGCAGAGGAGCAGGGGGGAACAGAGGTGGGGCAGATGTGCAGAGGGGTGCAAAGGAGAAAGGAGGTACATTGGTGACACACATGAGCAGGGGGTTACAGTGGTGGGGCAGATGAGAAAGCGGGTTACAGTGGTGGGGCAGATGAGCAGATAAGTTCAGTGTTAGGACAGATGAGAAGATGGTTCAGCGGTGAGACAGAAGAGCATGGGGGCATGGCGGTGGAGCAGATGTGCAGGGGGTAGAGTGGTAGGGCAGATGAGAAAGGGGGATCATTGGTGGGGCAGATGAGCAGGGGGTTACAGTGGTGAGACAGAAAAGCAGGGTGGGACAGTGGTGGGACAGAACAGGGTGGTACAGTGATGGGACAGATGAGCAGGGGGTTACAGTGTTAGGGCAGATGTGCAGGGGGTTACAGTGTTAGGGCAGATCTGCAGGGGGTTACAGTGGTGGGGCAGATTTGCAGGTGGTTACAATGGTGGGGCAGATGAGAAAGGGAGTACATTGGTGGGGCAGATGAGAAAGGGGGTACATTGGTGGGGCAGATGAACAGGGTGGTAGAGTGGTGGGGCAGATGTACAGGGGGTTACAGTAGTGGGGCAGATGAGCAGGGTGGTAGAGTGGTGGGGCAGATGTGCAGAGGGTTACAGTGGTGGGGCAGATGAGAAAGGGGGTACATTTGTGGGGAAGATGAGAAAGGGGGTACATTGGTGGGGCAGATGAGAAAGGGGGTACATTGGTGGGGCAGATGAGCAGGGTGGTACAGTGGTGGGGCAGATGTACAGGGGGTTACAGTGGTGGGGCAGATGAGCAGGTGGTACAGTGTTAGGGCAGATGAGCAGGGGGTTACAGTGGTGGGGCAGATGAGCAGGGGGGTACAGTGGTGGGGCAGATGAGCAGGGGGTTACAGTGGTGGGGCAGATGAGCAGGGGGTTACAGTGGTGGGGCAGATGAGCAGGGGGGTACAGTGGTGGGGCAGATGAGCAGGGGGTTACAGTGGTGGGGCAGATGAGCAGGGGGTTACAGTGGTGGGGCAGATGAGCAGGGGGGTACAGTGGTGGGGCAGATGAGCAGGGGGGTACAGTGGTGGGGCAGATGAGCAGGGGGGTACAGTGGTGGGGCAGATGAGCAGGGGGGTACAGTGGTGGGGCAGATGAGCAGGGGGGGTACAGTGATCTGAGGTGTGGAGTTGCAGTAATTGGGGCTGATCTGAGGAGTGAGTGCAGGATGTTAATTTCTCACTACTAAAGTAGTTTACAGCATTTACTTTATAAAAAATCCTTTTCGTGATTAAGAGTGAGAAGTTGACATTTTTTTGTTATAAAAAAATTTCTTTGAAAACATTTTTTGGCACACTGTGCTCAAAAGGTTTCCTACCCCTGATCTAGAGGAATGATCTCATTTAGATCTGAGGAAAATAATCTTAATGCAGATATCTGGCCCCAGCACTGTAATGCAGGAACACTTCCCACATACAGTTTTCAACATATTGCAGAGCTTTTGCTGAATAAATGTTCAAATAATAAGGGCAGAGTTCATTGATTTTTGGTGCCAGACTGAAGCCAAGTTTTGTTTGCTTACTGACTGACATGAATTTTTAATAATAACCCTTTAGGCTGCATTCACACCTGATCAGAGAAATGTTCTGGCATTTTTATTGAAGTGTTTTTGAGCATTTTTGCATGCGTACTGTAAATTAATGTTTTAGAGGTATTTTTGAAGAGCTTTACATGTGTATTCAAGCTTCAGGTGTTTTTGTTTTAATCAATGTAAAGCACTAGGGGGAGGAGGCCAGTTCTTACAGGCTAAACATCACCTGAAAATATGCTCATAAACACTTGATTCGAGTGTTTACAGGCAAGCCCATTTAAAGTGATATTAAAGTTAAAGTTTTTTTTTTTTTTTTTAATGAAATAAAATGCCTGATATACTTTCCTGCTGCGTGCAACAATATTGTGCAGAACAATTCCTTTCCTCTTCTTTGGGGGTCCCCCACTCTCTATTCCTCCTGTCTTCTTAAGGCCCTTAAAGAAAGCCGTGTAATAAAGGAGCACTCATAGCACTAATACATGTGAACATCTGAGTTGTGCTGTGTGTGTCCACAGACACAAACAGTGTGGCTTGCCCATGCCCTCCACTTCCTCCTTATATGATTTGACTAACAGCAGCAGGAAAAGGCATTGTTCATCACCAAACTCTTCTTGGATGGTTGGGAGAAGTTGCTCTCGGAGGATGTTTTTGTACCATTCTTTATTCATGGCTGTGTTCTTAGGCAAAATTGTGAGTGAGCCCACTCTCTTGGCTGAGAAGCAACCAGTGTTTAGGGAGGTGAGGGGGGCTATACAACTAAATGAGATATATTTTTACCTTAATGCAGACAATTAGGTAAAAAGTGTATTGTCTTTATAACCACTTTAAGTCTCTGGAGTCGAAAATGCCCACATTTACCTCAAAAGTAGCTCATGTAGGTTATAGAGTTTCAGGTGTTGGGATAAAGGCGTCTGAGCGCTCATATGTGAACAGCCACCTTTTAATTACATTTTTGTAAATTTTGTTTGTTGAGAGTTTTGGAGCTTTGAGCTTCAAGCTACAAAATGCTCAGCTGTGAATGTGTCCTCAAGGACCCGAGGTGATTGAAGCCTACATAGCGCCTCAGGTCAAGTTTAGCAGTGTCAGTATGCATTGGCGCATTTGACAATAACCCTATGACAAATCTGTTTACCCAAATCAATTTTTTTATTATATGCTCAGAAATGGATACATTTTTTAAAAAAGCGTGGTAATTTACACACAACAGTGTTTAATCAAAATGTAGAACCTTTGTTTTAATAAATGTAATTTTCCTGATGCAATAGGGTTGATTTACTAAAGCTAGAGAGTAAAAAATCTGGTGCAACTGTGCATGGTAGTCAATCAACTTCTACCCTGTTTCCCCGAAAATAAGACCTAGCGTGATGGTCAGTGATGGCTGCAATATAAGCCATACCCCCCAAATAAGCCCTACGCTGTTTACCCGAAAATAAGCCCTACTCTAAAAATAAGACCTACAAGGACTTTAACTAGTGCTTATTTGGGGAGCAGGGCTTATATTGCAGCCATCACCAACAATCACGCTAGGTCTTATTTTAGGGGAAACAGGGTAGCTTCAGATTTTTCAATTAAGCTTTGACTAAAAAAACTGGAAGCTGATTGGTTTCTATGCAGAGCTGCACCAGAATTTGCACTCTCCTGTTTTAGTAAATCAACCCCACTGTATTGTACTGTGACAGTGGCAGCTTCTGGTATGACACAAACCATTAAGGGCCGTCATGGTGATCACATGGTCAAGAACCACGGTGAATGTTTCCAATCATTACCAAAGATTAAAAACTGTTAGAGCCCTTTCACACTGGGGCGGTTTGCAGTCGCTATTGCGCTAATAATAGCGCCTGCAAACCGACCCGAAAGTGCCGCTGCTGTGTATCCAGTGTGAAAGCCCCGAGGGCTTTCACACTGGAGCGATGCGCTGGCATGACGGTAAAAAAAGTCCTGCTAGCAGCATCTTCGGAGCGGTGAAGGAGCGGAGTGTATACCGCTCCTTTACCGCTCCTTCCCATTGAAATCAATGGGACGGCGCGGCTATATCGCCAACAAAGCGCCTCTGCAGAGGCGCTTTGCGGTGGTATTTAACCCTTTCTCGGCCGCTAGCGGGTGGTAAAACCGCCCCCCTAGCGGACGAATACCGACGGTAAAACGCCGCTAATAATAGCGGCCTTTTACCGCCGATGCCGCCCCCGCCCCAGTGTGAAAGGGCTCTTAGTGAAAATTGTTCTCAGAACTAGGAGCACTAGTTCTGCAATGGAATGTAGATCAACGTTTTCTCAGCATGGGGCCCTGCGACTGAGAACCTCAATCTATAGTCTATACTAGTCTTCTTTAAATACCCCGTATTTAAATGCTCCTCAAGTAGATATCCAAGACATCTTTGCCTGCACCCAACATATCTAGGCTCTGTAATTTTAAAGTGACCCTGTTGCTAGGAGAAGAAGAATGCAAATAGTGCCGACCTCTGAAAGGAGACAATAAATGCTTACCTGTCTGATAGATGGGGAATCTATTTTCTTCATTCTCTTGAAAAGTGTCTCCTGCTACGCAAAGGGGTTCCCCCCACTGGCTATTCATTAACCATTGTTGTCTGTGGTGAAGTATTGAGTGTACAAAGAAACCACAACACCCAGCAGGAGACACAATATCTGGCACACCTGAAATTGTTAGATAAGGAAGAGGGTGAAGAATGGACTCACCGGACAAATAAGTATTCCACTTCTTTTACAGGATTTTGTTTTTAAACCTAGGGTTTTTTAAAGCGGCAGTAAACCACACATGACTGCTGAGGAGCAATGGGCCACAGGTACAAATTAATATAACACAAAGGGATCAAATCCCCCGCCACCCTTGCCCTTTTACCCCATTAAATAGAAGACTTACAACCATTAGGTTGGATAAGGCAAGGCCACAGCTTTATTAAATTCCAACACGTAAAATGTGAACATATTTAACCAGTTACAGTCGTACTGCGAGCACTCAATTTCAAAAGGGGAAGTGGGGCCTGTCCTTACCATAATTGCTGGACAGACAGCCTACTTCCAATTTTTTCATCAAGGGCATAGCCCATTACAGCAACTTTAAATGCTGGCGAGGTCAAGAAACTGCAGCAAGCTGTGACATACCATAACAGAGGAAAAAAGGGGCATCTAATTCTTCAGAAAGACCCAGAATTCCCTGGGGCATACGTTCCCTGAGCTCAGGCCCATCCCTCATGTTTCCACCAATCATCACCATCCACCCCTTTGTCCGGCACCTGGCCATGCCCCCATCAGTCAAGGCTCTCTTTCCCTAGGGGGGGGCTCAAGAGGCCTTCATTTTTATTTCTTTTTATTTTAAACCCTGCAGGACAATGGCATAATGTGCCGGTATGCATTGCATAACATTATGAAATACTTACCTTAGAATGAAGCCCGCCAGCGGCGAGCTGACAGGGCTTCCATCTTCACCTGATCTTCCTTCTGGGTTCATGTCCTCCGTCCGTCCGATTGGCAACAACCGAAATGACGTCAGTCCTGCGCATGCACACTGGAGTCACAGATTGCAGCACGGAGCTCTGAAGGGACGGCCACGGATAGGTCGTCCCTTCAAAGCGCAAAAAAAAAAGGGTGACTTCCACTTCAATGCAGGAAATACACAATGCAAGCACAGGAGGTTCGTGTAAGGTCTAAGAACTAGTATGCATCTTGCAAGTCAAAGGATAGCAGCTTCCATCTCACAAACAAAATGACATATAAAGTACACTTTGATCTTCTGCCCTTATTTGCCCTCTGTTTTTTTCACACATTAGTTGCAAATTTATTGTACATCTAAAGATGACAAATTTCAGAATGTAATCCTATAAGCATACCAGTTCCTGCACTCTTCTGTGTTGGTTGGCCCTGGACTGAGTCTATATATTTGTGTAGTTTCCCAGCTGGAAGGCAAAGCTTCCTGGTGGTTTAAATGCAATTTAACGTAACATATATTTACTTTACATGCTAAAACTTTCCTGGATATTTTATGCTATTACCAGAGGGACACTGAACAGATTAGATGAAGAAGAAAATGATATCAAATTCTTTTAGTATTCCCACAATCTTGCTTCTCTCTAAAACACAAATATAATATTGATTCTACAATCTGTCTTCTGTCATCCTTTCAATATAAGTTTCTCCTGCTTTTTTTTGTTCAGAACAAAAAGTAAATTACCTTTTTAATATTGTAAAACCTTTGGGCTTTACTCCTGAAAAGCAATAAAATGTAAGCCAGTTCTGGAATCCATTTAAAGCTTTATATATACATTATATATATATATATATATATATATATATATATATATATATATATATATATATATATACACACACATTATATATATATTTTTGTATAGCATTGCTTCCAGTCTAAACACATGAATAGATTACCCACAGGAGACTACCAGCTGATCGACTTATATCAGATTTAAAATCACTTATTTGCAGAGATGAGACAACAGTTGATTTTTGTATCCACTTAGTTACCGCCCTATAGCAGTATTACTGCTACAGGGCGGCAGCTGTGCTCCAGATCACGTACTGTATATATAAATGATTCTGGTCTTCCACCTGCAGGGGGCGCACCTCTA
This sequence comes from Lithobates septentrionalis, assembly GCA_037952835.1. NCBI lineage: Eukaryota > Metazoa > Chordata > Amphibia > Anura > Ranidae > Lithobates > Lithobates septentrionalis. The sequence continues at coordinate 820,429 of JBBDGP010000231.1, read as the reverse complement.
GTGGGCCGCTTCTGCTGTGAAAGTTGACAGCAGAAGCCGATCTGTGGGTGTCTGGCACTCAATATTCTCCAGCACCCGCCAATCGCCGGTAAACTACACAGAACGAGGATCTGCCTATGTAAGCAAGGCAGAACCTGGTTTTGACAGGGGGGGAAGGCAAGGATTCTATGTCTCTGCAAAGCAGGGACTAGAATCCATGTCTTCCCCTAGTAAAAGCAGCACACATAGTAAAGTAAAACACTGGCTAGGCACAGATTTAACCCTTTGATCACCCTAAATGATTAACCCCTTCCCAGCCAGTGTCATTAGTACAGTGACAGTGCATATTTTTAGTACTGATCACTGTATTAGTGTCACTGGTTCCTGCAAAGTGTCAAAAGTGTTAGTGTCCGATTGACCACCACAATATCGCAGTCCCACTATAAGTCGCTGATTACCGCCATTAGTATAAAAAAATAAAAATATATAAAAATTCCATAAATATATCCTATAGTTTGTAGACGCTATAACGTTCATGAAGACCAATCAATATATGCTTATTGGGATTTGTTTTTACCTTTACCACTTCAATACAGGGCACTTAGACACCTTCCTGCCCAGACCAATTTTCAGCTTTCAGCGCTGTCGCAGTTTGAATGACAATTCAGCGGTCATACAACACTGTACCCAAACTAAATTTTTATCATTTTGTTCCCACAAATAGAGCTTTCTTTTGGGGGTATTTGATCACCTCTGCGGTTTTTATTTTTTGCTAAACAAATATAAAAAGACCGACATTTTTGAAAAAAATAAAAGTTTTGCTTTTGTTAAAAAAAATTGTAAATAAGTATGTTTTCTCTTTCACTGATGGGCACTGATAAGGCGGCACTGACAGGCACTGATACGGCGGCACCGATGAGGTGGCACCAATGAGCAGGCACTGACGGGCACTGATGATGGGCACTGATATGCGGCACTGATGGGCACTGGTAAGCGGCACTGATGGGTGGCACTGATATGCAGCACTGATGGGCATTGATAGGCGGCACTGATGGGCACTCATGGGTGGCCCTGGGTGGCACTGGTTGGCACTGATGGCCACTGATAGGCGACACTGATGGGCACTGAAAGGCGGCACTGCTGGGCACTGACGGGCACTGATAGGGTGGCACTGATAGGCGGCACTGATAGGCAGCACTGCTGGGCACTGATGGGCACTAATAGGCAGCACTGCTGGGCACTGATGGGCACCGATACATGGCACTGATGGGCACTGATTGGCAGCTGCCTGGGCACAGATTGGCAGCTGCCTGGGCACATAGTGGTATTTCCCTGGGGGTCTAGGGGGCATACCTGGTGGTCCAGTGTGGTGGCCATCCTGGTGGTCCTGGGCGGCTTCCCTGGTGGTCCTGGGCGGGATCCGAGGGGGGCTGTGCTGATAAACAATCAGCACAGAACCCCCCTGTCAGGAGAGCTGCCGATCGGCTCTCCTCTACTCGCATCTGTCAGACGCGAGTGAGGAAAAGCCGATCACCGGCTCTTCCTATTTACATTGTGATCAGCCCTGATTGGATACGGCTGATCACGTGGTAAAGAGTCTCCGTCAGAGACTTTTTACCTAGATCGGTGTTGCAGGGTGTCAGACTGACACCCCGCAAAAACGATCGCCGCGATGCACGCCCTTGGGGGCGCGCAGCGGTTCGATATCCTGATCACATCATATGACGTCCAGTCAGGAATATCAAACCACTTTGCCACCATCATTTTGTAATAGGGCAGGCGGCAAGTGGTTAAACATGTAGCAGAGGACATATTGGCCCAAATTTATGAAGAAATTAGATTTTTAAAATCTTTATTGTATATGTTTTGTAAGAGAATATAAAAAATATTGTTTTGTTTTTTTTCAAAATTGTCGGTCTTTTTTTGTTTATAGCAAAAAAAATTAAAAATGCAATGGTGATCATAGTCCACCAAAAGAAAATTCTATTTGTGAAAAAAAAAACCCATAAATGTTATTTGGGTACAATGTCGCACAGCCACGCAATTTTTAGTTAATGTAACTCAGTGCCGTATCGCAAAAATTGGATTGGTCATGACGAGGGGTAAATCTTCCGGAGGTCAAGTGGTTAAAGAGCATGTTCACTTTGTAATGTGATATTTCACTTCCCCAAAAAAAGTCAATATAATGCAATAAAAATGTAAAAAAAGAATGGTCTAGAGTGGTTAGTGGGGTACCCCAAGGCTCTGTCCTGGGACCAATTCTGTTTAATTTATTTAATTTATTTAAATGGTTCGGCTGCATTTGGAGTATTCCGTCTAGTTATGGTCACCAATCCTCAGAAGGGATGTGCTGGAGCTGGAGAGAGTCCTTAGAAGGGCAACTAAATTAATATGAAGGACCTCAATTATCAGGAACGACTACAAGCGCTAAATTTATTCTCCCTAAGGAAGAGATGCTTGAGAGTGGATATGATTGCGATGTACAAATATCTCAACGGTGATCCCAGCGCAAGTATGAAACTTTTCAGTCCCAGGGAGTGTAAGAGGACACGGGGCCACATGATGAGACTTGCAGAGAAGCGGTTTAACCTTAAGCTGCGTAGGAGTTTTTTCACTGTTAGGGAGGTAGGGATGTGAAACTCTCTTCCACAATCAGTGGTGTCGGCAGGAAGTATGGATAGTTTTAAAAGACTCTTGGACGTGCATCTTAGCGAAAACAATATAGGGGGATATGGGAAATAATTTTTTTTTCTACACACACACACCTACTAGACATGTGCACACTGAAATATTTTGTTTCGGAATTTCGTTTTCGTCCGAAAAATTAATTTATTTAGTTACTCCCGAAATTCGTTTTTATTTATTTCGTTTTTCGTTAAAAATTGCATTCGTCCGAAAATCCAAATTAAGGTCGAATCTGTCATTGAAGGCTTATGGTGTCTGTCGAATGTTCAAAGAAGATTCGACGGAGCAGCTAAACTGTACGACGCCGTATAGTTTACCTGCTCCGTCGAATCTTCAACAGACACCATAAGCCAAAGTACGTGTGTACTTAGTTCTAGCTATTTTACTGCTCCTCCTCTTTGGTTACAATCAGCCAATAACATTCATCATCATCATTATTTTTATTTATCTTTTCTCCCCTACGTCGAATCTTTTCTCCCCTACGTCAAATCTTTTCTCCCCTAAGTCGAATCTTTTCTCCCCTACGTCGAATCTTTTTTCCCCTACGTCGAATCTTTTCTCTCTATGCCGAATCTTTTCTCTCTATGTAGAATAATCTTGGACTAATAGAGTTAAGGTTAGGCACATTCGACCACCGGTTTGATGGACACAGATTGCTATTATCATCATGTCGAATCTCCTATCTATATCGAACTGTTGTAGCAACGAAAACGAAAATAAAGCATTTGTTTATGTCGGATCTTTCGTTTTTCAGATTCTGCACTTTAGTTATCGTTTGTTAAAACGATAACGAAAATACCTGAAATTCGGACGAAAATGCATTTGGACGAAAACGAATGCACATGTCTAACACCTACACAGGTTTAACTGGATGGACTGTTGTTTTTATTCAACCTTACCAACTATGTAACTATGTACCAACTATATGTAAGTGAATTTGCACTTTGCAGCTTAGTAATTGAGGTGAAGCTATACAGACTTTAATCATCCACTCATGTGTGAACTAAATTCAGTATTTTTAAAATATTATTCTTTCACTTTGCAAAGGGATTTCACTGTTAATTTTATGTTACCGTGGCAGTTGTAAAGTCTCCAAATGCATATATACAAGCAATGAGCATTTAAAGTGTGCTAAAGTGGTTTCTCCAGTAACGTTATTATATATAATAATATTGTTCGAAAGGCCACTATAACATCCCTTAAAGTGGCACTAAAGCCAAAACATTTTGCATAGAGTACATTTTTTGTGCCCAGATGGGGAGATTTCTCTTCACTTCCTGTCCCATACCAGCAACAGGAAGTGAGGAAATCCCTCCATTTTGAAGGAAGTAGCTATTGTAGCCTGGTCCACCAGAACTTGTGTCCCCATTGAAAGAATTCCCATCCACTGCTCTTTTGGGTTTTTTTTTTCACTTTTACTCTCGGTGGTGATGGCCACCAGGACAAATAGAGAGGGTAAATCTCCCTAAGGAGGGCACAGACAGCAAAAAACCCTGACAGGTTTTCTAATTCCTCTCCACTCTACACAAAACTAAACAATAGCTTTTGGCTTTATTTCTGCTTTAAAAACTGTAGAATCATGCCCTCGGAAATGCAGCATTGTTTAGAGACTGAGGGTAGCAATATGTCATCACTTCCATTCCATTATTTAAAAAATAAGGATGGAGATGTAGGATCACATAGGGACTGCCCACACAAAACACGCTCAAATAACCAATGTAATAACTACAGTGCCTTGCAAAAGTATAACCCCGTTGGCTTTTTACCTATTTTGTTACATTACAGCCTTTAGTTGTTTTTTTAATCTGAATTATATGTGATGGATCAGAACACAATAGTCTAAGTTGGTGAAGTAAAATTAGAAAAATATATACATAAAACTATTTTTCAGAAATAAAAAACTGATAATTGGTATGTGCGTATGTATTCACTCCCTTTGTTAAGAAGCCCATAAAAAGCCTCTGGTGCAACCAATTACCTTCAGAAGTCACATAATTAGTCAAATGATGTCCACCTGTGTTCAATCTAAATGTCACATGATCTGACATTACATATACACACCTTTTTGAAAGGCCCCAGAGGCTGCAACACCTAAGCAAGAGGCACCACTAACCAAACACTGCCATGAAGACCAAGGAACTCTCCAAACAAGTAAGGGACAATGTTGTTGAGAAGTACAAGTCAGGGTTAGGTTATAAAAAAAATCCAAATCTTTCATGATCCCTAGGAGCACCATCAAATCTATCATAACCAAATGGAAAGAACATGGCACAACAGCAAACCTGCAAAGAGACGGTCGCACACCAAAACTCACGGACCGGGCAAGGAGGGCATTAATCAGAGAGGCAGCATAGAGACCTAAGGTAACCCTGGAGGAGCTGCAGAGTTCCACAGCAGAGACTGGAGTATCTGTACATAGGACAACAATAAGCCGTACACTCCATAGAGTTGGGCTTTATGGCAGAGTGGCCAGAAGAAAGCCATTACTTTCAGCAAAAAACAAAGTGGCATGTTTTGAGTTTGCGAAAAGGCATGTGGGAGACTCCCAAAATGTATAAAGGAAGGTGCTCTGGTCTGATGAGACTAAAATTTAACTTTTTGGCCATCAAAGAAAACGCTATGTCTGGCGCAAACCCAATACATCACATCACCCAAGGAAAACAATCCCCACTGTGAGACATGGTGGTGGCAGCATCATGCTGTGGGGATGTTTTTCAGCAGTCAGGACTAGGAAACTGGTCAGAGTTGAGGGAAAGATGGATGGTGCTAAATACAGAGATAATCTTGAGCAAAACCTGTATCTGTGTGTGATTTGAGGATAGGACGGAGGTTAACCTTCCAGCAGGACAATGACCCCAAACACATTGCTAAAGCAACACTTGAGTGGTTTAAGGGGAAACATGTAAATGTGTTGAAATGGCCTAGTCAAAGCCCAGACCTCAATCCAATAAAAAATCTGTGGTCAGACTTAAAGATTGCTGTTCACAAGTGCAAACCATCCAACTTGAAGGAGCTGGAGCAGTTTTGCAAGGAGGAATGGGAAAAAATCCCAGTGGTAAGATGTGGCAATCTCATAGAGACTTATCCAAAGCGACTTGGAGCTGTGATAGACGTAAAAGGTGGCTCTACAAAGTATTGACTTTAGGGGGGTGAATAGTTATGCACATTGACTTTTTCTGTTATTTTGTCCCATTTGTTGTTTGCTTCACAATAATAATAATAAAAAAAAATCAAAGTTGTGGGCATGTTCTATAAATTAAATGATGCAAATCTTCAAACAATCCATGTTAATTCCAGGTTGTGAGGCAACAAAACATGAAAAATGCCAAGGGGGTGAATACCTTTGCAAGGCACTGTATGCGGTTGCTATTATAAATTATCAGGGAAAATGCCTAAAAGTGATTATAAACGTACATTAGCTGCTAAAAGAAGAGAACAACATGCAGAAACCTATCGTGAAGCATCCAGGAAATCTGCCCCACTGGGCTTATTTATCATTTAAGGACAGCGAGCAGAAACATACAAATTATTCCTTCACACCCCTGTGTCCAATTCTGCATCTAGAACCGCTTGTTAGCAACTCAGAAACATCCCTAATATAGAAGCATGTATCAAACTTGCCTAATACTGTCTCAAGCTTGTCAGGTACTGTCAGTGCAAACTATGGACAGCAGCCAAGCTTCTATGGAACAAGGGTTTGGAGCAATTTCATCCTTGGCCATTAAGACATATGCAGTTATTTTATTTGTGCTGAGAGTGTTAATATGTAAAACCTTCCTGTTCTAAAGGAAAACGTCTATTTTCATTTAAAATGGCAGAGACAATTTGGTACTTAAAGTATAAGTTCACTTTTTTTTCTAAATTTCAGCTCCCCTATGTACCAATGTATCATTTATATATTTTTTTTGCAAAAATATCAAAGCTTTCCATTAAATCTATAGACACTTACTTAATTTGTCCTTATCAATGTTTCCAAACCTATCCATTGCTTTTGCCTTACTTCCTGGTCAGACTTTAGGTCATGACACAGGAAGGAGTTCACTAGCTGACCTCATTAGCACACACCCTGCATCATCCACCCTCCTATCTACCCACCCGTTTCCAGCTGCATGTTTTTTAAATGAAATGCAATCAATCAGTGATCACCCTTCTCACTAAATACACAATATACAATCAGATCAAATCTTCATACAAGTACATAGAAGGGAATGAACAGAAACACTCAGCTGTCAAGCCCCGTTCACAACTCTGCATACCGGGAACCATGAGTTTTTTGGGGGTTCTTTAGCGAGGGGGGGGGCGTTTTGAAGCATTTTGACTCATCACACATAGGGTATTGGTACATAGGGGAGCTGGAATTTAGAAAAAAAACAAAAAACAGAACAAAGGTGCACTTATCCTTTAACCATGACCAGGCCAATTTTAACGATACGGCACTGTGTCACTTTAACTGACAATTGCGCGGTCGTGCGACATTGTTCCCAAACAAGATTGATGTCCTGATTTTCCCAGGATTTTGCGCTATAAACAAAAAATGAGCGACAATTTTGAAAAAAAAAACAACAATATTTTTTACTTTTTGCTATAATAAATATCCCAAAAAAAGTAAAAAAACAAATTTCTTCATCAGTTTAGGCCAATATGTATTCTTCTACATATTTTTGGTAGAAAAATTGCAATAAGCGTATATTGATTGGTTTGTGCAAAAGTTATAGCGTCTACAAAATAGGGAATAGATCTATGGCATTTTTAATCATTATTCATTTTTTACTACCCTGTTTCCCCGAAAATAAGACCTAGCGTGATTGTCGGTGATGGCTGCAATATAAGCCCTACCCCCCAAATAAGCCCTAGTTAAAGTCCTTGTAGGTCTTATTTTCAGGGTAGGGCTTATTTTCAGGGAAACCGGGTAGGGCTTATTTGGGGGGGTAGGGCTTATATTGCAGCCATCACCGACAATCAAGCTAGGTCTTATTTTTGGGGAAACAGGGTAGTAATGGCGGCCATCTGCGATTTTTAGCGGGACTGCAACATTTTTCTGGGACCATTGACATTTATACAGCGATCAGTGCCATAAAAATGCACTGATTACTGTGTAAATGTCACTGGCAAGGAAGGGGTTAACACTAGGGGGTGAACTAGGGGTTAAATGTGTTCCCTGGGAGGTGTTTCTAACTGTGGGGGGATGGGACTGACTGGAGGAGGAGAGAGATCGTTGTTCCTAATCACTAGGAACAGCAGATCTCTCTCTCCTCCCCTGTCAGAATGGTGATTTGTGTGTTTACATGGACAGATCCCCATTCTGGCTCTCTTTCCCGCGATCGCACGTGGCCGGCGGACATTGTGGCCATGTGCATATGGTCCCCCCGCCGTGCAGCGGGCACACCTGCTATGGCTCTTACAGGAGCCGACGTACAGCTACAGTGATTCGTGGGAAAGAGTGGTTAAAGTTATACTATTATTCAAAGCAAAGTGTACACAGTCCCTCCAGCGACACTGACTCACCTCTACAGCACTCAAAGAAACATAGAAAAGTGGCAGCAGAAAAAAGACCAAGTGGTCTATCAAGTCTGACCCATTTTTTTTTTAATTTATACTTTTTTTTTTTAAGTATAGATCTATGTTTGTCCCAGCATGTTTGAATCCACTTACTGTTTACCCCTGCAGCTCCTTCCTCCATTGCAGCTGCCAACAAAATAATAAATGTCAACTGATGTTAGAGCTCAGGGATATCGGCTTCCATCATGTGAGAGTGCTCAGACGTATAATTGACCACTAGGGCCAAGCACTGCATCATGGGAGGAGGTCACTTGCTCCCCATACCTGAACGCACTGGGCATTTTGCAGTGACAGGTATGGAGTAAGGAGGACCAGGGAAGCCTAGAGAGGTAAGTAGTCAGGGTTTTGGATATACATTGACTTTAATAGGTGTTGTAAAGTCTATTTTGAATTACAACATATTTTGAATGACTACTACAATGTTTTCCTTGTAACAAAAAAAAATGTAATATAAAATGGCTGGAACTGGGTTTGAAGATTATTAGGATAAATATAAAACGTCTGTAAATGTTCCTATTTATCCAGGTCATGGTATGCCAAGTAATAGTCACATTCAATTGGACATGTTCTGAATTGTTGAAAAAATTCCTCAGGTCTTGAGGGTTGGGAACATATCCCACCGCATTTATAGCCGCATGGATGACCCAGTCACTTCAAATCACAAGCTTTCTCACCTTCCATCATGTTCTTGGACAATTAACCCCACCATGACACATTTAATGATATTATAGTAAGTGGATTAATGTGACTGAGTTGCTGGTATGGCTAATAATGCTGGAACTTTAGAAATGTGGAAGCCACTTTGATAAGCAGCAAAGCATCTTCAATGTTATAGAATAAGTTCAGTTGGATGTGACCACCTACTACTATCTATGGTCACAATAATATTATAATATGTTATGTGCAATATTACATTGCTCCCCATGCCAAACTTCATAGAAGCCAAAAGGGTCATTTCACAAAGCACACAAATAAATACGTTTACTTTAGCCATGTGACGGGTCAGCAATTTTAAAATCTTATTGAATTTAACTGAAAATTATTGCCACTTTTTTTTCAAATAGCTTTGGAAGTGAGCCTATTGTGTCCATATCTTGCCCTGGTGTTGGATAATAATTTGGAAACTGTTCCGTAGAAAACGGTTAAATGGCTTTATATTTTAACTTTAGTCCTCCCTCCTCTTGGATTTTGACATGGTATGTATGTGTTCTTCTTCCATAATCAGTAGCCAGGAAACCATCCACCTGAAAGTATATACTGACATCTTTCTAAAGATATTTGTTTTGATCTATAGTACTGAATGCATTGGGGTTGATTTACTGAAGGCAAATATAGTGTGCACTTTGCAAAGTGCAGTTGCACTCTGCAAGAGCAGTTGCTCCAGAACTTAGTAAATAAGGCAAGGCTTCACTTTGCAAAAAGTACCCAATCACATAAAAGGAAAATAAAAAATACTGCATTTTTGCTTGCACATGATTGGATGATGGAAGTCAGCAGAGCTTCTGCTCATTTACTAAGCTCCAAAGCAACTAAACTTGCAGAGTGCAAGTGCACATTGCAGAGTGCACAGTCTATTTGCCTTAAGTAAATCAACCCCTCTGTCAAGATCTATCCTGTAATATTAAACCTTATTAAGGTCTTTAGTTATGTCTTTTACTGGGTCGCCTATCTGTGGATTTTGTCAAATTGTAATTTATTGTATTCTATCATAACTTAGGACTAGGGATTGGCTTTATGGTTCTGGCCAAGCATACGTTTGGTCCGAACATGGCCCATTCGGGTGTTCGCCGAACACCCAAATTTTCTGTGCGCTTTGTGGGATGTTCGCCTGCCGAGCCCACGGTCAAGAGGTTGTTAAGGAGCAGGGTCGGGAAGCCGGCCGCCATGTCCTTACCAACGGATGAATCATTGGCTGACAGCTGAATGAAAAAACCCATTGTCGAATTTGCTGACAGTAGAAAATGAAAAAAAAAAAAACGGCCCTTTGGGTCTGGTATGGATTTTAAGAGGAACCCCATGCCACAATTTAAAGAATAAACGTCTCCATGTTAATGGGGACAAGGGCCTCTTCCCCGCAATCCTGGGTGGTGGTTGTGGGGGTCTGCGGGCAGGGGGCTAATCGGAATCTGAAAGCGCCATTTAACAAGGGGGCCCCCAGATCCTGCCCCCCCCCATGTGAATGAGTATGGGGTGTCAAAAAATAAAGGCAGGAGGCAGTTTTTGACCCGAAAAAAAAAAAAGCTCCGCCCTCGACAAAGGCCGCTGAAAACCGCTGAATGCCTGCTCCTTCGTCTGACAGTTCTTAAAGCGGAGCTCCAGCCCCCCCCCCCCCCCCCACCAAAAAAATAAAAGTCAGCAGCTACAAATACTGTAGCAGCTGACTTTTAATATTAGAACACTTTTTTTCAATCGGCTCTCTGGTGCTGTCACTGACTGGTGCATACTGGGACCCCATACCCTTTTTATGGCCAATAACTTGCAAGTCTTCAAAATGGGGACTTTTGATTTTTCATGTTCGGGTCCTATAGACTTTAATAGAGTTCGTGGCTCGGGTCTGCTCTCTGTTGCTGTCACTGATTGGTGCATGCTGGGTCGGTGACGTCACAAGGTGGTGGTACCACCAGGTGATGTCGCCAGGTGACCCCATCCCTTACCTATTTAGGAACTGTCAGACAGAGGAGCAGGCATTCGGCGGTTAGCCCTCGTCGCGGGTGGAGCGTTGTTTTTTTTATAAAGCAAATCTGCCTACTGTCTTTATTTTTGACACTTTTTTTGGTAAATGGGTAGGGGTACAATGTACCCTTACTCATTCACATGGGGGGATCTGGGGACCCCCTTGTTAAAGAGGGCCTTTAGATTCTGATAAGCCCTCTGCTCGCAGACCCCCACAATCACCTCCCAGGGTTGTCGGGAAGAGGCCCTTGTCCCATCAACATGGAGACAAGGTGCTTTGGGGCGGGGTGCCCCAAAGCACAACCCCCATGTTGAGGGCATGTGGACTGGTATGATTCAGGAGGAGGGAATGCTCGCTCTTTTCCCTCATTCCTGGCCTGCCAGGCTGCATGCTCAGGTAAGCGTCTGGTATGGATTTTGGGGGGGACCCCACGCCGTTTGTTTTTATTTCTATTGCCGGCAGTAACTTGCAGCTGCAATATGCAATTTAAATGTAATTTTTTTTTTAAATAAAGGAATTGTCAAAAACTGTCTCCTGTCTTTATTTATTTTGACACTTTTTTTTGGTGAATGAGTAGGGGTACGATGTACCCCATACTCAGTCACATGGGGGGGCGGGATCTCAGGGCCCCCTTGTTAAACGGGGCTTTCAGATTCAGATAAGCCTCCATCCCACAGACCCCCACAACCACCGTCCAGGGTGTTGGGAAGAGGCCCTTGTCCCCATTAACATGAGGACAAAATGTTTTGGGGTGCAGAGGCAGAGCCCCCCTGCCCCAAAGCACCCCCCATTTTGAGGGCATGTGGCCTGGTATGGTTAAGGATGGGGGCGCTTGGTCATCCCCCTCTTTTCTGGCCTGCTAGGCTGCATGCTAGGATAAGGGGCTGGTAGCGTTTTTAGGAGGAACCCCACACTGTTTTTTTCATTTTCGTTTTTTCCCATTACCAGCAATAACTTGCAGTCGTGATAATCAATTTAAATGTCATCTTTTTTCTTTACAAATGACAGTGTTGCTGCAGCGGGTCCTATACATGGTACAGATGCGCCACTTTAGGAATTTTTCATTTTTTTTGTTTCACTTTAAGCATAATTAAAATCACTGCTACTGTAAAACAATCTATTTTAAAAGGTTTTTTTGCATTGATACATGTCCCCAAGGGCAGTATCCTGGCCCCCATACCCTTTTTATGGCCAATAACTTGCATAAAAGTCTTCAAAATGGGGACTTTTGATTTTTCATGTTTGGGTCCCATAGACTTTAATAGAGTTCGTGGCCCGGGTCTGAACTTTTTAACTGCTCCGGAGTTCTGGTGCGAACCAAACTGGCGGGTGTTCGGCCCATCATTACTTAGGACAATCTGGGAATCACTATTTACACAGCAGCTGAAGCCGAATAAATATAGCTCATCAATCTTGGCTGGAGAGTTGACCATTTAGGAAATGTTCAAATCAACTACATAAGCAGAATGCATGCCTGCACAAACTTTCATAAGTCTTACTGAGCACCTCCAGATCCTCCAATAAACAGGTACTTTTATATGTAATATTAGCATTTCTTAGTGGAGTGGAGAACTGTCCTGCCCCCTTTTGCCTCTTACATCCTCTTAAGGCCCAAAGGTGGTATGGGAGCTTGCAATGGGTTGTCCATTGTTAAATCAATATTTTTACTAGTATAATTATAACTTGCATATTGGAGCTTAGATTCATGGAGGGTTTAAAAACTTAGCTACATTCTACACCTCAAATCAGTTTAGACATTACTCTTATACACAAATGTACAAACCCCTTGCTCTATAAAGTTCTTAAAACACAGGATATCTTTTTTTTTTTTTAAATCAAAGACAGCATAATTACCCATGGCAAAGAATGGTATTCCCAGCAGAGTCGAGTTGTATTTTCCATCAGTAACGAAAAATATCCCTGCCGCGGTGACAATGGAGATACAGATTGTTAGTACTCCGAGTAGGCCCAGAAAAGGCTTGCTGCGTAGACAGTCTTTCATAGAGCTGGAGAGAGTGGCAGCCAGAAGGACCAGCATGAGACTCACCACTATCTTACTTCTAGACAACTCTATGGTTTTCTGGAAGTCTCTTAGCAAGCTGAACGAAGCCATTGAATAGAGCTGAATGTCTGGGTGTTCCTCTTGCAGCTGGTGAATTAGTGTGCAAAATTCATTTTCCCACTGCTCGTTGATGTGGTCCTGGATCACAGAGCCATAGTTCTGGAGGTAGTAGGTCATTTGGATGGCTCTGGCGGATTTGACCCGCTGATCCTTGCTGTTTGGCACTTCGGCAACCCCACCCAGCTGGTGTCCAATAAAACTCTGCCTTCCACTCTGTACAGAAATAAAACAAACAGCTACATTATAAATCTTACATAGACAAATAATGATATTATTTACACTTGACTGGAAAAGTTAACTTTACATAGTTACATAGTAGGTGAGGTTGAAAAAAAAAAGTCCATCAAGTCCAACCCATGTGTGTGAATATATATCAGTATTATAATGTATATCCCTGTATGTTGCGGCCATTCAGGTGCTTATCTAATAGTTTCTTGAAACTATCAATGCCCCCCGCTGAGACCACCGCCTGTGGAAGGGAATTCCACATCCTTGCCGCTCTTACAGTAAAGAACCCTCTATGTAGTTTAAGGTTAAACCTCTTTTCTTCTAATTTTAATGAGTGGCCACAAGTCTTGTTAAACTCCCATCTGCGAAAAAGTTTTAACCCTATTGTGGGGTCACCAGTATGGTATTTGTATATTGAAATCATATCCCCTGTCAAGCGTCTCTTCTCCAGAGAGAATAAGTTCAATGCTCGCAACCTTTCCTCATGACTAATATCCTTCAGACCCTTTATTAGCTTTGTTGCCCTTCTTTGTACTCGCTCCATTTCCAGTACATCCTTCCTGAGGACTGGTGCCCAGAACTGGACAGCATAATCTAGGTTCGACCGGACCAGAGTCTTGTAGAGCGGGAGAATTATCGTTTTATCTCTGGAGTTGATCCGCTTTTTAATACATGCCAATATTCTGTTTGCTTTGTGAGCAGCAGCTTGGCATCGCATGCCTTTGCTGAGCCTATCATCTACTAGGACCCCCAGGTCCTTTTCCATCCTAGATTCCCCCGGAGGTTCTCCCCCCAGTGTATAGATTGCATTCATATTTTTTCCACCCAAATGCATTATTTTACATTTTTCTACATTGAACCTCATTTGCCATGTAGTTGCCCACCCCATTAATTTGTTCAGAACTTTTTGCAAGGTTTCCACATGCTGCGGAGAAGTTATTGCCCTGCTTAGCTTAGTATCGTCAGCAAATACAGGGATTGAACTGTTTACCTCATCCTCCAGGTCGTTTATGAACAAATTAAATAGGATTGGTCCCAGCACAGAACCCTGGAGGACCCCACTACCCACCCCTGATCATTCCGAGTACTCCCCATTTACCACCACCCTCTGAACTCGCCCTTGTAGCCAGTTTTCAATCCATGTACTCACCCCATGGTTTATGCCAACGGACCATATTTTGTACAGTAAACGTTTATGTTGAACTGTGTCAAATGATTTTGCAAAATCCAGATACACCACGTCTACGGGCCTTTCTTTATCTAGATGGCAACTCACCTCCTCGTAAATGGTTAATAGATTGGTTTGGCAAGAATGATTCTTCATGAATCCATGCTGATTACTGCTAATGATACCGTTCTCATTACTAAAATCTTGTATATAGTCCCTTATCATCCCCTCCAAGAGTTTACATACTATTGATGTTAAGCTAACTGGTCTGTAATTCCCAGGGATGTATTTTGGGCCCTTTTTAAATATTGGTGCTACATTGGCTTTTCTGAAATCAGCTGGTACCATTCCAGTCAGTAGACTATCAGTAAAAATTAGGAACAATGGTCTGGCAATTACTTGACTGAGTTCCCTAAGTACCCTCAGGTGCAAGCCATCTGGTCCCGGTGATTTATTCACGTTAAGTTTCCCAAGTCTAATTTTAATTCTGTTCTCTGTTAACCATGGAGGTGCTTCCTGTGATGTGTCATGAGGATAAACACTGCAGTTTTGGTTACTGAAGCCCCCCTCGTGAAGACTGAGGAGAAGAATAAATTCAATACCTTCGCCATCTCCCTGTCCTTTGTAACCAGATGTCCTTCCTCATTCTTTATGGGGCCAATATGGTCTGCCCTCCCTTTTTTACTGTTTACATACTTAAAGAATTTCTTGGGATTTTTTTTGCTCTCCTCCGCTATGCGTCTTTCATGTTCTATCTTAGCCGTGCTTATTGCACCCTTACATTTCTTGTTGCATTCAGTATAAAGTGTGAATGCTGATGATGATCCCTCTACCTTGTATTTTTTGAAGGCCTTCTCCTTTGCTTTTATATGCATTTTTATATTTGCATTTTTATATGCATTTTTACATTGGAGTTAAGTCATCCAGGACTTTTGTTCGCTCTTTTAAATTTATTACCCAATGGGATGCAATGGGATTCTATCCCAATTTATGCCTTCTAGCAAGGCTTGTAGTTTAGGGAAGTTGGCTCTTTTGAAATTCAGTGTCTTTGTATTCCCCTTATGTTTCCTATTTGTGTGATTTATACTGAAGCCAATTGACCTGTGATCGCTGTTACCTAAATTGCTCCGTATTTCCACATCCGTGATCAGGTCTGTATTGTTGGTAATCAGTAGATCCAGTAATGTTTTATTTCTAGTTGGTGCATCTACCGTCTGACCCATAAAATTGTCCTGCAAGACATTTAGGAACTGGCGAGCCTTAGATGAATGCGCAGTTCCCTCTGCCCAGTCTTTGTCTGGATAGTTAAAATCCCCCATTATGATAACACTTCCCATCCTTGCTGCTAATCCAAATTGTGATAGGAGATCTGTCTCCCCTTCCTGCCTCAGGGAAGAGGGCCCATAGAATACTCCCAGTATTATTTTCCCCTTAGCTTCATCCCTTTGGAGCTCTAGCCATAAGGATTTCACCCCCTCCCTAGCTCCCTTAGTGATGTCGTCTCTCACATTCACTTATATTATTCTTGATATATAGACATACCCCTCCCCCTTTAAATTTGACTTTCCTACATCTGTGAAACCCTGGGCTGATAGGCTGCTATGATTGCCACCAGCAATGATAAATGGTACCACTAATGAGAACTGAACATTTCAGAGGAATATTTAAGTTTAATAATAAATAGCAATGTCATGCTATAGGAATCCAACATAGTTATGTAGTATTGCCTGCGTATAACACTGACAAAATGACACTTAGTTACAATGTAAAGTAGTGAGTGTACAGCTTCTATAATAGTGTAAATTTCCTGCTCCCCTTAAAAATAACCCAACACACAATCATTAATGTCTAAATCGTTGGCAACAAAAGTGAGTACATCCCTAAGTAAAAATGTCCAAATTGGGCCCAAAGTGTCAATATTTTGTATGGCCACCATTATTTTCCAGCACTTCCTTAACCCTCTTGGGCATGGAATTCACCAGAGCTATCCAGGTTGCCACTGGAGTCCATTTATACTCCTCCATAATGACATCACGGAGCTGGTGGATGTTGCGCTCCTCCACCTTCCATTGGAGGATGCCCCACAGATGCTCAATAGGGTTTAGGTCTGGAGACATGCTTGGCCAGTAGATCACCTTTGCCCTCAGCTTCTTTACCAAGGCAGTGGTTGTATTGGAGGTGTGTTTGGGGTCATTATCATGTTGGAATACTGCTCTGTGGCCCAGTCTCTGAAGATAAGGGATCATGTTCTGCTTCAGTATGTCACAGCACATGTTGGCATTCATGGTTCCCTCAATGAACTGTAGCTCCCCAATG
The DNA here is from genome assembly GCA_037952835.1 of Lithobates septentrionalis. Classification (NCBI taxonomy): domain Eukaryota; kingdom Metazoa; phylum Chordata; class Amphibia; order Anura; family Ranidae; genus Lithobates; species Lithobates septentrionalis. The sequence goes on along the minus strand of JBBDGP010000231.1, from coordinate 803,698 downwards.
CCTGCAGCATTTGCAGCCCCAGACCATGACACTCCCACCTCCATGCTTGACTGTAGGCAAGACACACTTGTCTTTGCACTCCTCACCTGCTTGCCGCCACACGCTTGACACCATCTAAACCAAATAAGTTTATCTTGGTCTCATCAGACCACAGGACATGGTTCCAGTAATCCATGTCCTTAGTCTGCTTGTCTTTAGCAAACTGTTTGCGGCTTTCTTGTACATCATCTTTAGAAGAGACTTACTTCTGGGACGACAGCCATGCAGACCAATTTCATGCAGCGTGCAGTGTATGGTCTGAGCACTGACAGGCTGACTCCCCACCCCTTCCCCCTTTTGCAGCAATGCTGGCAGCACTCATACATCTATTTTCCAAAGACAACCTCTGGATATGACGCTGAGCATGTGCACTCAACTTCTTTTGTTGACCGTGGTGAGGCCATGTTCTGAGTGGAACCTGTCCTGTTAAACCGCTGTATGGTCTTGGCCACAGTGCTGCAGCTCAGTTTTAGGGTCTTGGCAATCTTCTTATAGCCTAGGCCATCTTTATGTAGAGCAACAAGTCACATGACACTGGGGAGGGGAAATGGCTAATTTGGACATTTTCACTTAGGGGTGTACTCACTTTTGTTGCCAGCGGTTTAGACATTATTGGCTGTGTGTTGAGTTATTTTGAGGGGACGGAAAATTTACACTGTTATACAAGCTGTACACTCACTACTTTACATTGTAGCAAAGTGTCATTTCTTCAGTGTTGTCACATGAAAAGATATAATAAAATATTTACAAAAATGTGAGGGGTGTACTCACTTTTATGAGATACTGTATATGTATCTATAAATATTATTCAAAAGAGGTCCTTGGGTGCTAAGAGTGCAAATTCTACAAGCTTGCACCGAACAACTTTCTTTATACCAAACCATCCACGACAGTATGCAGATCAGAAAAGAACGCTGAAAAAAGATCAACCCCTTCCTGCCCAGCCCCGACATCTCCTTTGGTAGATTTTTATGCCCAGGGGGAAGGGCAGACTTCCCGATTGTATGAGTGGCTGTTACCATAGGTGTCCGCAGGGGGTGTGCCAGGTGTGCCTGGGCACACCCTAATCATTATGTGCATTGCTGATTACCCCTAATCCCCCCCCTCTTGTTGCCCCCCCCCCACCTTAAACTGCAGTGCTGCTGGCTTCCTTCCTCTCCTCTCCTTTCCTCTCCCCCTGGCTACTGCGGGGGATGTTTCAGGATGAAGAGCGGGGGAAGGGACTAGTAAATAGCTTTTTGCTGCCACACATATGCATTATGTGGGTGGAAAGGTTTAAGTATTACTAAACCCAGGACACTGCATTCACTATATCTGGTCTCCCACAGTACACAGAGAATGGAAATGCAATTATTTTAGTAAATACAAACTCCTAAATACCTTTTCTTATCAGCAGTATATAGCAGTCTTGTGACTTCTATCAGTGTCTGGTTACAGCTTGTAGGAAGAGTTTTCATTCTACTTTGACAGTCCTATGAGGCTACAGGACCTCTGACCCTCTGTCTGGACAGTGCTGATTGGCCCTGTGCCAATCACATGCACTCTTCCAAGAGAAAAAAAAAACTCTCTGGCAATACACACCAAACTGAGCATGTGCAGACTGACTCCAAAGGCTCTGCCTTATCTGCAGATGGATTGGAGACAGTGGAAGAAGGGGAGGATCAGAGAAGAGAAGATCAAACAGCCATTTTACACAATGTAGAGAATTAACCCCTTAGGTTCCACAGTGAGTATAACAAACATGCTTTACTGCATATACAGACTGATTTTACTGTTGGGGGTTTAGTAACACTTTAAGGGAAAACTCATCTAATTAATGCAAATCTCTCAGGTGCTTCTAACTTTCAGTTAACATTACAGATAATGATAAGGCGCCACATGATGTCTATAGCTGCCATTTCTATTTTTCAGATACCCTTCTGTGCAGGTGGGAAGACCCAATCACAGGCACACACTGTAGTGAAAGCCAACTCTTCCCCAACAGTGCAGCTATGCTTTCATTTCTGCTCATTCTGATATCCCAATATCCAATAAAAGATGACAATAAGGCTTGGTTCACACTATGCAGGGTGATTGCGGGTATGGGAATCTCAGCTGTTCCCACACCCGAAACCACTCCCAGCCAAAACGCACTGGTCTTTAAAGACACACGGGGCTGCCATTCATTGGTATTTATAAAGGCAACCCACGCATCTCAACCCGCAGCGCATTTGAAATCACACGATCCAAAAGCTCCATGCGATTTCCTGGACTCTGTTTTTCCAAAATAGTGCCTTAAACTTTTTTCTGCTGGAAAACCAGGCACGGCAGCCCATTCAAAATAATGGGCTGCCATGCTCACGTAAATGCAGCCCACACACCTATACAGATATTTCAAGGAATAAAAGTATGACTGGGGTGGTTATAAGGCCATATGCCAGAGACGTTTATGTCAGAGAAGCTAGGGCCTCATTTAGTAGTGGATAACGTGACAAGGGTGATATGACTGATAACCAAGGTCAAAGAAGGCACTGGTGCACCTGACCTCTATCTGTAGTGTTAGTTATTAAAGGGAAGATTTGATAGGCTCACTTTTACCTCTCTTCTATAATCATCTTCCCATTGGCTGCAAAAATCTAAAAAATATTTGAGCTTGCTCTCCTTTCACAAATCACAACCCTCTTCTGCATGTGTTCCTTTAGTCTATATTACATTAAGCATTGTTTCAGTTACTGTCCTCTATGCAAACATTTAGTAAGTTAGTCCAGGTTTTTGCTCTCACTTTGCGTGCATTTTTTTTGCTACAGTATCATTCCTTTTTAATGGCACATCAACACATTGGGGGAGATTTACTAAAACTGGAGCACTCAGAATTTGGTGCAGCTCTGCATGGGAGCCAATCAGCTTCTAACTTCAGCTTGTTCAGTTAGGCTTTGACAATAAATCCTGGAAGCTTTGATTTTTCCTGGAAGATTGGCTCCGATGCAGAGCTGCACCAGATGTTGCACTCTGGCGTTTTAGTAAATCCCCCCCATTATGTCAATGAATCTGGGCAACACTGTGGTGTAAAGCACAGCAATGCACTGGGGTGCTTTGGCGGCTCATACAGCACCAGGTAATGCACCATGGAAGTTTGAACCTGCTCTTAGAGACCTAACAAAAAAATTGCTGTTTTAAAAGTGTGACGATGCACCCCAGGGTGGCGGAGGGGTGGATTTGTTCTTGAAGTCCTGGGCTCACAACAAGTGGGTTGGATAGGGGTGGGTGTCATCTAACCTGGAAGAGGGCCAACACTGGATTGAACAGCGTAGAGTCTGCAGGAGACAGAGGTGGTGAATATTGCCATGAGAGCTGCTTTTTGTTTTACAGCTTCCAGGCAATATATTTTTAATTAATAGCAAAAAAGTGAAGTTGAACTCTAAATTATAAAAGGCAGCTAGAAAATCCCAACCAAAAGTGAGCATTTTTAAGCATTTGTATAGAAGAAATTTTTATTGTGTTTTTAAGTCTTTACACCTGAAAGCCTGTTTACTGATGGACCCGAACATCATTGCAGTCAGTGTAATTATTGTCTTTTAACTTTTTTTTCCCCCTTTTTTTACTTACCTGTTGTGTGTTTTTATTGAAATAACCATTCTGTCTGGACGTTCTTTATGTAAGTACAGATAGAAGAGACTGTTGCCCCGATCAAGGCTATAAAATCAGTTTTACAGCAGCTCTGATTGTTGCCTTTGTAAGCAAAGTAGATGTCCGCAGGCCCGAATAATTTAACGCTCGGTAGCTGTCTGCATATGAATACATAAAACATCTGTGGACTTTATTGGGTTAGTTATTCTTTATGGATACGCAGTGCACCATACACAGTAATTTATACTCTGACAACAATTCGGTGCCATGTTACCCTTCCCCATAATATATATATATTTCAAGCATTTCCTTTTTTTTATTTTGATGATTATGGCTTACAGCTAGTGAAAACCCCAAATCCCAGAAAATTTGAATATTACATAAGACCAATAAAAATAAAGGATTTTGAATACAGAAATGTTGGCTTATTGAAAAGTATGTCTATGTATAGTATAGTATGCACTATACCAGTGATGGCGAACCTTGGCACCCCAGATGTTTTGGAACTACATTTCGCATGATGCTCCACTACACTGCAGAGTGCATGAGCATCATGGGAAATGTAGTTCCAAAACATCTGGAGTGCCAAGGTTCGCCATCACTGCACTATACCAATACTTGGTCGGGGCTTTGGAATTTTCCTGGTAGATGGCTGTGCTGACTTTGGACTTGATAAAGCACAGTGGACCAACACCAGCAGATGATATGTCTCCCCAAATCATCATGGACTGTGGTAAATTTTGCATTTCTTTAGAAATCAAGGTCCCAGAGTCTGGAGGAAGAGTGGAGAGGCACAGAATCCAAGGTGCATGAGGTCCAGTGTGAAGTTTCCACAATCAGTGATGATTTGGGGAGCCATGTCATCTGCTGGTGTTGGTCTATTGTGTTTTATCAAGTCCAAAGTCAACGCAGCCCCCTACCAGGAAATTCTAGAGCACTTCATGCTTTCTTCTGCTGACCAGCTTCATGGAGATGCTGATTTCATTTTCCAGCAGGACTTGGCACCTGCCCACACTGCCAAAAGTACCAATACCAGGTTTAATGATCATGGTATCAGAATGCTTGATTGGCCAGCAAACCTGCCTGACCTAAACCCCATAGAGAATCTGTGGGGTATTGTCAAGAGGAAGATGAGAGGCACCAGACCCCACAATGCAGAAGGTCACTATCAAAGCAAGCTGGACTTCTATAACACCTCAGCAGTGCCACAGGCTGATCGCTTCCATTTCACGCCACATTGATGCAGTAATTCATGCAAAAGGAGCCCCGACCAAGTATTGATACTATATTGTACATGGACATACTTTTCAGTAAGCCAAAATTTCTGTATTAAAAATCCTTTTTTTTTCATTGGTTAAATGTAATATTAAAATTTTCTGAAATACTGAATTTTGTGTTTTCATAAGCCATAATCATCAAAATTAAAAAAAAAAAAGAAATGCTTGAAATATATCACTCTGTATGTAACACATTTATATAAAATATGAGTTTCACTTTTATTAATTGAATTACTGAAATAAATGTACTTTTTGATGATATTCCGATATTTCGAGTTGCACCTGTGTGTGTGTGTGTGTGTGTGTATATATATATATATATATATATATATATATATATATATATATGTATGTATATATAAAGGAAAGTATCTTCCTTCAAGGTATATAACCCAACTTTGATCTCAAAGACCTATATAGCATTAAATGTACAACCCAGAGAGCAAAGCCTACCTACTACAGTCTGGGAACCCCTGCCTGCAGAGAGAAAGGAATTCCACATTCACTGCTGAGTGTGCAAAGTAAAGGAGGCTATTTAAACATAAAGAAAACGTATTAAAAATAAAGTTTTTTTTGTGCTGACTATATTAAAATAAATAAATAAATAAAATTCGAACAAAACAAATACAGTTTCCCTTTAAAGTCCCTGTGAGCAACAAATAGGGGGTTATTTACTAAAGGAAAATCCAATTTGCACTGCAAGTGCACTTGGAAGTAAAGTCGCATGCAAGGAAAATAAAAAACAGCATTTTAGCTTGCACATGATTGGCAGAGCTTCCCCTCATTTCAGTTCTACCCCTTAGATTTAAAGTGACTGCACTTCCAAGTACACTTGCCGTGCAAAGTGGATTTACCTTTCGTAAATAACCCCATAGTGTTTTAATATGGAAGGAAAATATGACTTCCAAAATATCTTACAAAAGACCTTTCCATAAATGTGTGTGCATGTTTTTGATTAAAGCTGAACTCAGATAAAACATAAACAAATTAATGCAGTTCTGCATTCATTAATACATCATTACATTATTTTTTTTAATACAAGCAGTGTAAATACCTGGATTTAACGTGGCATCAGGCTCTTGCAGTCCATGTACAGCAGAGGTCAGAATGGAAGAGGGAGAGGCAGCTCAAGAAGCCAATCAGTTCCATCTGCTGACAAGGAACATGCTCACAGAAGGAGAGAGAAGAGTGACAGAGAGATGAGCTCATCAGTCTGCTTCTTCTCCTTTACTGTGCAGGCACAGGCTAGGAGAGAGACAAGGGTTATTTTAACCCTTTTGCTGCCAGAGCCATTTTTAAAATGTGTGTACTCACGGCAAAATGCAAAATGTCTTGAAAATAAGCTAAACCCTAAACAATACACTATATTGTCAAAAGTATTGGGACACCTGCCTTTACACGCACATGAATTTTAATGGTATCCCAGTCTTAGTCCATAGGGTTCAATGTTGCGTTGGCCCACCCTTTGCAGCTATTACAGCTTCAACTCTTCTGGGAAGGCCCTCCACAAGGTTTAGGAGTGTGTCTATGGGAATGTTTGACCATTCTTCCAGAAGAGCATTTGGGAGGTCAGGCACTGATGTGGTCAAGAAGGCCTGGCTTGCAGTCTCTGCTCTAATTTTCCAAAGGTTCTCTATTGGGTTGAGGTCAGGGCTCTGTGCGAGTTCCTCCACCCCAAACTCGCTATATTGCCAAAAGTATTGGGTCACTCCTCATTTGGTGGATGGGGGATTATGGTGTGGGGTTGTTTTTCAGGAGTAGGACTTGGCTTCCAGTGAAGGGAACTCTTAAGGCATCAGCAAACCAAGACAGTTTGGACAATTTCATGCTCCCAACTTTGTGGGAACAGTTTGGGGATGTCCCCTTCCCTTTCCAACATGACTGTGCACCAGTACACAAAGCAAGGTCCATAAAGACATGGATGAGTGAGTTTGGGGTGGAGGAACTTGACTATCTATCTATCTACCTATATATATATATATCTATATATAGATACAGATATAGATATATATATATCTATATCTATATCTATATATAGATATAGATATATCTATCTATATCTATCTATCTATCTATCTATCTATCTATCTATCTATCTATCTATCTATCTATCTATCTATCTATAAACATAAGGTTGTATTAGGTGTTGTATTGTATGTAGGTTGCGCCCGCATATGTAAACAGTGTTCATACCACACATGTGAGGTATTGCCGCAAACATAATAGCGAGAGCAATATTTCTAGCGTTAGACCTCCTTTTGTAACTCTAAACTGATAACCTGTAAAAAAAAAATGTAAGTGTAACCTATGGAAATTTTTAAGTATGTTTGTCACCATTCAATGAGCATTTGCAATTTTAAAGTGTGACAAATTAGATATCTATTTACTCGGCGTAACATCATCTTTTATATTTTACTAAAAAATTGGGTTATATATTGTGTGTTTTTGCATTAAAATACATGAAAGATGCGTTTGAAAAGCCGCTGCACAAATACCATTGTGACATAAAAAATTGCGATCACCATTTTATTCTTTAGGGCCACTGCTAAAAAATATATATATAATGTTTGGGGGTTCTAAGTAACTTTCTAGCAAAAAAAAAATACAGATTTTTTCCTGTAAACAAAAAGTGTCAGAATAGGCCTGGTTTTCAAATGGTTATACTATACAGTAAAATGTATCTTCCCCCCACCTCACCTTGTACAAACAATCCAATCAAAGACATTGGGTCACCTTGGTTTATAATTTCCCACATGGACAGTGAGATAACAGCGCCACCCGACTTTATAACAAACAACTGAAAATGACTCTTCGCGTCTCACAGAAAAAAAGCCACTAACCTAATTATCACCCCAACACTTGCTGAATTTGTTATGTGTAGCTGTATGTAGATCATATATGTCAACTGCAAGTGTCTAGCAAATAACAAATCATTCACATCAACTGTGCTGAGACAGGGGAATTCCACATGTCACAGCTGTACAGAAAAAAACAAGAGATCTGATGCTGGGAAGTAAAAATGTGCTAGGCTGAATAGTCTTGTATTATAGTCACATTTTACACTCCAGAAAAAAAAAACCCTACCAGTCCGACCTTGCTCCTCCATGAACCCAAGACTACTATGAAGGTGTTCTGGTTGGCGGAGGATAACTGGAAAATATCTTTATAACCTCCTCCCGCTGAGACTGAGCTGCACATTTCTGGTTCCAGAGCTGTCAAAATCCCAGATCTGTGGCAGCAGAGCCATTAGCAGCCCCATTGCGATAGCAGTAAATAGAAAGAAAAAAAAGAAATAAACAAATTATACAATAAAAAAAAAGGAAATCTAAACTGATGGTCTATAACAGTTTTTAATGCATTGCCTATTTACAATTTTGGGTATGTTATATATTTGTTATTTACCCCACTGTATAATTGCCCTGCTATACATTAACTCCTTCTCAGGCTGATTCATAAATTATAGCCATTTTACTTGAAAAGGTCTAATACTCAGTAATTTAAAAAGTATACACCATACAGCATTAAGGTCCCTGTACTTGGAGAAAATACAAGATAATAATTTAGGCTGATTTCACACTGAGGCGCTTTACAGGCGCTATAGCGCTAGAAATAGCGCCTGCATAGCGCCAGCAAAGTGCCTCTCCTCTCACTCCAGTGTGAAAGCCCGAGGGCTTTCACACTGGAGCGGTGCGCTTGCAGGACTGTAAAAAAAGTCCTGCAAGCAGCATCTTTGCAGCGCTATAGGAGCGGTGTACACACCGCTCCTAAAGCGCCCCTGCCCATTGAAATCAATGGGCAGCGCCGTCAAAAACCGCTGCAGCTGCGCTTTGCTGGTGGTTTTAACCCTTTTTCGGTTAAAAGCGCCCCCGCTAGCGGCCGAATAGCGCCGCTAAAACAACGGTAAAGCGCCGCTAAAAATAGCGGCGCTTTACTGCCGACGCCCCCAATGCCCCAGTGTAAAAGTAGCCTTAGTGAGAATATTTGGAATAAAATTAATTATACAAAATATGTTTTAATATAAATTATATTGCAGCTTACCAGTTCTTGGATGTAATGGATGGATTTGTTTTTTTTTTAGGCTTTATTTCTTCCATTTTCATCTGGCCTCTAAGGCAGGCCATATGTTATTCATCTTTTTTGTTCAACCCAAAAAAAAAAGACTTGATTCCCCAATCCACAAAATCCAATCCATTCAAAATGTTTTAAAGGCTATAGGGAGAATGGGAACCCCTTAAGATAGCCCCAGCAAGTGTGCAGGCTTGGGAACTCAATGCAGAGATTACATAAAAGGAATCCCCAAGAGATTAATGACACTAGTGTTATGAGTCCATCCTGTTCAAAATGTATATTTTGTAAAATAAAGATATTATAAATTATAAACTATTATTTAACTAGTAACAAAACTATACAAAGCATCAGTTTTAAAGATTTGCTGTGTTATAGGGAATGCCTAGAAATGGTAACTGTGCCTAAATACCCTGGCATTTTAATTTTTTTCTTGAATTATTCAGGCACTGCTTCCCCTGATTCCTAGTCTCACCAGATTTAGAGTGCGATTTGGTGATCTCACTACTGTGTGATCATTTCTCTCCTTGCTGAAGAGGAAGCTGTACACTGGGACCTGCAGTGCAAGGATTTCCCTGCTTCTGTTTTATTCATTCTGTGGATCTATGCTTCTTCCACCCCTTCTTGATCATTACTCCACCAGTCATCAGGTCAACAGTAAACAAGGGGCAGCTCTGACATGAAGAAGCACAGTCCTGCTCTGTCCAGTACAAAACAAGGCAAGGCAAAGGTGGTGTGGACCCCTCCATGTTACCAGACAAATATAGGCTCTATTAAGAGCAATAACACAAAAGCAAGAAGCTACTCAGTATTCACCAGCACACCCTGAAAGAGGTGATGGGCTTCTCTGTTGTAGGCTCCCAGGTTGTGACTCATGAATCCACCATGAATGGCAATAGCTGACAGTAACAGGACAAGGTACAGAATTGAGATACGAGATTGTGGTCATATAAAAAGAGGTCAGAGCTAACAGGATTGTCAAAAAACAGGCAGAGATTGCTGACAAGCAATAGTCCGGAATCCTGGTCAGTAGCAAGTTGAGTCATCATCAGGAAGCAGAAACATGAGTGATGTCACAAAAACTGGAGTAAGGAGCAAAGTGAAGTGCTCCATGTACTTACTATGCTCAGATGCTGGCACAATCCCTTTTCCCACAAGCCCTTGGAAGCCCTTGGTGTCTCTGCTTCCTGCCCTTTGAGTGTTCTGAGAGATCACACCTAATGAGACAGAAGTAGCTGGGCATATGATGCGCCACAAGGTGTATGGTCCTCTACTGTTAAAATATATCTAGAAGCAAAAGTTTTTTGTGTTTTTTTTGCTGTTTGTGCCCCCGTTAGCGAAATTCCCCCTATCTATTTGTCCTGTTTACCATTATCATTGAAAGTGAAAGTAAAGGAAAATCCCACATTTTGGGTTGTGCTTAGAAATGTAATAGAGGGAAAATGTTCCAATGGGGACACTAATTCTGGTGACCTTGGGATCTCCAAGGAATTCCCTTTCATTAGGGATTTCCTCTCACTTTCTGTTTTGCTATGGGACACAGATGGCTACACAGATAGAACACAGATGGCCCAAAAATAAATAAATCTGACAGAGTTCTTAACCCTCTCTTTCTCTATCCAAAATGAAAGAAAAAAATGTTTCCTATAGTTCTACTTTAGTTCTGGAGTGTGGGGAGTTGGGTTGCAGTGCAATAGCATGCAGCTTTCAAAGAAGACCCAGCCACTATAGAGGGCACTGCACCAATTGTTTCCAGAATACTGTGCCTCAAGTGGGGTGCTCCCATGCCCACAGCCATTTCCCTGTGTTTTCAGTCTAGAAACTCCTCCAGCCACTCACCTGTGGAACCAGTCCTGGGATCCCTCCAGTTGCTCCCCTGGACTACCAGACTCAGCTTACCTCATAAACAACTGTTCTTCTACTTCATTAGTTTATTGTATGGTTTACAATAATTCCTCTGTATATTATATTCCTTTAGAGTTTCACAGAGATTGTGCTGTACTGTCCTTCCTGATTAACAGAGGCATTGCTCTTAGGAGGTCCTGTTTGCATAGTTATATTTGTTTAACATTGTGCTATATACTGAATGCATACTGATTGCCTTTCTGACCCTATCACCCCTGCAATAATGACCCCCTTATTCCTGATGGGATTCCTGCTACAAGAACTACCCAAGCACACAGGGCCAGTTCAGGATTTGGATGAGTGGATAAGAGATAGCGGGGTCTGATCCAATCATATGGGATCCCGCCCAGCAAGCAAAGCTGGCCATTAAGGATTTGGAGGGAGAAGCATGAAGGTTAATCCTATAACTACCAGCAGAAGACCGGAATTCCCTTGACAAGATAGTTACATGTTTAGAAACAGTGTACAATTAAGCAGTAGCATTTGGGCATCTTAGGGTTTTGCAGAAAGCAGAGAATAGGAGAGTCCATTCTGCAATATGCACTGGAAGTACAAGATATGATGTAAGGAGAAGTGCCAGGAAGAACAGCCCGACTGGGGTGAGGCTGAAGAAACAATTTGTAGCTGAAAAGGTCAGAGAAACCCTGATAGTAGCAAACCCAATGTAAAATTCCACCAATTGTTAGAAACAGCCAGGAGCAGAGAAGTCCAAGTCCAGATGCACTCATGGCCATCATAGGTGTAAACTCATTAGACTCACCTGCAACCAAATGGGCAACTTCATGTAAGGTTGCCATCCAGAAATTGACAGGGGGACAAGACAAGACTTGAATTGTTGAAACTTAGTCAACAATGTCTATGTGTAGTGGTGGGTATCTTGGCATAGGAGCAGGGCTTTGCTTCCTCGTGTCAGAGCTGACCCACGGTAATCAAATGCCATCAGAAAAATAAAGGAAGCATAGATCCACAGTATGAATGGAGCAAAAGCAGGAAAATAAATGATATTGCAACATCATAGTAATGTATGTTAAAGTACACTGTGGTAGCAACACTGTAAAAGGCATGTTTTATTATGCCTTACCGCAATGCAGAAGTGAAAAGCTAGCTTTATAGTTTCCCTTTTGCCATATCCTAGACTAACGCATGGAACAATGTCTAGATCAGAGTAAAGCTTGAAGAATCCGTGAATGTACAAATCCTTTTTTTTTCCTGCAGCTACTGGTAATATTTCTGTCAATATGCTACTTATACATGTAGAACATTTAGTGCAGATGACTTGCACACAATCAGCAATAACAATCCATCGCATTGGACTGTCCTCTGTTGCTTCAGTGCCGTTCTATAAACAAAACTTTGCCTTACCCTCTGCGAAATGCCAAGCAGCACAGCTGAGCGGACTGCGCTCCGCAGATTTATTATGCAGATTTGAACATTTCCTGTTCCCATCTAATACAACTCCAGGCTGTACAAAGCAACCATGTCACATTTACAATATAAAATACAGAATAAACTGACGCCAGGTGCCAAAAAAGTAAAAATATACAATATAGTGTAAATGTAGCCTGGCTTTGTTCTTTGAATATAATCAAACATTTTGCTAGAAGGCTCAGCGTCCTGCCATTAATACAGCTCTGCTGCCAATTCATTTTGTTAATACCGTTACGAATATATATGTGGCCTTATAAAGAAATCATTGAATTTAAACTACGACTGTGTTTTGTTGTAAAAAGTCCTTGGATTGTTTATAATATGGCAGCAAGGAGATCAGCACTGTACGGGTCGTGTGTCTGTTCAATTTTTGCGTGGATATTGTGTGCATAGTATAGTAAACATAGTATTAGGCCAAAAGGGGCTCTTCACTAGACTCATAAAAACCCTACTTGAACCCCACAGTAGTTAAAATCTTAAGATACAAAATTCATCAGGAATATCTTGGTATCATGGTACCACCCACTCTAACAAAATTCCTTTCTTCATATCAGAATGTGCTCATATTGGTTGTGGTGGAGGCTTCAGCATGGTATGGATTATTGCAGTGCAATAACCTACCCCCACCTGCTAACAGTTTGACAGAGCTTCTTACCAGCAAAAATATGATTGTAAGTGGATCTGTCAAGACATAAAGTATAGCAGCTGCCATTGTTGACTTTAAAATACACAATATGGCCAAAGCATGTGGACACCCCCAAGGACGTAATTTAAATTTTCAGGACCCCATATTAAAATTTTTATTAGGATTTCCCCCATTCACTAAAGTTGGCCATACACATAAAGCTGGCTGAGCAAGGGAAATCCATAAATTCCCCCCACTCTAAATAGACTGGATGGAAGAATCTCCATCCACCCATGGCTATCAGAATACCCAAACGGTGATTGCAGCTGATTGGATGTCATATTTAGGCCTATTTTTTTCTCCCCAGCTCCTTTGATTTCTCAAAGTTTTTCATTCATCTGGGTGCGTGTCAGGGCTATCCACAGCTTTTTTTGTATATTCACAGGAATCATCAAAAATTAAAGCCATGTATGCCAAGCTTAACTCTCTTTGCTCTCTTTGTAGCATCTGACAGTGTTATCTGTAGCAATACTTATTACTGATCTTAATATAAAGTGTGCCTAAACCAGGCCATACACTGATCGAAATTTGGTCGGCTCAGCAGGGCCTAGACAAATTTTGATCCATGTGTGGCAGCTCCTGCTCAACAGAAGTAGATTGATCAAATAGAAGAGACATGTTGGAAAATGGACTTCTTGCAGCCGCTGATCAGTGTATGCTGACAGGTGGGTTCAGCTGTCAGAATACAATGTCTCAGTGTGGGGAATCCTCCATCCACCACATTTGTGTGGAAGGAGGAATGTTAGTTTTTTCTTTTTTTTCTTTTAGCCCATGAGCTGAATGAAAAAAAAAGGAAAAACAAAACAGTTCAGCTTAAATCAAGGACAGGCAGTAGGAGAACTGTCAACATAGTCAGTACATGGCTAAAGAGCAGTGCAATGGATAAAAGTTATAGTTGTAGTAGCAATAATAATAAAACAGGCATAATGCTATTTTTTATTGGGACAAAATGATTAAAGCTCTTGCTCACAATTACTCTATAACCCGAATACAGACTTCTTTAAACTCTAGCTTCTTTAAACCTTTTCATAGAATCACAAACCTTAGTTATCCTAGGTTTTAAGAGTAGACATCCTGGGATTTTTTTCTTACTGAATAAAGCATGCAGTGTTAATTGCAGCCTGTAGCAGAAGTTTAGATGCCAATAAATCTACAGTGCTCAATCAGATAAGAAAATGCTTCTTACTGCACAGAGGGGCGCCTGGGAGATCCATTCTGTATTGGAACCTCCACAGTTAAGTTGTTCTTACCATCCTTGCTAATGGGCCCACCACCCTACCTCAGGCTCATTGACAGCTGCGTCCATTGCTTCAGTTTATATTACACTACTGGAAACCCCTAAGTTCAGGTGTTGTTGAAGGGTGATGTTAATGCTACAGCATACAAAACCATTTAAGACCAGCCATTCTCAACCAGAGTTCCTCTAGAGGTTGCTAGGGTTTCCTTGAGCTGTAGCTAACTGACCTCCCTTTTGATGGTGTTTGGATAGTTCCAGGGTCAATGTTACCTGTCAGAGATAGCTGCAGGACAGCTTTTTAGCTGTTTGTAAGGATGGCATTGTGGCCACCTTTGTAAAGGGGAGCATTCTTTTCACTGGCTGCTCAGCCCCAATGAAATTGTGTTAGCAGGGGTTCTCTGAGACCTAAAAATGATTTAAAGGGTTCCTTCAGGGTAAAATGGTTTAGAAAGGCAGTATTAGACACCCGTACACTTCCAACCTTGGAAGCATTTTGGGGAAGGACCTTTTTCTGTTTCAGCTTGGCAGTGCTCTGTGTACAAAGCCAACTCCATAAAGACGAACATGAGTGTCCTGCACAGAGTCCAGACTTCAACCCTACTATATACCTTTCTTTGAATTGGAAACCCAATTGTGAGCCAGGTATACTCATCCAACATCAGTACAGTACCTGACCTCACAAATGCTCTTTTGGCTGAATGGGCACAAATTTCTACAGGAGGAACTGCACAGAATCCTCAACCTCACTTAACAACTGAACACTTCTGGGATGAATCAGAACACTAACTGTGAGCTATTGTTGTTGCAACCATAAAAACCTGAAATCATTTTTGGCTGGGAAAGACGTTAAAGTAGTACTCAATTGTTACAAATTAATTCTTTGTTTTGCCACCACCAATGGTAAGTAAAAGGAGATCAAGTTATTTATTGCAAAACAAAAAAAAAAAATACAGTTTTCTCTTCCTTTGTTCTCCTTGTGTTGTGCACATCTGGTGGACTCATTTTATGAACTTCCAGCAGAAATGTGCATGTTTCACTGGCAGGTGAACAAAACCATGTTACCAGTAACAATGCACTGTGTGTTGGAACAGCTGATTGTAGTCCAACTCAAGAATGCACAGGAAAGGGTGGCAACTCGCAGCCAAAACTGTGTAAGCATTCTTATGCTAAGAAAAAAAAAGAGCCTGTGGATATTGATAAGGTCAGGGATTTAATTTAGAGTTCTCACTTAATATGATGCCTACATGTAAATCTGTTTTTTACTTTTTGGCTGTTGAACTCAATTGACGCTGCTTTTGTTTTCTTGTAACTATATTGCCATGGTGTTGAAGCTTGTGTTCGTAGCCCAGGTGACTCCTGTTGTTGTTTACCATTGCCCTTTGTGAGGGGTTGTGCTGATGCTATTGTTTGTATAATTGCCTATAAAAAAGGCCTTTGAAAGAAGTAAAGAGCAGCAGTCCATTATGCTCAGAACTTTGATACAGACATACCTGACTCCGTGTCATCTTTCTTATAGAAGCAATAATTTGGCAAAGCAATATAAACTATAGGCAACTTATTTAACAGTTGCATCTAACATTTTTGGCGCCCGGACGAGGAACTCACCGATGATACTACAAGAGGTGGATGAGCTATGCTGACGGAACAAAAGGCAGGCATTCCGGGAACCACAGATCAAAAAACCTGCGCAGGTAAGAAAAAGCTTTATTTTTCTTATATTCTGTGCTCCCCTGATTTGTGCCTATCCGTTCTGTCAGTTACGGTTCTCCTGGTTTTAAAACACCAGCCTCTGTAGTGGTGAGTCTAGAATTACTGCATATTTTCGTTTATATTGCTGGAATTATTTGTTTGTTTTTGTTATCTGTGTTTGTCTTGTCTGTCTTGTTGAGAAAGTGAATGAGCCTTGTCAAGGATGGTATGAGTTAGAAGGGGATTGCCGAACTAAGCAACAGAATGCGCCTTACCTCACACGATTGGGAACCTGAGGGCTTGTGAGCTTGGGGGTCTGACGCTTATGCTTAACCTCACATCTAACTCATAAACCATAGACGGGTTGAGAGTATAAGCCCTGTCTGCTCCATAAAGCAGGGATAAGAGTGTATGAGAGGGATTCCCAGATACGAGGGGGGGAATAAGGTCTCAACAAAGTCCCGAGATCTAGTCGGATACCTGGCCACTTAAAGGAATGCTTGTATATGTTGTAGCCGCATTTTTGTATATGTTGTAGCCGCATTCTGGTTTGTTATTGGGCTAGCATATAAAGTAATTATTTATTTTTGGGCTAGCATATAAAGTAATTCGGTTTCAGAAATCTCATTCCGGAGAGGTTTCTAGAATTCTAGCACCCTAGGAGGAAGGCAACGAGGAACTAGTGTAACTTAGCTGGTTTGCTATTGGGCTAGCATATAAAGTAATTATTCATTCTTGTATATGTTGTAGCCGCATTATATTGTATACTAAGTGTCCCACACGCTACCTAGGCAGGACTGTTAGAATGGGCCAGAGGAACACAAAACCCCGTCAGGGAATTGTGGCGCACTATACGGTGCCACAGATAATTAAGAACATTTATGGGAAAACCGAAGCACAGGACTTAAAGGATGTCCTTCGTAAATTTAAGGTGAAAGGAGCAGCGGGCTTAGACCCGGATGTATGGAGTGAAATAAAAAGGGACAGACAAGGAGAGGTGTTAGAGAAGCAATGGATGCGTCAGGTTCAGTGCTTAATTAAGGTCTCAAATAGAGCGAAAGAAGAGGGGTGGAAATATAATCCAGATTGTGATGGTTGGGATATGAAAGATAGAAAAACAAAAAATGTCGAGGCTCCCAGCTCAGCCATCCCACCCCCATACACTGACGTAGAACACAAACCACA
Source organism: Lithobates septentrionalis (assembly GCA_037952835.1). Lineage (NCBI taxonomy): Eukaryota > Metazoa > Chordata > Amphibia > Anura > Ranidae > Lithobates > Lithobates septentrionalis. The sequence continues at coordinate 786,582 of JBBDGP010000231.1, read as the reverse complement.
CAAGATATATCCGGTACTTGAGCGGAGAGGATGGGTTTGTCAGGATTGTGGAGCACAAAACCCAGAATGGGCAGTAGAATGTGTGCATTGTGGGGCACAAAAACCTCATCCAGAAACTGTAGCTCCCGTACGCACTGATACACGCATTGTTCAGGTAAACAATCCAGAATTTGGACAAGCAGCCCATCCAAATGCCCCACCTACTGTCACTCGTAGAATGCAAATAAGGACTTGGGCACCATGGTCGGCAGACACCCTTATGGCATTAATACAGAGCGCCCCAGACCCGGTAGCAAAGCCAGCTGCTTTTTGTAGATTTGTGACACAGTTAATGAATACACATGAAGCGACCTGGCAGGATGGGGAGGATCTATGCAGACACAAAATGACTCTGACCCTGTTTTAACCAGTTTATGACAGAAATAGGTCCACACAGACCTGCAGGACAAGCTGAGGGGGATGGCAATCAGACATATAGACTCAAGGGCCCCTTTTATTGCTAGATTAGAAGCTTTTTGTCAGGCAAAACAACAGGAGAGGGGGTCCATATCACCCATGAAGCAAATGCCAGGACAGACTGTATCGGAATTTTACTTATCTATGGAAAGTATGATGGCAGATGAGGGATTGGACTTGGCCCTGCCAGTCACAATCCGAGCCTTCAATAGACAATTTATGGAGGGATTAATTCCACAGATAAGTGAGAGACTGAAAGCCTGCACACCAGAGTGGAGGGCAACTAGAGATAGAGGGACGTTGTTACAAAAAGCGCAAGGCATAGAGGCGGACTTAGCAGAAACCAAAGGGAGGAAATCTCATGCTATCAACGCACTCGGGGGTCCCCAAGAGCAAGGTAGAGGTTCCTTTCGCAAACCCCTTACCTGTCACTACTGTAACAAGATTGGTCACATCAGACGCAACTGTAAGAAAAGAATAAGGGATGAAGGAGAGGAAGGTGTTGATTCTCCAGTTAATCAGAGAAGGAACCAGCCCAGGGACAACAAAAATAGTCATATCAGGCAGCAGGGAGATGGTCCACGAGCATGACTCACCCCGGTTTTAGAAAAATCCAAAACAACAATGCTTAAGACAAATATAACAGTTGGTAATAAGAAAATCTCTTGTTTAGTCGATACAGGAGCTTCACGCTCGTTACTTTCTGACTCTGAACTACTCCCTGGCCAAAAATCACCTGACACTTTACTAATAACTGGATATGATGGCATTTTAGCCGACGCCCCGCTTACAAAACCTCTGAAAGTTAAAGTAGGAAACCACATGTTCCTTTCACGCTTTCTGGTATCCAGAGGAGCCCCCACTAATTTGTTAGGAGCTGACATTTTGCAGAAAATAGGAGCTAACATTACCTATCACCCAGATGGCACTGTCACCTTAGCTATAGGGGATAATCAAGAACACATGGAGATGTGTAACCTGATACAATACCTAGAGGAGGAATCGGAATTGTCCGGCCCACCTCCTTCAGACTTAGATCAGATTTTGTCGTCCCTTCCAGGACAACTATGGGAGAAACATCCAGCTGATGTTGGACTTTTGCCCATACCTCCGGTTACCCTACAGCTGATTCCAGGAGCAGTGCTTCCCCAACAAAAGCAGTATCCACTTAGTGCACCTCAAGAGACGGCCATAGAAATGCAGGTCCAATCCTTCTTAAAAAGTGGAGTTCTAAAAGAGGTAAAATCACCGGCAAACACTCCCTTGTACCCGGTTAAAAAGAAATCAGTAGCCGGTAGTCCGGTTAAGTATAGAATGGTCCAAGACCTTAGAGCAGTCAACAAAATACTAGCCCCGATGACACCTTTAGTACCCAATCCACATACATTACTGTCACAAATACCATCAACCAGTATGTACTTTACGGTTATAGATTTAGCGAATGCTTTCTTTTCCGTCCCGCTTGCTGAAGAATGCCAACTTTGGTTCGCATTTTCAATAAAAAAAATCGGCAACTAACCTGGACACGCCTACCTCAGGGTATGGCGCATTCACCTACCTTGTATTCGCAAGCATTGCAAACGGTGTTGGGAGAATGGGTACCACCAGATTCCTGTGTATTGTTACAATATGTGGATGATTTATTGTTATGCTGCCCTGACAAGGAAACTTGTTTGGCCACCACCCTTAATTTGTTGCGATTTTTGGCAGAAAAAGGTTGCAAGGTTAATAAGAAAAAGTTACAAGTGTGTCAGGAAAAAGTTATCTTTTTGGGACATTGTATATCACAGGGTACGAGACATCTCACTGAGGAGAGGGTTCAAGTGATAAAGGGAATGTTACCCCCACGGAATTTCAAACAATTTCGTATGTTTTTAGGTATCGTGTCATATTGTAGACAGTGGATACCACATGCTAGCGCTTTGATGCAGCCATTATACGATTGTTTGAAAATTGTACCGTATATGCTTACAGAAGTAGCTTATGAATCGTTTATCACTTTGAAAAAGTTGTTGATTTCTGCCCCGGCTATTGGTATACCAGATTACACCAAGATATTTAATCTGTACATTGCTGAGATCACTGGACACGCCACAGGTGTTCTGACACAGGCACATGTAAAACAAAGACCAGTCGCTTACTTTTCAGCAGCATTAGATCCAGTATCTAGAGGTTCACCGTCTTGTGTACGGGCGGTAGCTGCAGTGTCAATTATCATAGATAAGTCATCAGAGATTGTTCTAGACAATCCAGTCGTAGTGCATACCACACATGACATACATGCAATCTTGTCTCAGGTACAGCCCAAACACATTTCAATGGCTAGGCAATTAAGGTTACAGTGTACTTTACTCTTACCTCCAAATGTTACTTTTCAGCGCTGTACAACCTTAAATTTGGCTACCTTTTTGCCTCTTCAGTCACCAGATTTGGCAAGGGGGAATAATAGTACTAATAGTACTAGTGAGAAAGGAAATGAGGTACCTGACACTCTTTTGTTTAAACAAGTAGATGAACACGATTGTTTTCAGCTCATGGAACAGGAGACAATGGGATTCCCACACGTTACAGATACACCAATTTTAAATGCTGAGCACACTTTGTACATAGATGGCAGTAGGTTTGCTGATGACAAGGGTAAATATCACACAGGGTATGCTGTAGTGACTGATACGCAGGTAATTGAAGCACAGGCCTTACCAGCCCACATGTCAGCACAGGAAGCAGAATTAAAAGCTTTAGAACAAGCCCTAGAATACTTAAAAGAACGAGAAGGGAATATTTACACTGACTCTGCCTACGCTTATGGTGTAGCGCATGATTATGGCCATATATGGAGGGCTAGAGGTTATCTGACAGCAGCAGGTACACCTGTAAAACATGGAGAAGGGATTAAGAGAGTCCTGAACAATCTTCAAAAGGTTAAACGAGTGGCCATCATGAAGATAGCGGCACACACGAGCGCAAAAACAATTGAGGCAAAAGGAAATGCATTTGCAGATTTGACTGCAAAACAGGCAGCTCTAGGGGAAGGAAGCCCTGAGACCTTAGCAGCGGTAGAGGTGAGTATCCCAGAACCAACATGGCAGCAGCTGAGTAAATTACAGGAGCAAGCAGGGGAGAGCGAGAAAGATAAGTGGGTCAGAATGGGAGCAGCACCAGACCTTGACAATGTATGGAGGGAAGGGGGCAAAATATGCCTGCCTGCCTCTCTGTACCCAGCAATGGCAGCGGCAGTTCACCTACCCACACACGTCAGTTCCAATTCCATGTATAGGATTGTGAACCAAGGATGGCTCGCCCCTGGATTCAGTAGTACTGCAAGAAACTACTGTGCAGCCTGCCAAATCTGTCTCCTGAATAATCCAGGACAGAAAGGGAAAACCCCACGAAAACACCAGGTCCGGGCCCAATACCCCTTCCAGAGACTGCAGATTGATTACATACAAATGCCTAAGAGTGGCCCTTTTGAATTTGTCCTCGTGTGTATCGATTTATTCTCAGGTTGGCCCGAAAGTTATCCAGTAAAATCGGCTACAGCTAAAGCCACAGCTAAGAAACTGATCACTGAGTTAATACCTAGGTTTGGTCTTCCTGAAACCATAGAATCAGATAGGGGGACACACTTTACAGGAGAAATCATGCAGAATGTGATGACCATGTTAGGGGTTCAACAAAGTTTTCACACCCCTTACCACCCACAGAGTTCAGGATCAGTGGAGAGAGTAAATGGGACAATAAAGTTAAAAATACAAAAAGCCATGCAAGAGTTAAACAAGCCTTGGCCAGAATGCCTGCCTTTGGCTTTGTTCTCTATAAGGTACACTCCAACAGGAAAGACAGGATTATCCCCATATGAGATACTTTTTGGGAATGCACCTAGATTGGGTTTATACTTTCCACAGAGTATGCAATTGCAATGTGATAGTTTGACTGCATATGTGATACAATTACAACAACGTCTAACTAAGATCCACAAAAGTGTGTATTCTTCTCTTCCAGACCCTAATTCAATAACAGGTACACATATGCTGCTACCAGGGGATTATGTATATGTAAAGAAACACACCAGAAAGACATTGGAACCCAGGTTTGAAGGTCCTTACCAAGTACTCTTGACCACAGCCACCTCAGTAAAGCTGGAAGGAAAACCTACCTGGATACACGCATCACATTGCAAGAAACAACCCGAGAAAACAACATGATGAAATATCTACTTACATATTTTTTGTTGAAGATTGTTGTTTTACAAATATATGCATGGACTCCTGGTATTAATGTACTTGAGGTAGAAGAAACAATGACTTTTGAATGGAGTATAGATGATCCTAAAGTAGCAAATGTATCAGGATATGAGATAAATAAGGATTACACTGTGGGTAATTATACTGTTGAAGGACATAGGCGACCGTTTCATGTAGATGTAGGTATAGCATGGATACAGGCAGACCCCCTCTCAGAAGTAACTGTAACTTTCCAGTGGAACGATAATATGGGTTTCCCCTTTAACAATAGTAAGAACCATAGGTGTCATAAAATATCCCTTTCACAGACATGGAAACAAGCCCGGGAACGGGTAGTGGGACAAATGTACCAAATATTAACAGTCATGGCAGAAGGAGGGAATATAACCGAAGGGATGTTTAATCTGACAGATATTACCGTTAATCAATCCAGTACTTTCCTCTGTGCCTCTTGGTGGAGGGAAGAGAGAAATGATGGGTGGTATTGGAGTGCAGAGGCCTATGGGTTTCACATACAAATGGAGGAAGAAGTAATGCCAACAATTGAATCTTCCATATTAACACCCGTACCAAACACTTGCATAAATGTATCAACATCACAACAGAAAACAAAAATAAAATTCAATATCACCTTTCCCTCGATACCGGAGTGTAGGTATAAACGAGAATGGTACGACACACTATTGGGACTGACAGGTACAGGGATGGGAATTTTAAACTCGGTCGAGATAGAAGAAATGAACAACAGATGGAAGCATGCAGGGGGACACATAGCTGACAGCTTGACTATCACAAGCAAATGGTTACCCACCACTTTTGAAACCCAATTGCAAGAAATACCCCTATTACAATTTTTGGGAGGGTTAATAAATCACACGATAGGAGCAGAGCTCCAGCTGTGGAATCAAAATCAACAGTTTGTAAATTTCACACAGTGCTCTTTTAACCTCTTATCCTATCATATACAAATAAATAGGGCCAGGACTGAACTACAGTTGGGAAATTATCATACCTGGATGAAATATTTTAAGGGTTTAACTGACGATGGTGTATGGTTCCAAGTAAAAGGGGACAAGATAGAATGTGAGGAGAAATGGTGTGTAGGAAGGTTCGAAGCATACCGGGTAGCAGATGTAATGGAAATGTGTAAAATAGTGGTCATGCCACTAGTAATTAAAGACGAGTTTTGGTATCCAGAAATATATGGGAAATATGTAGATAAAAGAAACAGAACCCATGATTTAACTCTATGTGAAGGAACTAATAAGGGAATGGTATGTGGCAGAAGTTCCCCAGTATATGAACCTTGCTTGGTAAAATACCAAACTAGCATATGCAAAATGCAAAGAACACCGATAAATGTGAACAATAGATTCATAGAAATAGGACCCAAGCATATTTGTATCATTACTAATGATAACCGCACCATGTCAGCATTAAATAAATCGGCGCCGTTTGCGGGATGTATAAAAAAGATTAAAATATTACAATGGGGTAACGACACCTATCTTTTTGAACCAGACGCCGATAAGATATTCTCTTCAGTCTATGAGGTACATAATCTCACTGACACTACACCCTTTATAATTTCTTTAGACCCACTAAAACAGGTTTTGGAACAATCAGAGTTGTTAAGACAACACATAGAAACACTAGAACATACCCTACAGAATAACCTTGTATCCGCAATTATTGACAAAGGTAGACTAGTACATCTTTCCTCCCAGATACAACAGGATACTGCACCACATTGGTGGGATATATTTAGTGGAATGTCTTCTACAGCAACCAATACCTTTCACTGGTTGTTAAGTCCAATGGTAATTATTATTCTAATATTAATATCACTTACAATCACGAATATATGTGTATACAGGAAAATAAATAGGAAAATTAGGAGAATAGACAGGGCATACCGATAAATGTGTATTGACATCACCCTACTCCTATAAAACTCCTCTTCTTGAATTTTAAGATGTTGGTAATACCTAGGGGGATGGGTTCTACCCCTCTGACAACCCGCGGTCAGGGAAAGGACTCTGGGGAAAAACTGACTAGAACTTATTCATGAGGACCCAGGGGGAAGGAGAGGATGATGTCAAAGGGGGAAATTGATAAGGTCAGGGATTTAATTTAGAGTTCTCACTTAATATGATGCCTACATGTAAATCTGTTTTTTACTTTTTGGCTGTTGAACTCAATTGACGCTGCTTTTGTTTTCTTGTAACTATATTGCCATGGTGTTGAAGCTTGTGTTCGTAGCCCAGGTGACTCCTGTTGTTGTTTACCATTGCCCTTTGTGAGGGGTTGTGCTGATGCTATTGTTTGTATAATTGCCTATAAAAAAGGCCTTTGAAAGAAGTAAAGAGCAGCAGTCCATTATGCTCAGAACTTTGATACAGACATACCTGACTCCGTGTCATCTTTCTTATAGAAGCAATAATTTGGCAAAGCAATATAAACTATAGGCAACTTATTTAACAGTTGCATCTAACAATATACCTTGTTTATAGGACCATCAGGTATAATTTAGGTAAAAGCAGGAAATCTATTAAAAAAAAAAAAAGGGTTTAAACTTTTGACATTACAAAATCATTTGCATTACAATTGATTTAAGTGTTTGGGTTTGCTTACACTTTAATATCCATTCAAAAGCAATAACGTATAGTAAGCCATAGCTGCAATCAGAAATGTGTAAGGCTTAATATTCACAGCAGGCTGTAAATCTTCTGTCAGAGTCTTGGAATCAAGGGATTAATTAGAGATTTGGCACATATATTAATTGCAATAGGTAAATTTAACTGTCAACCTCATACCAAGAACTAAGCAGTATTTTTAATGAATAATTTACTTTTCGAAGGAAAATTCCTCCTCTTTGTTGACTATTTAATTTTTTTCACACAAATTTGAATTTAGGGTTTTCAGTGCAGGTAATTTAGTGCACTTTAAATGGCTTAGATTTAGGGGTTTTGGCTTAGATTTTATGGTTTATGGCTTAGATTTAGGGTTTATTTTACAGGGTGTGTTTTTATTTATTTTTTTCGCAGGAGGGTTTACTTCCTCTTTAATGACTGCAATGTAGCATTAGTGAAAATGGGGAGAGTACCTGAAGTTTACAACATAAGTTAAATGTCTAATGCCGCGTACACACGGTCGGACTTTACGGCAGACTTTGCCCGGCGGACTTTTCGACGTACTTTACGACGGACTTTCTGAATGAACGGACTTGCCTACACACAATCCACCAAAGTCCGTTGAATTCGTACGTGATGACGTACGACCGGACTAAAACTAGGAAGTTCATAGCCAGTAGCCAATAGCTGCCCTAGCGTGGCTTTTTGTCCGTCGAACTAGCATACAGACGAGCAGACTTTTCGACCGGACTCGATTTCGACGGATTAATTTAAAACATGTTTCAAATCTAAGTCCGTCCAACTTTTGAGAAAACAAAGTCCGCTGGAGCCCACACACGATCGAATTGTCCGACCAAATCCCGTCTGCCGGGCAAAGTCTGCCGTAAAGTCCGCTCGTGTGTACGCAGCATTATAGTTTGAAGAATATCCCACAAAGGTTTTGCGATATTGTTGTTCAAAGCCTCAGGGGTTATGGGTGTATTATAGACGACCTGCAGGGCTGTCCCTGAGAGGGCTTTCTTCCATCTACAATGGCCTTACAGGTTTCTTCTATGCAACCACCTATTTAATGTTTGTTTTTCATATTTGATTTTCTGCTTATAACAGACACCAAAGCTGACCTGCCTATTAGAGGTGCTCCAACTATGTTTCCCTCCCCCACCCACCCACTTCTCTTCCCTTGTATTCCTTACGTATTTAAATTGTTATGAAAAAGAGATTGCCACTCCAAAAAAGCTCCAGACCTCTTAGAGACACCCGCCCTATTGAGAACTCACAGGTGCTGGCTCTGCACAAAATTTAGAAGAAAGAAAAAATCCTGGACGGCCGCACTCCGCTGAAGGCATCTTTATTAAAAAATGTTTAAAAATCCAACACAGTCACTTTATGCACAAAAAGGACAGGGAAAACCAGCTAACATGTTTCACACCATGCGTTGGTGCTTAGTCATAGCTACTAATTAATTTGTTGATTGATTTGAGCATGGCAAGGATCTACTTTGTAATGTTTCCCAGAGTCTTTTTTTCAGTAAAATCAACTGAAACAGAAATGCACACATATGAGCAACTACAGATAAAATGAAATATCTAGTATTATGTCCTGACCATTAAATGTTTTTGCATTCCCCAACTTTTTTCCACCAATTTTGCTTCTTCTCGTCTAGTACACTAAAGTGGACCTTTACCTCTCTTTTGAAAATATTGCAACTCCCCAATTCTTTTATTAAAATCATAGATATATATCCTCCGCTTCTGCCTTTTTTTTTTTTGCGTATGCAAGAACAATCTACCCCTAGCTGCTCACAGCCTGGTTTGTTATCAAGGTGCCGGATGCAAGAGTCTGGAAGAGACAGTCAGCTCCTGATGTAAGCAAAAGAAGATGGCAGTGTTCAGCGGTGGAACAAATATTACAGTAAGACATCACTAGGCTTGCTGGATGTGTGACTATGTGTTTTGAAGATAACCAAGAAAACCAGGAAAGTGAGTATAGAAAAAAAATTTAATCAGGATGGGGAAGTTCCTCTTTTAAGTAATACTCAAATCCCTACCCCTCTATGCTTTTTTCCCCCACTTACAGTCAGGTCTATAAATATTGGGACACAATTCAAATTTTTGTTGACTCTATACATCACCACAATGGATTTGAAATGAAACGAACAAGATGTGCTTTAACTGCAGACTTTCAGCTTTAATTTGAGGGTATTTACATCCAAATCAGGTGAACGGTGTAGGAATTACAACAGTTTGTACAGTATATGTGCCTCCCACTTTTTAAGGGACCAAAAGTAATGGGATTAACAATCATCCATCAAACTTTCACTTTTTAATACTTGATTGCAAATCCTTTGCAGTCAATTATTACAGCCTGAAGTCTGGAACGCATAGACATCACCAGACGCTGGGTTTCATCCCTGGTGATGCTCTGCCAGGCCTCTACTGCAACTGTCTTCAGTTCCTGCTTGTTCTTGGGGCATTTTCCCTTCAGTTTTGTCTTCAGCAAGTGAAATGCATGCTCAATCGGATTCAGGTCAGGTGATTGACTTGGCCATTGCATAACATTCCACTTCTTTCCCTTAAAAAACTCTTTGGTTGCTTTCGCAGTATGCTTCGGGTCATTGTCCATCTGCACTGTAAAGCGTCGTCCAATGAGTTCTGAAGCATTTTGCTGAATATGAGCAGATAATATTGCCTGAAATACTTCATAATTCATCCTGCTGCTTTTGTCAGCAGTCACATAATCAATAAATACAAGAGAACCAGTTCCATTGGCAGCCATACATGCCCACGCCATGACACTACCACCACCATGCTTCACTGATGAGGTGGTATGCTTTGGATCATGAGCAGTTCCTTTCCTTCTCCATACTCTTCTTTTCCCATCACTCTGGTACAAGTTGATCTTGGTCTCATCTGTCCATAGGATGTTGTTCCAGAACTGTGAAGGCTTTTTTAGATGTTGTTTGGCAAACTCTAATCTGGCCTTCCTGTTTTTGAGGCTCACCAATGGTTTACATCTTGTGGTGAACCCTCTGTATTCAAGTCTTCTCTTGATTGTTGACTTTGACACACATACACCTACCTCCTGGAGAGTGTTCTTGATCTGGCCAACTGTTGTGAAGGGTGTTTTCTTCACCAGGGAAAGAATTCTTCGGTCATCCACCACAGTTGTTTTCCGTGGTCTTCCGGGTCTTTTGGTGTTGCTGAGCTCACCGGTGCGTTCTTTCTTTTTAAGGATGTTCCAAAATGTTGATTTGGCCACACCTAATGTTTTTGCTATCTCTCTGATGGGTTTGTTTTGTTTTTTTCAGCCTAATGATGGCTTGCTTCACTGATAGTGACAGCTCTTTGGATCTCATATTGAGAGTTGACAGCAACAGATTCCAAATGCAAATAGCACACTTGAAATTATAGCTGGACCCTTTATCTGCTCCTTGTAAATGGGATAATGAGGGAATAACACACACCTAGCCATGGAACAGCTGAGCAGCCAATTGTCCCATTACTTTTGGTCACTTAAAAAGTGGGAGGCACATATACAAACTGTTGTAATTCATACATCTTTCACCTGATTTGGATGTAAATACCCTCAAATTAAAGCTGAAAGTCTGCAGTTAAAGCACATCTTGTTCGTTTCATTTCAAATCCATTGTGGTGGTGTATAGAGTCAAAAAGATTAGAATTGTGTCGATGTCCCAATATTTATGGACCTGACTGTATCTGTACTCATGGATTCTCTTCAAAATGCAAACTCACCTGAACAGGCAGTCTAGCAATGTCCTACTGTGATCCGCTGTTCAGATGTCATACACTAGGTCATGTCATTTTGGCTTAGGCTAGAATGACAGCGGGGAACAAGGCCAGAAAAAACCAAGCCAAACTAACAAAGTGTAATTCCACTTGGGGGGGGGGGGCACTTAAAATAGAACTAACTAGTGTTTTGTGAGTTACAGTAAGTCTTGCTTTATTGTATCAACCCAAGGTAATAAGACAGTCTATCAGACAGGAAGCGTTTAATACACTTTTTATCCATCACTAGAGCTTAAACAGTCCACAGGGATGTCTATGGATCTGTTACACAAAATAACAGTTTCTCACTTTGCAACTACTGTATATACTGTACTGTAAGCACCCTTCAAGGAACTATCTGTATCATAATACTACAAAATGTGTTAAAGTATAACTAAAGGCAAAGCTATTCTTTTTTTTTTAGATTTCGTAGGAGTAGAGAATAATTAGAACATCTTTTGGGTTTTATTGCTGTCTGTTCCTGTTAGGGAGATTTACCCTCTCTATGTGTCCTGAATAAAAAAAGACGATGTCAGCGCTCAGTGGGTAACATTAACCACTTGACGACCGCCTCACGCCGATGTACGTCGGCAAAGTGGCACGGACAGGCAAAATCACGTACAGGGTACGTGATTTGCCTTCCGCGGGTGGGGGGTCCGATCGGACCCCCCCACGGTGCCCGAGGCGGTCGTCTTTTGTCCAGCGGCGATCGGTGATGAGGGGGAGACCATCCGTTCGTGGCCCCCCCCTCGCGATCGCCGCCGGCCAATGAGAACACTCCTTTGCTGCTGTATGCTAAACAGCAGCAAAGGAAGTGATGTCATCTCCCCTCGGGTCGGTATTTTCCGTTCCGGCCCGAGGAGAGACGACATGTGAGTGAGTGCACAACACTACACACACACAGTAGAACATGCCAGGCACACAAAACACCCCGATCCCCCCCCCAATCGCCCCCCGATCCCCCCCCAATCACCCCCCCCCCCCCTGTCACAAACTGACACCAGCAGTTTTTTTTTTTTTTTTTTTTTTTTTCTGATTACTGCATAGTGTCAGTTTGTGACAGTTACTGTGTTGGGACAGTGAGTATTACCCCCCTTTAGGTCTAGGGTACCCCCCTAACCCCCCCTAATAAAGTTTTAACCCCTTGATCACCCCCTGTCACCAGTGTCGCTAAGCGATCATTTTTCTGATCGCTGTATTAGTGTCGCTGGTGACGCTAGTTAGTGAGGTAAATATTTAGGTTCGCCGTCAGCGTTTTATAGCGTCAGGGACCCCCATATACTACCTAATAAATGTTTTAACCCCTTGATTGCCCCCTAGTTAACCCTTTCACCACTGATCACCGTATAACCGTTACGGTTGACGCTGGTTAGTTCGTTTATTTTTTATAGTGTCAGGGCACCCGCCGTTTATTACCGAATAAAGGTTTAGCCCCCCGATCGCCCGGCGGTGATATGCGTCGCCCCAGGCAGCGTCAGATTAGCGCCAGTACCGCTAACACCCACGCATGCAGCATGCGCCTCCCTTAGTGGTATAGTATCTGATCGGATCAATATCTGATCCGATCAGATCTATACTAGCGTCCCCAGCAGTTTAGGGTTCCCAAAAACGCAGTGTTAGCGGGATCAGCCCAGATACCTGCTAGCACCTGCGTTTTGTGCCTCCGCCCAGCCCACCCAAGTGCAGTATCGATCGATCACTGTCACTTACAAGGCACTAAACGCATAACTGCAGCGTTCGCAGAGTCAGGCCTGATCCCTGCGATCGCTAACAGTTTTTTTGGTAGCATTTTGGTGAACTGGCAAGCGCCAGCCCCAGGCAGCGTCAGGTTAGCGCCAGTACCGCTAACACCCACGCACGCACCATACACCTCCCTTAGTGGTATAGTATCTGAACGGATCAATATCTGATCCGATCAGATCTATACTAGCGTCCCCAGCAGTTTAGGGTTCCCAAAAACGCAGTGTTAGCGGAATCAGCCCAGATACCTGCTAGCACCTGCGTTTTGCCCCTCCGCCCGGCCCAGCCCAGTATCGATCAATCACTGTCACTTACAAAACACTAAACGCATAACTGCAGCGTTCGCAGAGTCAGGCCTGATCCCTGCGATCGCTAACAGTTTTTTTGTAGCGTTTTGGTGAACTGGCAAGCACCAGCCCCAGGCAGCGTCAGATTAGCGCCAGTACCGCTAACACCCACGCACGCACTGTACACCTCCCTTAGTGGTATAGTATCTGATCGCATCAATATCTGATCCGATCAGATCTATACTAGCGTCACCAGCAGTTTAGGGTTCCCAAAAACGCAGTGTTAGCGGGATCAGCCCAGATACCTGCTAGCACCTGCGTTTTGCCCCTCCGCCCGGCCCGGCCCAGCCCACCCAAGTGCAGTATCGATCGATCACTGTCACTTACAAAACACTAAACGCATAATTGCAGCGTTCGCAGAGTCAGGCCTGATCCCTGCGATCGCTAACAGTTTTTTGGTAGCGTTTTGGTGAACTGGCAAGCGCCAGCGGCCTAGTACACCCCGGTCGTAGTCAAACCAGCACTGCAGTAACACGTGGTGACGTGGTGAGTCCCATAAGTGCAGTTCAAGCTGGTGAGGTGGCAAGCACAAGTAGTGTCCCACTGCCACCAAGAAGACAAACACAGGCCCGTCGTGCCCATAGTGCCCTTCCTGCTGCATTCGCCAATCCTAATTGGGAACCCACCGCTTCTGCAGCGCCCGTACTTCCCCCATTCACATCCCCAACCAAATGCAGTCGGCTGCATGAGAGGCATTTTCTTTATGTCCTCCCAAGTACCCCTACCCAACGAACCCCCCCAAAAAAGATGTCGTGTCTGCAGCAAGCGCGGATATAGGCGTGACACCCGCTATTATTGTCCCTCCTGTCCTGACAATCCTGGTCTTTGCATTGGTGAATGTTTTGAACGCTACCATTCACTAGTTGAGTATTAGCGTAGGGTACAGCATTGCACAGACTAGGCACACTTTCACAGGGTCTCCCAAGATGCCATCGCATTTTGAGAGACCCGAACCTGGAACCGGTTACCGTTATAAAAGTTAGTTACAAAAAAAGTGTAAAAAAAAAAAAAAATAAGAAATAAAAAAAAATAGTTGTTGTTTTATTGTTCTCTCTCTCTGTATTCTCTCTCTCTATTGTTCTGCTCTTTTTTACTGTATTCTATTCTGCAATGTTTTATTGTTATTGTTATTGTTATTGTTATTATGTTTTATCATGTTTGTTTTTCAGGTGTGTAATTATTTACACTTTACTGTGCTTTATTGTTAACCATTGTTAACCATTTTTTTGTCTTCAGGTACGCCATTCACGACTTTGAGTGGTTATACCAGAATGATGCCTGCAGGTTTAGGTATCATCTTGGTATCATTCTTTTCAGCCAGCGGTCGGCTTTCATGTAAAAGCAATCCTAGCGGCTAATTAGCCTCTAGACTGCTTTTACAAGCCGTGGGAGGGAATGCCCCCCCCCCACCGTCTTCCGTGTTTTTCTCTGGCTCTCCTGTCTCAACAGGGAACCTGAGAACGCAGCCGGTGATTCAGCCAGCTGACCATAGAGCTGATCAGAGACCAGAGTGGCTCCAAACATCTCTATGGCCTAAGAAACCGGAAGCTACGAGTATTTCATGACTTAGATTTCGCCGGATGTAAATAGCGCCATTGGGAAATTGGGGAAGCATTTTATCACACCGATCTTGGTGTGGTCAGATGCTTTGAGGGCAGAGGAGAGATCTAGGGTCTAATAGACCACAGTTTTTTCAAAAAAGAGTACCTGTCACTACCTATTGCTATCATAGGGGATATTTACATTCCCCGAGATAACAATAAAAATGATTAAAAAAAAAAAATATGAAAGGAACAGTTTAAAAGTAAGATTAAAAAAGCAAAAAAATAATAAAGAAAAAAAAAAAAAAAAAACACCCCTGTCGCCCCCTGCTCTCGCGCTAAGGCGAACGCAAGCGGCGGTCTGTCGTCAAATGTAAACAGCAATTGCACCATGCATGTGAGGTATCACCACGAAGGCCAGATCGAGTGCAGTAATTTTTCCAGTAGACCTCCTCTGTAAATCTAAAGTGGTAACCTGTAAAGGCTTTTGAAGGCTTTTAAACATGTATTTATTTTGTTGCCACTGCACGTTTGTGCGCAATTTTAAAGCATGTCATGTTTGGTATCCATGTACTCGGCCTAAGATCATCTTTTTTATTTCATCAAACATTTGGGCAATATAGCGTGTTTTAGTGCATTAAAATTAAAAAAAGTGTGTTTTTTCCCCAAAAAATGCGTTTGAAAAATCGCTGCGCAATTACTGTGTGAAAAAAAAAATGAAACACCCACCATTTTAATCTGTAGGGCATTTGCTTTAAAAAAATATATAATGTTTGGGGGTTCAAAGTAATTTTTTTGCAAAAAAAAAAAACTTTTTCATGTAAACAATAAGTGTCAGAAAGGGCTTTGTCTTCAAGTGGTTAGAAGAGTGGGTGATGTGTGACATAAGCTTCTAAATGTTGTGCATAAAATGCCAGGACAGTTCAAAACCCCCCCAAATGACCCCATTTTGGAAAGTAGACACCCCAAGCTATTTGCTGAGAGGCATGTCGAGTCCATGGAATATTTTATATTGCGACACAAGTTGCGGGAAAGAGACAAATTTTTTTTTTTTTTTTGCACAAAGTTGTCACTAAATGATATATTGCTCAAACATGCCATGGAAATATGTGAAATTACACCCCAAAATACATTCTGCTGCTTCTCCTGAGTACGGGGATACCACATGTGTGAGACTTTTTGGGAGCCTAGCCGCGTACGGGACCCCGAAAACCAAGCACCGCCTTCAGGCTTTCTAAGGGCGTGAATTTTTGATTTCACTCTTCACTGCCTATCACAGTTTCGGAGGCCATGGAATGCCCAGGTGGCACAAAACCCCCCCAAATGACCCCATTTTGGAAAGTAGACACCCCAAGCTATTTGCTGAGAGGTATAGTGAGTATTTTGCAGACCTCACTTTTTGTCACAAAGTTTTGAAAATTGAAAAAAGAAAAAAAAAAATGTTTTTTCTTGTCTTTCTTCATTTTCAAAAACAAATGAGAGCTGCAAAATACTCACCATGCCTTTCAGCAAATAGCTTGGGGTGTCTACTTTCCAAAATGGGGTCATTTGGGGGGGTTTTGTGCCACCTGGGCATTCCATGGCCTCCGAAACTGTGATAGGCAGTAAAGAGTGAAATCAAAAATTTTCACCCTTAGAAATCCTGAAGGCAGTGATTGGTTTTCGGGGTCCAGTACGTGGCTAGGCTCCCAAAAAGTCCCACACATGTGGTATCCCCATACTCAGGAGAAGCAGCTAAATGTATTTTGGGGTGCAATTCCACATATGCCCATGGCCTGTGTGAGCAATATATCATTTAGTGACAACTTTATGAAAAAAAAAAAAAAAAAAAAAAAAAAAGTGTCACTTTCCCGCAACTTGTGTCAAAATATAAAATATTCCATGGACTCAATATGCCTCTCAGCAAATAGCTTGGGGTGTCTACTTTCCAAAATGGGGTCATTTTGGGGGGTTTTGTGCCACCTGGGCATTCCATGGCCTCCGAAACTGTGATAGGCAGTGAAGAGTGAAAGCAAAAATTTACACCCTTAGAAATCCTGAAGGCGGTGATTGGTTTTCGGGGCCCCGTACGCGGCTAGGCTCCCAAAAAGTCCCCATACTCAGGAGAAGCAGCTAAATGTATGTTGGGGTGCAATTCCACATAGGCCCATGGCCTGTGTGAGCAATATATCATTTAGTGACGACTTTTTGTAAATATTTTTTTTTTTTTTTTTGTCATTTTTCAATCACTTGGGACAAAAAAAATAAATATTCAATGGGTTCAACATGCCTCTCAGCAATTTCCTTGGGGTGTCTACTTTCCAAAATGGGGTCATTTGGGGGAGTTTTGTACTGCCCTGCCATTTTAGCACCTCAAGAAATGACATAGGCAGTCATAAACTAAAAGCTGTGTAAATTCCAGAAAATGTACCCTAGTTTGTAGACGCTATAACTTTTGCGCAAACCAATAAATATACGCTTATTGACATTTTTTTTACCAAAGACATGTGGCCGAATACATTTTGGCCTAAATGTATGACTAAAATTTAGTTTATTGGATTTTTTTTATAACAAAAAGTAGAAAATATCATTTTTTTTCAAAATTTTCGGTCTTTTTCCGTTTATAGCGCAAAAAATAAAAACCGCAGAGGTGATCAAATACCATCAAAAGAAAGCTCTATTTGTGGGAAGAAAAGGACGCAAATTTCGTTTGGGTACAGCATTGCATGACCGCGCAATTAGCAGTTAAAGCGACGCAGTGCCAAATTGGAAAAAGACCTCTGGTCCTTAGGCAGCATAATGGTCCGGGGCTCAAGTGGTTAAGTGAAAGAAAATCCCAAATTTTGGGCTGGCACGAGAACAGGAATAGACGGGAAATCTTCCAATGGGGACACTGGTGTGGTGACACGTTGGAGGGATTTATTCTCACTTTCTGTTTTGGATATGGGACAGAAAGTAAAAGGAAGTCTCTCCAGTGGGACACAGATGGCAAAAAATATCTGACAGGGGTAATAACCTTACTCTATCCAAAACAAAAAAAGTTTTGCATTTAGTTCTACTTTAAAGTCCAAAGGGGTAAATACTAATTAGCAACAGTATATCTAGTGATGTAAGCCTCTTCCAGCTGTAATGTTTTTAGCAATAAACTTGGAGGTACACTTTTACAAATCTGTCCTAGACTTATTAGACAAGCTTTACCAGCCTTATTTCTTTTTTTTAACCTTTAATGCCTACATGTGTTGACAAAGTATCCTTTAGACAGAAATGACTTTAAATTGCTATGCAGCATAGCTCTTTGGCTGTCAGAAGACTTTATAGTCGATGAGAAGCCATGCGTACATTCATCCGCACTATCTGGTGCCTTGTGAAAGTTTTCTGACATTTAATCAGATCTCGCCGGATACTTGAGTTGCAAATAGAGACTCTGAATTATTCACTGGCAGATACCAATCAGATGCTCTATGGAACTCTCTACGTCTCAAATAAATATTGTCTGGGCATCAGCAGATAAATAGAATGCAGGGGGATGTATCTGATAAAACAATTTCAAAACCCATCCTGGAAGTTCAGCTGAGGGGATATCTAATCATTATGTGCCTCTGTTTATCACATGGAATGTGAAGGCCACAGGAAACCAGCTGCCAGTTATTCTGATGAATAAGATGAGCACGGAAAACAATCTTGTGGCAGTTTGGCTGACCTCTGTTAAGGTAAAATATGTAATTGTAATCTGTAAATTGGCTCATGCTATTCAGGAATCACTGCAGGTGTGCTAAACAAAAGTCCCTTCAATACATCTTTACATGTAGTTCTATGTGAGCAACACTATTAGGACTGCCCATAAATTTTTGGCTGCTCTATAGCAGAATGCTGTTTAGCTGATTGGCTTGGGAAGGGACAGGACAGGGTAGGGAAGAGGGATGGTGCAGGACATAGTCATCCTGTAAAATAATGGATGGACCAAATATAAAATACAAGAAATAACTTCTCAGCACTCTGCCATATTAACCAGTAAAAAAAAAGGTTGAATTAAACTTCTTTCTAAGAATAACAAAAGCAATGTCATGGCAATCTAAGGGTTAAAACTAGCTTAGAGTAAAAACGGGAGGGAGGGGGAATGATTTTCCCCAGGGACTTTTAAGGTGCTGTCAAAAACTATAGTCAAAAAGTTCAAAAAATCTGTACACTCATATTAGGTAAAATTATTATTTATTAAATCAAGATTAAAATATCTGTGCCTCACATAGAAAATGAGACATGATTATAAAACACTTTGACATAGACAATTTCACCCAAAATACATTCACATTGAGCAATGCACCATAAAGCAACTACTTAGAGAAGCCATGACAATCTGCCGCTCGACATGTTTCGCTCTAAAACGAGCTTCTTCAGGAGTTTGTAGGCAATGATTGTGGTGAGCTCTGGATGATAGGAAAATAAACAATAATCAATACACGATTTCAACATATATAGAGTACACCTCATGAAATAGGGTTTAATTTAACAAGATAGAGGTTAGTACAGAATATTGAGATACTGTATATAAATTCAACAGTTTTGCCAAATATCTGTTACAAAGTTTAAGTGTTACAAAATTTAAGTTCTCTGCTTTTTTTCTCTCCTCCCAGGTCATTTGTTATGTTCAGTATTGTGAAATTCTGAATAGATTTGGCATCATAGGTAGTTATGAGCCATAAAATGAATAGAAATAGTTGTAATGTGACCACATGTTCTGTATATTTTACATTTGATGTCATTGTAATTCTACTTAGCTGTTGTTATATGCACCTTGCAGGCTGTGGTTGCAAACCTACACCTAGGAAGGGTGTTTTCATCATTTTTGATACTACGTATTAATCGTACGGTTATGAACACTCTCATACTGGGACTGTCTCTGCCAATCAAGACCACACGGACGCCCGGGGCACCCATTAGTGGAGGCTGAACCAATCGCCTCCTTGATGGTGGCCCTTTAAACTGGGTCCGGCTATACCATGGTGGGGGTTTCCGATACTCTATCATAAGGCGTATGAGCCTCTATTTAACAAATCCAGGGGAACATATTGTTAATATAGTAAGAACATTTAAAGGTAAGCATAAGGCTACAAACCATCACTTTTTTTACCTCTTTCTTTCCCTTAGTCAAGATGGCGCCTTTGGCGCCGGTGACGCCTTTACAGGCTTTGACATGCGCACTAAGCCCCAGAAAACGTAGCTGACGTCAGTATGACGCCGCTACGTCTTTCCCCGTCGTGACGTAGCCGGCTCCTAACGAGCGTCCGCATCCCGGCGGCGAGGCCAGACGCCGCCGCGATGGGGGCATATAAAGGCGGCTGTGTACCGCCTACAGTTCTGCTACCGGCGTCGCCCCACAGAGGCAGCGTGAAGCTCCCTCAAGCCTTTCTGCCGGATTATCGATTTCCAAGTAAGTTCTTTTTCTGCAGCCGCAGTACAAACTGGGCTGCACCTTTTGAATTCTAATGGCCCTTTTTATTGTACTCCATCTTTCATTTAGAAAGCAGTGTTGATGCTGATCGTTCCCTCCACTTTACCCCATTGTGTGATCACCACTGACTAGTCTACCAGACCATGGTGTTATTCCTACCTATTTAACATGCATCTGCTGAGAGACCTTCTGGTTTAAGGCATGGATCCATGATTGGTTCTACTGAAGGTAATACACTCCTCTAGACCAAACAGGAAAGAAATAAATGGGATGCGATCCCCTTGTTCTAATTTCTCAAATATAATCTGCTTTTTAAAGGGCCGTTTTAAAACTTTGTATTCCTCTGTGGTCACAGCATGGCAGCGCTGTCCCTTTTTGTATGAGAGCGTACCGGTTCGATATTGATTTAATTCTGTTGAAGTACCTATTCTACATTGATGCACTACAGCCTGGTAAGATGTGCAAACTTAAATTTTGCAACACTTAAACTTTGTAACAGATATTTGGCAAAACTGTTGAATTTATATACAGTATCTCAATATTCTGTACTAACCTCTATCTTGTTAAATTAAACCCTATTTCATGAGGTGTACTCTATATATGTTGAAATTGTGTATTGATTATTGTTTATTTTCCTATCATCCAGAGCTCACCACAATCATTGCCTACAAACTCCTGAAGAAGCTCGTTTTAGAGCGAAACATGTCGAGCGGCAGATTGTCATGGCTTCTCTAAGTAGTTGCTTTATGGTGCATTGCTCAATGTGAATGTATTTTGGGTGAAATTGTCTATGTCAAAGTGTTTTATAATCATGTCTCATTTTCTATGTGAGGCACAGATATTTTAATCTTGATTTAATAAATAATAATTTTACCTAATATGAGTGTACAGATTTTTTGAACTTTTTGACTATAGTTTTTGACAGCACCTTAAAAGTCCCTGGGGAAAATCATTCCCCCTCCCTCCCGTTTTTTCCAGTCTTTAATCATGGGATGCGGTGCTTTCAGTTGACTATCTTTGTCCTTCCCAAATTCTAGCTTAGAGTGATGCCGCGTACACACGAGCGGACATTACGGCGGACTTTGCCCGGCGGACTTTTCGACGTACTTTCCGACGGACTTTGTGAATGAACGGACTTGCCTACACACAATCCACCAAAGTCCGTCGAATTCGTACGTGATGACGTACGACCGGACTAAAACAAGGAAGTTCATAGCCAGTAGCCAATAGCTGCCCTAGCGTGGCTTTTTGTCCGTCGAACTAGCATACAGACGGCGGACTTTTCGACCGGACTCGATTTCAACGGATAAATTTAAAACAAGTTTCAAATCTAATTCCGTCGAACTTTTGAGAAAACAAAGTCCGCTGGAGCCCACACACATCGAATTGTCCGACGAAATCCAGTCCGCCGGGCAAAGTCCGCCGTAATGTCCGCTCGTGTGTACGCGGCATAAGTCTTTTATATATTAAAGTGTGATTACTGGGGAAAAGTAGATTGAGGAAATTTTCAGAGAAAATGTACTTACAGGTTCCTACTGTTGAATCTCAGTGTATAAAAACATATGTGAAAGAATAAGAGATGGGGGCATTTGGTTCAAAAGTGGCACTGTCCATTCTAATGAAAGACTGTTGATAGTGGCACATTCCTACCCCCTCCCTCCTGAAGCATGCCTGAGCCCTCCTGACTTTGACATTAGTGGAAGCATAAGCAGATCTTCACAGACATCCCACAATATAATGCCCTGTACTCTCAGGCAGGATATAATCCACCTATAAGAACATATCTATGAACAGGCCTGCTGGACCCACATTCTACAATGCAATGCTCTGTGTCTGGTGACCTCAGGTAGCTATAATTCCCCTTGGAAAAAAAAACGTGTTTGCTCGGGCCTGCTGGAGCCATGTTGATGCCTTTTCTCCCCTGAAATTGTTCTCTTACATTTTAGTACTTAACAAAGATACATTTTGAGCTTAATTTTTCAGGAAACACCAGCTGTGAACGATCAAAATAAATCTACGGTCTTCTTACAATCTGTCCCTAAAGTATAGCCGGAGAAATTCTTTAAAAGCAAGACCTCCTCCTATATTTCAATTAAAATTAATTTCCTGTGAAATTCTCTATGTCCTAGGGCGATCATAAGAATGAAAGCTATGTGTGATGTAAAAAGGGTGCTGCTGTCACCATCGCTGAATTAGAAGGTTCAAATGTAATGGTGTCCAGTCACGTACAATGAAGTCCCATTTGATCTCGCTCTGCTCAGCTTAATGTCTTTTAATAGCTATTGTACAGATGGTCAGTGTGATACTTGGTGGGTAATAAAATGTGCCAGGTTTGAGACGGGTAATTATTTGGACAACTGCTGAGGCGATAGGATAAAAGCATCAGATTTTCATTTGGGAACTTGTCTTTGGAGGACAATTTATTTTTGTTTCTCAAGTGCAAATATCACAAAATGTAAGATTTTAATGGATGTTTTAATTTTCAACAACAATACAATTATTATAGTTAGTATTACATTATTTGTATAGTGCAACAATATTCCACTGTGCTTTGTTCATTTTGTAAAACAATTGACAGATAATAAAACAGACAACCCTTGGATACAAATAGCATCCAGCACCTCTGATGTTTCCACCATGACAGGCTTATGCCGCGTACACACGATCGGAATTTTCATCGGAAAAACCTTGGATGGTTTTTCCGACTGAATTCCGCTCAAGCTTGGCTCGCATACACACAGTCACACAAAAGTTCTCTGAACTTTCGACCGTCAAGAACGTGGTGACGTACAACATGTACGACGGCACTAGAAAAGGGAAGTTCCATATGAAGCGCGCCACCCTTGGGGTTCCTTCTGCTAATCTCGTGTTAGTAAAGGTTTGGTGAGAGACGATTCGCGCTTTTCAGCCTCATGCTTTTCAGATCGTTACTGTTCTTCAGTTTGTGCTTGTGGGTTCGTATCTGTGCGTGTAGTCAGGTCGCATCTGGGTTTCAGTGCGTATTATTATAGTACGTATTTGTTTTGCAGTGCGTTCTTGTCTGCTCGTTTCTGATTTTCAGGTTGCTCTTCTCAGGCCTTTCTGTTTTTCATTGCTTTCTGTTAATTGGTTCTGACCAGCCGACCGTTTTGAAGCCATGTTGCGATTACGTACTCGTCGTAGAGTTTGTGTTGTGCGGGGGGTTGGTGTTGGGTTCCTGCTTTGACCCAAGCCCAGTCCATGAACAGGGTGGGGAGGGGTTCATGGACCAAGAATTGGTTGCTCCAGTGTGACCAATTCTGTTATATGCCTTTATTGCAGGAGATCCAGGAGAATAATCCTGATGATTTCAGGAATTATCTCCGGATGACTGACCCCATTTTTCACTGTCTGTTGGCTTTGCTGTCCGCTTATATTATGAAGTAGGACACCTGCATGCGGCAGGCCATCACTCCTGAACAGATGCTCATCGCCACGTTGCGGTACTTAGCGACAGGGAGAAGTCTGCAGGACCTCAAGTTCTCAACAGGCATCTCCCCCCAGGCTTTGGGGATCATTATTCCTGAGACCTGTTCTGCCATTATACAGGTCTTGCAGAAGAACTACAGTATATTAAGGTAAGTTTTCTCCTTTAACATCACATTCTATGAATTTAATGTTTGCTAATGTATTGTATTGCCTTCATCATTCCCTAATTACCATGATTGTAATATGCTGTGAATGTCCCCTTTGTCCTCATGCATGCTGTAAGCTTTTAATGCTCCTTTTTTGTCCTTCATGCATATTTGCCTTCACTAACCTCCCCAGCATGCTATTCTGGGCCCATACACACCTAGCCTAGTCACTTAACAATATATTTTGTCAGCTCCATAGTAGTGCTTTACCCTAAACACCCCTAAACCCTAAAATGTGTACAAATATTATTGTTGTTCTTAAATTCAGGCAGCATGTCAAAATCTTTTTTTTTTGGGTCCCAAACTCATCTAGAACCCCCCCTAAAACTTTTACAATGGGCCATCAGAGGGGGTGAGGAATCTGATAAGTGTATCTTGTCGTTTTGTCTTTAAATACTCCTTAAAATAAATGTTTCACTGATGTTGGCCAAGAATGTTTGTGTCTAATCTGCTTGCAATGTTATGTGCAAAAGTAGTAATTTTATTTTTTCTGGTTTGACTCCACAGTTTCCTTCAATGCCACAGGAATTGCAGACTGTGGCCTCCCAGTTTGCCGAGCGGTGGGACTTTCCCAACTGGGGAGGGGCAATCGATGGGAAACATGTCCACATCGTCCCACCACCCCACTCGGGGTCGTACTATTTTAACTATAAATAGTATCATGTTTTTTCATAGTATTTTCATAGTATCGTGTTGATGGTGGTGGTGTCAGCGATATATGAGTTTTTATATGTGGACGTGGGGAAGAATGGCCGGATGTTGGATGGTGGAGTCTTTGCCCAGACCGAGTTCTACCGACGTCTCCAGAGTGGTGGCTTGGGATTGCCACCTGCTGAAGAGATCGTGGAAGGACACCCATTTGTGTTTGTCGCAGATGAAGCATTTGGTCTGGGTGAACATCTAATGGGGCCATTCCCCCAGAGGAACCTCACCCCGGAGAAGAGAGTTTTTAATTACCGGCTGGCCAGAGCCAGAAGAGTGGTGGAGAATGCGTTTGGTATAATGGCCAGCCGGTTGCGCCTATTCCTTATCAACATGGCAAAGTATAAACTGAATCACATAGTACTAGCATGCTGTATTCTACATAATTATTTGAGAAATGCTCCATCGTATTATTAGTGGGCGAATGAAAGATGTTTACTACGAGTGATTACTGTGCCCACGAGCCTGAAAGTTGCCATTTAAAAATGTACAACAGTAAAGAAAAGCACATGGAGTAGCATGCAAGTAATAATAATAATAGGAACACACGACAATGACTTACTTTTTAGAAGCAGTTTCTTGATCCTTCTGTACTGATCCTGCTCCCTCAATTTCAAGTCTGACCAGCGTTTCCTCAATTGCTCCTTGGATCGCCGTACCCCAAAATTCCTGTGCAGACTTCTCACAACTTTAGACATGATCTTGGCCTTTCTCATCTCACATTTGGGTTTAGGTAAGGTCCATACTTCCCATCATAGTCGGCCCTCTTCAAGATGTCCACCATCTCCACCATCTCTACAAAGGACATGTTTGAGGCCTTATATCTCTTCCAGGATCGGGACGTTTCTGGCTCCGGGCTTTCCTCGTCGTTACTGGAATTCCGCACCTGCTGTGTCTCCGCCATATCCTCTCCCACTGTACCGAAAGAGAAGGGGCGGGGAATATTCTAGAAAGAACGTCAGGGGCGGGTGACGCAGGCAGAATTTCACGCATGCGCAGTGTATATAAAGCGTAACGCGTATGCGTCAGACGTATGATCTGTGAGTGGAGGAAGTGCCAATTGTAAGAACGAAGGTAACATTTTACCTTGGGGCATCAGTGGCCTATACTACTTCTAGATTGAGGCCTATATTGTGATAAGATTATGAGAGTTTAGCCTGACATTAGTATTTTTCTCTTGTTTTTTGTCTTGCAGAAATAATGAATCCGTTCAAAAAACCTAAGTTTATGAGCCAGTTTATCGATAGGTACAGGGAGCTGCCCAGTTTGTGGCAAGTCAAACATAATTTATATCATAACAGACCAGCTAGGAAGGCAGCGCTGGAGAAACTGCTAGAATTTGTGAAGACGGAGGTCCCCAACGCAGACAGCGATTTTTTGGACAGGAAATTTGGTAGCTTGAAGAACACATACAAGAAGGAGCGTAATAAGATCCTGGCATCCCAGAGATCAGGAGCAGCAGCAGAGGACGTGTGTGTACCCAGTCTGTGGTACTACAACAAAATGCGTTTTCTGGAAGACCAGACTGAAGTGAGGTCATCACTTTCCACACTTCCTTCCCCCCCAGCTGAGGCTTCCGAGGACCAACCTGGGCCTTCCATCCAGGAAGAAGTGGAGGAGCCCAGCTTGAGCTTTCTACATATTTCTTGTCCTAAAATTAATTATTATTATTATACAAGATTTATATAGTGCCAACAGTTTACGCAGCGCTTTACAATGTATAAGGGGACAACACAATTACAGTACAGTTCAATACAAAAGGTACAGGAGGGCCCTGCTCGTAGAGCTTACATTCTAAAGGGAGGGGGTGGTGGTACAAAAGGTAATAGCTGCAAAGAATGATTTGATGGGGGTGGCTCAGTGACAGTTATGTGGGTGTGGAATAGGCTTCCCTGAATAAATGAGTTTTCAGGGATCTCCTAAAGGTTAATGTTAAAATTAATAATGTTAACTAGATGTTATTATTGAGAAGAAATTAATGATTGAACAAAAACTGTTTTACATATCAATAGACAGACCAGAATGAAAAATGCTGGGGTCAGAATAATAGTCTTTTCTATTTATTAACATTCAATTTGCAACAGTCATGAGCTGAAAATTGTGTGTGATTGATGAAGCAAAAACTAAAACTATGTCCCTTTTTCATACACAGGAAAGCCTCAGCCAGGATGAGGGTCTGGAATGTGGGAGCCAGGAGGTGCCAGGGGGAAGTGGCAGCCAGGAGGTGGCTGGGCCCAGTGGACTGACCCAATCCCAGGTCCCTCCCCTCCGCCTTCCACCCAAAAGGCCCAGGAAGGGCAGGAACGTGGAGGAGGCAGCACTTGCCCTTATTTGGGATGCTCATGCGACCCTGAGAGACCCCCCCAGCATTCAAGAAGGCTATGGCTGCATAGTAGCAGCGAAAATGCAGGAAATGGAGGAGGGCCAACGCCTCATCTGTGGGATCATCATTTTCCTGACCCTAAATAAGGGGTTGAGTGGCCAACTGACAGAAAATATACACCTTTCTGAGTTCGTCCATCCTCCACCTCCTCCTCCTCCTCCACCCCCTCCACCACCTGCCACAACTCGACAAACAAAGCCACAGCATGCAGGGAAGAGTGCAATTAAGACAAGAAAGTAATGGCCTGGTCTGACAGAAGATGCAGGCTGTTGTAGTACCACAGCTTAGGGACATATATGTGATCTGCTGCTGTTCCTGATCTCTCGGAGTCCAAGACCAGATTGTGCTCCCTATTGTATGGATTCCTCAGGCTACCAACTTTCTTTTTCAAATAGTTGATATGTGCCCTGGGGTCCAAAGGCTTCACAAATTTCTGCAGTTTCTCCAGCCTTGCCTTCCCTCTTTCTTTTGTTATGACCCAGAATAAATGGTAATTTTGTGTTTTTATTAAAAAAGGACAGTTTGTTTGTGAGTAGGCAGGTACATTTCAAAAATACAATGTCAAATTAACAAGGGACACCAACCTCCTTGAGGTTAAAAAATACAAGATAATAATGTTGATGATAATAATATAATAATAATAATAATAATAATAATAATGTTGTTGTGGTAACTTGACACACAAAAAAAAAAAAATTATGGAGATCACTAGAATGAGATTTTGATTTAAATAAAAAAAGAAAAAAAAATCACTATAAAAAATTATTTTAAACATTATTATGGAGATCTGGCTTTAAAAAATAAAAATATTATTAAGGAGATCAGAAGAAATAATAAAGAAATAAGTTTGTCAGAACTCTGTGTGAATATCAGCAGCAAAACAACTTCATTCTTCTAGCATTAGAAAGAACAAAAGATCCAAAATTTTACAGCGTGACAAAATGTGCTATCTCCATTATGAACGCTAGTTTTACCAGACCGAGCGCTTCCGTCTCGTACTTAATTCTGAGCATGCGTTTTTTTGGCGCGTCGGAATTGCATACAGACGAACGGAATTTCTGATAGGAACTTTTTTAGACGGAAAAATAGAGAACCTGCTCTCAATCTTTTGCTGGCAGATATTCCGCCAGCAAAAGTGCAATGGAGCATACACACGGTCGGAATTTCCGACCAAAAGCTCACATTGGACTTTTGCTGGCGGAATTTCCGATTGTGTGTACGCAGCATAATCGTGCTTCCCCAGCAGATCCAATGCTTTTTGCAGTGGGTGCCTGGGGTGGCCAGAAGACTGCATGCAATATTCAGATTGCTGTATCCTATCTGTTGACATTTGATGGGTGGAGTCACAGCAGGAAAAGCACTCAGGGTGCCGAAATCTAGTAAGTCATGATATTTACTATTTATCCAATGAGAAAGCAAAAGGCTGAGTGTGAGTCTGAAGAATTACAGGCACTGAAAAGAGTTGTGCCCCTCCTATGTAATGCAGCTAAATAACACAGAAGAGAAGCATGTACCACAATAGTATGTACTCTTCTTGAAAGCCCAATACGAATTTTGCCCCCAGTTCTCTCATTGGCCCCTGGATCACCCCCAATATATCTTTTATATATTTTTTAAAAGTATTTATTTTTTCTACTGGCCAGTCACATAATACACAGGATCCTCCTCCTCTTTTCTCCTTCTCAATGCATCATTGTACAATGAATTCAGTGTCCCTGGGTGACCCCCTCAGGGGACAGATCTAGGAAACCCGGCACTTCCACAAAGATAAATAACACTAACACTTTATAAAAAAAATGCTGTGTAAATGTCTCAAGAATTTGCTTAGCTATCAAGAATAATGCCCATAATTTGACAAATATATTTATTTCTTAGGATAGACAGTGTCATCTACTGGCAATAATGTGGCATTTTCCTGCAATACCAAAATCATAAAAAAATACTGCATTATGGCCATGAGATAGAACTCATGATCATACTAAACGTGATGGCTGTTCCAATGATTGAGACATTTGCATAGTTTGTCTTTAATAAACAGGCCCCTAGGTGTCATTTAACACAGGAGAGAACCAGTGCTGGTGCTGCAGTGGTGAGTCTGTGGGGGGCAGCACCAGAGAGGAGGCGAGCACTGAACTAAGCCATTTTTTAATTGTTGATGCAGCAGAGCTACTAACATATAAAATACAATTATAAGCTGGAACAGGGCTTTATTTTACAAAGGGCTGATAAAACAGGTGTCTGTACGTATTCTTTAAAATTTAGCTTACATAGTTGTAATCACCTTTTAATTGACTACTGTTTGCAGTTGTACATACAGATTCCATATGGGAAAATTTAAAATGTAAAATTTCTCATTGGGCACAATTCTTTAGGAACCTGCAGAGTCATGTAAAACAAGTTAAAGAGTAACTCCACTTTTATTGAGAAAAAATAATCCCCTCTGGGTGTTCTATACACATTGCAAGGATTTTAACAAACTTTGTTGCAGATTCCTAACTTTTGCTATTCTGAATAAGTCACTGTTTGTCTGTGTCTATGTGAAAAGTGAATCTAATGGGAGTTGTTTCATAATTATCAATTAGCTGTTGCACTTTCAGGGCTCTAATGAGGAAAATTGCACTGTTTGCATCCCTTTAGAGGTTATTTCCTATTGGAAGTATCTCACCAAAAATGAAATTTTTGTTGCAGGGGATGCCAAAAATCTGACTTGTATCTTAGTGTAGACTTCTGGGAAAATCAGTGAGACAATCACACAAGCAGGAAACTGCTCCCAGCTCTACTGCCTGTAGGAACTACCAGCCCTCCTGGCTGCTTCTCCACCAGCTCACCTGGCTGCTCCAAAGATCTTCCAGGGCAAGGGGAAGGAAGGGTTAAGCATAACTGAAAGTCTTGCTACATGTGGCAGTCTCTCCCCTTGTGAAACCCCCGGGTGTGCTGAAGTACTCACTCTGTCCTCTTTGCTCCCTGTTGCTCCTCAGGCAAGCTTCCTTTCAAACTGTACTGCTGCCAGTATCTTCCCAAACCAGCCTGGAGGCAAAGCCCCCCCCCCCGATGCAGGGGTCCCTCTTACGCATCTGACAGACTCCTCAGTACTCCATCTTCCACCCAGCCAACTGCTGGCATGGCTCCTCCATATTTAAGGACTGACCTTGCCAAAGCATTCTGCCTGGGGATTGGCCAAGTTCCCTCAAGTATCCCTCAAGTATGCAGATCAGTCCTCCAAAAAGTGTTTTAACGTTGTAATCATCCTGAAATTACAGTTGGAGTCTCTTAAGAGTGCAGTTTAGATATAAGGAAGACCTTGCAGATTTGTTTTTTAATACCACTTGACCTCTGGAGAATTTACCCCTCTTCATGACCAGGGCCATTGTTTGCAATACGGCATCTGCGTTAATTTAACTGACAATTGTGTGTTCATGCAAAGCTGTACCCAAATAAAATGTATGTCCTTTTTCTCCACAAATAGAGCTTTCTTTTGGTGGTATTTGATCACCTCTGCGTTTTTTATTTTTTGTGCTATAAACAAAAAAAGACAATTTTTTTTTTGGTATAATACATATCCAATAAAAAAAATGTTAAAATCTAATTTATTCATCAATTTAGGCCAATATGTATTCTGTATTGTTCCCTGCTTTGCAGGGACACAAATTCCATCACTTCCTCCTCCCTGTCAGAATGGCGATCTGCCTTGCTTACATAGGCAGATTGCAGTCATATGTATTTTCCTCACGATTGGCAGGTACCGGTGGACATCAAGTCCACAGTACCCACGGATCAGCTTCCACTGTGTGTAATCACAGCGGGAGCGAGCCACCAGCGGCTCATATGCGCACCCCCTACCTGGGAGTGTTGGATCACATATATATGTGATCTGGCGCACAGGTACCGCCCTGCAGCAAAACTGCTTAATGGATGTAAACCCAAAGTCATCCTTTCTAAACTCCTGCCATAGGGGTTATCTATAAGGATATACATGCCTCTTGCATGTATCCTTACCTGTCAAATGTCTCCCCTCTGTCTGTTATTAGACCCGAAAAACTGCATATTCTGTGGGTGGGTCTGTTGTCTGGAGCTCGGTGGGTGGAGTCGTGATGTCAGTAGACTCCCCGCCCACCTCTACACTCCCCTTGTCAATATGCATTTTCTCCTGTGTATTTCTTACACTGAACTTCTGCTATGATCTCTAACATCCAGTGAAAAGACAGGAAAGTAACCACATGACTTCAGCATGCCAAATCATGGTGAGGTGTGTAACAGCCAATCCTTGCAGAGCTGCTGAAGAAAAGAATGGAGGAGGGAATTAAAAAGTAATGCCTGTGTCTTAGGCTAGTGCATAAGATGTTAATCACCTGTCACTCACAGCAAGGGGGAGGATTTGACAAAGTTTTTCTCACTTTGTCAAGATTTTTCTCACTGAACAATAAAAGAGGATTGCTCAGAGATGGATTAACTCTGTGTGGCAAGACTGGGCTCAAATGATAGGAAATCTTATACTCTACAGTATGATAAAAAAAAATTCGGGTTTACATCCACTTTGAAGGGCGGACGGGAAGTGGTTAAAGTGCAGCTGAATCTTGGTAAACTAGTTCCTTAACCTCCCTGGCGTTATGATTATTTCCGATTTTTGGTGCTGAAAGCAGTACCCTTATTTTGCATGGAAATTTGGCGTTTTATATTGTAGGCCTGTAATTCTTAGGAATAACACACTTAAATCTGTCCAAACAAGAGTCTAGTAGAACAGCCCGGGTATGATAAAGTTTGAAACACTAAATCATAAATTATAATATAATAAATAACTATAAATAATTATAGGAAATAATAATATAATAAAAATGATTCAATAATGTAATCAAATCAAAAACACTGAAATTTGCTCAGTTGCAGAATTGTCGCTGTCATTACTTTTCAGTGTTTGATGATGGATTTTCCCAAAAATCACTATCGCTCAATTCTGCAAGTCATTCTAATTTATTATCGCTGTTTTCTAGCTGGTCTAAAACCTCTTTTGATGTAAAGGGACGGTTTTGGTTGTTATGGACAATCTCCAGTTTCCAGGCAAAAAGGACAGTTTTTACAATATAAAACTACATGCAGGACACTGGGCAAACCACTAGGGAAAAAAGGGAGTTGAAATAAATTGATACAGTAATGTAATCTGTAAGATTACAGTGTACTGTATATGTATTGTGTGTTTTACTTTTGAGTTCGGCGCCATTCTCCGTCCCCGTGCGTCGCAACGCTCGCAGGAACGGAGCCCGGGCACTGTGATAGATCGAGCGGAGGACGGCTTGCTCACACTGCGGGGAGACATCGCAGGATACAGGGGACTAGGTAAGTAAGCTCTTCCTGGATCCTGCGATGCGATCCTGAGTCTGGCTCGGGGGGGGGGGGGTTACCACTTTTGGTACTGAAAATCCACCCCGAGCCAGACTCGGGAATACCGCCAGGGAGGTTAAAAAGGAATTTCGGTCTTTGTAGCTGTTGTTTTTTTGTTGTAGCTGCTGAATTTTAATAAAGTTTTTGTAGCTGCTGACTTTTAGTAAAGAGACACTTACCAGCCCAGGGATCCAGCGCTGTCCTCACCTGGGCCATTTCTTTGCTGACCTCCCACTTCCAAGGTAGTGGTACCAGGGACCTGAAGACCAGCTTCACACTACGCATGCATGAGATGCAATGGGCTTACTTAATTAATAATGGGGGGGGGGGTCAGACCTTCCACTCTGCTTACATAGGTGAGCAGGGCAGAAGTGGGAGTGGGTACCTGTCAAATAATAGGTACCTGCTCCCCAAAAAAAGTTTCATATAATGAAGAAGGGGGGGGATGAGCAGAACACATTTTAGGCAAATTTCTGCTGTAAAGCAGTAGAGGGCACCTTCATATACTGCAGTTATCCTAAGGCTCGGTTCACACTGGGGCGACTTGGGATCCGACTTGTACGCCCTCAAGTCGCCCCAAGTCGCCCCAGAAATAGATTCAATGGGAGTGAACGCTAGCGTCTTAATAGACGCAACTGAAGTCGCTCCGACTTCAGAGCGTACTCCCTGTACTACTTTGATCCGACTTGGTAGGCGACCTGTACCATAGAAATCAATGGAAGTCGCCTCCAAGTCGGATCTCTCTGTAAAGTCAAGCGACTTTGCAGGGAAAACCCCTCCCTCCCCCCCTCCCTCCCAGAGAGCTGATTGCCCTGTGATTGGCCACAGGCGAAGTCACCTGTCATGGAGGCGACTTCAAGTCGCCTTGTAATTTGCTGAAGTCGCGCTGAAGTCGTGTTGCCCCAGTGTGAACCGACCATTAGGGCTCGAACCCCCAAAACCCAAACTCTTTTAGGAAAATATATAAAGTTTAGACTTCATCTGAGAGGATAATGGAGTTGATTTACTAAAAGAAAACCCATTGTGCACTACAAGTGCACTGCAAGTGCACGTGGAAGTGCACTTGTAGGTGCAGTCACTGTAGATCTGAAGGGAAGATCTGAAATGAGGGGAAGCTCTGCTGATTTTATCATCCAATCATGTACAAGCAAAAAAAAAATTATTTTCCTTGCATGTTCCCCTCAGATCTACAGCGACTGCACTTCCTTGCAATGCACTTGTGGTGCAAAGTGGATTTGCCTTAGTAAATAAACCCCAATGCCTTGACCCACCACCAAAATCACCGCCACCTCCCTACCAACCCTCTTGGCTAGAACTATTCAGGTGACAGTTTCTAGTAACATATTGCGAAAGATGGGATTTATGAGGCAAAACTATTAATAAATATACTTTCTTTATTCAATTAACAAAATATATACTAATATGCCATACAATATTCCATACAATAGATCCACGATACAATCTTATTCATCGGTTTTACCAAAACATTTTGTAAAGGTGATATACATGTATACTGGGCTTTTGTGGCCCCCAAAAATACGTTACTAGAAATTTATAATACAGGGGTGTGGCCCTTTACAATTAATTTAGGATCATTCAGGTGCCAGCATGCCAAGGCTACATTGACTATGGTTTATTGTAGACATCAATAATCCAGCTTGAGAATTAAATGTTTACAGCGTATTGCCTCTGATCCAGAAGGCAATTTTCTTTCCAAGTTAAGGCAGCATTACAAAGATCAATAGTCTTCATTTTACACAACAGCCAGCTGCATCAAACCTGTAACAATTCCATCCACTATAATACCGTTGTACAACTTTGTATTGGCTTCCTCATAGAGAAGATGCACATCTGTACAACAACACATAAAACCATGCTGACTGTTACTGCTAAATGAAATACATTCCTAAAAAGCAGCAGTATATCTTGTAACTACTAAAGTCAAATATACAGGTCCACAAGGCTCGATCGGTCACTTAAAGTAAACCTGTGTTCGGCTCATGCTAGACACAAAATTGGGTTCATTTTCTAGCAGACACAATAAACATTTTGGCATCACCTGCTCTGGTTACCCAAACTGTAGAGGAACACAAAAGACCCTGTTGGCATACTAAAATAATAAACAAAAAGAATGAAAGGGACTTTTGAGGTGGCTGACATTTCCGTGTCTTGATCGCCAGCTGCTGTCACTGGCCAGGCCAAGATGATATCATGCGTGGGAGTTCCGTCAGATTCGGCATTGCCGAACCTGTGCAGTGAGCATCGCTTGCGCGGCTTACAGTACAGGGACAGACAGGCAGGTAAGTAGCTTTAATGCAATAGAGACATAGCATGTCTCTTCTGCATTAGAAATCCTGCCTGTACGCCAATTTTCATTCCTAGCCTAAAGTTCCACTTTAACCACTTAAGGGCCGAGCCTCTTTCTGAGATTTGTTGTTTACAAATTAAAAAGTTTTTTTGCTAGAAAATTACTTAGAACCCCCAAATATTATACATTTTTTTCTAACACACTAGAGAATAAAATGGCGGTCCTTGCAATACTTTATGTCACATCGTATTTGCGCAGCGGTCTTGCAAGCGCACTTTTTTTGGAAAAAATACACTTTTTTGAATTAAAAAATAAGACAACAGTAAAGTTAGCCCAATTTTTTTTATATCATGAAAGATAATGTTATGCCGAGTAAATTGATACCATGTCACGCTTCAAAATTGTGCCCACTCGTGGAATGGCGACAAACTTTTACCCTTAAAAATCTCCATAAGCAAAGTTTTAAAAATTTTGCAGGTTGCATGTTTTAAGTTACAGAGGGGGTCTAGGGCTAGAATTATTGCTCTCGCTCT
This sequence comes from Lithobates septentrionalis, assembly GCA_037952835.1. Taxonomy (NCBI): domain Eukaryota; kingdom Metazoa; phylum Chordata; class Amphibia; order Anura; family Ranidae; genus Lithobates; species Lithobates septentrionalis. The sequence continues at coordinate 751,453 of JBBDGP010000231.1, read as the reverse complement.
ACCGATCGCGGCGATACCTCACATGTGTGGTTTGAACACCGTTTTCATATGCGGGCGCTACTCACGTGTGCGTTTGGTTCTGCATGCGAGCTTGTCGGGACGGGGCGGGTTAAAAAAAATGATTTATTATTTAAAATTTATTTTACCTTTTATATTTTATTTTTACACTGTTTTAAAAAAAAATTGTCACTTTTATTCCTATTACAAGGAATATAAACATCCCTTGTAATAGAAAAAAGCATGACAGGACCTCCTAAATATGAGATCTGGGGTCAAAAAGACCTCAGATCTCATATTTACACTAAAATGCAATAAAAAAAAAATAAGAAATTTGTCATTTAAAAAAAATTATTTTAAAAATGGCCCTTTAAGAGCTGTGGGCGGAAGTGAGGTTATGACGTCGCTTCCGCCCAGCAATTGTATGGAGACGGGTGGGGGTCATCTTCCCCTCAGTCATCTCCATACCCAGCTACTGAAAGGACACGATCGAATCCACCGCTGCCGATGGCTCCGGTAAGCGGTGGAGGGCACCGGATTGCGGCGGGAGGGGCCCTCACCCACCACCGATAAATGTGATCTCGCTGAGAACCCGCTGCAGAGACCACTTTTATCTTGTAGCGGACCGCCTGCTGAAGACGAGGGTACCGGGTTATGGCAGCTAGCTGCTGCCATAACAACAAAATCCTCCTTTAAACAGCCGCCGTATAACGACGGCGGGCAGTCCGTAAGTGGTTAAGCTGCAAAGGCAGCCGGATGGGGTTATACACATGCTGTTGCTGTGATGCTTTGCGACCATAGCAACAATTATACTCCATGTCACCCAATGTGACGTATTTAAAGTGATTGTAAAGGCAGAAGGTTTTTTATCTTAATGCATTCTATGGCACTGGCAGGGGTGATTAAAGTTATCAGATTTTATCTATCTATGCAAAAACTTTATCCCAAAAGGAGAAAAAAAATGTTTTCTGTAACTGATTATGAAGTGTGAGCTGGAGCTTGGCTTCAATTTGTTAGTGCATCCAAAGCTGTTAATACATACATCCCCCCCCCCCCCCCACACACACACACACACACACACACTGACAATGTTGCTGTCTGCTGTACCTCCTTTGCTCATTTCTCCAAAGTTGGGTCTCACTAATGCTGGAGATGCGTTTCTGGCCATAAATCCAGGTGAAAACAAAGAATAAAAAAGTGATGCAGCCACCATATTTAATGATTGGTAAGCTGCATTATATTACATTTTCTGTTTTGGGCTTAAAAAGTTAAATCTAATTTTCCTTGTAATTGAAAATTTTTAGAGACTAAATAAAATAAAAACTTATAATTGTATGTCTGATTGAAGGAAAGCTAGGTATGTCCTTGCGGGAATAAATAAAGTATAACAGTCCAGCACCTGATGCAGGGACATGGATAGGGCAAGAGGTTTCAGCACCACGGACAGCGACAAGTTCCCGGACAGGTCCCATTACAATGCATTTGGCCAAAATCTAAAGGATAAGTCTAAAACATTGCAGCAAGCAAAAAGAAAGGATGTGTTTCTATAGCAACAAGAGTTTTGGCATTTTTCTAGGAACATATAAAAAATGAATAGGGCTTTTTAAAATCAAAGTGCCTTAAGGAAAGCAATGATCATGTTGTCTGTAGTATGAAGTAAAATTCTTCACTTTGTATAGTTCTCCATAAAAACACTGTGATTGGTTGCTGCAGACAACAAGAACTGTTGTGACTGACTAAGGAGTTGATTTACTAAAGGCAAATAGACTGTGCACTTTGCAAAGTGCAGTTGCAGTCTGCCAGAGCAGTTGCTCCAGAGCTTAGTAAATGAGCGGACGCTCTGCTGACTTTCTTCATCCAATCATATGCAAGCAAAAAAGCTATTTTTTTTACTTTCCTTGCATATGATTGGGTATACTTTGGAAAGTGAAGCCTTACCTCATGTACTAAGCTCTGGAGCAATTGCACTTGCTCCAGAGCTTATACAAGGTTTTTCAAGGTGTCTGTATGAGGAACCTTCTTCTGCTTTCCACATCTGTCCATAGCAAACACTAATATTATATATAATATATCAACATTCATTCTCCAATTCCCATTTCCAGTGCAGCCTTTAGGCCTCATGCACACTGGATTTTTTTTACAACTGCTGCTTTTGGCTTCAGGCGTTTTTTTTCTGCAGCCAGTAAACCCCCCAGCATGTTATCCTATGGGGGTTATTTACTAAAGGCAAATTCACTTTGCACTGCAAGTGCACTTGAAAGTGCAGTTGCTGTAGATCTGAGGGGGACATGCAAGGGAAATACAAAACAGCATTTTAGCTTGCACATGATTGGATGATAAAATCAGCAGAGCTTCCACTTATTTCAGATCTACCCCTTAGATTTAGAGCGACTGCACTTCCAAGTGCACTTGCAGTGCAAAGTGGATTTACCTTTCGTAAATAACCCCCTATGTGTCAATGCACACATATGCTGTTATCTGCGTTTCTTTGGCAGGGGCGTTTTCTGGCTGAAAAAAACCCCAGAACTAGAGGGTTTGAAGAGGGTTTTTTTTTTAGCTGTAAAAATGCTCTAACTCTGATAAAAGCTTAAACACGCTAGATGATGCTAAAAAAACGCTGAAAAAACACATCTATTCAGCGTATTTGAGCCATAAGCTTTTATGGGAGTATAGTTTTGCTAAAAAAAGCTAAGAAATGCTACAGCTAAAAAACACTAAAAAACTCTACTGCAAAACTCTTTCTACAGCTACAGCTTTTACAGCTAATGCTACTGGCATTTTCATAATGTCCAGTGTGCATACGGTCTTAAAGCAGGCCTTTTGTTTTTTTACCTTCATACATTGTATACATGAAGGTAAAAAAACCTTCTGCGTTCACCAGCCCTCCCAATACCAGCCCCCCAGTACCTGCCCCCCAATACCTACCTGAGCCCCAGACCCAGTGATGTGCACGAGAGCCTCAGCTGTCCTGTGTCTCTCCCTCCTCATTGGCTGAGACAGCAGTGGGAGCTAATCACAGCCAGTGAGCCAATGAGGAGAGAGCAGGGTGTCTGTGTGTGAATGGACACAAATTGCTGAGGTGCTCCGACAGAGCCGTTGAATGAAATCATGGGGCCCTGTACAGCGTAACTGACAGGGGCCCCTTCAGCCCCACCCTCAACCCCACCCCTGGCCCCTCCCCAGACCCTGCCTTGAAACAAAATGCAGGTACAGGCTGGACGACTTATATGTATGTGATCCAGCCTGCCCGTGCCATCCTGCCCCAGTAAATGTACTGACGGCAGGCGGCAAGCAGTTAAATGTAAAAGGTTGGGGGTGGAATCACACGACAGGTCTGATCAGGTCCAGCTGTCCATTTTTCAGGTGGACCTGATCTGACCCTCCATTCACTACTATGGAGCGATGGATCTAAACTGACTTGTGTTCATTTACACCCACCTACCTCCAATCCGATCTGCTAAACAAAACAGAAAGGGATTTGTTCCCCTCCGTCTAGCACAGTGATTCTCAAACTGTGTGCCGCAGCACACTAGTCTGCCGCATGAGATTTGCAGTGCCGTGGGAGTTTTGAAAAATATTTTAAATTGCTAGTGTTTTGAACCTTGAACATATCGAAAAATTAAATGGTAAATCAATGGTGCAAAAGTTAAAAAAGTAACATAAAAAAAAAAAAAATGCACTCTCTGTCAGTCTGTCATTCATTGGTTACTTTCGTAATGCGAGACTCGTGCGAGATCTCGGGAGAACTCGATCGCTCTAATTATATTATAATAATAGAGACCGTTCCATTCCAACTTTGATGCTTATGAATAAAGTTTATTCATTGTTTAGCGATGGAGAAATACTTAAAGTGTTACTAAATCCACAACAGTAAAATCCTGCACTGTCTATCTGGGAAAGGCCAGCTAACACAGGCAGGGTAGCCGACCTGCACGTGCTCAATTGTGTCTTTCATGCTGGAGAGAACAGTTACTTGTTGATCAGAGCTAGCCAGGTCACATGATATTGACATCACACATGTAGTCGTGTATATAGGTTGTAGTGGAAATCTCCTCCTTCTTGAACTCTCAGCACTGGAGAACCTGTGCAGTTTATCATATAACCGTGGTATACAGATTACCAAAAAAGGTATATAATGGCAGTATTTTAATGTAAAAAGAAGAATTATAAGCTGTGGGTGCTGTGGGCGCTGTGGGCGCTGTGGGCACTGTGGGGAGGTGGGGGGGTGTGAAATATTTTCATATTACTGGGTTTAGTAACACTTTATTCAAGTCTGGAATTCTGAAAGAGAAACTGTTAAATCAAAAGCAAGAAAGCAAGCAAAAGTAAAACTAAATATATATGTAAAAATAAATAAGTTCTTCACCACAAAAATTGTTAAATCTTTTCAGGTGTGTCGTCAAAATTTTTAGATTTTTTTTGAAGCGCGCAAGACAAAAAAGTTTGAGGAACATTGGTCTAGCGCAGTGATGGCGAACCTTGGCACCCCAGATGTTTTGGAACTACATTTCCCATGATGCTCAACTACACTGCAGAGTGAATAAGCATCATGGGAAATGTAGTTCTAAAACATCTGGGGTGCCAAGGTTCACCATCACTGCTCTAGCGGATCAGATTGAAGGGCAGTCGGGTGTAAACGGACAGCTGGTTTGTTTACACCAGTCACCCTTAATGCAGAGCGGGCTGTGTCCGTGTCATCTGCATAAGCTGAGCGGACACGGACCTGTCATTTGCCCACTCCACTCAGTGGACAGATCCCCCTCTGAACAAGCGGATTCCACTCCATGTAAAAGCCTTGATAAAAAACAGCAACACAGGCAGGTTAAGATCATCAGCATTATGACAACACAGTGGCAGCAGTCAACGGATGCTCTATCATGGCAGGCACTGTCACAGTGTGTCACGGGACTTGGCTGTTGGGTGCTGACCTTGTTAGCTTATGACTAATAGGTTAACAAAATCAGCATCCAACAGCCATGGCATGTGACACACTGTGAAAGAGAACCTGTTGACTGCTGCCTGTGTGTTATGGATGGTGACATTATATTATTGTCCAGTGCACTGCAGTATATCTTTATATTCACCCACCCCTAGACATACCTGTGCTGTAGCAGCCACAAAGTCCGGCTTCCCCTCTGCTTTTGGACCCTGTCAGCTGCCTGCCTCACAGCCTCTGGCTTTCCGTCTCTCTCGGGCTGGCTGCTGAGTGGGGAGCTGAGTGGAGTAAGATCAGGTAAGGAAATGGGCAGCGGCAGGCTGGTGGCCAGGACTTTAAGCAGCAGATCGGGCGCGGAATGCACTGCACATGCGCCTGAAACTGAGAAAAAGGTCCCTTCACTCCCACCAGCACATCATCAGAGAGGAGTGGCCCAAAAAATAGCAATAATACACCCCCCTAACCTAGTAGGAGTGGCTGACTGGGGGTGTAATTTAGAAACCCTGTTTACTTTTTTTTCTCTGCGCTGTCTGGAGGCTGCCTGAGTCCCTCCTGCTGAGCTGAAGATGCCGGGCCCGGTACAACAGGGTCGTTTGTACTGGCTTATCAGCTGGCCCTGTGCCCCGATAGCAATCTGCTTGCTGTGGGGGCACTTGGCAGGAGAGAGGGGCCAGGAGTGACCCAAGAAGAGGAGGATCTGGGCTGCTCTGTGCATAACCATTGTATGGAGCAGGCAAGTATAACATGTTTGTTATTTAAAGTGATTGTAAAGGCATTTTTTTTTAAAGTGGTTGTAAAAGCAGAAGGTTGTTTTTTTTCTTAATGCATTCTATACTTTAAGATAAAAAACCTTCTGTGTGCAGCAACACTAATACTTATCTGAGCCCCATATAGATCCAGCGATGTTGCAGCAGTGTCTCCCCTCCTCTTCGCGTGAGACAACAGTGCGGCGCCATTGGTTCCCACTGCTGTCAATCAAAGTCAGTCATCAAATGAGACAAAAGGGGGTGGGGCCGGGCTGTGAATCCATATCTGAAAGGACACAGGGAGCTGTGGCTCAGGTGCCCCCATAGCAAGCTGCTTACTGTGGGGGTAATCAACAGGAGGAAGGGGCCAGGAGCACCGAAGAGGGACCCGAGAAGAGGAGGATCTGGGCTGCTCTGTGCAAAACCACTGCATAGAGCAGGTAAGTATAGCATGTTTGTTATTTTTAATTTTAAAAAAAGAGACTTTAGTGTGACCTTAACCTCCATATAAGGAAAAGCTTTTTCACAGTAATGCCCCGTACACACCGATGGAAAATGTGTGATAGGACCTTGTTGTCGGAAATTCCGACCGTGTGTAGGCTCCATCACACATTTTCTATTGGATTTTCCGACACACAAAGTTTGAGAGCAGGCTATAAAATTTTACGACAACAAAATCCGTTGTCGGAATTTCCGATCGTGTGTACACAAATCCGACGGACAAAGTGCCATGCATGCTTAGAATAAATAAAGAGATGAAAGCTATTGGCCACTTCCCCGTTTATAGTCCCGACGTACGTGTTTTACGTCACCGCGTTCAGAATGATCGGTTTTTCCAACAACTTTGTGTGACCGTGTGTATGCAAGACAAGTTTGAGCCAACATCCGTCGGAAAAAATCCTAGGATTTTGTTGTCGGAGTGTCCGAACAAAGTCCGACCGTGTGTACGGGGCATAAGAGCTGTGAAAATGTGGAAGAGACTCCCTCAAGAACTATTTCTGGTCAGCTCAGTAGATTGCTTTAAAAAAGACCTAAATGCACAAAATATAACTGGATATTAACCAATATACTTAGGTAATAACACCAGGGATTGTTGATCCAGGGAATGTCCAATTGCCTTCCTGGGATCAGTAAAGATTTTTTTCTCCCCTACTGGAGCAAATTGGATCATGCTTCATGGGAGTTTTTTTTACCTTCCTATGCATCTGTGAGTATAGGATTCTCTACTGTAAATGGAGGTTTTCCATTTATTAATTTTTTTCTGTTGCTTGAATTAGAAGGACTTGTGTTCTATATGTTACTATGAGCATCCCACATACATTTCATATCAACTCAATCCAATCCATTCCCATCCTTTTGCTCATCTGCTATAACTTTCAGCTCATCTACAGATTACAATTCTAAAAATAAGCAGCGGGCACACACAACTTGATATTATATGAGCTGCCTGATGTTTTACAGCCATGAGCAAACTCTTTTCCAGGCTCCGGCTTTCCGATTCGCCACTTCTGGATTACTTTCCCGTTTGATCTGAGCTTCAAAGACAGTCTCAGGAATAACCCATCAGTTCTGCTTGAATTATATACTTCTCCGTGTGTGAGAGACAGAGGAGGGGATATATTATCATGTCTTATTTTTACTTTCTCAGTTTAAATAGAGGTCAGCAAAACATCAAAAATGTATTCACATTAGTGAGAAACAACTAATTCCACCCGGAAAATCAACCGCCATGTGTGAAGGTAAAAATAAGGCAGCCGAATGGCTAAATGCGTATTCGAATTTTGTATATAGAAGCTGTATAACCTGCCTAAGCATTTGTAGCAGTGTACACCCTCTAACCCACCCTGCTGTGCTAGATTGAAGCCAAGCATAGGAAAAGATGAAGCACACTTCCTCTCTCTATGTCACAGATATCCAGGCCTCTTTCACATGGAAAGTCCATATAGATTTGAATGTCAGCTCTTCCGTTGATTCTGAACGGAAGCTCAGGAGATGTGCGTCTGTTAACATCTGAGAACCTCTCAGTGGTGGCTGGTGCTCTATTTTTTGGAGGTGTGGTGGCAACCCCCCCCCCCCCGCCAGGTCTGCACTTACCCCATCCAGGTCGTGGACGGCTTCCCCGGCTTCTCCTTCCGGCCAATCCTGCTTTCTGTACTGATTGGTCAGGAGGAGAAGCAGGAAGACAATAGCGAATGTTTATTCGCTAATGTCACAAGTGGAAGGGCTCAGGGCACAGTGCTCTGCACTGCCCAACCTTTTTGAAGCCAATTGAAGCCTCAGGCTCTAATCATATGTGTAGAAATCTATGCGTCCGGCACCCTGCATGGAGATTAGGGTCCGACGCATGAAGATTGGGGGGGGGGGGGGGGGGTGGCCCTCATGAACAGGCCGTCGCTGCATATGTCTAGGCCTGTGTCCTTTTCCATTTTGTCAGACATAAATGTGACTGGAGATCAATTTACATTTGCCTGCCCATAAACCTTTGGATCCGTTAGACTTATGCCTCGTACACACGATCGGACTTTCCGCCAACAACACCGTGGAACTTTGTCTGAAGGGCGTTGGCTCAAACTTATTTTGCATACACACGGTCACACAAATGTTGGCCAACAATTACGAATGTATTGATATACTAGATGTACTACATGTTTTATCAGCTCTTTAGCGCCACCCTTTGGGCTCCTTCTGCAAATTTCGTGTTAGTAGAAGTTTGGTGAGTGTTGATTCGCGCTTTTCTTTTCGCGTTTTTCATTTAGCGCTTTTCAGTCTGCGCTTTTCATTTCGTGCTTTTCAGTTCGTTTCTCAATGGCCATTCGTCAACCAGACATGTTGCTGAATCGGAGGAGATAACGTGTTGTTTATTATTGGCCTTGGAGTTATTGCTTTGACATTATTTTTTTTGGTTGAATAATGATTTGATTTGGTATATTTTCTATATTTTTTGGATGCATAGAATGCACTTTTTGGTTAAGTTCTATTGGCAGATAGCTAGTCTAATTTTATTTGTTTTATTTTTTAATGCACAATAAAAACATTGTGTATAATAATACTTGGCTATGTGTTTTACTTCAAATGACAGTTTGGGAGTAGGCAGGTACATTTAAAAAATACAATGTAAAATTAACAAGGGACACCAACATAGTTGTATCTTTGATCTTAAAAACTACGGGATAATGGTGTTGTGGTAACTTGCACAAATAAAAAAAAAAAAGCATAATAATATTATTCTTGATATCACTAGAAAAAAAAGACTGAAAATTTGTTTGCAATAACTCCATCAGTATCACCAGCAAAGCAGCTTCATTATTATCCCATTAAAGAAGAAGAGAATTGTGCGCTGCATTTGGAGATTTCATAATTTGTCACGTCACGAATGTTAATTCTCCATTACGAACGCTAGTTTACAAGACCGACCACTTCTGCTACCGAGCATGCCAGTTTGTACTTTGGACTTTTGTCCGACGGACTTGTGTACACACGATCGGAAAATCCAACAACACACATTTGTTGGTGGAAAATTTGAGAACCTGCTAGCCAAGATTTGGCGGAAAGTCCGAGAACAATTGTCCGATGGAGCATACACACAGTCGGATTTTCTGCCAACAGCCTGACATCCAACATTTCCTGTTGTAAAAGTCCGATCGTGTGTATGAGGCTTTAGACGTGCGTGTTCAGATCGCTTTTCAGAAGCAGTTGACTGCCTGTTTTAAAAATATACACAAGAGGGCGCAAACGCCTAGTGCATTACCACAAAAAACATTTGTTGAAAGCACATGACAATATTATACTCACAAAGTAAGAATAAAATCAAGCTTGTCATATACAACGCTCCAACTGGTGAGGCCAGTGACTCTATGGCCACACGGTGGAAAACGTACGCGTTTCGGCGGACAGACCCCCTTCCCCTTGTCATGTGCTTTCAATAAATATTTTTTGTGGTAATGCATTACGCATTTGCGCCCTCTTGTGTATATTTTTGCAGTGTTTGGAAGGACAGCCCAGTCCGAGGAGGGCTGCATCGCTGAAACCATTGCCTAACATATGGGGTTATTTACTAAAGGAAAATCCACTTTGCACTGTAAGTGCACTTGAAAGTGCACTGAAAGTGCACTTGGAAGTGCAGTCGCTGTAGATCCGAGGGGGACATGGGAGGAAAATAAAAAACAGCATTTTAGCTTGCACATGATTGGATGATAAAATCAGCAGAGCTTCCAATCATTTCAGATCTACCCCTTAGATTTAGAGCAACTGCACTTGAAAGTGCACTTTGAGTGCACTTTCAAGTGCACTTGCAGTGCAAAATGGATTTGCCTTTTGTAAATAACCCCCATAGTCCTGTTGTTTGGGGAAGTCCTGGGATAGAGCGCTGGATGGTGTTTTTGGTTTGTCCGGCTGCAAAGTTATTGACACTCTCAACTAGTACCACTTCCTGGGGAGGGAGTTCTACATTTTTACTACTTTAATAGTAAAGAACCCTTTCCTCAAAACAAGGATAAGTCTTTTTTCTTCTGACTTCAATTTGTGGCTGTGTATTCTCTTCAGGGACCTTAGATAAAACAATTTATTATGTTTTCTGAAGCCACCTTTGATGTATTTGTACATATCCCTTTCTAAAGTATATGTTACCCCCCAACTTAAAGCGGACCTTTACTGTTAAAGTAAAAGTATCATAAATCTGCCTCTCCCCCCTCCTCTACCATATGTGAAAATTTTTTTTGGGAGCAGGTACCCCTTTAGTTAGAATCACCTACCAGGGAACACAGTTAACCCCTTGATCGCCCCCTAGTGTTAACCTCTTCACTGCCAGTGACATTTTTACAGTAATCAGAGCATTTTTATAGAACTGATCGCTGTATAAATGACAATGGTCCCAAAAATGTGTCAAAATTGTCCGATGTGTCCACCATAATGTCACAGTCACGATAAAAATCGCAGATCGCTGCCATTACTAGTAAAAAATAATAATAATAATAAAAATGCTATAAATCTATCCCGTTTTGTAGACCCTATAACGTTTGCACAAACCAATCAATATACGCTTATTGCAATTTTTTTACCAAAAATATGTAGAAGAATACATATTGGCTTAAACTGAGAAAAAATGTGCTTTTTTTAAAAAAATGGGGATATTTATTATAGCAAAAAGTACAAAATATGGTGTTTTTTTTCAAAATTGTCACTCTTTTTTAGTTTATAGCGCAAAAAATAAAAACTGAAGAGGCGATCAAATACCCCAAAAAGAAAGCTCTATTTGTGGGAAAAAAAGGACGTCAATTTTGTTTTGGGTACAACGTCGCACGACCGTGTAATTGTCAGTTAAAGCCACGCAGTGCCGTATCGCAGAAAGTGTTCTGGTCAAGAAGGGGTAAATTCTTCCCGGGTTAAAGTGGTTAACATATGTGTCTAGGCAGGGCTGGCCCAAGACATTGTGCTGCCTGGGTCCATAATGAAATGCTGCCACCCCCCCACCTCCCAAAAAATTATATGACATACCATTATGTTCAATTCCAAGGGGCGGGCCAGGGCAGTATCGGGACATGCTTAGGGTTGCCACCTGTCCAGGATTCACCGGGACAGTTCGGGTTTGGAATCATGCGTCTGGGTTTCAGACTGTCTGAAACCCAGACACATTATTCACACTGGACTATGACATCTCAGCAGGGTTGCCGGCTGCAGTTGTCTAAGCCGGAAGTGACTGTTACACTCTCACACTGCCCAGCACTAACACTACACCCCCCCCCACATACAGATGGGAGAGGAGAGAGGGCTCGATCTGCACCTCTTCCTCCCGCCTCTACCCCTCTGTGTCTGCCCACACTCCAATCCCTGGCGCTGTGCCTCAGAAAAGGAAAGTGGGGGCTGGAAACTTTAAGCCCAGCAGCCACAGATACATGGATTCAGATGTAAAGGGGGACTCTGTGGACTTCGATGTAAAGGGGGACTCTGTGGACTTCGATGTAAAGGGGGACTCTGTGGACTTCGATGTAAAGGGGGACTCTGTGGACTCTGATGTAAAGGGGGACTCTTGTGATTAGAAATGTTATTTAATCACAAAGTATATCTATAGTTTATACTATAAAATAATTTGCTGTGCACTGCTAAAGTGTTCGGGTTTGACTTGAAGAAAAGGTGGCAACCCTAGACATGCTAGGTAGTATATGGGCAGGCTAAGGCAGTATAGGGGCAGGCTAGGGTTGTATATGGACAGGCTAGGGCAGTATAGGGGCAGGCTGGGGTAGTATATAGACAGGTTAGGGTAGTATATAGACAGGCTAGGATAGTATATAGACAGGCTAGGGTAGTATAGGGGCAGGCTGGGGTAGTATATAGACAGGTTAGGGTAGTATATAGACAGGCTAGGATAGTATATAGACAGGCTAGGGTAGTATAGGGGCAGGCTGGGGTAGTATATAGACAGGTTAGGGTAGTATATAGACAGGCTAGGGTAGTATATAGACAGGCTAGGGTAGTATAGGGGCAGGCGGAGGGGCCTGGGGGGCAGTTGTCATCATGACACACAACCGCCGAAAAAAGAAATCTTAGTTGTCAATTTGCTGGGTAAATAGAAGAGAAGGAGAGGTGGCCATGGTTCAATTTGCTGCCCCTCTCAAAGTGCTGCCTGGGACCCATGGTAGGGCCGGCCCTGTGTCTAGGTTTTATGAATGTGTTCATAAATCAAGCCTTTACTGTTTTGGTTTTTTAAATTGAGGGGAAAATAGCTGGTGATCCTGGCATTCCCCCTTCTATCTTAATTCAACCTGACCTCACCAAGCACAGAAGCAAACCTATTCTGGTGTGGTCAGTTTACATAATGTGTGACCTGCTTGGAGTTGCAGGATGCTGTTCGGATGCACAGCCTACCTGTATCCTATCCTCCCATAGTAGTGGCTTCACAACTACTTTAAAGTGGTATTAAAGTTTCAGATTTCTTTTTTTTTAATTTCAAACATGTCATACTTACCTGCTCTGTGCAGTGTGTTTGCTCAGCGCAGCCCTGATCCCCTCTTCTCAGATCCCCCCGCTGGCGCACCTGGCTCCTCCCCTGTGACCAGTGCCCTCAATAAAAAGCCTCTTGCTAAGGGGCACTGGTACCTGCTCGCCCCCAAGCTCTGCTCTATGTGTCCATAAAACAAAGGAGATGCAGCGCTAAGAAATAAGTGTACCCTAGATTTGCATAAAAGGAGTAAAATATAAAATATTTCATATTTTACTCCTTTGATGCAAATCTAGGGTACACTTATTTCTTAGTGCTGCGTCTCCTTTGTTTTATTTTTTTATGGAATTAGTCTTATTACTGATGTTAGCAGCTTATATACAGTGGTAGCGCATTTTTTTTTCTTCACTAATATACTCTATGGGGTTGATTTACTAAAGGCAAATCCATGCTGCACTGCAAGTGCACTTGGAAGTGCAGTCGCTGTAAATCTGAGGGAAAGATCTGTATCGAGGGGAAGCTCTGCTTATTTTATTATCCAATCATGTAGAAGCAAAAATGCTGTTTTTTATTTTCCTTGCATGTCCCCCTCTGATCTACAGCGACTGCACTGCCAAGTGCACTTGTAGTGCAAAGTGGATTTGCCTTTAGTAAATAGACCCCGATGAGTCCATAATACAGGCCCCCCCAGTCTCTCCTCATTGGCTCACTGGACTGTGATTGACAGCGGTGGGAGCCGATAGCTCCCGCCACTGTCTCAGCCAATGAGGAGCGTGGTAGCCTTTACTACCACTTTAAGTTCCTCTTCTACAGAGTGAATACCTGTAATGTATGTAATCAATCCTGATAGCTGAGGTCCTCCACCCCTCTTATTCATTTTGCTGTCCTTTGCTGAACTCTTTCTAATTCAATAACGTCCTTCCTGAGGCTTGGTGAGAAAAACTGAACTGCATATTCACGATGAGGGAGGTCCAGTGTGTTATAAAGGGGAAGAAATAACACATCAGTCAAAAAATGTCCTTTGCTCCAAGTTTCCAGTTGTGTAAAGTGCACACACATACTTACATAATTCAATACCTGGCAGAAGAAAAAGTTTACACTCTCCATAAATCTTGCATGAAACATTTATTTATTATACTTATTATGTGGAAATAGCTTCACATTTACATGCTAGGCGAGTGTTCCAGGCATCTAAATACCCAAGTAGCCTGGGTCTTCCTGAGCGGGATGGTGACACTGATTAATTGCTATTTTCCACTGCGGAATACGGATCAGCCCTCATTTCCAGCAGGAATAATGTGGAGTGGATATACAGGCTTGCTCTTATTTGGAAGGTGCGTGTCAGAAGATTTGACTTGTTCATATTTCACAGAGTATTCCTGTGTGATCTGAATGCTGACTGCGAGCAATTACAATGATAGATTTAATCCATTAAGGTTGGACACCACTTTCCCTGTTAAACTCATCTCTCCAGTCACTCATAAGTTCCCGTGGAAAAGCGGAGACCTGAGTGAGGTTTGCGGCTTTGTGGGAATCTTGGGGCACATTCCGTTTGATACATTTTCCTGATTGTTGTTTGCAGTTCTTTGATGCATTGCAACACAATCATTTCTATGTTCTTTATCTTGGTGCAAAGCGGAAAACAAAACACAACTTTCTTCTCAAGCGAAAAAGATCAGACAGAAATCGGCAAACTGCCTTGCAGAAATAAACTTATTGGAAAGTGATTGTAAAGGTGAACATTTTTTAAATAAAAAATAACAAACAACATATCATACTTACCTCCACTGTGCAGCTCGTTTTGCACAGAGTGGCCCCAAACATCCTCTTCTGGGGTCCTCCGGAGGCTCTTGCGGCCCCTCCCTACATCTGATAACCCCCTCTGAGAAGCGCTCTCCATAGAGGTCGAATGCAGGACTCAGCCCCGCCACCCGACACTGAATTTGATTGACAGCATCAGGGGGCCAATGGCTGCGCTGCTATCAATCTATCCAATCAAGAGCCGAGAACCCCGGGCAGAGAGAGAGCGCATCCCCGCCGGGTCAAGTTCCAGGGTTCAGGTAAGTAAAACGGGGAGGGGGGGCTGGGGGACCAGTCACTGACAGGTGTTTTTTCACCTTAATGCATAGAATGCATTAAGGTAAAAAACACAAACCTTTAGCCCCGGTTCACACAGGGGCGGCACGACTTGCAGGTCGCCTCAGCGAGGTGACCTGCAAACGACTTCCGCGGCGACTTGCAAAACGACTTCTGTATAGAAGTCTATGCAAGTCGCCCCAAGTCGCCCCCAAAGTAGTACAGGAACCTTTTTCTAAGTCGGAGCGACTTGCGTCGCTCCTATTAGAACGGTTCCATTGTACAGAACGGGAGGCGACTTGTCAGGCGGCTAGGTCGCCTGACAAGTCGCCCCTGTGTGAACCGGCTCTTAGAATTCCTTTAGCCACTTGAGCCCTTGGGCATTTTTCCCCCCCGAATCCCCCTTGAGTCCCAGAGGGTTTTATTTATTTTGGCGATTTCTTGATTCTAAAAATTTGACCTTCTAGTGTTTGTAGTTTACCCTATATCACTTTCCCTCAAGGGAGCCACTGATGTATGGGTCCCCTGATTCCCGTTGACAATGACCCTACAGGTAATGCCACACCAGCATACCCAACAAGGCAACAATAAGAAAAAGCTGCAATAGCAATGAACCCGCATATCCATACCATACCTTCAAAGCTCCGTGCCAGGGCTGGGGCTTCTGTGTGCGCATGCATGGGAATGATGTCATTGTGGCCCCGGCCATTCATACAGCCAGAGTCCACAAACCTGGAAGGAAGACCGGGTGAAGATGGAGGTGTCAGGGCAACCGTAACATCGCTACACTGGAGGGCTTCATGTGCAGGTAAATCTGTCATAACTTGCTAGCGTGTGGTGCATACTAGCACATTATGGCATAACGCTGCAGGGTGGAACCATTTTTCTTTTTTTGGGTAAACAAAAGTAAATTGCCGCGCTATATCACAACAACAAACCATGTACAGCTGCTGCTATAAGTGAGATACACCCAATATTATAAAGAAAAAAGAAACAATAGCAGCGCTAAGATTGATAAGAGTGTGAATAAAAGAATTAGTGAGCATCAATGTTAAACGTTAATATATGAATCACTCAATTAATAGTTAACAATATCTATATCATGAAAAACCTTACCCCTAGGGGTACAAATAAATTGAAGAATTAATTATTAAATAGGTATTAAATATAGGATAATCAAAGAAGTATTCAAAATTGTGCAAAAGTATAAAGCTCAAATATGATGGAAGTAATTCCGCGACAAATCCACCACCGCATCCAAGAAGTGACCACCATAAGAAATGCAGGCTTACCAAACAGCAAGCAATGGGAGCTTGTGACCTTAAACCCGGTCAGGGCCTTTATCCCAAGGCAGGCAGGTAACTCTGAGTGCCAAACTGGTCTTAGGGACAGAGCTGCTCTGCACCTGGCTGTGCTCAGATGGTATAACGCTATGGCGAGCCTTTCCTTTTTGGGTTTTATATGACGGCATGTCGGAGGTCTTTGGCCCGAGAGAGTTAGCTGATCATTCCTATCATCTGATGAACGCTGAATTTCCCTGAGACATCCGCTCTGTCCCTAAGACCAGTTTGGCACTCAGAGTTACCTGCCTGCCAGGCAACTGAGGCTACAATTCACACAGGCTCACCAAAAGTGGACAATAGAAGACTGGAAAAAAGTTGCCTGGTTTGATGAGTCTCGATTTCAGCTGTGACATTCAGATGGTAGGGTCAGAATTTGGTGTAAACAACATGAAAGCATGGATCCATCCTGCCTTGTATCAACGTTTCAGGCTGGAGGTGGTGGTGTAATGGTGTGGGGGATATTTTCTTGGCACACTTTGGGCCCCTTAGTACCAATTGAGCATCATTTAAACACCACCACCTACCCCATTATTGTTGCGGACCATGTCCTTCCCTTTATGACTGCAGTGTACACATCTTCTGATGGCTACTTCCAGCAGGATAATGCACCATGTCACAAAGCTCAAATCATCTCACCACTGGTTTATTGAACATGACAATGAGATCACTGTACTCCAATGGCCTCCACAGTCACCAGATCTCATCCAATAGAGCACCTTTGGGATGTGGTGCAACTGGAGATTCGCATCATGAATGTGCAACCGACAAACCTGCAGCAACTACATGATGCTATCATATCAATATGGACCAAAATCTCTGAGGAATATTTCCAACACATTGTTGAATCTATGTCACGAAGAATGAAAGTGTTACTAAACCCAGGACCCTGCATTTAATATATATGGTCTCCTACCGTACACAGAACACAGAAATGCAATTATTTTAGTAAATATAAACTGGTAAATACCTTTTCTCATCAGCAGTATATAGCAGTCTTGTGACTTCTATCAGTGTCTGGTTATAGCTTGTAGGAGGGGTTTTCATTCTCTCCTGACTGTCCTATGAGGCTGCAGGACTCCTGACCCTCTGTCTGGACAGTGCTAATTGGCTCTGTGCTGATCACATGCACCCTCCCAAAAAAAAAAAACCTCTCTAGCAATACACACCAAACTGAGCATGTGCAGGGTGCCCCTAAGGTTCTGTTCTATCAGCAGATGGATTGGGGACTGTGGAAAAAGGGATGGATCAGAGGAGATGGGATCAAACAGCCGTTTTACTCAATGTGGAAGATTAACCCCTTAGGTTCCATAGTGAGTATAACAAGCATGCATATACAGACTGATTTTACTGTTGTGGGTTTAGTAACACTTTAGGGCAGTTCTGAAGGCAAAAAAGGGTCCAACCTGGTACTAGCAAGGTGTACCTAATAAAGTGGTTGTGCTCATAAGTTTACATACCCTGGCAGAATTTATGATTTCTTGGCCATTTTTCAGAGGATATGAATGATAAAACAAAAACTTTTTATTCACTCATGGTTAGTGTTTGGCTGAAGCCATTTATTATCAATCAACTGTGTTTACTCTTTTTAAATCATAATGACAACAGAAACTAGCCAAATGACCCTGATCAAAAGTTTATATACCCCAGTTTTTAATACCGTGTATTGCCCCCTTTAACATTAATGACAGTTTGAAGTATTTTGTGGTATTTGTGGACGAGGCTCTTTATCTTCTCAGGTGGTAAAGCTGCCCATTTCTCTTGACAAAAAGCCTCCAGTTCCTGTAAATTCTTGTGCTGTCTTGCATGAACTGCACGTTTGAGATCTCCCCAGAGTGGCTCAATGATATTGAGGTCAGGAGACTGAGATGGCCACTCCAGAACCTTCACTTTATTCTGCTGTAGCCAACGACAGGTCGACTTGGCCTTGTGTTTTGGATCATTATCATGTTGGAATGTCCAAGTACGTCCCATGCGCAGCTTCCTGGCTGATGAATGCAAATGTTCCTCCAGTATTTTTTGATAACATACTGCATTCATCTTGCCATCAGTTTTGACCAAATTTCCTGTGCCTTTGTAGCTCACACATCCCCAAAACATCAGTGATCCACCTCCATGTTTCACAGTAGGAATAGTGTACCTTTCATCATAGGCCTTGTTGACTCCTCTCCAAATGTAGTGTTTATGGTTGCGGCCAAAAAGCTAAATTTTGGTTTCATCACTCCAAATGAGCCAGAAGGTTTGAGGTCTCTGTGCTCTTTGACGTATTGTAAGCGGGATACTTTGTGGCATTTGCGTAGTAATGGCTTTCTTCTGGCGACTCGACCATGCAGCCCATCTTTCTTCAAGTGCCTCCTTATTGTGCATCTTGAAACAGCCACACCACATGTTTTCAGAGAGTCCTGTATTTCACCTGAAGTTATTTGTGGTTTTTTCTTTGCATCCCGAACAATTTTCCTGGCAGTTGTGGCTGAAATTTTAGTTGGTCTACCTGTCCGTGGATTGGTTTCAACAGAACCCCTCATTTTCCACTTCTTAATTAGAGTTTGAACACTGCTGTTTGGCATTCTCAATTCCTTGGATATCTTTTTATATCCCTTTACTGTTTTAAAAATTTCAACTACCTTTTCCTGCAGATCCTTTGACAATTCTTTTGCTTTCCACATGGCTCAGAATCTAGAAATGTCAGTGCAGCACTGGATGAAAGAGGCAAAATGATGCTTCAACTTGGGGAGGGGGGGGGGGGAGTCCAGGACTTGCAACGTATGCTGCTTCAGTAGTTTGCAGTTCCTGTGGGGGTGAGAAAGCACTTTGGCTTTTTTGCCCTTGGTTCTAAATGACCTTGTCTTGGCACTGCTGTCCACGGATATTTACTGCTCCAGGCTGTCACAGTCTTCTTATGTACACCTATTTACTGCTCCAGGCTGTCACAGTCTTCCTATGCACAGTTACAGTATATACTGCTCCAGGCTGTCATAGTTTTCCTATGCACAGTTATTGAATGCTCCAGGCTGTCACAGTCTTCCTATGCACAGTTACATATTGCTCCAGGCTGTCACAGTCTTCCTATACACAGTTACATACTGCTTCAGGCTGTCACAGTCTTCCTATGCACAGTTACAGTACATACTGCTCTATGCAGTCACAGTTTTCCTATGCCCAGTTATTTAATGCTCCAGGCTGTCACAGTCTTCCTATGCAGTTACATACTGCTCCAGGCTGTCACAGTCTTCCTATGCACAATTATTTAATGCACCAGGCTGTCACAGTCTTCCTATGCACAGTTACATACTGTTCCAGGCTGTCACAGTCGTCCTATGCACATTTATTTACTGCTCCAGGCTGTCAGTCTTCCTATGCACAGTCACATACTGCTCCAGGCAGCCACAGTCTTCCTAAACACAGTTACATACTGCACCAGGCTGTCACAGTCTTCCTATGCACAGTTACATACTGCTCCGGGCTGTCAGTCTTCCTGTGCACAGTCACATACTGCTCCAGGCTGTCACAGTCCTCCTAAACACAGTTACATACTGCTCCAGGCTGTCACAGTCTTCCTATGCACAGTTATTTAATGCTCCAGGCTGTCACAGTCTTCCTATGCACAGTTATTTAATGCTCCAGGCTGTCACAGTCTTCCTATGCACAGTTACATACTGCTCCAGGCTGTCACAGTTTTCCTATGCACAGTTTATTAATGCTCCAGGCTGTCACAGTCTTCCTATGCAGTTACATACTGCTTCAGGCTGTCACAGTCTTCCTATGCACAGTTACATACTGCTCCAGGCTGTCACAGTTTTCCTATGCACAGTTACATACTGCTTCAGGCTGTCACAATCTTCCTATGCACAGTTACATAACGCTTCAGGCTGTCACAGTCTTCCTATGCACAGTTACAGTACATACTGCTCCAGGTTGTCACAGTTTTCCTATGCACAGTTATGTAATGCTCCAGGCTGTCACAGTCTTCCTATGCACAGTTACATACTGCTTCAAGCTGTCAGTCTTCCTATGCACAATTACATACTACTCCAGGCTGTCACGGTCTTCCTATACACAGTTACATACTGCTTCAGGCTGTCACAATCTTCCTATGCACAGTTAAAGTACATACTGCTCCAGGCTGTCACAGTCTTCCTATGCACAGTTATTTAATGCTCCAGGCTGTCACAGTCTTCCTATGCACAGTCACATACTGCTCCAGGCTGTCACAGTCTTCCTATGCACAGTTACATACTGCTCCAGGCTGTCACAGTCTTCCTATGCACAGTTACATACTACTCCAGGCTGTCACAGTCTTTCAATGCACAGTTACATACTGCTCCAGGCTGTCACAGTCTTAATATGCAGTTATATATTGCTCCAGGCTGTCATAGTCTTCCTATGCACAGTTACATACTGTTTCAGGCAATTACGGTCTTTCTATGCACAGTGGGGGAGCACTTTGGCCTTTTTGCCTTGGTTTCTAAAGGACCATGTCATGGTACTGCTTTTTTACAATTATATACTTCTCCAGGCTGCCTTGTTCAGCCTGTTAGAGTTATGTATTTGCCCCCTGGAAGCTTACAGTTCAATCTTCCTCCTGTCACTGAAGAACCAACTGGTTGAATATTTTTAGTGTTGTGGAAGGAATCTTGGAGCACTTTGTGAGAACCCTTACAACTATGTGAAGACCAGACCAACTGCATGAAAATGGTGTGCTGGATAGGAGTCAAAATTAGGACCCCCGCGTTGCAAAGCAGGAGGGCAGCCACACTTCACACACCATACTGCATTTCGCCACCTTCTAGGAGAGTGAAATACACATCCGTATTATAGATAACACATTTAATCTCCAACACCGTTAGTTATCTTTAGTCCATCCCATTGAAACTTCCATTATGTGTGAGTTATTGCATTGTCAAGGCACAGAGGTAATGTGGAAGTATTATCCCAGACATATTTATTATAGTCTCCAATTGCACTAATCACTTCACCCGCTGACTGAAGATACCCAGGTGGAAAAAGCTTTTATAAACTGCTTTGCTGTCTCTTTGAAAAACATGCATCATCAATAAATCAACGCTTTAGGGGTTATTTACAAAGTGTAAAAGAAATGATTTATAGAGTGGCAATGTTGTCAGCGTGATAAAAAGAAGTGGTAAAAGTGTAACACTAAATTGTCTCTAAATGTTTAGAGGCCAGGAAGCTGTAATGGGGATCTGGACTCATATAGAAAGGTCTGGTATCAACTTAATTCAATAAATAGATTCAGACCATCCACAGAAAATGCACCTAAAATGTAATTTTCACTCCTGTAAGTTGTAATTTTTTTTGAACCTCCTTAATATACCAGAAATGGGAGATGTAATATCATTATTTAATTGTGTGATCACCTTCAGGATGAACCTATTACAACATAGCTATAGTAATACTAGCACCCTAGAAGTATACGGGCCCATTCACTTGGACATGCAAGGTAAAATGTGTGCTACATTGCCATTATACATGGCAATGCATGATATACAGTGTGGTGGGATCTATTCTGAATGGACCTAGGAAGAAACCATAGATGTAAATAATTTGTGTGCTGCGCTGGAAAATAAAAACATTGTAGGTCTGTTAAAACCTGCACTGTGGTGCGAATGAGCTGCATTACAGTAGGGGATGTTAATGTACAAAATAATGCATGTTACCACACATATGGTAATATATCACCTCACACAGTACAAGTGTGAATGGGTGCCTTCCTTATGGAATAAGGCAGCATTCCTCAACCTTTTTTTTTAACACTGAAGAACCCTTGAAAGGACTTTCCAGTTTCAGGAAACCCCTGCTAACAAATATTATATCTACAGTTCACAGTACTTTAGCATGATGGTCAGTTGGAAGAATGCTCTTTACATTTGTGATCAGTGGGAAGAATTTTCATCTTGCAAATAGCTGAAAAGATCATTGGTTACCTAGACAGAAATCGCTCATTTGTCAAGAAACCTCTAAAAATCTCTAGAGGAACCCGAAATTTCCACGGAACCCTGGCTGAGGAAGGCTGCAATAAGGCTGTTCAAATAGGATAGAGTGGAATACAAATTGCACTTAAAAAACAGCCAGAGCTCAATTTACTGCAGTTCAAGTAGAAGTCAATGCAAATTTTCTTTTCATGCGTAGCCATCATTAGTGCTAATAAATGTGCATAACCTTTTACACTATTGCTTTTCAGACAGTATTTTGGGAATATTAGGCACTGACTCTCAGTCTGGTTACAGTTCCTATAGGCTGTAGTGGTGGCACCATACAACAATGGTGATTCTGCTGCTTCTTCTATATCCACAACTAATTTAATGACATCATAAAGGTTAAATGACAGAATAGTACGTCCCTGTGTCCATTCCACTGACTGTTGTCTACAGCTACCCATAGTGAAATGTGATCATATCATACTTTACCAACCTGAGTCTCTGCAGTCATTCCTCCTATTAAAGTGGTGTTCCGGCCGAAATTATACTTTTTAAATAAAAATACCCCTATAATACACAAGCTTAATGTATTCTAGTAAAGTTAGTCTGTAAACTAAGGTCTGTTTTGTTGGTTTATAGCAGTAGTTTGTTATTTTATAAACTTACAGCAGGCCGTGGCCATCTTAAGTGTGGGCATCTGAAGCCAGACTGTATTTCTTCCTGGATCTCATCCTTGCAGATCTCGCACATGCTCAGTGCACCACAAGCAGTGTAATAGGTTTCAGGTCAGGTTTCCGTAGCAACGGCAGTGTCAGAGGAAGTTGCCGCACCTTCCCAGAAGGCATTGCAAACAGAAAATGATGCGATGGGCCACGGCCAGGGAGGAGGAAGTGAAAAATTAATACAGCAGATATACAGTAGATGCTGAGAAAAAAAAAATAAAAAAATATCCAATTTGTTTACAGTGCACAGTTTAGTGAGGGATGCTGAAGAGTTGTAAAAGTGGGTGGAACTCCACTTTAAGCTTCATCTTCTGAAACAGGAAACAGACCAGGAGAATCATGTAATCTGATTTATAAGACTATTTTATGTTACTTTACTGTTTTGTTTTTTTTTTAAGAGTTTTAATGTACATATGCAAGGTTTTCTCTTATACACTGTGCCTGGAATTCATACAAAGTGTTATAAATGCTCTTTAGAAAAATGATGGAATATGCAACAGATACATGTACGTGTCAGTAAGGTATATATGAATATCAGTATCGGGACAGGTTCCTCTAGCATCCAGAACAAAAATGTGGAACTGTACCCCCCTCCAGTCACTGGCCACTGTAGTTTGCATGAGGGGGCACCCCCCTACCACTGCACCCAGGGAGGCAACCCTTCCTGACCACTCCTTGTCCAAGCCCTGATCAATATGTTGCAACTCTGACAAAACTGTTGCAAGCACTTCTCATGCAAAGTGAGTTTTACATGCAGAGAAGCTATTTGGAGAAGTTAGGAGAGTAACGGAAACATTTCAAATATCAGTTCCAGAGGAACGTAAGAAAAAATGTTGCTGCAGAATTGTCTCAAAGATGTGATATAATAATTACATGTTCAACACAACCAACAATTTACTCCAACATGGAAGAGATCTTATATACTGTACCTCCCCTTTTCTTATCACTGATATGGTGATACTTCTTTATTACTTTTTTGCAGCGATGGTGCCAGGCAGTTAAAGCATTAAAAATAAGAACTACTTGGTACTAACAATGACAATGTCATTGGCTTTCATGAATTTGGAGCATGAAAAGTTACAGGGTGTGTCTCCCTGAAGAAATGAGGACACATACTGCTCCTAGGGGTTCACATGCCTGTAGCACATTCCCAAACTACCCTTCGTAACCAAATTTCATGCTGTTTTGAGAGGAAAAACGTTGGTTCTTTTTGATAGTGTCCTAACCTCTCCACCACCTTCTTGTCTGTGCATTCCTGTTGGCCAAAGAGGCTTCCAATCATACTAATGCGTCAATAGGAATATGGGGGTGGGGTATATTGGCAAGCTTTAACACTACCACACTTTGCTTGCCAGAATGGCCACGCATTTAGCTGTAACAGGCTACACCTCTAGGTGTCTCCACTTTATTTCGGCTGCCAGACTTGGCACATCTCTGTTTGCCTCTAGTAAAAAGGATTGGATGATGACACTCCAGCATCAAATTCAGCTTGTTTATTTTTATCTTTAAAACAAGGTATAGAGCAGTGATGGCGAACCTTGGCACCCCAGATGTTTTGGAACTACATTTCCCATGATGCTCATGTACTCTGCAGTGTAGTTGAGAATCATGGGAAATGTAGTTCCAAAACATCTGGGGTGCCAAGGTTCGCCATCACTGGTATAGAGTCTCAATGAATATTTGTCCTTGAGTGTGAGATGTGTAAGATATCTTGCTACCTGTTGTACCCCTTTATATGGATAGTGATAAAGAAGCTGGATTTGATGCTGGATTACTGTCATCCATTGTTTTACTAGAAATGTCTATATATATATTTATATATGGAGATATCTATATATCTTCAGCAACAAGCTGGAGATATTAGGTGATGCACTTAGCGGTGTTTGCAGCCAAGAGTAGATCAGCCTAAAGGGACCTGAAGGGATAATCCTTGTGTTTACATCATTGTTTGCACTGTCTGTAAATGCTATACCATCTCTCTCAACTGGCCTTATCTTGCTCATGAGCCATGAGTTCTAGACCTAGAAAAGTGTAGGCATGGTTTTGTTTGTGCAGGGTCACTTGGACTGCAGTGACTTTTTTTGTTAGGCAATAACTACCGGCTAACACCGGAATATAATATACACGTCTACAAATTAGCAGGAATTTTAGACATATTTGAAATAAGTGATGACTGATCAGGAGAATTACAGAATCATTATGTTTTGAATGAGTAATTGTACAGCCAGCTGATCTTTGTTTATGAATTGTGTGATTCTCCACATAGGACAAATATTAATTTACATCCTATAGTAGTTACAAAATGTACAGTCTACAGATCTAAGCAACGGAGTGCATATTGCTATATACGACAGCTGTATCGAAGGTAATGTGAAAGTGGGTAGAACTTTCTAATGAACTTACATAAATCATTCACATTACACATTTTGGTAGAGTAATGCCCTGTACACACAGTCGGATTTTCCGACGGAAAATGTGTGATAGGACCTTGTTGTCAGAAATTCCGACCGTGTGTAGGCTCCATCACACATTTTCCATCGGATTTTCCGACACACAAAGTTTGAGAGCAGGAGATAAAATTTTCCGACAACAAAATCCGTTGTCAGAAATTCCGATCGTGTGTACACAAATCCGACGGACAAAGTGCCACGCATGCTCAGAATAAATAAAGAGATGAAAGCTATTGGCCACTGCTCCATTTATAGTCCCGACGTACGTGTTTTACGTCACCGCGTTCAGAACGATCGGATTTTCCGACAACTTTGTGTGACCGTGTGTATGCAAGACAAGTTTGAGCCAACATCCGTCGGAAAAAATCCTAGGATTTTGTTGTCGGAATGTCCAAACAAAGTCCGACCGTGTGTACAGGGCATAACTCTTCTATTTCTTCTTTTTCATTGCAGGTACCATATATTATGGCTTTCAAGCAGAAGCAACCTGCCATCATTGGGATCTTGGCGAAGGAAGGGTGAAGACTGTCCGACATACACAGAAGGCTACAGAATGTTTACAGAGATGACACGATTGATAAGAGCAATGTGCACAGATGGATGAAAAAATGTAAATAGTGCCTTCTCATTAAACCCCTCCTTGATCAAGAACTCATTGACGGCACATTGCTTCTGCTTGGAACCCAATATTTACCTGCAAAGAAAAAGAAGAAATAGAAGAGTTACGATAAGGGAAGAGTTAAGTTGGTTAGGGGCGGCCCGTCCATTAAGGGTGTACGGGCACCGCCTCCCCATCCATGCACCCAGCCCATTGCAGGATGCTGAATGCATTAATTTCAATAGGGGGGGGTGTGTTTTTTGAAGCACCTAATTAGAGCCAGAGGCTCTAATATGCTTCAAAATAGGGTGGGCTCGGGAAGCAAAGAATGTGAACTGAGCACATCTAGATGTGTTACAAAAGTGAATGACCATTCGCTATTGTAACACTGATACTCCTCTCAGCCAATCAGGAAGCGAGTCTTGAGACACATCAGCCGATTGGCTGAAAGGACTGGTGATCATATTGATTTCCTAGGAGGAGGGGAGGAGACGCACAGGGGAAGCCGCCGTGATGGAAGAGAGGACACAGGAGCCACTACCTGTAACCCGCCACCTGCCATCTAGATGGGGTAAGTGCTAGACCAACTGGCAGACAGCGAGCGGGGGGGGGGGTGCCGCCGGCCGCTCAGGTGGGTTGGTTGTTCCACCCCCCAAAACAAAACCACCAGCCACCACTGGTACACACTATCAGTTTCTCTCTTTCAACCCTGTGGGATGAATGAAAAAACTGAGGAGCTTCGGAGGAGCTTGCTGCACTAACTATCTGATGTTGGTACAACTATCTCTCCGCTGAGCTATTGTGTTCTAACAGGGGGACGAGCCCTCCACCAGGACACACCAGTTAGGCATGGCCTAGAGCACCAATTGGATTCCGATAGGCAGAAATTTTTCAGTCATGCCCCTTCAACAGAAGCCGGATGTTCGGCTGGCTTCAGTCGGATAGGCTGCCATACACATATCTGGAATGTTGGCCGGTTTCTGTTGAACTGGCCAATACCAGCCAATTTTCGGCCCATGTGTACGGGGCTTTACTCTACCAACAAGTGAAATTTGTATGACTTATGTAAGTTAATAAAAAAGTTATGCCCACTTTTGCATCACGTTTGATACAGAGGTCGTATATAGTGATATGCATTTTGTTTCTTAGATCAGTAGACTACATTACAGATCAGAAACTAAGATTAGCTGAATAATAGACATGCAATTACTCACTTAAAGCATAGCTAATTATTATTATTATTATTATTATACAGGATTTATATAGCGCCAACAGTTTACGTAGCGTAACAGTTTACAACTTGAGGGTAGACAGTACAAATACAATACCCTTTAATACAGTAGGAATCAGAGGGCCCTGCTCCTTAGAGCTTACAATCTAAGAGGGAAGGTCAAGAGATACAAGAGGTAATAACTGTGGGCAATGTGCTGATTGAGAAGATCAATGTACAGTTGTTAGGTGGGGGCCAGATAGGCTTCTCTGAAGAGATGAGTTTTCAGGGATCGTCTGAAAGTGGATAAAGTAGTAACTAATCTGTGATTCACCTGATTTGAACATTACTTATGTTGAATATGGTTAAAATTCCTACTAAATAAATAGAAAACACAGGTTACAGGTAAACAGTGAAATATAATTTGTCAAATTTATAAAACAAAAGTGCATCTAGCACCAAGCAGCCCTCTTTGGACTTTATGTAACTACATAGTATGTTGTGCAATCCAAGCAATGGTCTCCGTCTACCTGTCTGTCAAGAACCCAGTGGAGTCCACAACCATATGTGAGTGAGCATGGTCTGCTTTGGCTCCCCACCATTCTTTATGAGCCAGTCAGTTAGCAGTAGGTCCCTGCCACTCGTCAAGAGCTGATCACACTGGTAGGATGGTGAAACATTCTGATGAGGTTTGGATTCATGCCAACCATCACTGCAAATCCACCAAATTTGGATTTACATGCACCGGTGAATTTATGTGAATGCTCTCCGGGTCCAACCTGTTTAAAACCATAATGTGCTGCATGGCCTTTGCAGGTTTAGAAGGGCAATAATGAAGGAAATTTGACAAAACAAGCCCCCTCGCTATAAAAGGTTGGGCTCAAGGTAGTCATATTTTCAGCATATGTGGAAAATGTTAGGAAGAAGATAAGGAGAGATAGGGGTTGATTTATTAAAGGCAAATAGACTGTGCATTTTGTATGTGCAGTTGCTCCACAGCTTAGTAAATGAGGTTAAGCTTCACTTTGCAAAGAATACCTAATCATACGCAAGGAAAAAAAAATCAACACAATACCCAATCATATGCAAGAAAAAAAAAAACAACACAATTTTTGCTTACACATTATTGGATGATGGAAGTCAGCAAAACTTCAGCTCATTTACTAAGCTCTGGAGCAACTGCCCTTTGCCAAAAGCACGGGCTATTTTTCTGTAGTAAATCAATCCCATGGCAATCTGTATATGGAGAGCTGAGAAGAACTGTGTTAAACTGTGCTGTTCTGTGCTGTAGATTGCAGTGCTGGGCTACATCATTTTTATGGTTCCCCCATGTCCTTGTTAGGACTATCACTGCTGTATGCTGTATAAGCACCAAGTCATTATTAGCTGTTGGTTCTCCCTTTGCAGCTTTTTTGGGAGTCATTTTATTTTTTGCTTGATTTGAGGACATATAGATTTAGTGGTTAATCTTTCAGGGTTTATATATTTTAAGGGTATTTTTATTTTTAATTTGTGCTGCTATGGCCTTTCTTTTAAAATTGAGGCCTTCACTTGTTGCGGAACTGTTTTTGGAGCAGTCCTTTGTACGCAGTACACTATTACATTGTTGTGCAAGAACAGTGTACCCGAAAAGTATCTCACATCACTCATATTCCCCATACCCTTTAATAGCCATGGTAAAAAAAAGTTTGAACCGCCCCCTCATCAGTCTAAAAAAGACTTGATGAAAACAGAATTGTCTCAACTATAATCGGATTAAATCCCTTTATAACTGATGTGATGCAAATAGTAGAAGATTAGGGTGCTGATGAAAAGAAAAAGTAATTTCACAGCCAAAAATATTCTTCTTATGAAAATTGTGACGTACCATCATACCACATACAGCTTTAAGGCATCAGCTAAACCTGTAATTTAAAGGACTGGGTTTTTTTTCATGTCCCTTCCTAGCCATAAAAAATCACTTTACCCCTTTCCTAAATTCTATAAGCATGTTTTTTTTGTTTTGCTTGCATTGACACAGGCCCTGCACAGCAGGGTCCACCTCCACATACTGCACTTACCCAGCAGACCTCAATTGTTCAATGAAATGTGCCTCCTATTGAAATGGGATTGGCAGCAGGATTTGCAGTTTGCAATTTTTTAGCACATTTGCTAGACCACAGGCAAACCTGAGCAGATTTTCCTATCCCTACTGAAAAGCACCCACTAGTCCAGAGCCGTGAAAACAGGTGGGAAGCTGGAAAGTGTTTTGCACAGGTCATGTAGTGCTTTAGCATACACAGTTTTTACTTCATTTTATTACTTTATTTCTAAAGAGGAGAAAGACAATCATTGTCCATCTGTAGCAATGTGAGAACAAAATAATATGATGCTACTTTCTTAGGGTGATAGGAAATATGAAGGGCAATATATCAAGATCAGCAAATGAAAGGTGGTGGACACAGATATGTGTTAAGTCTTAAAGCTGAATTTCAGGTATGGATATTTTGACATAGTTCATCTTGGACCAATGCAGCTTTGCACTCTTTCAGCGAGTACCAAGCTTTCTCTTATTGGACAAGGTAAAGATTGTATTGTCACTACCCCACCTGTCACCTCTTCCAATCAGAGTAAGCCTCTTATACATTGAGAAAATGCAAAGTGTTGTCTGAATGGCCTTTGCAGAACAGTGATCTGTGTTCACAATGCAGCAGGGCAGTTGCTTGGCATGAGACCTGGAAGTTTGTTGGGTCATAAACACCAAAAAACAATAGAAAGAACCAAACTAGCGTAAACCTAGAGAAGAAGAGAGGAGGGGAGGGCAGGAAAAGTTGGAGTGGGGAAGAAGGGGATGATGGGAGTGTAGACTTGGGGTTGATCCTGGCTGCTCGGGGGACTATAGGCAAGGAAAGCCACCAAGATGGAGATGTCAAAGGTCCAAAAATGCATTGAAATTGTTAAGGAACCAGAGGATCAAAATACACTCAAATGTACCACTTGCCGACCGCAATATGTATATACACATTGCAGCTTGCAAGTGGTTTACTGGGATTATGGCTGAAGATATATAACCCCAGTATTGTTTTTTACAGCCAGTGGTGTTGTGGAAATTTTTATATTAATGTGTTGTCATAAGTCTCCCAGTGTGTGTGTTCAATCACAGCCCGCTCTAATAGCTGACTGGGATAGACCAACCCTGGTTGAGATCCGTTTGGTAGTGAAAAGCTCTGTGGGGATGTAGAGAAATGTTTGTGGAGTGGGGACATGTCCGCCAGCTAAGGGCCCCTGTGTGATGCACAGAACGATCGTCTGGTGGGGATGTGTTCGCTCTGCAAAGACATTATCGGTTTAACGAGTGTGCTCTCATGTTGCCCCTGTGTGCCTGATCAACACATTTGTGGCCCAATGAGTGTACACCTGCCGATAATCTCTCGTCCACAAAGACAGCAGAATAATCCAGGTATACATTGTTCTCTGAAACAATGTATAATAGGGATTTCTATCAACGAAAATAAAAAAAAAAGTCTTTTGGTTTCTGGTTGGAGACAGGGTTAATGTTTGAAAGCCATGTGGCTTCTAAAAACATACATGCACTCTGTCTCTGCTCAGACACACCCATAAGACTCCTGTAGTCATTGTTCATTGGTTGTTGCATTTTCCTGTGTTGTTAAATCCTTATATGGTCATTGATATCCTGTGAGGTCACAAGCTTTGTAAGAGGTCTTTGGCTGTTGGAGGCGGAACCCTCGAGCTTTTGGGACCTCCTATTGATATGCTAATAAAGTGGCTCACGCAGACAGCTAAGGGAGGCTGGCGGGCAGTGGGTTTTTGGAACCAGAAGCAGGAGGATGTGATTATTTGTCTTGTTGGATGGCTGGGGCACACACCAGAGGATGAATACGATCAAAAGTTGAGATGCATTTGTTTCATTAGACGAAATTGCTATTATGATTAGAAACAGGAGATTTGGCTGTGTGCTTTGCGTACAACCAAATTTCGCTGACAGCGGCTGGCTTTCCGAGCAGCACGAGCCACTGGAATGCTGTCAGAAGTGGCGTCCCCCGTCCCGTAGCTCGCCGGTGTTTCTCAGACTTACCATTTCTGCTGATTTGCACCAAGAAATGATCCGACGGTGCCGCCGGCTGGCCACACAGGCGTTCAAAGAGTAAATCTGCTTTAAACGCCTCTATGGCCTTGGAGGACCGGAGTGACGTCATGATGTAATTTCCAGTCCAGGCTGGAAGTAAACAAGTTTTTTTTTTTTTTTAAAGCAAAAGATCAAACTTTTTTTGTGGATCTTTTGCTTTTAAAGGTAAAGACGAGTTTTGCAGTCTTTTTGACCCCAGTTCTCTCCATAAAGAAGAACTGTCATCCTTATTTCTATTACAAGGGATGTTTACATTCCTTGTAATAAGAATAAAAGTGATAAAAAATAAATAAATAAAGGGACAGTGTAAAAATAAATAAGAAAAAGTAAAATAAATAAGAAAAAAAAAGTAAAGTCAACCCATCCCTCCATGCTCGCATGTAGAAGCATACGTAAGTTGCGCACGCATATGTAAGCTGTATTCGCACCACACATGTGGGGTATTGCCGCAAACTTTGGAGCGAGAGCAATAATTCTAGTGCTAATCCTCCTCTGTAACATGTAACCTGTAAAGACACTTAAAATGTTGTCTATGGAGATTTAAGTATCATAGTTTGCCACCATTCCACAAGCGCACACAATAATAAAAAATTACATGTTAGGTATCTATTTACTCAGCGTAATATTATCTTTCACATTTTATAAAAAAAATTGGGGTAAATATTATGTTTTTTTAAAAAACATTTATTAAAGTGTATTTTTTACAAACAAAATTGTATTTGCAAAACCGCTGTGTAAATACCAAGTGGCTTAAAAAATTGCAACGGTTGCCATTTTATTCCCTAGGGTCTCTGCTAAAAAAATGTATAATGTTTGGGGTTATAAGTAATTTTCTAGCAAAAAAATACTGATTTAAACTTGTAAACAAAAAAAAGCCAGAAAAAGCCACGTCTTCAAGCGGTTAAGAATCACGGCCATTTTTTTAATTTAATAGACCCATGCCATCTTTTGTTTCACCTGGTTAATCTTGGAGGTGTAAGATTACTGTGCTTTTGGCTTTGTGAAGATGTGAAATTGTAAGTTGCTTTACACAATTCTGTTTATAACAGAAGGTAGTAACAAGACATTAGCCAACAAGATAGATATAGTCAACAGTCTGCCAAAAAATATAAAGTTATTTTTTTATTGTTGCCAAAGCAGCACAAGGCTGCCTCTGATGTTGGATGATTTTCTTTTTTAAATTTCTACAGCTATTCTTTAATGTTTTGACAAACGTCTCCCAGCGATAAAACAGCAGCCACTCAACCTTAAAAACCATAATTGTTTTGGAGCCTATCATGACCTCCTGATGCCTATCTCCACCTCCCTTATAGTTATACAGTATGTATCCCTGACAGCTGCTGACATGCCAAGTTTTCTTTATGCATCCAAATGTTCCATTGTGAACCCTGCAGCAGCTCACTGATTCTGCCTGTAGAGATCTTAAAAATGTGACACGATTATGACCTGCTGGATAATGGCGCACTAAGCTACAGGCAAATCACAAAACCATGGAAACCTGACTGAAATATGTGGCTTGCCCTTACTTTACCTATAAATTTGATAATTGCTTTGCTTGCCAGTTTATTTTTTGGCCTCTAGACTAATCAGGAACAAATACTGAAGCCACAGACAGAAGGTGAATCTCTAAAAACAAGAGAGCGATGGCAGCTCCAAATTATACATCCAGATAAGGTTCCTTTAAAGCAACTCTGTTGCTAAAATTATACTTTCAATAAAAGCTTTTCTGTAAAGAAAAAAGATCTTTTGATGAGAAATTACAAATCAAGCCATCTTCAGGAACCGTTGCAGGAATTGGGACATACGCCATATGACTATTAAACCAAAATAGGTTGGGAGCTAAAGCACTAGTACACTGTAATGGTACATTTAGTCTTGCCATTGGGGAGGGTGTTAAAAACACACAGCAACTCGCCACTAACCCCCCCCCCCCTAATAAGCTGCAAAGACAACAGCTGCCATGCTGCAGTGCATTTGCTTTGCGCCTGTGTCAAAATGTATGCTCCCCACCGTGCTTGGTGGGCAGTACCACTGCTGAACACAACCCATTGATGCAGTGGAGACATGCCATAAGTGCCCTGAAACCACATGCAACGCATGCAGTTGCAGCTTGTTGGTGTGGCATTAAGGGGTTAAAACATGCATTTTAACCACCTGATCCAAACACAGTGACTAAAGATTTTCTTGTCGCATGCGTTCCTGGAGTAGGCTGAAGGACAAAACAGGTTCTGTAGCAATAATCAGCTGGGAACTGGTAAGATCACAGATCAGTCTACATGCAGTATTTGCCAGCACACCAAGGATCTTCAAGTAATATCCAAACACTTTTATTGAAAAGACCACATCGCAGCCATAAAGTGCAATGTTTCTGGGCCACACAGGACCCATTTGTCAAGCATGTGATGACAAAGGATCACGTGCCTGATGAAGGGGTCCTGCATGGCCCAGAAGCATTGCACTTTATGGCTACGATATGATCTTTTCAATAAAAGTGTTTGGACGTTACTTGAAGGTCCTTGGTGTGCTGGCAAATATGTAGGCTGATTTGTGATCCTATCAGTTCCAGCTGGTTTTTGCCACAGCACCTGTTTAGTCCTTCAGCCCACTCCAGGAATGTGTGTGATGGGCACACATGCAGCAGTAGGCCACAGGAGAATTCCTTCATTAGACAGCCTAATGAGGCTCAATTGGTTTGCAGGTGTGAGGTAGTGCTGAACCTTCTAAAGAGGGATTCTTTTGCCTGCTCAATCCATGGAGGAATCCTGGGTCTGTTAGTCCTTTCAATGTGGGGTGATTGTCATGGTGGGTGAGGAACACCATTAAAAGAAAAGTCATTAAAAATGTATTTTATAAGGAAACATATATAAAAAAAATGCCAAGGTGATTTGTGGCTAAAGCATTTGTCTAGGGCTAAAGCTTATAAATGTTGGGTCTGCTCATGATGGATTGGTGGAGCCAGGTAGGATGCCTTAGGTGAGTTTTAGCTTTATTAGGATAGTTGCATTCCAAGCCTCCTGTCTTTTCAAAATGTTGCTGCTGTTTTTTCAAAAATGGGTACTTCCCAAGCAATGATGTCCTTGCCCCCCCCCCCGTGCTCAGTGGTTCCTTTGTCCTGTGGCGACATAGGAGTCGGCAGGAGGAACCACTAAGTGTAGCATTTGACCAGTGGCGGACTGATAACTCATGGGGCCCCCGGGCAATAGGAGATTATGGGGCCCCCAGGCAATCAGAGATTATGGGGCCACACAGTATAAACACACACAGTATACAATCACACAGTATACACATACATGTACACACAGTATACACAGACAGATGTAAAAAAAACACAGATTTATACATACTGTCCCTGGTTTTACTGAGGCTGGCAACCCTGATGGGGCCCCCCTAGTGGCCCAGGGCCCTCGGGCAGTGCCCGAGTGGCTCAATGGTCAGTCCGCCCCTGCATTTGACCCTACTCCCAAAATTGCTGGTTTTTGAAGAAGACCTCAGTCAGCACCATCTCAGCATCAGAAAGGCATTGGGCGGTGCAGTCAGCAAGGGAGTTAAGTATACATGCTTTTTTTTTTTTTAAAGGGATCGGGCTAGGGAGTACAATGAGGGATGGTAAGGGTAGAACTGGAGAGACGTAACTCTTCCTAGAACCTGCCCCCTAAATTACCACAAATGTTTTTTTTTCTCATTTTTTGTCACATTAGAGGAAGTAATGGGAGTGAAGAGAGGTAATGAAAGGGGGAGGATGGTGAGTTTGGTGAGTTTAGACCAGGTGGAGAAGATTTGTCTCTGGGGTTTAGACATTCAGAAGCAGGGTGTTTCCACCTCTTATGCTACCTCTTGCCTACTCCTGGGGGAAAAATCTTGTTATACTTGGTAAATTATGATAAAGTTCTAGGAGATACACCTTTTATATATCTGTAGGTATTGTATTTAAGTTATGTCGTGCCTGAGATCGTAACGTCTTTTGTAATTTATGATGTACCTTATGGTGATGTATTATGTTTGGTAATTCTTTGTTAAATGAATAAAAAGAACTTAAACTAGAAAAGCTTTAATTCACAGTTTATTTTAACCACATAGTCACTTTAACTATTAAAGCTAAACTCTAGTCAAGCTGTTTTTTTAGATCTATATAGACATTGGAATGGTGAAAACTTATCAAGCTACACCCTATCCAAACTACACAATTGTTAGCTGGATGTGCACTTGAAGGTGCTTTTGTAACTATGCAAATATTGCTGCATGTACTTATCTCCATTGCACTGAAATGTGTTTAGTTACAGATTTTTCTCTGCAGATTAATATTAATGCAGACTGTTAATTGTCCATCCAATAAAGGATCTAATAGTCCAGATATTTCATGGCAACAGATATGTTTTTATGCCTTTTGTTTTGAAATCAGATCCGCAAGGGGTTTAGGAAAACAAGACCAGTATGGTAAGTACAGAATTAGTGTACGTGGGAAAACTGAACTGTGTACAATAACGAAGAAATAAAACTAACATTTCTAATGTGTAAGTTTTAGCTTCCTGTAGAAACACATTGATTTTTTTTAATTCCCCAAAGGGGAGACCCATGGATCATCTGACATTGTTTCACCTAATGCTTTTTTCTAGTAATCCATAGAGACATGTTAACCAAACAGGCTTGTAAGATCAGTTAATAAACAATCAATAATAAACTTTTGTCTTAGAGCCATTTTTATATCTCCGTAGTTCCTCTATTTTTGCAAATAAGTCCCTGTAATTGTTTCCTATCCCAGGTCTGTAAGTTTGGGTTGGCAATTTCTGAGATTTTAGGTAATATTTATCATTTAAAAAGAATTGCACTCTACCTAACACCACCCCCACTAAAAATAAAAATTCCTAGGGCCAGTTGCACATGTATGTAGCAATTTACCAATGTTTACATTCAGGATCTTGTTGATAAAAAGATCCTGCCTAAAATGTTTCATAAAAACCTTGCGTAAATGCATATGCATATACGCACTTAAAATTCTTCTTTATTGCCAAGGTTGCAATATACGTGTATATAGACCACAGAAGCACACATATGCAGGTAGATTACTGCGCTCAAATTTAACATTTTCTATTTTTGTTTAGGGCCTATTCACATCACAATCACACAGCAACGCAGTCTGCGGGCCTCTGTGTTCCCCTGCAGTGTGATTTTGAGCCCGAGTCATTTGAATGGGTTGCAAATTGCACCAGAACTTACAAAAAGGAGTGCATGCACTGCTTTTGAAAAATGTGCTGCATCAAATTGCATGGCACTTACAAGTATTGTATAGCATACAACCTTTTCTTCTTCTTCCCTAGATGCACTGCTCGGACCTGAGTGGTTAATCATCAGGCCTTGAAGACTGTCACCTTAGGGGGGGGATAAAGTTACTATTTATTTATGACAGGTGATTTACCAGTGCTGACTATTTACGGAGTATGTAAATACTGTACATTCACATCGATCCTTGACCTCAAGGAGCCTACAATCTAAGGTCCCTAACTCATAAGCATACATACACACACTCACACACAAATACTGGGGTCAGTTTAGACAGGGTTCAATTAACCCACCAATGTGTCTTTGGAGTGGTAGGAAACCAGAGTACCTGGAGAAAATCCCTTGCAAACACAGGGAGAACTTCACAAGAATATTAACAAGACGAGAACTTAAGCCACTGCATCCCAATAAGGATACCATAGACAAGAAAAAAGTTACTCCAAAGGAGTCGGGATCTTATTGGTGCCGATAAATTGTTACAACAATAGATAAAATTTCATAACTTTTTATTATTCCATATCAAACATTTTTTCTCAATAAAATTAATATTAAACATTTTTTCATAAACAGACTCTTGATTGAAGTATTCCCAACACATATATATATAAAACACAAAGCGCTGTGATGCTAAATAGCTTATAATTACACATAAAACCAAGTGAGGCTGCTATCAAAAGAGAGTGTTTTCAGAGTCACTTAAAAAGAATAAATAATGATATTTGAAGCGCTTCACAATGTGCATGAAAATGAATATATAAGAATAAATATAAATACTCAAAAAAATCCAGCGGTGAGTAAAGATTCCTAAAAAATCCAGCAATCAAAATAGTGTAAAATTATAAAAAAATTGGTGACACCAAATGTGTAAAAAAATTCACATAAAAAATCCACATAAAAATAAATATATAGGGATGTATTCAGAAGGTTCAATTATACAGGTGTAGAATCCTGATTGGTATAGAGCTTTTGATCACTAGCAAAGCTGTTTAAAAACACTTGCTTAATTAAGGTGCTCATTGACCTTTATAGTAACAATGTGTTTTTTGCTTCTGTTCACAACCAATGTGAGAATCATAAACAGGTTTCATTAGACAGGCAGGTAAGAGAAAAAACCAATCATTGTGCAATAGTTAGGATACCAAAGTACACAGGCAAACTTCAATCCACTCACGTGTGCCTTATAATGATAAGGCATATGCAGGTTTTACTATAGCAGTCAGCCGTCTTAGACAGGAGCAGATTCAGTGCAGTACACTGTGTGATACTGCTGATCTGCACAGAGCGTCCTTGGCTCCTCCCACGCGTTACATTTCAAGGATCCTTGAAAAAGTCACGTGACTGTGATGTAACGCGTGGGAGGAGCCAAGGACGCTCTGTGCAGATCAGCAGTATCACACAGTGTACTGCACTGAATCTGCTCCTGTCTAAGACGGCTGACTGCTATAGTAAAACCTGCATATGCCTTATCATTATAAGGCACACGTGAGTGGATTGAAGTTTGCCTGTGTACCTTGGTATCCTAACTATTGCACAATGATTGGTTTTTTCTCTTACCTGCCTGTCTAATGAAACCTGTTTATGATTCTCACATTGGTTGTGAACAGAAGCAAAAAACACATTGTTACTATAAAGGTCAATGAGCACCTTAATTAAGCAAGTGTTTTTAAACAGCTTTGCTAGTGATCAAAAGCTCTATACCAATCAGGATTCTACACCTGTATAATTGAACCTTCTGAATACATCCCTATATATTTATTTTTATGTGGATTTTTTATGTGAATTTTTTTACACATTTGGTGTCACCAATTTTTTTATAATTTTACACTATTTTGATTGCTGGATTTTTTAGGAATCTTTACTCACCGCTGGATTTTTTTGAGTATTTATATTTATTCTTATATATTCATTTTCATGCACATTGTGAAGCGCTTCAAATATCATTATTTATTCCCAACACATGTTTACAGCTTGTCATCGTGTATTAAATCACAACATGTTTTGCCTGATCAAGGCTTCCTCAGGAGAATATACTGTACCACACCTATAGAAACAATCAACGCAAAAATGGCTTAAAATTCTATCACACTGTTCTGAAAAAAGGCACCCGCATGATACGGTGGTCAAATATATGGTCAAATATGGGTACTCGAATTATTCATAACTTTTCTTTTTTCTTGTCACAGGGAGAACATGCAAACTCTATGTAGTTAGTGTCCTGACCGCGACGCTATAAATCTAAGTGAACTTTGACAAAGACATGACATTGAATTTAAACATTTCTGACAAATGAATAGGGCATCACTTATACCTTTTTAGTTTTCTGTCAGCAGTCATCATTTTTTCACAGCGCAGCAGGCTCCCACAGCAGAGAGAGCAAGCAATGAGCATCAGTCAGCTAAAATATATAAAGACCTGTGGACAGCTGAGACTAAATAATGAGGTCTGGCTACAAGGTAAGATGTGGACATAGGAATGGAAGCTTTACCCCCACTTAGGCTCGGTTCACACAGGGGCAACACGACTTCAACGCGACTTTGCAACGCGACTTCAACGCAACTTCAACACGACTTGGATCCGACTTTGCCCTGCGACATGTGTCCGACTTTCAATGAACGGGGATCCGACTTGGATCCCCGCCACTGTGTTTGGTATGAATCTTTAGGGGGAACTCTGCGCCAAATTTTAAATAAAAAACCGGCATGGGTTCCCCCTTCAGGAGCATACCAGGCCCTTGGGTCTGGTATGGACCTTGAGGGGAACCCCCTATGCCGAAAAGACGGCGTGGGGGGTCCCCCCCAATCCATACCAGACCCTTATCCGAGCACGCAGCCCGGCCGGACAGGAATGGGGGGTGGGGACGAGCGAGCGCCCCCCCCCCTCCTGAACCGTACCAGGCCGCATGCCCTCAACATGGGGGGTTGGTGCCTTGGGGAGGGGGGCGCGCTGCGGCCCCCCCACCCCAAAGCACCTTGTCCCCATGTTGATGAGGACAAGGGCCTCTTCCCGACAACCCTGGCCGTTGGTTGTCGGGGTCTGCGGGCGGAGGGCTTATCGGAATCCGGGAGCCCCCTTTAATAAGGGGGCCCCCAGATCCCGGCCCCCCACCCTATGTGAATGAGTATGGGGTACATCGTACCCCTACCCACTCACCTAGGGAAAAAGTGTCAATTTAAAAATAAACACTACATAGATTTTTAAAGTATTTTATTAGACAGCTCCGGGGGTCTTCTTCCGACTTCGGGGGTCTCTCCGGTTCTTCTCCACGCTCTCCGGATCTTCTGCCGGGCTCCTCCGCTCTCTTCTGCTCTTTTGCCGCTCTTTTGCTAAAGCGGAGGAGCACGGTCTTCGGTCTTCTGCCCTCTTCTCTTCTTCTGATGTTGACACGACGCTCTCTCCGGCTAGAATGCTCTCTGTGCGCTCTGCTCTGACTTATAAAGGCGGTGACTCCGCCCCCTTATGCCGTCACAGTCCCTGGGCATGCTGGGATTATGACGACATAAGGGGGGCGTGGTCATCGGGTGATGACCACGCCCCCTAAACCGTCACAGTCCCAGCATGCCCAGGGACTGTGACGGCATAAGGGGGCGGGGTCACCGCCTATATAAGTCAGAGCGGAGCGCTCAGAGTGCATTCCAGCCCCAGAGAGCGTCGTGTCAACATCAGGAGAAGAGGGCAGAAGGCTTGAAGATTGAAGACCGGGCTCCTTCGCTATAGCAAAAGAGCGGCAAAAGAGCAGAAAATAGCGGAGGAGCCCGGCAGAAGACCCGGAGAGCGCGGAGAAGAACCGGAGACCCCCGAAGAGAAGAAGGCTGGAGACCGGGCTCCTCCGCTATAGCAAAAGAGCGGCAAAAGAGCAGAAAATAGCGGAGGAGCCCGGCAGAAGACCCGGAGAGCGCGGAGAAGAACCGGAGAGACCCCCGAAGTCGGAAGAAGACCCCCGGAGCTGTCTAATAAATTACTTTAAAAATCTGTGTAGTGTTTTTTTTTAAATTGACACTTTCCCTAGGTGAATGGGTAGGGGTTCGATGTACCCCATACTCATTCACATAGGGCGGGGGGCCGGGATCTGGGGGCCCCCTTATTAAAGGGGGCTCCCGGATTCCGATAAGCCCTCCGCCCGCAGACCCCGACAACCAACGGCCAGGGTTGTCGGGAAGAGGCCCTTGTCCTCATCAACATGGGGACAAGGTGCTTTGGGGTGGGGGGGCCGCAGCGCGCCCCCCTCCCCCAAGGCACCAACCCCCCATGTTGAGGGCATGCGGCCTGGTACGGTTCAGGAGGGGGGGGGGGCGCTCGCTCGTCCCCACCCCCATTCCTGTCCGGCCGGGCTGCGTGCTCGGATAAGGGTCTGGTATGGATTGGGGGGGACCCCCCACGCCGTCTTTTCGGCGTAGGGGGTTCCCCTCAAGGTCCATACCAGACCCAAGGGCCTGGTATGCCCCTGGAGGGGGAACCCATGCCGGATTTTTATTTAAAATTTGGCGCGGAGTTCCCCCTCAAGATCATCTGAGCACAAGTCGCATGCCGAAGTCGGATCATGCGAGACGGCGATCCGACTTCAATGATAGTCAATAGGCTGAAGTCGGATCAAAGTCGGATCAAAGTAGTACAGGGAGTACGCTCTGAAGTCGGAGCGACTTCAGTAGTGTCTATTAAGACGCTCCCATTCACTGTAATGTGAATCTCTTTCTGGGGCGACTTGGGGCGACTTGAGGGCTTACAAGTCGGATCCCAAGTCGCGGTAGTGTGAACCGAGCCTAAAGCTCTACAAAGCCTCTTGGCTCCAGGAGCCAGAACAAAATACACTAAGTTCGTTTTTTTCTACATCAGCCATAAACCCTGAAGTCCCTCACCATTAGGGATGAGCTTCGTGTTCGAGTCGAACCCATGTTCGACTCGAACATCGGCTGTTCGACCGTCCGTCGAATTGCGAACGTTATGGGCCGTTCGCGCCAAATTCGTGTGGCGCGTCACGGCCCATAATTCACTGCGGCATCGCAGTGCATTGCTGGCTGATGATTGGCCAAGCATGCACTATGACCCGCATGCTTGGCCAATCACAGCGCCGTCAGTAGAGAGAGCTGTAATTGGCCAAAGCCAGGGTGGCTTTGGCCAATTATGGCTCAGGGGATTTAGTACACGCCCCACACTATATAAGGCCGCCTGCACGGCGGCCCTGTGTAGTGTGTTCCGGTGTGCTGATAGAGAGAGAGACAGACAGTGTCATTTGATTTGAGAGCTAGATTAGGCTAGATCTGTTCCTGCTCTTTACATTTAGTGCAGTGCGTCCTGCTCACAGTGTTCAGCTAGATCCGTTCCTGCTATTTACATTTAGTGCAGTGCGTCCTGCTCACAGTGTTCAGCTAGATCCGTTCCTGCTATTTACATTTAGTGCAGTCAGTGCGTCCTGCTCACAGTGTTCAGCTAGATCTGTTCCTGCTATTTACATTTAGTGCAGTCAGTGCGTCCTGCTCACAGTGTTCAGCTAGATCCGTTCCTGCTATTTACATTTAGTGCAGTGCGTCCTGCTCACAGTGTTCAGCTAGATCTGTTCCTGCTATTTACATTTAGTGCAGTGCGTCCTGCTCACAGTGTTCAGCTAGATCCGTTCCTGCTATTTACATTTAGTGCAGTCAGTGCGTCCTGCTCACAGTGTTCAGCTAGATCCGTTCCTGCTATTTACATTTAGTTCAGTGCGTCCTGCTCACAGTGTTCAGCTAGATCCGTTCCTGTTATCTTCCTACTGACAGGCAGGCTTGTCTGGTTACAGTATA
The DNA here is from genome assembly GCA_037952835.1 of Lithobates septentrionalis. Lineage (NCBI taxonomy): Eukaryota > Metazoa > Chordata > Amphibia > Anura > Ranidae > Lithobates > Lithobates septentrionalis. The sequence goes on along the minus strand of JBBDGP010000231.1, from coordinate 709,331 downwards.
TAAAGCTACCTGAAGAAAATTACAGGTGTTCTATCCCAGCTTAGTGCAGCTACAGGCCATTAGTATGTCTGGAAGGCCAAGAAGGAGAGGCAGACAGTCACAAGCCAATAAGAGAGGGCAAGCAGGCTCTGTGTCTAGTGCTGGTCGTGGAGACGGTGCATCCTCATCAGCCCGTGGCCATGGGACACGCTTGGCCTTTTTTTCGGCAGCTGGCCGTGTTGAGCCGCAACATGCAGAAAACTTGGTCGAGTGGATGACCAAGCCGTCCTCATCCTCCTCATCCTCTCTCACCCATGCCCAGGGTGCTTTGTCTGGCAAAGCAGCGGCCTCTTCCCTCAGCTCAATGTCATCAGTGACTCCTTCCCTAGCTCCACCATGTCCTCATGAGGATTCCCTCGAACTGTTTGACCACAGTGTTGGGTACATGCTCCAGGAGGATGCCCAGCGTTTGGAAGGCTCTGATGATGATACTGAGCTCGATGAAGGCAGTAACATGAGCACGGACAGAGGGGGTGCCCAAGAAGGACAGCAATCTGGCAGTCATGCTCCCCCTGCTGCAGCATACTGCCAGGTTTGCTCCAGTGATGAGGAGGGAGGGGATGATGAGGTCACTGACTCAACGTGGGTGCCTGATAGGAGAGAGGAGGAGGAGGAGGAGGAGGAGGCGGCACATCACCAACGAGGCAGGATGCCCTCCAGGGGCCAGCCTAAGGGCAGCACATTGACTGCATCACACCCCAAAGCTCCACATGTGCAGGGCGCTGCAGTCTCTGCGCGTTATTCAAAAAGTTCTTTGGTGTGGGCCTTTTTTGAGACGAGTGCATCAGATCGCACCGCTGCTATTTGCAACATATGTCTCAAGCGTATCTCGCGTGGCCAAAACATCTCCCGCTTGGGTACCACATGCTTGACCAGACATATGTTGACCTGCCATGCAGTTCGTTGGCAAGCATATCTAAAAGACCCACACCAAAGAACAAAGAGGATCTCTCCTTGCTCCTCATCAGCTGAGATTTCCAACCCCACTAGACCTTCAGTCCTCTCTGAGACCTGCAGTGAGAGGAATGAAGGTGTAGAATTAGGTATGTCACAGCCAAGTACTTGTGGGCAATCTGCTTTTGGTACACTGACGCCAGATTGTACCAGGCAAATTTCCCTGCCCCAGCTGCTGCACCGCCGAAAGAAGTTTGCTCCCAGCCATCCACATGCCCAGCGGTTGAATGCTAGCTTGGCAAAATTGCTAGCACTTCAACTGCTGCCTTTTCAGTTGGTAGACTCTGCCCCCTTCCGTGAGTTTGTGGAATGTGCGGTTCCTCAGTGGCAGGTACCCAAACGCCACTTTTTCTCACGGAAGGCGATTCCAGCTCTCTACCGGCATGTGGAAGGCAATGTCCATGCCTCGCTGGACAGGGCGGTCAGCGGTAAGGTGCATATTACCGCTGACTCATGGTCCAGCAGGCATGGACAGGGACGTTACTTAAGTTTCACGGCGCATTGGGTGACTCTGCTGGCAGCTGGGAAGGATGCAGAACAAGGTGCAGTAGTGTTGGAGGTTGTTCCGCCACCACGCCTCCAAAATGCTGATTGTGACACACCTCTCTCCTCCACCCCCTCCTCTTCTTCTTCCTCCATGGCCTCTTCCTCGGAACCAGCGGTGCTCCGTAGGCGTTCAAGGGGCTACGCAAGTACGCAGGCCAAAAGATGCCATGCGGTGCTTGAGCTGGTGTGCTTGGGGGACAGGAGCCACACTGGGGCAGAGGTTCTGTCAGCTCTGCAGGGGCAGGTTCAGAGGTGGTTGACGCCACGCCAACTTAAGGCAGGAATGGTGGTTTGCGACAATGGCACCAACCTCCTCTCTGCCCTCCGACAGGGACAACTGACCCATGTGCCCTGTTTGGCTCACGTCCTTAACTTGGTGGTGCAGCGGTTCTTGGGCAGGTACCCGGGCTTACAGGATGTCCTGAGGCAGGCCAGGAAAGTCTGTGTGCATTTCCGCCGGTCATATAATGCCAGTGCTCGGCTGACGGACCTCCAAAAGGAGTTTAACCTGCCCAAGAACCGCCTAATCTGTGACATGCCCACCAGGTGGAACTCGACATTGGCCATGCTGCAGCGGCTGCACACGCAGCAGAGGGCCATAAATGAGTACCTGTGCGACTATGGCACCAGGACAGGGTCAGGGGACCTTGGTTTTTTTTCCCCACGCCAGTGGGCCATGATCAGGGATGCATGCACTGTCCTGTCACCATTCGAGGAGGCCACGAGGATGGTGAGCACTGACAGTGCATGCATCAGTGACACTGTCCCCCTTGTCCACCTGTTGGAGCACACGCTGCGTGGAATAATGGACAGGGCACTTGAGGCAGAACAGAGGCAGGAAGAGGAGGACTTCCTTAGCTCTCAAGGCCCCCTTTATCCAGACAGTGTTCCTGCGTGCCCGCCGATCACACAGGAAGAGGACGAGGAGGAGGAGGAGGAGGAGGAAGATTGTGTCAGTATGGAGGTGGAGCCTGGCACTCAGCATCAGCAGTCTTTAAGGGATCAGTCCCAAGGAACACATGGACTTGTACGTGGCTGGGAGGAGGTGGCTGCAGACGTTGTTTTCCTTAGTGACCCAGAGGACTCCGGACCGAATGCCTCAGCAAACCTACGCTGCATGGCCTCCCTGATCCTGCAAAGCCTGCGTAAAGATCCTCGTATTCGTGGTATCAAGGAGAAGGACCAATACTGGCTGGCAACCCTCCTTGATCCACGTTACAAGGGTAAGGTTGCGGACCTTATCTTGCCATCGCAGAGGGAGCAGAGGATGAAACATCTTCGGGAGGCCTTGCAGAAAGGTCTGTGCAACGCGTTCCCAGAGACTGGGAGGTTACAAACTCCTGTTTCTGGACAACGTGTTGCTGAGGCTTCGGTCAGTCAAAGAAGGAGCGGTGGAGAAGGTGGCCGTCTGACCGATGCGTTCAGACAATTTTTTGGTCCGCAGCCCCAAGGTATGATCGGTTCCAGCAACCATCGCCAGCGTCTGTTTTACATGTGCAGGAATACCTAGGGGCAAGATCAGACTTGGACACCTTTCCCACCGAAAATCCTCTGGGTTACTGGGTCTTGAGGATGGATCACTGGCCAGAGCTTGCACAGTATGCAATTGAGCTACTGGCCTGTCCTGCATCCAGCGTTCTTTCGGAACGCACATTCAGTGCTGCTGGAGGCGTGGTAACCGATCACAGGGTGCGTCTGTCCACTGACTCGGTCGATCGGCTGACCTTCATAAAAATGAATCAGTCTTGGATCACCACCAGCTACCAAGCACCTGATGCTGATGTAACTGAATAATTTTTTTCAGATCCCTTCAAAGACTGCCTATGCTGATGCTGAGTGACTATCCCTGAGTAATTATCCTCTTCCTCCTCAATCATCACGCTGATAGCTTGTAAGAACATTTTTGGTTCTGGGCGCCACCACCAGTGCCTAAGGCACAATTTTTCAGCCCCTGTATAACAGGGGCGTGTAATTACAATTTTTGATGTAATACTTTGCAGCAGGGCTCGTTCCTGCATTCCAACTAGAGTGTCTGTGAGGGGTTGCAGTGTTGTGGCACCAGCACCAGTGCCTAAGGCCCAATTTTTCTGCCCCTGTCTAACAGGGGCGTGTAATTACAATTTTTGATGCAATACTTTGCAGCAGGGCTCGTTCCTGCGTTCCAACTAGAGTGTCTGTGAGGGGTTGCAGTGTTGTGGCACCAGCACCAGTGCCTAAGGCCCAATTTTTCTGCCCCTGTCTAACAGGGGCGTGTAATTACAATTTTTGATGCAATACTTTGCAGCAGGGCTCGTTCCTGCGTTCCAACTAGAGTGTCTGTGAGGGGTTGCAGTGTTGTGGCACCAGCACCAGTGCCTAAGGCCCAATTTTTCTGCCCCTGTCTAACAGGGGCGTGTAATTACAATTTTTGATGCAATACTTTGCAGCAGGGCTCGTTCCTGCGTTCCAACTAGAGTGTCTGTGAGGGGTTGCAGTGTTGTGGCACCAGCACCAGTGCCTAAGGCCTAATTTTTCAGCTCCTGTTCAACAGGGGCATGTAATTACAATTCTTGATCTAATATTTCACAGCAGGGCCCTGTGAGGGCTTACAGTGTTTTGGCCACAGCAACACCTAAGGCCCAAATTTCTGCTGAGTATATAGGGCAGGACCCTACTTTCAAACATCTAACTTACAAACGACTCCTACTTGCAAACGGAAGGAGACAACAGGAAGTGAGATGAAATCTACCCCTAGGAAGGGAAATTCTCTCATGTAAGAGTTAATATGGGAAAACAATTTCTCCTTTCCACTGATGCTTTCCAATCCTTGTTCCACAAAAAAACCCAAATTTTCAAAAAACATTTTTCATTGGGACAAAAAAGTGAGGTGAAATCTTCTGAAGAGGAGGAAAGACGCAAAACAAATGTCACAGGGGTGATAACCCTTCCCTATGTTTTCCAAAAAGCTTAGAAAAGATTTTTTGGCTGGAGCTAAACACGTTAAAAATGTTCAAAATTACAAACAGATTCTACTTAACAACAAACCTACAGTCCCTGTCTTGTTTGCACCGCCTGTATACTGCTGTTCAGAGTATATAGGGACCTTTCCTTATTTTAATTTGGGTGCGGGGTTCCCCTTAATATCCATACAAGACCCAAAGGGCCTGGTAATGGACTGGGGGGTACCCATGCCGTTTGTCTCACTGATTTTCATCCATATTGCCAGGACCCGACATGACATTAAACCCGCAAGCAGTTTTAAATGAGATTTTTTCCTTTAAAAATGACATTTGGTGCAGGGACTGTTCTAAACATGGGAAACACGCGTCACTTTACAGGCATACTATAGACACCCCCCAGGTACGATATTTAAAGGAATATTTCACTTTTTTTTTTTTACTTTAAGCATCATTAAAATCACTGCTCCCGAAAAAACGGCCGTTTTTAAAAGTTTTTTTTGCATTGATACATGTCCCCTGGGGTAGGACCCGGGTCCCCACACCCTTTTTAGGACAATACCATGCAAATTAGCCTTTAAAATGAGCACTTTTGATTTCGAACGTTCGAGTCCCATAGACGTCAATGGGGTTCTAACGTTCGTGCGAACTTGCGGTCCGTTCGCGGGTTCTGGTGCGAACCGAACCGGGGGGTGTTCGGCTCATCCCTACTCACCATGTGTGAGAAAGCTAGGTGTCACATACACACCGTCCACAAACCTGTTGGCAAGTGCCTTATATCCAGATAGACTGGCTTAGAGAATTTTGCAAATTTTAAATACATGTTTACCTTGGATACTCTTATTTTATTGGGTCTATCTTGAGATGATCAAGGGTTTTATACTTAGGTCAAAAGGTACGGTAATATCCCTGTCAAGTGCCATTGCAGATAGGGGGAGAGGTGCCTTATGGCAATGTTTCTCAACTCCATTCCTCAAGGCGCCCCAACAGGTCATGTTTTTAGGATTTCCCTCAGATGAAATGGCTGTGGTAATTGCTCAGGCAGTGAAACTGATCAAATCACCTGTGCAAAATAATGGAGAGCCTGAAAACATGACCTGTTGGGGCGCCTTGAGGGCTGTAGTTGAGAAACGCTGCCTTATGGTATAGACTGGAAAGACTGTAAGCCTTTATAAAAAGATCCCTTAAAATAATTCTGCAACCATTTTTTAGCTTGTATAGGTCTTTTAAAATTCTTCTAGCCTCTATAATATCCATACATTTGGAATTTACATTTTTGGGGCAGGTAATTTATTTTAAAGTATGGGGACACTATGAAAATATATTTGAATGGCTGCAGGGACCCATTGGTACCTGATCTAATGACACAGTGCCACCTCACCAGGTTAGGTAAGCACACAAGTATGCTTTAAAGGGTAAGTGTAGTTTTTATTTATAAATCCCACCTCTCCCTCCATATTAAAAGTAGCCTCTCAGACATCCTCACACACGTTGGGGTTGATTTACTTAAACCGTAGACTGCAAAATCTTTTTGTCAAAACTTAATTGAACAAGCTGAAGTTGGAAGGTGATTGGCTACCATGCACAGCTGCACCAGATTTTGCACTCTCCAGTTTTAGTAAATCAACCCCATTGCATCCAGCACACACATTGGTCATTCCCCAGTGAGATACCAACCCCGGTGTATACTCAGCTTGGTCCTTCTCCAGTAAGATCCTACCCTTTGCACCCTTTGCACAGAAATTGGTCTTTCTCTAGTGAGATCTAGACATGTGCATTCGTTTTCGTCCGAATGCATTTTCGTCCGAATTCGACGTGATGATGACCATAACAATCTGTGTCCATGAAACCTGTGGTCGAATGTGCCTAACCTTAACTCTATTAGTCCAAGATTATTCTACATAGAGAGAAAAGATTCAACGTAGGGGAGAAAAGATAAATAAAAATAATGATGATGATGAGTGTTATTGGCTGATTGTAACCAAAGAGGAGGAGCAGTAAAATAGATAAAACTAAGTACACACGTACTTTGGCTTATGGTGTCTGTTGAAAGTTCTAAGAAGATTAGACGGAGCAGGTAAACTATACGGCGTCGTACAGTTTAGCTGCTCCGTCAAATCTTCTTTGAACATTCGACAGACACCATAAGCCTTCAATGACAGATTCAACCTTAATTTGGATTTTCGGGCGAATGCAATTTTTTAAAAAAAACGAAATAAATAAAAACGAATTTCAGGAGTAACTAAATAAATGTATTTTTCGAACGAAAACGAAATTCTGAAACAAAATATTTCAGTGTGCACATGTGATCCTAACCCCTGCATATAGATTTATCTTTCTCCAATAAGAAATCACCCCCAACATGCAACATGCAGGGGACTACTCCCCGCCAGAACACAGTGTTCAGTGCACACAGCACCTTCTGTCGGACGAGGAGCTGTATACATGGACCGAAAGTTGGCTGGTTCTTACCAAACTGACCGTTTTTCGGCTGATTTTCAGCCTGTATGTACCCAGCTTTAACACTACTCCATAGAAATGACTGCTTTCATGCACTGCACTGATGACCAAAAAAGCCCAAAACAGCTATATGTAGAGTATGGAATAAATTATACTTTTTTTTTTTTTAAAGGGGTAACTTTTATTGTACAGAATATAAAACATAATACATAGGAAACAAAGACAACAACAATAAGAGAACTGAACAGTTACATCTCAGGTATCACCATACAATGCAAACCAGATATCCACTTAATACACCAATAATATATAAAGGAAGGGCAGTATACAACACCACTTCACCAAAATACATAAAATATAAATCGTCAAAAAAACAATCCATATAAACAGCAGAATAATTTTTCAGCAAGTAAACCCTATGTCCAATCAGCACCTTAAGTTATACCTGAAGTATCTGGTGGTACAACTTGAGGTCACCCAAGGGTCCAAAATTTTATTACATTTTCGGGGGCAACCCCTAGCTTCGTAGGTCAGTTTGTATAATCGGAGTGCCTGATTAATAAGGTTCAGCCAAAAGGCTACAGTAGGGGGAGCTGAAGATTTCCAGTGCATAGCAATAGATTTATTGGCATAGAAAAAAACTAAGAATAGAAAAAGATTTATTGGCATAGAAAATGAGTAATAATTACTTTAGTTTTGGGTTTTGTGATGAAATACAAAGTGTAAATACATTCTCGTCAAATAGTTCTCTACTATGCCTCAAACTGGTTTTCCCATTTAGACAGCCCCACCATAACCAGTTGGATTGTAATTTTTCACTACCCTACTTCCTAGAAACCATTGTAACTTTGTACTGCACTGATGATGGCTCACAAGCCTGAAAATGCTGTAAGACATTTGGAAAGAATGTTACTGTAAAATAAGGCTATAACTGTGCTGTGAATGGATGGGTCTTGAAGCACGCTTGGCTTAATTGGCATATTCTCTAATGGTTTACATTGCTCTACCCAAAATTCTAAAATAAGGAGTATTTTCCTTATTTTTGGGATTTGTGAGAAATAAGATATTCAGATACCTTCTATTCTGAGAGGCAGGGGAGCAAAGGAGGTGAGCATATGGGGATGGAGGCATTAAAGGAGAAGTTCAGCCAAAGCTTGTTTTGCTGTACTTCTCCTGTGGATCCACTGGAGTGCACTTCGTTCTGCACTCCTGTGACTCGTTTTCAGCTGTCGGCTGACATCACAGAGCTGGACATGCCTGGGCAGGCCCCGAGCTGCTGAAAGCTTGAGCCGACTGTGAGTGCTGGGGGGCAGAGCAGAGAGTGGTGACTAACAGCCAGTCATTAATAAAAGTGTTAGAGACGGCTTGCTGGCTGCAGAATGAGGGGTGTGATTTATGTTGAAGTGGGCGAGTTCACATTTACATGTACAAGCCTAGTGTACCCTCCCACATTCATTCCCATCCCAAGGATTTATGGGAAATGTAGTCTGATTACAGTTAGAGAGAGAGGATGTGATGCAATCACTCTTCTAACAGCTCTTCCTTGCCGGAATACAGGCAGCATTTTTTGAATCACAGAGATGACTTCCTGAAAATTCAATCAGTCATATTTAGAAATTTCACAAATGTAATAACAGTTTAGTGTTTTGTGTTGGGGGTGTACTAACGGGGGATATTTTGAAAATCCCGGAGTTCTGCTTTATGGATGATAGCATTGTCACCCTCTTGTCCTGGTCCTTGGACAATCATCAAAGTATAATTAGCTCCAAGTTCTGTATCTCTCAGCTGAAGTTCCTCTACTACTTCTCTCACCTTTTTTGGGTGAGTTCTGGTTTGGTCTGGTATGATCTGAGTGTCTGGTTAAGGTTGAGAAATGCTTGCTAAAATCTCTACTGATTATTACTTAAATGTTCTGAAGCTGCTCTATGTTCTCTCCACCTGCCCGGTGGTCCAATCTTCTATCTGAGTAGGGAAAAGGATGGCACTCAGGATGACATCCAAAATAGTATTTCTTTATGTACAAAGCTGTAAAACAGCCTACGCGTGTGGAACGTTAGTCCTTAGTAATGGCTGATAAAAAACAAAATAAGTAACACATAAATAGTATATAAAAAGGTCACATGATTAACCAAAACAGGTGAATTAAAAATGCAAAAACAAAAACCCCAAAAAAACAGGCATACAAAGAGTGACAATAGCATGCGTAGTTTATATTTCAAAATGGAACATCATAAAAATAGTGGGTGCTTCAAAAAGATGATATTGCCTAGATGCTGAAATGCTTTGGAATATTATAAACTACGCATGCTATTGTCACTCTTTATATTTGTAGATAGACATATAGACATATGAAAAAACAGATATATATTTCAAAAATCTGTTTTTCCATATGTCTATCTTCTGTGATGTGTTCCATTGCAGGTGATGTTGGGTTTTCCCTTTTGCATTTTTAATTCACCTGTGTTGGTTAATCATGTGACCTTTTTATATACTATACTATAAAGCGGACCTTCAGTAATTTTTTCATATTTCCATCTATTAAATCTTCTGCCATTGTTGTTTTAACTTTGGATAGTAAAACATTTTTTTTCTGCCAGTAAATACCTTATACAGACTACTTCCTGTTTCTTGTCTGGTCATTAGCCTAGGCTTATGACATCATGCACAGCTCTCTTTCTCGCTCTCGTGAGAATTTGCCAGGAAGGGAGGGGGGATGAGTCATAAGATGGCCAATGAGAGCTGCAGGGCTGCAGAGCTGGAGGTATTTGTCTGTGTAAATCCAGGAAGTGAACAGGCAGCAACTTAAGCTGCCCACAGTTGAAATGGATGCAGCCACACTCTGTAAATGGAGATTTCTGCAGCATTTTTGGCAAGTACAGAATCACAGTATATATAAAATAATATGCAAAGTGGTTGCAGGGAAGCTTTAGAATGTAATAAAAACATCTTTGCCAAATTATGTGAGCAGACTGCAGTTCCTCTTTAAGTGTTACTTATTTTGTTTTTTATCAGCCATGACTAAGGACAAACGTCCGAATAGCGTAGGCTGTTTTACAGCTTTGTACATGTTTTTTTTTCAAATTCTTTATTTTTCTAGAAGAAAAACATAATCATCACAACACATAGCACCCAAAAGCACAAAGGGTGCCATTTCAAAACAGACATAGGTATAAGTTATCATAACATCGTCTGAGGTTGAGTAGCTCGATAGTAGATTAGTGTGACAGATCTAGCAGTCAGGTAGGTTTCTTCCTTCTACAGATGAGGTGGTAATCGTATACATTTTGTTTGTGTTGTGTGAGCGGACATTTCAGTTCTGTGTAGGGGAGAGCTATATTATAAAGCCGTAGAGTCACCCATAAGGGTGTCAATGTGGGTGATAGTGTAGCAGGGGGGAAGAGGGGAGAAAGGGGGGGAGAGAAGAAAAAAGGGGGGGGTGCCAGGGTGATGGAATGCACAGTTGCAGCAGTACAAATGATGGGAGGACTTCAATCCTCAGAGCAAGTCTCAAGGAGGGACTTCCCTTTGTCCGAATATACGAACATGTTCCAGTGTGTCCACATCTTGGATTATCATTCCCTTTTATTTTGGGCGGTAAGTACCAGATCTTCCAGGGTTTTGACGCTCCTAACCCTATTGAGCCACTTGTCAATGGAAGGAGGATTGGGGTCTTTCCAACATGAAGCAACACAGGCTTTGGCAGCGTTAGTCAAGTGTCGGAGGATTGATTTTTTGTATGTCCAAATTGGCATTGTTGAGCAGTGGAGCAGGAAGAAGGCGGGATCCCTCAGAATGGGGAAGTCCGTAAATTGCTGGGAAATCCTCTGTACCTCTGATCAATATTATTGGAGCCTCAAACAGAACCAGAAGATATGAAGGAGGGTTCCCCTCTCTTCCCCACACCTCCAGCAACGGTCCGAAGCTCCGGGAAAGCACTTACTCAAAGTCGACGGGGTAAAGTACCAGCGCGTCAGTATTTTATAATAGGATTCCTGTGTACGCATGCAGATAGATGACTCCAGGGAAAGGTGTATGATGTTTTGGCGTTGTGTAGCTGTGAAGGTCCTACCAAGGTCTCTTTCCCATTTGCTGAGGCTTGGCAGGATAAAGTCATCCTGGGGGGAAATGAGCAGAGCATACAGTTTGATTCAAATAAAGTCCTTTGGTTGCGGAATTGAGTCAGGGGACACAGGGTACGGAAGAAGTGATGAAGATGAAGCTGAAGCGCTTGCCAGAAAGGTAGTTTATATTGACCATCTGGTAATATCAACATGGAGAGCGTGGGCCAGGCGTTAGTAAGCAAAAAATGGTAAGCTTGGAAGCAGTCCCCCTCCCGAAGGATCCGAAATGGGCCCTGCTCTATTCCTGGCGGGAATCCGGGGTTTCACAATATGGGAAATAGTGGGGAATGGGCGGAGGATAGCTCCCGTTTCGTACAGGTCATGTGTCCGACCTGGAGAGTGGGACCTATAGTAGGGTGAGACTTGAGGGAAGCCAGTAAGGAAGCATAGCACCATAGCGCCCTATTCAGAGGGATAGGGCTACACTGTTGTTCTACATGTGTCCATAGTTTAAGGTCCCTATGTCTGCAATAATCTATTACTCTGCCCAAGTGAGCTGCTTGGTAGTATTTAAAAGCGTCCGGGGCAGCTATTCCCCCATGAGTTTGGGCAGTGTCAGGAGGTGTCTTCCGATCCTAGGCTTCTTGTTTGCCCAGATGAACTTGGTAAAGAGGGAGTTTATTTGGCGAAAGAAGGATGGAGTGATGGAGATGGGTAGGGTCTGAAAGAGGAACAGAAATTTAAGCAGGATGCTCATTTTGATGATGTTACAGCGTCCAAACCATGAATGCAATCCTCCATTCCATTTGTCTAGAAGGGAGCAGACTTTGCTATGCAGGGCTGGAAAGTTCACTTTAAATGTGTCTGCTAAGTTTGGTGGGATGTGGGTGACCAGATACTTCAGCACAGAGGAGGTTCATTTAAAATTAAAGTTAAGTTTGAGGGTGTGCTGCAGAGGGCCGGGCAAAGCGACTCCCATTGCTTCCGATTTGGAATAGTTAATTTTCATGTTTGATAGTGCTCCGTAATGAGCAAATTCTTTCAGTAGATTTGGCAAGGAGATGTGAGGATTGGTTAGAGAGAATAGTAGGTCGTCCGCATAAAGAAACTTTATGAGAAAGGTAGCCCACCTGAATGCCAGAGATATCTGGATTTAGTCTAATCTTGTTTAGGAAGGGCTCAAGTGAGAGGGTGAACAGGAGGGGAGATAGCGGACATCCTTGATGGTTGCCGTTGGAGATAGGAAACGGTTCTGAGAACACCCCATTCGCCTTGACCGCAGCTCTAGGCAAAGAGTATATGCTAGATACCCAGCTGAGCATCTGCTCTCCAAAACCCATGTGCTTCAAGACTGCAAGTATAAAGGCCCAGTGCACCTGTCGAAGACCTCCGCATCTGTGCTAAGAAAGATGCAAGGAGAGCCCTTCTGATTTGCGAAGTGAACTAGATTAAGCACTTTAATCGTGTTGTCTCTTGCTTTGCGGGTGGAGATGAAGCCTACTTGATCTAGTTGAACTAATTGGGGTAGCAGGGATTGCACCCGAGAGGCAAGTATCTTTGTGATAAGCTTCAAGTCCACGTTAAGTAGAGAGATCGGCCGATAGCTCCCGCAAACAGAGGGATCTTTCCCTTCTTTTGGATGGCCGAGACATGTGCTAAGAGTGATTCTGGTGGGAATGAAGTAGTCTGGCCTAGGCCATTAGCTTTGTACATGTTTACTTGTGTAGCGTGTGCCCCACAAATCCAGCGGCCTTGCCAAGCTGGCCAAGGATGTCCTGTGAGGGAGAGAGGGATTGTCAGTGTCTGCGGAGGGATTTCTCCCCCTTCTCCTTTCCTCCTCACTGACTCACACAGGCATTCGCTGCTCTGTGCTCCCTCCCCTGTGTTCCTATTGGCAGGGGGAGAGGGAGCCAATCAGAGGGGAGATAATTACAGGAGCCAATGAGAAGGACTTTAACAGCAGCAGCTAAAATGCCCCCATAGCCTTGTTTGGGGGCAGGAACTACAAGAGCCAGCATGCTCTGGGGAAAAACAACCAAAAGACTCCATCTTGTTTTCCTGAGGAAATTCTGTCACCACGAGGCAAGAAAGAGACTGGACCAAGGGGAGAGGTGTTGCCTCCCAGGTCAGTCCACCACGTTGTTTCGGGCATCCACAGCCGGTTGTGGACATCCAGCCTGAGAGAGGGGGATCCCAGGTGCATATCCAGGCACACCTGCACCAACGGTGTGAAGCGTTTAAGTGTAAGGTGACCAGTCGGGTCACTAGAAGAGCCTTGCAGGACATTCGTTTGGGCCTTTACCACAGGATCGGTGAAAGGGCACTTGCCCATTTGCAGGAAACAAGGACACTGCAAACAGAGTTGTTTCACTTTGCCCATCCAGCTTTATGAACACTGTACACAGACATCATTGCTCTTAATCACCTTGCTGACACCTGTAGTGCCACAGGACACCAGGCCATCCAGATAAAGAGACACTGTATACAGACATCATTGTCCTTATTCACCTTGCTGAGAAAGATCCTGCATTCTTTGCTTGATAATCTGGGCCAGTTGTATTGCTTTGCTCTGCCATTCAGGAATTTAAGTGCACCAACAAAATTGGCTAGCTCAAGATCCCAGGCCTCATCCTTCTTCCAAGGGGCTGAATTTACTAGTGCCCTAAGGCCATGCACACACATGTTCAGGGCTCTTTATATATAGTGGATGTGCGGGATAGTTTATCTTGGGGGCTGATCCACTGAGTGCTGATTTGAGTTCAGTACTTGTAGTTGGGCCTGTGGTGTCAGGGGATAGAAGAGAGAGTATTCCAAAAGTAAAGTTGCGCTAAATAAGTGAAATATAGATGAAAACAGCAACACTGCAAACATAGAGTCCATAAGTGATGAAAAAAGGGGACAATTCCACGGTGCACAACTAATTGCCAAAATAGTGTGTGAGTTCCAGAAGAAAAAACTCCAGCTTATAAATTTGCCGCTTACCAGGTCTTTATGACCTCCTATTACGGAAGGTCTATCTCGCTTGTGGCTATTACACCAAGCCAAATCCTCCAGTGGAACCCAGTTAGAGAGTGCCCACCACTCAAGGGAGGACTCAATCAGATGAAGTTCCCAAAAAAAGATATAAGGCTTCCAAAGTGTAACATCTTCAACATTTTTAATAAAGGTATTAATAAAAAGGTATTAATAAATAGAGGTTTTAATAAATAAAACAATTGCACTTACAAAAGGTAGTTGGCTGGGTACAGGCCCAGACTGGCCATAGGGGGCACACTGGGCATATGCCCGGTGGGCTGGGGCTGCCGGGCCACATGTCAATTTCGGGCCTGCCTCTGACTTCCTGGGCAGCTGCTTGAGCCGGCCCTGCTCACCTGCTGCCGGCCTCTCCGCGGCCGCCTCTGCGGAGAGGGCCGCATCCATGTCTATCAGGCGGGGGTTCCCAGTCCCCACCGCCCACTCCCAAGGCATCTAGGCTGCTCCGTGGGTTGGGGCCGCTCACCCGGCTAGCTTTGTGGCCGTCTGACCATGAAGGGGGAGGAGCTGCCTGGAGGAATCCCCTTCTGCCTGAAGTCGGAAAGGTGTATCTGCAGCCACAGATACCAGGGCCTGGACAAAATTAAAAAGTAATTGATGCCAGCCTGCCTGTTTGCAAAAAATTATGTTTTACACCTGCATTTACACACAGAATGATGAGAGCATGCTTTGGTCTGGTCAGTGGTCTCTTTTACACAGTAAAGAGTGATGTTGAACTCAGGTAGTTCATTATCACTCTTTACTGTGTAAAAGAGACCACTGACCAGACCAAAGCATGCTCTCATCAGGCTGTGTGTAAATGCAGGTGTAAAACATTGTGTGAGTGAGGGACTGTTCTTGGGCCCAAAATATGTCCTGCATTTAAAGTGTATATATGATTTTTTTTTCTTTTGTGTTTGTAATTGTGGTATATTTAGCACTGGTTTGCTGGGTAGGTTCAGTGTTAGCAAAAAAATCATATATACACTTTAAATGCTGGACACATTTTGGATTATATTATATATACATTGCTCGGGGAGCACATTGCAATGGCTTCTATCCTTAAGGCTTCTATCTCTAAGTGATTCTTTCTACAAGTGATATGCACTTCAATCTCTGCACTTCAGCGATTGCACGAAGCAAACAAATACAGCAATCTGTACTGGAAAGCACCTAACAGACTGCAGGTGACTCTGTCTCTCTAATAAGCTCTCCTTCCACTCTGTAACATGCACTCTCTACCACTGCTTCTGACACTCCTGTCCTCTCTCCTCAAACTCTCTTACCTTCACCCCCCCTCTCCACCCGCCTGCTTATACATATCACCCTGCCTTCTGTCTTCTCCCTACTACTGCTCATTCTACATCCATATACTGATAAAACCTCCAGTACTCTGAGACATGCCCCTTCACATAAATCACATTTCCACATTACCTCCCTCACCCTCCTGCTTCTCCTAATCTCTGGTGACATATCCCTAAACCCTGGGCCACCATCATCTGTCTTTGCCCAACGCTCCCATCCCCCTACACCCTCTGGCAGGAGCCGCAACCCACAGAACTTGGTCTCTATTCCTCTTTCCAAAACCAGCCCCCCCTTTTCCTGTGCCCTGTGGAATGCACGTTCTGTCTGCAACAAACTCACTGCCCTTCACGACCTCTTTATCACAAATTCCTTTAACCTACTTGCCATTACTGAAACCTGGCTTCATGAATCAGATACTATTTCTCCTGCTTCCCTCTCCCATGGGGGCCTTCTCTGGACTCACTCCCCCAGACCAAGTGGACGGAAGGGAGGTGGAGTGGGAATCCTTCTAGCCCCAATGAGCACCTATCAGGTACTTAACCCACCTCCCTCTCTGACACTCTCCTCTTTTGAGGCACATTGCATTCGTCTATTCTCTCCCATTTCTCTAAGAATTGCTGTCATCTACCGGCCCCCTGGACCAGTATCAGCCTTTCTTGATGACTTCTCTGCCTGGCTACCCTACTTTCTCTCTTCTGAAATCCCCACAATTATTCTTGGGGACTTCAACATCCCTGTTAACACTAACACTACTATTACTTCTAAACTTCTCAGTCTAACCTCATCGCTTGACCTGAAGCAATGGATACAGGCTCCTACCCACTCCAACGGCAACACCCTTGACCTTGTCTTCTCCTATCTGTGCACTCCGTGCAACCTTTCCAACAATCCACTCCCACTCTCTGATCACCACCTTATTAGTTTTGCTCTCTCCCTGTCTTCCAACTCTTCTCCCTCCAACCGCCTAACAGTTACAAGTAGAAACCTTCGCAACCTCAACCCTTCTCTTCTCTACTCTGCTACTGATCACCTCTATGACAAAATCTTACCTCTGTCCTGCTCCAACCTAGCTACTTTCATCTACAACAGCTCACTGTCTTCCTCCCTAGACAAGCTTGCCCCCCTCACTACACGCAGAATTAGGCCCCGACTGCTACAACCCTGGCAAACAGATGACACCAGAAGTCTCAGAAAACGTAGCCGCGCTCTTGAGCGCCTGTGGCATAAGACTAAGACCCAGGAAGACTTCACACAATATAAATCTGCCCTCCTAAAATACTACTCCTGCCTTCACACTGCCAAACAGACCTACTTTATCACACTCATTAACACCTTCTCATCCAGTCCACGTCAACTCTTCTTTACCTTCAACACTCTACTCACTGCCCAGGAGATTGCCAATCACTTCAAAACTAAGATTGATACAATTCACGAGGAGATCACCAATGCGCAAAAACCTCCCCCATGCAACACCCCATGTCCACAGACACAATCATTACTTCCCTCATTCAACCCATTTCATCTATATTTCACTTATTTAGCGCAACGTTACTTTTGGAATATTGACTCTTATGCCGTGTACACACGATCGGACTTTTCAGCTACAAAAGTCCGACAGCCTGTCTGACAGACTTTCGACAGACTTTCGACGGACTTTTGGTGGACTTTCGACTGACTTTCTAACGACCGGACTTGCCTACACACGATCACACCAAAGTCCGACGGAATCGTATGTGATGACGTACACCGGACTAAAATAAGGAAGTTGATAGCCAGTAGCCAATAGCTGCCCTAGCGTCGGTTTTTGTCTGTCGGACTAGCATACAGACGAGAGGTTTTCTGGGTCTGGCGAAGTTACGACATAACGATTTGAAGCATGTTCCAAATCTTAAGTCCGTCAGATTTGCGACTGGAAAGGTCCGCTGAAGGTCCGGTGAAGCCCACACACGATTGGATGTTCTGTTAGACCAGTCCGGTCGAAAAGTCAGACCGTGTGTATGCCCCATTACTGTGTGTAACTAACGAAATAAGTTGCTGCTGCAAAGTCATTTTATTTATGTTGATTTTTGGATAGCGCAGTATGTATTATTTACAAGATAGAAGAGAGAGGTCTGACATAAGAGAGGGTCATTCCTCTGCTCTCCTCTGGCCTGGACTCATAGAGCTAATTTATGAAGAGGTAACTAACCTGATATAAAGTTGTTATTGCTGAAGTGTTTGCCTCTGCTATTGGGGTTATTCTCAGGTTTGGAATCCCCTGAAAGCAACCCGAATATATTATTGAGCTATATTGCTCTTAATCTCAGTCATTGCTCTCTAGTTGGATTACTTGAATATATACTGTTACTGTCTGTTATTCTTTTCCACAGAAATATTACAGTAAAGACAATTCTGTGTTATATCATAATGTGTGTGTTTCTCATTGGTCCTTAACTTACACTATTGCCAGGTGTGCCAGAGGGGCTGAGACTGTTATTGGGATTGAGAGGCAGAGTACACAACCAAACGTACTTAAGCGGCTCCTGCGGAGGTAGTGCTACACTTAATAAAGAAATATTTTCAATGTTATCCTGAGTGCTGACCATCCCTTTCTCTACTCTGGTACATTGGAGGTGTCAGCAGCCTCAAGGTCTGAACACCGGTGGAGCTTTTATGTGGGAAGGTTGCAGCGCCTATACACCTGTAATCTTCTATCCGACCCTCAATTGACATTTCTCCCATAGGCTTCCTTATCACAGCCAATAGGTAGTGACACTGCAGACAAGACCCTTCCAGACAAAAGATAGGATGAAGGCCTCTTGAGCCACCTCCCTAGGAAAAGAGAGCCTTGACTGATGGGGGCATGGCTAGGTGCCGGGACAAGGAGAACAATTGGTTAAAATATGGGGGATGGGATGGGCCTGAGCTCAGGGAACATGTGCCCCCAGGGAATTCTGGGTTTTTCGGAGAAGTCGTTGGAAGAGCTGCCCACCCTCCCGCCCCTCTTTTCTTTTGCTATGGTATGTCACAGCTTGCTGTGGTTTTCTTGACCTTGCCAGCAGTTAATGCTGCTGTAATGGGCTATGCCCTTGATTGAAAATTGGAAGTAGGCTGTCTGTCCAGCACTTATGGTAATGACAGGCCCCTACTTCCCTCTTTTGGTTGAGTGCTCACAGTACGACTGGGACTGGCACTGGTTAAATATGTTTACATGTTATGTGTTGGAGTTAATAAAGCTGTGGCCTTGCCCTTTCCAACCTAATGGTTGTAAGTGTCCTATTTAATGGGTTAAAAGGCAAGGGTGGTGGAGGATTTAATCCCATTGTGTTACATTAATTGGGACCTAGGTCCATTGTGCCTCAGCAGTCAAGAAAGAAGACCTGGGACCCAGTATGTCATGTCATGTTTAGAAAGTTTTTTTTTTACATATTACAATATATGTAGATTAGGTACCAGGGTGGGAAGGGTTTTTTTCTCCCTGAAGAGCTTTAAAAGAAATGTAAATTCTTTTCTAGATTCCACACATTTTAGGGCCACATTCCTGATGTTGATCCCTAAACCAGAATGATTCTTTTCTTATGGACTGGACCTCAATAGGCCTCAGGTTGATCACCATTCCACTAGTGCCTCTCCAGCATGGGAACAGCAAATGATCACCCATCTTTCTCTTTTTATCTCCCTTTGAGGGTCTTGTGCCATGGAGAGGAAACAATGGCTGACTCTAGCCCCAAGTTCCCATAACCTCACTGCTCCACCTTAGATCTAAATATTGTTTTGTGACCTGCATTACCCCTAAGTTAGTTCTTTCTCATGGTGTGATTACAGTAGTTAAAGGCAACACAATTGGATTTTGTAAGAAATCTAAACTCTTTTACCTGGAAAGTCTCTAAAGTCATTGTAGCACTACCCCCATAGGGGTTGAAGATGACTGGGTTTCCCACTCCTACACAGCCATGCCCAACTTGATAGCAACAAAGATCAGGGACAACTTCCTCCCTATGTACAACTCTGATTGATTCCACTCCCAACTGCTGTTTTTGGCTTCAGACATTTTTTTCCTGCAGCCAGTAAACTCTTGAGCATGTTATCCTATGTGCCCATGCACACAGAGGGGGTTATTTATGAAAGGCAAATCCACTTTGCACTACAAGTGCACTTGGAAGTGCAGTCACTGTAGATCTGAGGGGGACATGCAAGGAAAATAAAAAACAGCATTTTTGTTGGTACATAATTGGAATATAAAATCAGCAGAGCTTCCCCTCCATTTCAGATCTTCCCCTCAGATCTACAGTGACTGCACTTCCAAGTGCACTTATAGTGCAGAGTGGATTTGCCTTTAATAAATCAACCCCATAGGCTGTTATCAGCGTTTTTTGACAGGGGCGTTTTCTGGCTGGAAAAAAACCCCCAGAACTAGTGGGTTTTAAGAGGAGGTTTTCAGCTGTAAAAAGGCTCTAACTCTGATAAAAGCTTAAAAACACCAAAAGTTTCTAAAAAATGGCTATTCTATGTTTATCAGCGTTTTTGAGCCATAAGCTTTTGTGTGAGTAAAAGCTAAAAAACATTACAGCTAAAAAAACGCTGAAAAACGCTACTGCAAAAATGCTCCAAAACTCATTCTACAGCTATAGCCTTCTACAGCTAACCCTACTGGCATTTTTTATGATGTCCAGTGTGCATGAGGCCTTAGTGGAAAATATGCAAAAGTCCCTTAAAGACTAGGAACTCTCAGGTCCTTTGGAAAGTAGCACAAAGTGTTGTAAGCTGCATCCTGCAGTGCCTCCAACTCCCTTGTAGACACTGATCCCAGCTCTACCAACTGCACGAAATGCCAGCCCAACTGGCTGCTTCTTCACCATTCTACCCAACTGACTCTTCACTAGTCTACCCGACTGCTCTTCACCAGTCTATCCAACTGTTCTTCTCCAGTATACCAGACTGCTCTTGAGATCACCCAGGGCAAGGTTAAGAAAGATTTAAGCACACCACTATCTTCCAGAGAGTCCTGCTACATGTGGCAATCTCTCCCCTTGTAAGTCCCTAAACCGTGCTGTGGTACTCTCACCGTCCTCCTTGCTCCTGCTGCCTCTCACGGAAGACTCCTTCCAAGCTGCTTCTGTTGGCAGGATCCTTCCAGGCCAGCCTGAGCCCCAGCCCAAGGCAGAGCACCCCCCTCAGACTAGTTGGTTTGCCTCAAGGATCACTGACGGTCCCCTCAGCATTCCATCTTCCACTCGACTCCCCCCAGCATGACTCAAACATACTTAAGGGCTAGCCTGACCACTCTGCCAGACTTACTGCCTGGGGATTGGTCATGCTCCCCTGAGTATACAGAACAACCCTTCAGAGATCTGCCTACATAAGTCATCCAGCCCTGAACTCCAGTAAACCCTGACTCAGTTTTTTATGACTCAGACTTATTTTGCCTATAAGACCCAAACTATATTTTGCCTACTCTAACACTAGTAGCACACTAGAGTGTGCTACATCATTATAACATTCTTGAAACTTAAGAAAATTGAACTTTCGCTGATCCGGTTCCTCCCCCCCTCTGTTGTCACATTTGGCACCATTCAGGGGGGAGGGGGGAGCAGATACCTGTCTAATACAGGTATTTGCTCCTACTTCTGGCAAACTACGCCGTGTCCGGCCCCGCCTCTGTCCTTTACAATTTTCAGGTCATTGACACGTTCCCTCTTAACGCGTGGAAACTTCAAATCAGGAAGAGAACAGCCGCACACAGAACCCATTACGTGACATTAAAGACACCCCAATATAATGCTTAATGGATCGACTTGATGTATACATTTTAAATACCTAGAACACCTTGTAACATGTACAGCTTGTAAATACATAGGTACGTGGGTCAGCTATATTTGCTTCCTCCTTTGCAGTGCTACCCAATGGCTATGTTCTTTTGCAACTTCTCACAATGCAAGTCTATTAATTGGTTGACTCTTTGAAAACAATATACTGTGGCTGATATCTCAACAGCTGTTACGTAAAGAGGTAATGGTTGCACTAAGCCACACAGAGTTCGTTCTAGAGGCTAATCTACAAATCTTTGCATTTTATACAATAACAAAACTCACATAAAAATGTATATAAAGGAAATCCTATAATAATAACAACTCAGAATATATGCTTGGTTATAATACTGTACTGTATCCTTTTCATCTTAAGTGGTAATACAGGGAAAACATTTTTACCTTCATGCATTCTCTGCATGAAGGTAAAAAATATTCTAGTATTTGTATCACCCCCCTCACCCCCTAAATACTTGATCCAGCGCTGTGCCCGGTTTTTTTTCTTTGCCTTACTGTATATATCTAGTAGATGCTGAAATAGCATAGGGAATCAGAAATTATTCTGCACAGAATACAATTTGAGGGCACAGCCAGTAAATAAAGGAGAGAAGCAGTCATGGAGCAGTTTCGCCTTCTGCCTGCGCTCTGCCTGTACTGAAGACAGCAGTGTAATGTACTGTAACAAGATTCTGCAAAAAAGAAATGCTTTGCTGAACTTTGCTACAGCTCAGTATACATGAGGGTGCTGGGAATGTGTGAAAGTAGCTTATAACACGTTTTGCACAATGACATTAATTAAAAGATAATTAAATGAAATAAACGAAAACACCCCCTTCCCCTACAAAAAGCAAAACCCTGTAAATAACACTAAAACGACTTTTCCGCTTACACAAGAAAATCAATTTCACAGAAATTGCTCAGCTCATCCCTAATTCCTACAACCATGATAAGGGATTGTAGGCAAGGGTGTGCTTTGCCTGAGCATAGCATGGGTTTTGATATCAGTTGTGACCAGGAGTCATCACGACCTTCCCACCCTCAAGAAAAGGTTGCAGAGACCTCAGATTGATATGCAATGACATTGATACTTTGCACTTCTAACAATACCTTTGCCTTCTGACAATATCAATTCCCAAGTGGTCATATATGGGGGTCAACATCTACCTGCACTCTATTTCTATAATTTATTAGAACAACAGTCAGGGCCGTCTTTAATATTGATTGGACCCTGGGCAAACATTTTCTTGCCACCCCCCCATGCAAATTCGCTCTCTATATGCTTTGAGACATGCAATAAATAGCAGCTAGACTCAAAATTGGTTCCTAGAGGTTACTGCATATCCTCACTGCTCAATGATTGCTTACGAGAGGTTAGTGCACATCATTACTGCGCAGCAGTGATAGTAGATATGACCTCCGGGGGACATGATATACATATGAATGCTGCCTCTATTTACATATCAATGCCGTGGTCCACGGCTATTTACATAATAATGCTGCCGCTATTTACATATCAATGCAGGTTATTTACATGTAAAAGGGTCTGCAAGTGAGTCATCTGAACATGGCAACAGGGCAGAGTTGGGCAGCAGCAACATACCTTTACACTGAGATATTGGGACACAGCACAGGACTAAAACTTCATGGGATAAGGGAATTAAAACTGGGATAGTTGGCAAGTATAAGGCAGCTGCTTTGGGCCCCACAACAATGATGGGGCCCAGGGCAGCTGCCCTTCTTGCCCTGCCTTAAAAATGGTCCTGACAACAGTAGAGAATGCACAGTTACATCATTTTTTTAACATAGTCTTCTTGCTGTAATCTGCTCTTCTTTCAGCGTTCCACAAGCTTGTATATAAGCTTGGTAAAAAATGATTTTGGTTTGTCCCCCAGCTATGTATGCACTGCTTCTTGCACATGTTGGTCTATGGGAAATCCAAAACCTCCTAAGGCATCTTTAAGTGGATACTCTTGGCCATGGTTCAACACTGTTCCCATATTGCGATGAGCGCCTTCAATGGATTTTGGCTCCTAGAACACCTTCGGACCACAAAAGATCGGATCACTGTTCGCTATTCTTCTTTGGTGCAAACAGAGAGTTGTGTGGCCATGTTTACTGTGCAATAGCAGCAAAGGAAACCGAGTGATGAAGGTCAAAGATTTGGTAAAGCGACAACAAAGGCGCCATTTCTCAGCACAGAAATCAGTATAGCCAATCTACATTTTTTTATAGTAAAAGTGTGGTTATTTAAAAGAGACGTGCAGGAATATATAAAAAAAACAAAAAAAAAACCTGTCATACTCACCCAGGTGGATACACCATTGGTCCGATGCTGCATTTGTCCCCCGCTGCTTCTAATGCCCCGTACAAACAGTCGGATTTTCCGACGGAAAATGTGTGATAGGACCTTGTTGTCGGAAATTCCGACCGTGTGTAGGCTCCATCACACATTTTCCATCGGATTTTCCGACACACAAAGTTTGAGAGCAGGCCATAAAATTTTCCGACAACAAAATCCGTTGTCGGAATTTCCGATCGTGTGTACACAAATCCGATGCACAAAGTGCCACGCAAGCTCAGAATAAATAAAGAGATGAAAACTATTGGCTACTGCCCCGTTTATAGTCCCAACGTACGTGTTTTATGTCACCGCGTTCAGAATGATCTGATTTTCCGACAACTTTGTGTGACCGTGTGTATGCAAGACAAGTTTGAGCCAACATACGTCGGAAAAAATCCTAGGATTTTGTTGTCGGAATGTCCGATCAATGTCCGACCGTTTGTACGGGCCATAAGACTGAGAACTGATCACTCAGAGACTGCTGATCGCTCGGTTCTTGGTCTTGCGTGAGCAGAGAGCTTTGACTGTCAGTCACCGGCTCTCTGCTCTGCCCCTCTAGTGCTCACTAGAGCACCAGGCTGGGTCTGATGACGTCAGACGTTGCTGATGGTTAGCGCATGACACGTCACTTCCGCCATCATTCTGGAGCGCAGGTGGAATGCAATCAACGTGCCTGTTTGCTTTATTGGGCTTATCAAGGTTTTTTAAACTGTAAGTGCTACATTTTTATGGATTCAAATCTTTTGCATACTATACCATGAGGGGTCCTTTCTTTTCTTGTTGATTTATGTTGCACATAGTTGGTGAATACCGTGTTGGGGGTCGTATTACCCCCGGAGGATATATCCCTATTGATATCTATGCTTGTCTGACTACCTGTAATGGGTATCATGTTGGTCTGGTGAGTAGGATGTTTGCCTAAATACCAGTGGAAGACGGCACTTACTTCACACAGCAATTAAGAATTCTTCACTATTTTTTCTTGGATTGAAGATTCTGGTGGTGGCTTTATGGACATTATTATTCATTAATTTATTTGTGTGTTTATTCATTGTAAGCAGGGCCGTTTTTAAGGCAGGGCAAAAGGGGAAGCTGCCCAGGGCCCTGTCAATGTTGTGGGGCCCAAAGCACCTGCCTTATACTTGCCAACTATCCTGGTTTAAATTCCCTCCTCCCTTGAGGTTTTAGTCCCGTGCTGTTTCGCAATATCTTAGTGTGAAGTGCTGCTACTAATGCTGCCCAGCTCTGCCCTTTTGTTGTGTGCAGATGACTCACCTGCAGACCCTGTGTTTACATGTAAATTACATTCATATGTAAATAGCGGCGGCATTCATATGTAAATAGCCGCGGCTGTATATCATGCCCCCCTGAGGTTATATCCACAGTAATCTCTAGCAGCCAATCAACAAGCAGAAATCATGTGCTGTAAACTTTAGCAACTAATCAGTGAGCCGTAATGTGTGCTGTAACCTCTAGCAACCAATCAGTGAGCGGTAATGATACACTGTAATCTCTGGCAACCAATCGCAATAGCTGCCTGATCTGATACAGTAAACTGATTTTGAGTCTAGCTGCTATTTATTGTATGTCTCAGAGCAGGTGGAGAGCAAAACTGCATGGGAGGGCCCCAAGAAAAGTTTTGCCCAGGGTCCAATCAATATTAAAGACAGCCCTGATTGTAAGGTATGTTGTTTGAGAGCAGTATCAAATTTATTTAGTTTCCTTTCACAGTTAGACTTTGGTCTCACTACGAGCTGCTCTACATATATTTATTTACTACATTTATTAACTTATTGTTGATTGAGGGTGCGTGGCTTATAGGCTTACAACATATATATTTTTTCAGGCTCTCAGGGGCTTGCTGAGAGGATGAGCCAGCTGCAGGTCCATGCTTCTGGGTGGATCCTGACATTAAAGTCAGGATCCCCTGAGAGCCTGGACTGGCTGAGTGATGTCAGCTGACAGTGGACTTTAGCCCGCTGTTGGCTGAATACAGGTCACAGGAATACAGAAATAACTGCACTCCTGTGATACACAGGAGACGTAGGACTATGTAATGTTGTTACATAGCAAAGACATTTAGTGTTTCCAACCCCAGCAATATTACCACTTAGTATACCACTTAGCATTCCATGATCCATATCCTGATCCACTTAATCACGCTCTTGTCAGAAAATTCCAGCTTTTAATTAAATTCATCCCAATGAATCAGTGCTAAACTGGACCTTTTTTTTAAAGGGATTCATGTGTAAAAAATGTGCCTCAGTAAAGGTAATTGGGACATCTATAAGTACCAACTGAGCATATGTACATCTTCGGTTTCCACCGTCCATTAGGCTCTAGATGTAACAGGATACAAAAGGACAGGAAATGTAGTATAGTGGAGAGCTGTAGAGGTGCGTGTTTCATCAATTCCAGTCTTTCCAGCAGAGTAACACAGTGATTGAGGTATACAAAGCACAAAATGAGAACTACGGCTGACTTGTTTGTGAGATCTCTGAGGAGCCGCTTAGTACTACTGCATCTAAATTGTGTGAAAGTTATTATTATAACTGGGTTAAAGGAGGTCGGGCAGATGGGAAGAAGGAGAGTGGCTGATTACAATATTCAGCATGACGGCACAGGGAATAGGAAGTGTGAAAAATGAAATCACTCTTCAAAATTAAAGGAGAACTGCAATAAGCCAACAAAAACCTTAAGCCAACACCTGGTAATAGTAACAGGATATTAAACACAAAATTCTGTGCTTAGGTAAAAGTATAGCTGCAGCCTCCCCAATCAGACACCACAAAGTGGAGCCCAAAGAACAAATAATCACAACAAAGGAGAAATGGCACTGCTAAAAAGAATGTGCAAACAACATATATATACGGTATATATATCACCTAACCTTAAAGATATTTAAATAGGTGTATGACAATCTGAGATCTTTATAGGACAATAAAAATTGTATATAAAGGTGAGTCTTTAAGTAATGTAATGTACCATATCCAAAATGTATAAAGTAAAAAAATATAAAAAACTTTGTTCACATCTGAGAAATGTGAGTGTGTGAGGTCTATATAGGCCAATAAAAAATATAGAGGTGAATTCCTAAGTAGTGTAATACACCATGTGCAAAATACAAACAATAAAAACTCTATTCACATCTAAGAAATGTGAGTGTGCACCATATAATGAATGGCTGATGGCTAGTGTTGGTCGCTATATAAAAAAAAAAATATATATATATATATATAAAACAAAGTGAACCACTAGTATGTATGTAGAACAAGTGGGTAATAGTAGTGAGCATACAATACATAATTAAGAAAAACTGTATAAAAAAGCTGTATGCAAGCACAACACCGGAAAACGTCAATGTATATATATATATATATATATATATATATATATATATATATATATCAACAAAAGTGATGAATCCTAGTCCATAAGTGAAAAAAAGTATATACGGTACATAAAAAAGAATTAGTCTCTTAATAGTAGATATCCATATTCCCAATAAAGTGATTTGTGCTGGTTTTCAAGTGATGCAACTCTATCCCGACTTCTGTGCAGCAAATAAGGTGACTTCTTGTGCTCCCCCTTAGGTATATACACTCACCAGAAGCCCTCACCCCTGCAGGGGTAAAGAGCATGTAGTAAATAAAATCCCCAATCCAGATGTCCCTGGGACCAGTACGCTCTCCTGCTCCGGAATACGGTGCATTCAATGCGGTATCCACATAGAAATCAAAAACGGGCATCCATAGTGTAAATCCGATAAAAAATTGTTTATTTATCACAAATAAAAAATATATGGTATAAAAAAGGATTTTCCATAACCATAAGAAATAAAAGGCTCCAATTGTCCTAATTTAAAATGAAGCTTGCGGACAAGTTCCTAGGTCTGGGCGGCGTGCGGTCCACAGACCGTAACCAGAGAACCAATAGGGATGTGGGCCTTCAACATCATCTGTCACCCACATACTGTATAACAATTAACACCTCTACCCTGGTGATTTGACAACAATTCACACCTTCAACCATGGAGCTCTAATATTCAGTATTCATTGCAAACCTCCAACTATCCAGCGTTCCCATAGGAATGTCTCATGCTGCAACCCCATTCATTCCTATGGGACCGCTGGAAGTGCGCTAAGAGGACATGGCCGGGATATTTTCTTTGCAAACATGGATGGGTCCATACAATTGTTTATCACTAACTATGTGTGCATGTGCATATACCTGCAAACACAAAAATGTAAAACTATGCATATTGGGACTTTAGAAGTTCATATAATGACCTGGCAAACATTTCTAAAAGTTAGATGCAGTACGGGGCTGTGATAAGCTATTTAAAAAAAAGATTTTCGAAAATTATAGGAATAGATTATTAAACATATGTTTAAAATTGGTATTTCCCTTCAACTATTCTTAAAAGAAAATATTATAGTTCGCTGAATAAAAAAAGAGAGGATATATTTTTTTTTCCCTTATGCCGCGTACACACGGTCAGACTTTTCGTCTACAAAAGTCCAACGGACGCTGACGGACTAAAGCTGGCTGGTAATCCGATCGTGTGTGGGCTTCTCCGGACTTTCAACATACTTTTTTAGCCTCAAATCCGACGTACTTTAGATTTGAAACATGCTTCAAATCTTTACTTCGTAACTACGACGGACCCCGAAATCCGCTCGTCTGTGTGCTAGTCCGACGGACAAAAAGCCACGCTAGGGCACCTATTGGCTACTGGCTATGAACTTCCTTATTTTAGTCCGGTGTACGTCATCACGTAAGAATTCGACGGACTTTTGTGTGATCGTGTGTAGGCAAGTCTGTTCGTTAGAAAGTCCGCCGCAAGTCCGTCGAAAGTCCGCCGAAAGTCTGCCGGAAGTCTGTCGGACAGGCTGTCTGACTTTTGTAGACGAAAAGTCCGACCGTGTGTACGCGGCATTAGACGCTCTATACTGTGTAGTACATTTCATCGTGATTAAAAGGTGTATTTTCATATTAAAATGGCTGTTAAATGTTTAATATTGGGATGCTGCAGAAGGTCCCTTTCACTGCCTGCCAAGAGTTATAAGATGCATTATGCAGCATGGTTCACTTGGAGTGAGAAGGAAATTCTTTCCTGCATCGCTTTCCTATTAAGCATTAACAGACAGCATAGCAGGAATGAAATAGCATTTGTGACAAACAACATCTAATAGTTAGAATATATCCAATACACAATTTTATAGAGAACCTACCGCCCACAAAGAATGTAAATAACAAATCATGCAAAAAGTACAATAAATCAGTTAAATGGTAAACTGTATTTATGCTAAACTTAGAAAGCAAGAATTCCAACCAGAGCCCTCTCATTCATAGGAACCTACAGCAAACATGCCATTTATAGAGTTGTGTCCCTCAATTCAGGGCTGTCTTAATGCATGGGCACCCCTAGGCAGTGCCCAGGGGCCCCAGGTGCATGGGGGCCCCATCATAATCTTGCATTACATCATAGTTCCAACTGTCCCGGATTTGACAGGACAGTCACGCTTTTTACTAAGCTGTCCAGGGATAGCCGTGTCCCAGGCAGCATCCTGGAACCTGCACTGTGCCCTCCTGATCCCAGTATTGTGCCTTTCTGACTCCTCCTGTACTGTGCCCTTCTGCCTCCCCCGTACTGTGCTCTTTGTGTTGATTAGTTTTTGATTTATGGCATGTATTTATTGCTTAAAATTTATTTTATTGAAAGTACTAAGAATATATATGTTTTATTCTATCAACTATTTATACTTTCATTCTTGAGAGTAGGTTCGTAATTGGCGCAGGCTGGTAGGGGGCCCCAGTGCATTACTTGACCCAGCGGTCCATGATGGTATTAGGATGGCCTTGTTTCAACTGCCTTATGAAGGGGCAGAATCCTTGAAAATATAATGTTTGCTGCACTGTTATGCTATGGTAATACGCATCTGAAGCCAACATTTTTTTGGATACAATAAGAAAAATAATTAAAATCCTTATTATTCTTTTTTCTTTTTGTCTTTGACCCACTGCGGAGGGTTCTCATCACTTCCTGTATTGGACGCAATAGTCACTGGAACGGTTGTCTTCACTGGATTGTCCTTTGCCTACTGCTCTGGTGACATATGGATTTCCCATCAATGTCTATCCAGGGACAATGCTCACCAGGGTAAAAAGAAAGGATGAATCAAATAAACATAATTGCTCCTATGAATCACTGAGCTTCACTGGCCCTTAAGTGCTGTCCATTATTTAGGCTGATTGAAGCTATTCACTCTCCATTGCTCAGCTTAAATTAACTCTTGTGAGTCTTTGGACTCATAAAAGTGGGAAATGTTTCTGTTTACAACTAGGGATGAGATTCGGATTTGGGTTGAATGTGGGTTCGACCCCAACCCAGCGTGTTTGTTGTTTACTGAACTGCCAAACAAATTTTCCCAGTTGGCCAGTTCACCCACCCGAAACCCAAGCTGCTGAAATGTAAGCGAACAGCCGGGGGTTCCTGGGAGACATCATTGACCAAATATGGTCATGACAATATTTGGTCAATTATGTTACCAAGGATTCCCACCCCCGTGTTTATAATACCACAGCTCCAGGGATACGTAATTTAGCAATGGGAGTGTGGTAAGTTGATGTTGTTCTCTCTCCTGATTGGCTAACTGACTTTGATTGACAGCAGCGAGAACCAATGGCGCCACTGCTGTGTCTCAGCCAATCAGGAGGGAGAGTCCAGGATGGCGGAGGCACTCGTGCACATCGCTGGATAAGGATGGGGCTCAGGTAAGTATTAAGTGGGGGCTGCTGCACACAGAAGGTTTTTTATCTCAATTCATAGAATGCATTAAGATAAAAAAAAGTTTGCTTTTACAATCACTTTAATGTTTGTCGGGGTTTTCCAGAGATTCATGCTCTTCGCTAGGCTGCAATTAGATCTGGTGAATCCGGTAAAGAGAATGAGGCCGCAAAATGTTGCCAAAGTGTGGTCCTCAGAGGTGCCCACACATGAATCTATTTAATGAGTACCTCTGCAGACCACACATTGGTTCCATTTTGGTGCCTCATCCTCTTTACCTTTATTTAAAAGAGTGAAGTTACAGAATCCATATTGGCAGTGTGTGTTAAGCAGGCCATACACGGTCGAATTTCGAACGAATTTTCTTTTCAAAATAAGAAATTTCGTTTTTTTTGTGATCCGATGATGCCACCATTGATTTTCGAAATTCGGCCGACCAAGCCTTCAATTTCACCTCATGTTGCTACAGAAAAGAATTTTCTTGGCCGGGAATCTTCTTTTCTCTCCGTAAATTTTCTTTTCTTATTACATTTCTCGCACGATTCTCCCATCATTGATTAGAAAATCGTTCGTTTTTCGGAAAATTTCCAACATGTCCGATTCCTCAAATTCGATTGCCGCACGAAAATCGGCCGTTGTTGCAGCCCACTAATGATGCGAAATTCATACGAAAATTCTTTCATACGATTTTCGAAAGAAAATTCTAACGAAATTCGAACCGTGTATGGCCGGCATTAGAGCTGTTAGAAAGAGTTGACAATTCTTTGTAAGGAGAGAAACTGTTTTGTCTTTTTATCATATTGACATGAGTTCATGTTCTCCATGGCATGCGCCAGGCATCCGATTTTTTTTTTTTTTACAATAGATTCCACAATAGCCCTTCAAATGACCAGAATTGGTCCATACCCATAGATTTCAATAGGGTTCATCGCAAATTCGCAAAATTCAAACTTTGTGCAAGATTCGCAAAACTGTTCATAAATCTAAGCCAGGCAGATTCGCTCACCTATTACTCACCACTCTATTCAAAACTAAAAAAAGTTTTGAACTTAACTACACCTTAACCTAACTTTTAACCTTACCATGACCCCCTGATCATAATCTCACGTTCAGCCATAGTGTTTGCGTGGATAATATTTTTATGCTCCAAATCTATTCTTATATATTAATATATTTTTGTGACTGCCCGGTTACAGTTTACTGTTTTTTTTTTTTTATAAATTAATTTTCTTTTTCAGCTTCCTAGCAAACGTTGGTCCAATTTGTTGACTGGCAAAGATGAAGAAAATAATGGTAGTGTGTTACAAAAATCTATGAAGTATTTATGTGCCGGAGCATTAATATATTGTTTTAAAATCTGATAGAAGTTTTTGGCTTTATTTGAGGAAATATAAGGAAAAACAAGCACATTGTTTGGATAGAGATGTTTAAAAATGTAACAAAGGCAATAATTAATATAGATATATACAGGGCTTTTTTTCCTCAAACAATAGGTGCTGGAACTTAACCACGGCCCCACAAAACCCCTTCCCCTACACACACCCTCCAAATCACATCAAATAGTGGGTGTATTCAGTCACATTTCACAAAAACAGTAGGAGGATCCTAAAGGGGCATTAAATACCAGGATTGCATTACATACAGAGTGCAGAGCTGTCACTTGTAAACACAGAAACCAGACATCTGTGTTTACAAGTGATTTTGGTGAGCAGGCACCAAAGGGTCTGAGCCAGAGGTGGTGGAACTGAGTTCCACCAAGTTCCACCTGAACAAAAGCCCTGGATATATAGAACAAATGTCCTAAAATACATACACTGAAATAGCTAGAAGAGAAAACACACAAATACACATAGAACAAAATTTACACAGGCAATGGCAGAGTTTTATATAGGCAGAAAAATATCAATCTAAGATGGAACCAAGTTATAAAGGAAACAGTAAGGAAATACACACAGCTGTACATGAAGCATCTAAAAACTGTGCAGCATGAATACAACTATTAGAAGACCATGGTTGGGATGTGTTCAAACTGTCATGAGATTGTAAACCAGTCTTTTTAAACCAGGGTGCCTTCAGGTTTCTTCAGGGGTGCCTTGGAAAAATGCCTACAAATTGCCCAAAAATAACCTTCTAGTCGTCCTAACAACCAATGATGTCATTGGTTGATAAAGAGAACATTGGGCGCCTGCACAGCATCCTTATTTTTTTTGCGGCGCTGCGTTTTTTTTAAATGCATCAAGGGGGTGAATAAGGTTCATGTTCAATATGAAACCAAAATCAAGAACACAGGGACATGACCTCAAACTAATTGGAGGAAAGTTTAAAACTAATTTTCGAAAGTATTATTTTACTGAAAGCGTGGTTAGTCTTTGAAGCTTCCAGCAGAGGTAGTGAGACGGTCAACAGTAAATGGCTATAAACCTGGTTAGAAAACCATAGACCTATACTCAGACAAAAAAGTTAACAAAAAAAAAACCAAAACAAAACAAAAAAAACAAAAATGGGCAGACTCGATGGACTACTCTGTCTTTTTCTGCCGTCACTTTTCTGTGTTTCTATATCAGTGTTGCTTAATTAGAGAGACATATTACTATAATTTAATCCCATGCAGGCCTGTCACTATTAAACTGTGCCACTATACCCCTGTGTTTCGATGTGGTGCATTTTTTATGTCACTATTAAGCTCCGATTCCCTGCGGTCACTGTCACCAATCTCAAGCTTACTGACTTTCAAATATTCCAAGATATGGCCTTTAGATACAGGCTACCTACCTGTATGATAAAAATATGAATTTCAGCACTCCACTAAAAAGTAAGGATGGATAAATCTTCCCTGCCTGTACTTTGTCAGAATATCTAAACAGCATCTGCATCTGATTAAATGCAGGCGCTGTTTGGCCAACAATTTTCCACCCAGCTCCTTCGACAAAGTGATTTGAACTGACTTTTGTCCAACAAGGTGGTGCCGACATGGATACCAATAGTTTGAATGTTGAATTTGCCAAACTTTGAAGCCGTATATGGCAGCTGAGCCATTCACAAAGAATTGTATAATCAACTATATTCTGAGTGGGGAGGGGCTTTGGGGGTAACAATGGTGGCTGTTAAGTGTTAATCATTTGAATGTGATGTATGTCCAAAACTAGCCCTGCTTACAGCTTGCACAATGTGCAGTCTTGTAATACTGACAATTTAAAGCTGAACTCAGCTAGGCAAGCAGCTAAATACACAGGTGAACATATTGTACATGGGAGCTGTTTTACCAGCCGAAAATTTTCTGTTTTAACTTTTTATTTTATTTTTTATTTCATTTTTCTAATCATCATGCCTCGTACACACGGTCCGATTTTCCGACGGAAAATGTGTGATAGGACCTTGTTGTCGGAAATTCCGACCGTGTGTAGGCTCCATCACACATTTTCCATCGGATTTTCCGACACACAAAGTTTGAGAGCAGGATATAAAATTTTCCGACAACAAAATCCGTTGTCGGAAATTCCGATCGTGTGTACACAAATCCGACGGACAAAGTGCCACGCATGCTCAGAATAAATAAAGAGATGAAAGCTATTGGCCACTGCCCCGTTTATAGTCCCGACGTATGTGTTTTACATCACCACGTTCAGAATGATCGGATTTTCCGACAACTTTGTGTGACCGTGTGTATGCAAGACAAGTTTGAGCCAACATCCATTGGAAAAAATCCTAGGATTTTGTTGTCGGAATGTCCGAACAAAGTCCGACCGTGTGTACGGGGCATAAGGGTTATCATTTACCAAAGCAACCACCTAGCATTTCTAATAATTCACATTTTACAGGACTATACTCAGCACAACTTTTTGGCAGTATGCTCTGTAGAGCCAGACCACCCAAACTACACTGAATAGGGAGAGGGTTCAGGTGGACACCATGACCCATCTTTCACTGTGATCACCATACAGAACGGGGTGAGGACGGTGAAGTTCCATTATATATAAACAAGCTTTTTCTTTCCTTGTTATTAGCCAGCCTGTATTCCTTCTGTGATGTTAATTTCTAAATCACCGAAATGAAGCCAAACACTTTCTCTGTTATAATCTGAAAAACTAAGCAGACAACAACACATGAGTCACGTAAGACCCCTGTGGCGTCGCTTATGAGAATTCATTTCCATTCATTTTGATGTATAAATGCTGTGGATGCTTTTTTAATAAATCCCTTCACTGCTTACATTCAAAGTGGAAGCCAAAGTCATATGCTGAACAGAAACATTTCTTGTCAATAGGATTAATTGGCTTTCCAGAGACACAATAAATAATGCTGCAATCTGCTGTATAAAATAGGTTAATCAGCTCTGATTTTAATTTTAGGGTTGTTACAAGCCAAGGAAACCAAGCCAAGACAGGGCCCCTTACGTTAGTGGTGGGGGACATTCCAACCATTCAAGAGATGAATCCATTCTGAGGTCAGACTGGTTTTCCCCCCTGCAAGAAAATGGCAATAAAATATAATACAATGTATATAAACAAGAACACTTGCCTATATCCACACTACCTTTCCTTCTTGTGGATTCCTTTTCAGGCTGCCTTTATGCAGCCGGTGTCCTTGCTCCCATACCCCTATTTTCAAAATATATGTTTTCCTATGCATACACGAGATGGAGCGCATGATATCATGTGCCTCGTATCACACATCTACTGTATGACATTGCACTTATCTTTAAAAAAAAACCTTCCTCAAGATAGTTCAAGAATGTTTTTGTTTTTTTCGTTTTTTTTTTATTTATAGCAAATGAGTTTAATACCATACTGCACATGCACCAGACGATGTCATATGCTTCATTTCACGCATGCACTGTCAGTGCTGGATTTAGACCTTAGGGTCCTGGGGCCCTTCATGCTCAGGGAGCCCCTCAACATAGAAAGTAAATTAAATGACAAATAAAAGATTGAACTGAAGATGACGATAAACCTTCCAGAGTTCTCTGTAAATACACACTGGTTGGAAGTCAACTTCACTACTACACTCGGTGCAATACACGTAAGGATGAAAGGGTCCCCTACTCTCTGACAATTTCGGCCGGCACTCTACTATGTCATTCTGGTCAAATTCCGATCCAGGGCCACCCCTGTCCTGAATTTGACCAATCTCGTAATTTCAGGTAAACCTTACTTACCTTATTTGAGATCACAGATTGTTGGACTCACCTCTTCACTCAATAAGGGCCAAGTGGGGGAGTGAGCTTCACTCTCATGTTTCTACCTGTGATAAATCAATGCTGGTCATTAACTTTGCCCCTACACAATGGGGTCAGGGCTGTTGCCTGGAACTTTTCCCTTGTCCCACCCACTTTTTTCTTGCAAACAAGGCAATAAATTCCGCGACACAGTCATGTTAAAACAAACATCTTGAAAAGTAAAATAATATGAGAAGTTGAAATGGAAAACATCTGCCGGAAGCCCTCATCCCTTTCTTTGCTTCTGAAGTCAGGCTAAACTGTTCTGTATCCTGACACCCACACACACTTCAATTTTTTTTATGATAAAATTAATTTTATTATTATAAAAAAAATTTTTATATAGGAAGTCTGGGGCCCCCTCTGGCAGCGGAGCCTGGGGCAATAGCTTCATGTGCCCCCTTATAAATCCAGCAATGTGCACATTATTAGAATATTGCGATATTTTATAGCTTAGGTATAAGATCTCCCTAAAAGCACTATAAACATTTCCTTCTCAAGGGGCATATGTGCATCCAGGTATCACATACCTGGTAGCAGAGCCTGATATGATGAGGAAGGCCTCTCTTACATCTCTGACTCAGGGCCCCTGGTAGTGTAAATAGGAGGTGCAGGAGTACAGAGTGGCACGAGCGGCTATAAGCCTTGCTAGCAGTAGGGCAGATGTCCATGCTGGGCAGGTGAAGCCACCAGAAGGCTCCCAGTAGCAGGCAAGCTAGTAGGCAGCAGACTGAGGCAGGCTGGTGCTGGCAACAGCGGGCAGCTGAGACGTCTGCTTATGGCAGACGGCAGGTCAGCTGGAACAGCAGGATGGTAGGCAGGTACTTGTGAAAGAAGGCAGAGCAGCAGAGTCAGGCAGGCTGGGTCATATACAGACAGCATAGATCGGGTACAGGGCATAGGCAGGAGCGTGGTCAGGAAACAAGCTAGGTCTGAAACCGATAAGTGAAGCAGGAGCCAATGGAGAAGACAGAAGTGGAGGTCAGAGCACAGGCCGAGGTGAGTGCAGGCAGAGTTCAGAGAGTGGTCAAGACAAGCTGGCTCAGCAACTGGAATCAGGATACAGAATCAGTGGGTCACAGGATGCACATTTGGCTGAAGACAAAGCATCACTGATTCTGAGTACTGGCCCAGTTTAGCAACAGCATCTGTCACAGGTGCACGGGAGCGCTGGCACGCACAGGTATGCACGAGTGCATGTATGTGTGCATGCATATGTGCATTAGCCAGTGCCCAAATCCTGCAAACACGAAAGGGAACATATTTTAGCCTGTGCACAGAAGTCCGTCCTGAGAAGCCATCTTGCCTAATGCCATGCCCTTCCTTACACAAGGGCTATGTCACTAGTGCCTTCAGGGGAACCAGGAAGTAGACACAAAAAATGTAAGTAAATAAAAGAATATATATTTTTTAAATGTTAGATGTTTTCACATCAGCATACAGTGATGCATGGAGATGATGAGAGGGTGATGTGTTTGTAGTCCAAATCAGGAGTGCAGCCTGGGTCGAAAACATTGCCCCTACAGCATAGTCATCCTAGAAAGGCAGTGTGTTATTGTCAGGAATATCAGGTGAAAATAAAGAAAACAAGCTGCAAAAAAAGGCAATTATTACAGCGCCCATGATGTTTCAACAAAGAAAGAGATGATGCTCTCCATCATAAAAAAAGTCTGGTATTCTTACAAAGACTGTTCCACCTGCTCCTCTGCCCTCTAATGCATTTCACTCTGTCAGAGCTTAATCATAGAATACAAGATGTCTTCTGATTGGACATGTTTCAGATTCGGATGTCACTGCCCCACCTCTCCACCTCATCCAATCAAAGAATGGTGGGGGCAACCCCTGTGTTGCAGGGGACCCGGAAGACTGCTGCAATCACTGCAGTAGCATGACTATTACAGTGATTCTCCACTTTCACAGTGGTCCCACAGTCATGGAATATGCATACTTACATTAACTATGCAATAAAAACCACACCTGGAACTTAGTGTTAAAGTGATTGTAAACCCTACCCTTGTAAAACAACCCATTCAGTTTCAAATTGAAATGAAAAACATTTGTGTATAGATATAAAAAACATAAATACCTTTTCCCCTTTTTGTTTATAAGTGATCATGTTTCCTCTTTTCCTCTGTTCTCAGCTGCATAAGAGCTGAGGGAGAAGAAACAGCAGCACACTGATCTTCATAGTGAAAAGTTGTGGGGGGGGGGGGGTGTCTGATCATTGGAGGAGAGCACACTGAGTTTCCAGCACAGCTAGAGAACTCATCATGGTGTGTTCTCCTGATAAGTGTACTCAGTTTTTAATAAAAAGGCAGAGGGACTGGCAGGACCACCAGGAATTTCACACATATGAAGTAAAACAAAGAGAACAGAATACTTTTGCATACAAGTACATCGTACAGCAGGCACGTATCAGGAATATAAAATGTTGGGTCTGCTTATTCTTTAGTCTTTTGTGCTTTCCTCTCAGAGTGATACACAGACATTTTCTGTGCCATATGCCATGCCAAATCTCCTAAAAAAAAAAAAAAAAAATCCATTTACCCTTTTATAATGGGAACTGTAGCTAGGAAACTGGATTTCTCCTGCACCCTTCCGTACAGTGATGTCTGGAGGGAGGGACTGAGCAGAACTTTTGCAACATTTTCCGAGGCAACAAAGGGCCATGAGCTATTCATTGATAGGGCTATCAACAGTGTCAACATCTAAGAATCTACAGCATCAGTAAGGGTGATTTCATTGCTGTTGGAAGAGTGTTGTCACCTTATAAAGGAAGGCGCCTATGTGATGGCTCTACTTGCAGAATCAACACATATTTTCAAGAACCACATAGAAGTATTCAAGAGTATGGTCCAAGGTGAAGTACGACAGATTGAAATATCACAACACAAAAACAACCAAAGAATATGGGAGGGAATAAAAAAACTGGAAGAGAACAAACAGATAGTGGTGAGACCTGCTGGTAAGGGGGGAGGTTTGGTAGTACTAACCAAAGAAAACTATAATACAGAACTAAGGAGACAGTTGAATGACACCTCAACGTATAAAAAGCTTAAAAGTAACCCTACCCCACAACTGAAACAACAACTATTAGATTGGATTAACCAAGGTACCAGTAAACAAATATTAACTCAGAAAGAAGCAGATTATTTGAACCTAACTTCACCCAGAATTCCGGTACTCTACATAGTACCAAAAATACATAAAGATAAGGTAAACCCACCAGGCCGTCCAATAGTGAGTGGGATTGGCTCTCTGTACTCTAGGGTGGGGGAATACCTCGACACTTTCCTCCAGCCTCTAGTCCCACAGAGCCAATCCTATCTCAAAGATAGTCGAGAACTAATTACACTGTTACAATCTACCATCATCATGGATCAAACCTTACTAGTAACAATAGACATCGAGTCTTTGTATACAAACCTTCGCCAAACAGATGTGTTAGAATCAGTGAGGTGGGCTCTCACCAACCAATCCACCCTGAAAAAATCACAAATCAAATTTTTGATTAAAGGATTATCTATGGCCATGGGGAATAATTATTTCTGGGCATTAAACGAATACTACAACCAAATTGGCGGTGTAGCCATGGGAGCCCGCTATGCACCTAGCGTGGCGAATATTACGTTAAATAAATGGGAATCAGAGACCATTTTCAAAAACAGACCTCACTCACTTCTTCTGTATAAAAGATACATAGATGACGTGATGATTCTGTGGGAGGGAACCAAAGAAAGTTTTAACAAGTTTTTGGAGTGTATGAATATGAATAAGTACAATCTAAAGTTCACAGCGGAGTACAGTTTGGCCACGGTGAATTATTTGGATCTAACACTCTTCAAACAAGGTGATCATATTAGTACAAAGACTTTTTTTAAAGAAACTGACCGTAACGCATATGTCCCTACACACAGCTGTCACCATCCGCAATGGATAGGAGGTGTACCGAAAGGGCAATACATGCGTATACGGCGAAATTGTGATAATATCTTGGATTATTTCACACAAGCAGCAATTCTCACCACTAGATTTAGAGAAAAGGGATACCCTGCCCATATCTTGACAAAATTGGTCTCACAGGTGGCAAATATGGACAGACAGTCCCTATTGGTCCCCAAACCAAAAAAAGAATATAAGGGTGACTGTGCGTTCATATCGGGCTTTCATCGCCAATACAAAACAGTAGAAGGTATCTTCAAAAAATTCTGGCCTATCCTACTCAAAGATAAAGATCTCCAATCTTCCCTGCCCAATAAACCTAAGTTTATCTACCGAAGGGCCCCTACCCTTAGGAATCGCTTGGCTCCAAATGTACCAGATCCCCCCGGGAAACCTCACACTTTCCTGGATGGTTCTGGGTTTCACTATTGCACTAGATGCAATGCTTGTAAAATAACCAGAAAACCAGGTACCAAGAAAAAGAAGACCCAATTCCAATCTATAGTAACACAACAACAATTTGATATCAAACCTCTCATCACATGCGATTCTGATCACGTAACATATGTTCTGGAATGCCCATGTTCCCTTCAATACGTGGGCAGAACCACACGCCAACTGAAAGTAAGAATAAATGAACATTTAACAAATATTAAAAAGGGATACCCTAACCATAGTGTCTCAAGACACTTCAAACTTTACCATGATAGTGACCCATCACTATGTACATTCTATGGGATTGACAAAATCTCTAGGGATTGGAGAGGTACCCATATGAAAAGGGCAATATCTAGGAACGAAACGTACTGGCTTTATAAATTACGGACTATGCAACCACATGGGATGAATATAGATCTGGACCTTAATTGTTTTCTTACAAATGATTGAGTCCAGGAGTGTCTAGGAATATTATTATCTGTCCACCTCAGATCATGTGAGTGAGTTAGGCACCACTTGTATTATGGTTGTGGTCAGAGATAGCTGTCCAGGGTGCAAGATGGAATACTCTCCCCCCCCCCTCTTCTTTGTCCCCTTTATTATTCGAGTCAGACGGGGATAGGTCATATTGCAGCCTTTTAAGGTTTATTAAATGCTATTTAGTTTTGTAATCATTTTTGTATGTAAACCGAGACTGGGGCTGTTATAGAATTCAGGGTTACATGAGTCCCCCCCCCCTTTTTTCTCTACAAAAAACACCACCATTAATTTTATTCACTTATATATTTTTTCTCACTTCCCCACCACCTATATGGGTGGATTCACTTACCTGTTTTTAACCAGTAGGGGGACTATAACAACATGTCGTCTCCCCCTAGGAGATGGTTGATATGAAGTCACATTCGTTTTTAAATAAGGAGTTTTTTGTGAACAATATAGTAAATATCCACAAGATGGAGCTAAGCTCCAGACCATAGTTGAACTTTCCAACTTTATTGCTATGAGCACAGTTCCTGTGGCCCATTTGCCAATTACCCGCCCCCTTCCTGTTCCTAATAAAAAGTCACATTCGTATTTAAATAAGGAGTTTTTTGTGAACAATATAGTAAATATCCACAAGATGGAGCTAAGCTCCAGACCATAGTTGAACTTTCCAACTTTATTGCTATGAGCACAGTTCCTGTGGCCCATTTGCCAATTACCCGCCCCCTTCCTGTTCCTAATAAAAACCTCCATTCCAGTGACCAACGTACGCTTCCCTGAAGACGTTCACTACGAAACGTACGTCGGAGCGGTACGTGGTCACATGTCCTATCACCCAACAACATCCGGATCCTTTGGCTGCCCCCCGTGTAAGCTGGAACGTACGCCAGCGTGGAGGAGACATGAAAGGCTTTTTCTGACTGCGAAGTCACCCTGACATGCAAGCAGCCCCAGTGCCGGGTAGGCACCCACCAATGTAAGTGGCCATTTGGCTTTTTAATTTGTTTACTTTTTTAATAAATGGTTTTACGCTATGGAGACTGTTTTTGTTTCCTATGTATCCTTATCCTATCTTGAATGAGCTTGACGGGAACGATCCATGCCTACAATACCAACCACATTCCGGCCATCCATGTGAGCAGGCACAACCCTGCACAAGCGCTAGTGACTCTCTTTTTAACTAAAGGAGTCATTGGTATCTGGTAAGCAGATATCTACTACTTCAAGGTGTTTTCCTTTTCTTATTTTCCTTTGGTGATGGAAAACCTTTTGTTTACAGCAACAAGATTGGGATAATATTGAAAGATATCACTTCAACTACTTCAATCACTTTTTTATGTGGACAATCAATCACTATATAATTTTTTCACTATTGTGGGCACTTCAATGTGTAATCTAATTATGATTTGTCATTATTATGATTTTCATTTTTTTGGTAATGCAGGAGATATATTTATTTAGAGCACTTGAATAGTATGGTATCTAGCGCCCCCTAGCTTTCTTACATTTCCATTTTTTTGGTAATGCAGGAGATATATTTATTTAGAGCACTTGAATATTATGGTATCTAGCGCCCCCTATCTTTCTTACACATTTTCAAACCATTCTAGAGAGCCTGGACTTACTGTAATTCTGTATGCGGTTTAAATTTTGATAAACCAACATTTACAGTTCAAACATGGTGATCTTGTTTTTAAAGAATACCCAAGGACTACATGCTGTTAAGCCAGATAACCCAATCCTCTTCTGCACAGCATGACGGTTAACCATCCTTCACTCCCACAGTGCATCTCTCCCACCCCGTCAGACAATGTCATCTTGTAATCCAATCAGAATCTGGGACCTAAGGCAAGATGACAGCCTCTGATGAAGAGGTATCTGTTCCTAAACAATTACAACATTATTAAGTCATTAAAGGTTTATTATTCAGCTAAATATGTATTTATGACCAGTTCTCTTTAAATTGGTTTATAGACACTCACCAAAAATGCTGGCTTTGCGGTCAATTATTGTTAGACAATGGAAACGTTTCCCTTGGATGAAGAAAAAAAATGATGTAGGGCTGTGCTTTCCAAGCCAAGCAAATTGCCTTTCAGCCGGTTCTCTAGTCACTGACTGAGTGACCTAATTTGTCTGCATAAGAAAAAAATGTCTTTATAAAAAGTCATTTCAGGGATTTCATTACAACGTTCATAGCAAAGAACCGTTAACAATAGCGTAGCAAATGTAAAAATACTGCTGCATCTGTCAACCTGGAAAATGAAATACATAATAGCATCTAGAAAGATTAAAGAGTTTTATTTAATTACAAGCAGCACAGAGAAGGATAGGCAACAATACATCCCTCCCTCCCAACAATTTCATAATATAAAGCCTGGAGCCTGATTATAGTTCTGGCATACACAACTCCTATAATTCCTATAATTACTTGGATGCAAATAGTTTCAAATAATTTCCAAGGACATTTTTCTGCTGAGCTGTTATAATTACACTTGTCGTACTAACTACCTCAAGAGGATATGGGGACACTTATTATCCAATTATATCATGACGGTGGGAATACAATACAAACACTGATGGTTGACCATAAAAGCCAAAACTAGTCCTTCGGTTACGGGTAGATTTTGGTGAGTTCTAATGTCTTTTAAAAGCTCCAGTTGAAAAAATCCCCTTCCTTGAGTTCCTGACATGGCCCACCCTCCTCCATCATAGCCAAGGCAAAGGCACACACAAGAGTCCTAGACCTCCATTGTAATGTAAAGTTTATTGATGCTACATTCCCATACTACAATTTGCTGTACAGGAACATCTTTTCGACAGGATTATGTTTTTTTCTAGCCCCATAGACTTTTAGTATGGAAGCGACTGAAATAAGCATTATTTTGCAAACTTTTTCAGGCATTCTTATTGAAGTCTGTAGGGTGAAAATCGGTCTGAAAAGAAGCTCCTGTACTTTTTTGAGCAACAGGCGATTGAGCACTCAGGTGTGAACAGGTACCATTTAAAGCAATGGCATTTTTAATGTTGAATGGGATCTAAAAGCCCAGGAGCAGTGGAGGGTTGCTGGGAAATACGTTTCTGCGATATGACCAGCCGGGAGATATATTAACACTTGTGGTGTTCAACCAGCAAGCAACCACCCAAACTGAAAAGTTAATTTGAAGAGTTTAACACACAACAGAAAGATAGAGGTAGATCTAATATATAATAAAAGTAATGGTCCTGCTTGTAAGTAGTGGTAAAGTTGAATTCTGGGAATTAAATAAAATGTACCTTTGTAGTGCCCCCCTGTCTCATTGCAAAAGGTAGATGCTTCTTTAAACTAGGAGTGCAGGGATGAGGTGTAATATGTAGCACTCACCAATGGAGGGGTCGCTGAGAATATGCTGGACTCACTTTCTTCTAGCAGCAGGCACACCTGAGAGTCCAAAAACTAGGTCTTACTCACAATGTCCTAGGAGCTGTCTGCTACTCAGCTTCCAAACAACATTCTTCAGTGAGGGAGATTAAGGATCCTTCTCTGGACCAGGACTCCAGAACAATGCCTTCCAGTGAAAGTCCTTCAGCATTTTTCTCCAGGCCCTTAGCCCAGTACCTGCCAAGGCCCAAACAGCAATTCTAGTCACACTCTTGCTGCCCCCCAGGGGCAGCAACTCCAGGAGAACTGGAACATTTCCTGAAGAGGAAAGAACCCTGTGGAAAGGCATTCCAAAAGTTAGTTAACTCACCAGCCACCTTTTGGGCACCCCCTTGACTGGGGTTTGATTAAGATTCATACATCAGTGGTTGACCCTCCTATTCTATTTTCAGAAAGCTTCCACCAGAAGCAGACAGAGGTAAACAACCACTGACCATAGGGAACCCCCCTGCCCCCCCCCCCCCCAAAATTAAAAAATAACCAACCAACCAAACAAACTCAAAAACAACAAGAGACCATTACTCCACTGAGTACAGTGGAGCCGAAAACT
This sequence comes from Lithobates septentrionalis, assembly GCA_037952835.1. Taxonomy (NCBI): domain Eukaryota; kingdom Metazoa; phylum Chordata; class Amphibia; order Anura; family Ranidae; genus Lithobates; species Lithobates septentrionalis. Next base: position 665,055 of record JBBDGP010000231.1, on the reverse strand, counting down.
AAATTTAGCCTAACTAACCCTAGCTACAATTACCCTATCTCTTGGTGCGGAAAGCACCAGCATTGTTCTCTTCTATCCAAAGCTCCAGGCTGTGGGTGGTCCCTTGGCCACTAACTCTGCATTGTACGTGGAGGAGAAGCGAAGAATTATTAAGTATTACACCATATCGCTGCACCCCTACGCTAAAGTTGCATTTAAAAGGTATGTTACCAGTGTAACTATGTATCTACCATACCTCGCAGATGCCCCTGGAACCTGGAAATCACTGATGTAGATATCGTTACTCCAGTGATCACAACTTTATTCATGTCCCGTGCTGACCTGATGCATTGTGAACATAAGAGGTTGGCTGCTCAGCACAGGCGCCACTTTTTCAATTAATGCTAAGTGTTCTCTGATTGAACAAGGTGGAGAAAGCGATGTCACTGCCCCACCTCTCTACCTCATCCTTCAGAAAATGCACAGCATTCTCTTAATGACACCAGTGCCGAGTGGCCAAAGTCCTGTGTTCAGAACGCATCAGGCTCGGCATGGGACCCAGAACAAAGTGGTGATCACTGGAGTAGAGGTAGATATGTCAATGATTACCAGCTTCCAGGGGCATCGGCCAGGAACTGTACAACCGTGGCCAAAAGTTTTGAGAATGACATAAATATTAATTTTCATAAAGTCTGCTGCTTCAACGTTTTTAGGTCTTTTTATAAGATGTTACTATGGTATACTGAAAAATAATTACAAGCATTTTATAAGTGTCAAAGGCTTTTAATGACAATGATATGAATTAATTAATGAAAAGAGTCAATATTTGCAGTGTTGACCCTTTTTTGTTCAAGACCTCTGCAATTCGCCCTGGCATCCTGTCAATCAACTTCTGGGCCACATCCTGACTTATGGCAGCCCATTCTTGCATAATCAATGCTTGAAGTTCGTCAGAATTTGTGGTTTTTTTTGTTTACTTGCCTCTTGAGGATTGACCACAAGTTCTCAATGGGATTAAGGTCTGGGGAGTTTCCTGGCCATGGACCCAAAATGTCGATGTATTGTTCCCCAAGCCACTTAGTTATCACTTTTGCCTTATGGCAAGGTGTGACATCATCCTGGAAAAGGCAAGGTTTTTTTCTGGATGCCTCAAAGGAAAGGGGATTCATAAGAGAAAATTACTTTACCCCAGTCCTCAGCAGTCCAATCCCTGTACCTTTTGCAGAATATCAGTCTGTCCCTGATGTTTTTTCTGGAGGGAAATGGCTTCTTTGCTGCCCTTCTTGACACCAGGCCATCCTCCAAAAGTCTTCTCCTCACTGTGCTGGCAGATGCACTTTCTTGGGCACCCTGAAGCCTTCTTCACAAATGCAGTGGAAATGTTTTTTTTTTTTTATGGGATTAAGTTAATTTTCATGACAAAGAGGGACTTTGCAATTAATTGCAATTCATCTGATCACTCTTCATAACATTCTGGAGAATATGCAAATTTCCATCATAAAAACTGAGGCAGCAGATTTTGTGAAAATTAATATTTGTGTCATTCTCAAAACTTCTGGCCACAGCTGTATATACAGTGGGGACGGAAAGTATTCAGACTCCTTAAATTTTTTACTCTGTTATATTGCAGCCATTTGCTAAAATCATTTAAGTTCATTTTTGTTCCTCATTAATGTAACCCCATATTGACAGAAAAATACAGAATTGTTGACATTTTTGCAGATTTATCAAAAAAGAAAAACTGAAATATCACATGGTCCTAAGTATTCAGACCCTTTGCTCAGTATTTAGTAGAAGCACCCTTTTGATCTAATACAGCCATGAGTCTTTTTGGGAAAGATGCAGCAAGTTTCTCACACCTGGATTTGGGGATCCTCTGCCATTCCTCCTTGCAGATCCTCTCCAGTTCTGTCAGGTTGGATGGTAAATGTTGATAGACAGCAATTTTTAGGTCTCTCCAGAGATGCTCAATTGGGTTTAAGTCAGGGCTCCGGCTTGGCCATTTAAGAACAGTCACAGAGTTGTTGTGAAGCCACTCCTTCGTTATTTTAGCCGTGTGCTTAGGGTCATTGTCTTGTTGGAAGGTAAACCTTCGGCCCAGTCTGTGGTCCTGAGCACTCTGGAGAAGGTTTTCATCCAGGATATTCCTGTACTTGGCCGCATTCATCTTTCCCTCAATTGCAACCAGCCATCCTGTCCCTGCAGCTGAAAAACACCCCCAAAGCATGATGCTGCCACCACCATGCTTCACTGTTGGGACTGTATTTGACACGTGATGAGCAGTGCCTGGTTTTCTCCACACATACCACTTAGAATTAAGGCCAACAAGTTCTATCTTGGTCTCATGAGACCAAAGAATCTTATTTCTCACCATCTTGAAGTCCTTCAGGTGTTTTTTAGCAAACTCCATGAGAGCTTTCATGTGTCTTGCACTGAGGAGAGGCTTCCTTCGGTCCACTCTGCGATAAAGCCCCGACTGGTGGAGGGCTGCAGTGATGGTTGACTTTCTACAACTTTCTCCCATCTCCCAACTGCATCTCTGGAGCTCAGCCACAGTGATCTTTGGGTTCTTCTTTACCTCTCTCACCAAGGCTCTTCTCCTACAATAGCTCAGCTTGACTGGACGGCCAGCTCTAGGAAGGGTTCTGGTCATCCCAAACGTCTTCCATTTAAGGATTATGGAGGCCACTGTGCTCTTAGGAACCATAAGTACAGCAGAATTTTTTTTGTAACTTTGGCCAGATCTGTGCCTTGCCACAATTCTGTCTCTGAGCTCTTCAAGCAGTTCCTTTGACCTCATGATTCTCATTTGCTCTGACATGCATTGTGAGCTGTAAGGTCTTATATAGACAGGTGTGTGGCTTTCCTAATCAAGTCCAATCAGTATAATCAAACACAGCTGGACTCAAATGAAGGCGTAGAACCATCTCAAGGATGATCAGAAGAAATGGACAGCACCTGAGTTAAACCTATGAGTGTCACAGCAAAGGGTCTGAATACTTAGGACCATGTGATATTTCAGTTTTTCTTTTTTAATAAATCTGCAAAAATGTCAACAATTCTGTGTTTTTCTGTCAATATGGGGTGCTGTGTGTACATTAATGAGGAAAAAAAATGAACTTAAATGATTTTAGCAAATGGCTGCAATATAACAAAGAGTGAAAAATTTAAGGGGGTCTGAATACTTTCCGTCCCCACTGTACATTGTTACATTGGTCCAAGCTGGACCAATGTAACTACTTTTAAAATATACAATACCTGGGATTGATCTTCAAGTAACCATTTAATGTAATTTTAATGCAACTTATGTGTGTATCTGAAATGAGTTGGGATCAGTCTTGCAATACAGCAGCACTCATACTACATGAGGGAGGTGCAGAACCAGGAGCCTGTCAGGTGTGCTTACAGGAAACATGCTGACAGAAAGAGAAAGCAGAGTGAGCAGGGGGATGACCTAATCAGTCTATTTCTTCTTTTCACTGTCCAGTCAGGAAGCTAGTGGTAGTAATAATGTACATGATTGCACAACCATTTACATGCATACTGCAAATTGGATTTTAGGTTAACATAGCTCAGTGAAAGAGGGTAATAACTAGGGATGGTCCAAACGGACCCCTATTCGGTTCATACCAAAACTTTCAAACACTGTGAAAGTTTGAACCCGAATAACGAACCCCATTAAAGTCAATGGGACCCGAACGTCAAAAATCAAAAGTGCCCATTTCGAAGGCTTATATGTAAGTAATTGGGCATACAATGGTTATAGGGTTACGGGTCCTGCCCTGGGGGACATGTATCAATACAAAAAAGTTTGTGAAAAAACGTCATTCTTTTCAGTGATTTTTTGATTTTTAAAGTGAAAGCATAAAAATGAAACATTCCTTTTAATATAGTGACTGGGGGGTCCCCTCAGTCTACCTGTAGTGTCAGATCTGTACCATGTCTAGAATCTGATGCAGCAATAATTGCATTTATAAAGCCAAAAAAAAATGAAATTTTCCCTGCAAGCTGCCTTTATTTTGCTCACTGGGGACCCAGTGTGTATGATGAGGCCACAATGTAGTGCACTGACTTTGGATAGAAGTTACGGTTGCATAAAAATTGGTATTTGGGTGTCGTGGTGTCTTCCCACCGTAAACCCATAGAGGTAATCTTGATGAAAGCAAGAATTGGCCTTGCTATAAAAAATTGCAATGATATGCACCTGTCAAACAGGTGCAGAAAAATTGGTCTTTAGATGTCAGTGGCGCCTTCCCACTGTAACCCTATAGAGGTACTCTTGATGAAAGCAAGAACTGACCTTGCTGTAAAAAATTGCAATGATATGCAGCTGTCAAACAGGTGCTGAAAAATTGGTCTTTGGGTGTTAATTGTGCCCATGAAACCTATACCAAAAACATTCTTCCAGATGATTGAACACCCTAAAAGCTAGGCAGCCTCGAAGTCCTGCAGAGATTCCACATCCCAAAAAGACTTAATCAGTGACATTGGCATCAGGGGCTTCATAGCTGGTAATCCAGGACTGATTCATTTTTATAAAAGTCAAACGGTCCACAGAGTCTGTGGATAGATGCGTTCTATGATCAGTAACAAAACCTCCTGCAGCACTGAATGCCCGTTCTGAAAGGACGCTGGATGCAGGGAAGCCCAACAACTCAATAGCATACTGGGCAAGTTCTGGCCAGTGGTCTATACTCATGACCCAGTAAGTCAGTGGATCGTTAGCTGGAAAGCTCTCCATCTCTGTTTTGGCCCCGAGGTAATGGTCCACCATGTGATGCAGACGCTGCTGATGGGATGTGGAATCTGACAGCCCTGGGCGTCAAGGACTAAAGAAATTCCGAAATGCCTCACTTAGGCGGACGCCTTCTCCAACGCTCCTCTCTTGACCAACAGAAGACTCAAAACTACGTTTTCCATGACACTGTAACCTGCTGGAGTCAGAAAAAACATTCAATAAAATCCTCTTTAACGTGTCCTTAAGAGATTTTATCTTCTGCACTCTCTGTGGGGATGGCATGAGTTCTGAGACCTTCCCCTTAACGGTGGTCAAGGAGGGTTGCCAACCAGTAATCATCCTTCTCCATTATGCCACGTACTCTTGGGTCCTTTTGCATTCTTTGAAGCATGAGGTTGCCCATGCAACTCAAATTTGCCAAGGCTTCGAGAAGCAGACTCCCCGGGTCACTGAGGATGACAGCATCTGGAACTACCTCCTCCCAGCCATGTTCTACTCCCAAGGCAGAGGCAGATCCAGGGGGGGCAACAGGGCAATTGCCCCCCCCCAAGAAATTAGTGATGGGCTGGCGGGTGAGCGGGCAGGCCAGTCAGCAGATGAGTGAGCAGGCAGGCCTGTGTGCACGTGGGTTAACGAGCGGGAGGGACAGTCAGCGGGGGTCGGCAGGAGAGTGAGAGCCTGAGCGGGCAGGTCAGCGAGTGAGTGAGGGGGGATCGGCAGGTGAGTGAGCTCCTGAGTGGGCAGGTCGGCGGGTGAGTGTGCTGGTGGGCAGGACAGTCAACGGGTGAGTGAGCGGGCGGGCAGGTCGGCAGGTGAGCGGAGGTGCTGGCCAGTCAGCGAGCCAGCGGGCAGGGAGCAGAGAGATGACATCATCTCTCACCGCCCGCCCTGCATTACTGTAGTATCACCCTCATTGTGCAGCAGAGATATTACATAATCTCTCTGCTGCCTGTATTCATTCTGTCAAGTGACAATCTGCACCTTAGCAGGCCAATGACAATCAGCAATGTGTGGCAGGTGACATGGCAAGTGACAATCAGCAATGTGTGGCAGGTGACGTGGCAAGTGACAATCCGCAATGTGTGGCAGGTGACGTGGCAAGTGACAATCCGCAACGTGTGGCAGGTGACGTGGCAAGTGACAATCAGCAACGTGTGACAGGTGACGTGGCAAGTGACAATCAGCAACATGTGACAGGTGACGTGGCAAGTGGCAATCAGTAACATGTGGCAAGTGACAAATCCGCAATGTGTGGCAGGTGACGTGGCAAGTGACAATCCGCAACATGTGGCAGGTGACGTGGCAAGTGACAATCAGCAACGTGTGGCAGGTGACGTGGCAAGTGACAATCCACAACATGTGGCAGGTGACATGGCAAGTGACAATCCGCAACATGTGGCAGGTGACGTGGCAAGTGACAATCCGCAACATGTGGCAGGTGACATGGCAAGTGACAATCAGCAACATGTGGCAGGTGACATGGCAAGTGACAATATGTAACGTGTGGCAGGTGACATGCCAAGTGACAATCAGCCACATGTGACAAGTGACAATCCGCATCTGGTAGCAGGCAAGTGACAATCCGCAACTTGTGGCCGGGACGTGGCAAGTGACAATCCGCATCTGCAGGCAGGTTGACGTGGAAAGTGACACACTCGGGGCTCCCACTGATTCTGCATTATGGTGAGCATAACCATAAAGCATAACCTCCTCAAATGGTGACAGTACAGTGCATGCATCCTTAATGATCAGCCATTGGCGGTCCTGAGCCTGTCGTCTTGCCTTACTGGCACAGGTACTCATTGACAGCCCTCTGCTGCATGTATAGCCGCTGCAGCATTCCCAAAGTTGAGTTCCACCTGGTGGGCATGTCACGTATTCTTGGGTCCTTTTGCATTCTTTGATGCATGAGGTTGCCCATGCACCTCAAATTTGCCAAGGCTTGAGAAGCAGACTCCTCGGGGTCACTGAGGATGACAGCATCTGGAACTACCTCCTCCCAGCCACGTTCTACTCCCAAGGCAGAGGCAAATCCAGGGGGGCAACAGGGCAATTGCCCCCCCCCCCCAAGAAATTAGTGATGGGCTGGCGGGTGAGCGGGCAGGCCAGTCAGCAGATGAGTGAGCAGGCAGGCCTGTGTGCACGTGGGTTAACGAGCGGGAGGGACAGTCAGCGGGGGTCGGCAGGTGAGTGAGCGCCTGAGCGGGCAGGTCGGCGAGTGAGTGAGGGGGGGTCAGTGAGCTACTGAGTGGGCAGGTCGGTGGGTGAGTGTGCTGGCAGGCAAGACAGTCATCGGGTGAGTGAGTGGGTGGGCAGGTTGGCAGGTGAGCGGAGGTGCTGGCCAGTCAGCGAGCCAGTGGGCAGGGAGCAGAGAGATGACATCATCTCTCACCGCCCGCCCTGCATTCCTGTAGTATCACCCTCATTGTGCAGCAGAGAGATTACATCATCTCTCTGCTGCCTGTATTCAATCTGTCAAGTGACAATCTGCACCTTAGCAGGCCAATGACAATCAGCAATGTGTGGCAGGTGACATGGCAAGTGACAATCAGCAATGTGTGGCAGGTGACGTGACAAGTGACAATCCGCAACGTGTGGCAGGTGACGTGGCAAGTGGCAATCAGCAACATGTGGCAAGTGACAAATCCGCAATGTGTGGCAGGTGACATGGCAAGTGACCATCCGCAACATGTGGCAGGTGACGTGGCAAGTGACAATCAGCAATGTCTGGCAGGTGACGTGGCAAGTAACAATCCACAACATGTGGCAGCTGACATGGCAAGTGACAATCCGCAACATGTGGCAGGTGACGTGGCAAGTGACAATCCGCAACATGTGGCAGGTGACGCGGCAAGTGACAATCCGCAACATGTGGCAGGTGACGTGGAAAGTGACAATATATAACGTCTGGCAGGTGACGTGCCAAGTGACAATCAGCCATATGTGACAATCCACATCTGGTAGCAGGCAAGTGACAATCCGCAACTTGTGGCCGGGACGTGGCAAGTGATAATCCGCATCTGCAGGCAGGTCGACATGGAAAGTGACACTCGGGTCTCTTACTGATTCTGCATTATGGTGAGCATAACCATAAAGCATAACCTCCTCACATGGTGACAGTACAGTGCATGCATCCTTAAATGATCAGCCATTGGCGGGAAAAAAAGCCGAGGCGTCCTGAGCCTATCGTCTTGCCTTACTGGTACTCATTGACGGCCCTCTGCTGCATGTATAGCCGCTGCAGCATTCCCAAAGTTGAGTTCCACCTGGTGGGCATGTCACAAATCAGGCGGTTTATGGGCAGGGCTACAGACTCTTCTTGCCTGCTTTAGTACATCTTGCAACCTTGGGTTCGTACTTAGGAAACGCTGCACCACCAAATTGAGAACATGTGCCAGGCATGGCACATGTGTCAACTTTCCCTGTCTAAGGACGGACAGGAGGTTTGAGCTATTATCGGACACTATCATTCCTGGCTCCAGCTGGCGTGGTGTGAACCACCTATGGGCCTGTCCCTTTTCATAATTGGGAGGGAGGGGGCGGTGCTTATAAGCAAATGTAAAGAAGAAGTTGAAATATGTATGTAGATGCACTTTATTCAATGTAAAGAGATGTTTGGTGCACTTTAATTTTAGTACTCACACTACACGGACACACTCCATGGATACACTATAATATACTGCATTATAATGTGTCAAATGTACAGTGACGCACAGAACTATATGTCGTTAAACTGGCAGAAAAGCACACAAAACTATATGGCCTTAAACTGGCAGTAGCGCACACAGAACTATATGGCATTAAACTGGCAGTAACACACACACAACTATATGGCGTTAAACTGGCAAAAACGCACGCAAAACGATATGGTGTTAAACTGGCAGTGATGCACACAGAACTATATGGCGTTAAACTGGCAGTAACGCACACATAACTATATGGCGTTAAACTGGCAGTAACGCACACAAAACGATATGGCGTTAAACTGCCAGTGATGCACACAGAACTATATGGCGTTAAACTGGCAATAATGCATGCAAAACGATATGGCGTTAAACTGGCAGTAACGCACACAAAACGATATGGCGTTAAACTGGCAGTGATGCACACAGAACTATATGGCGTTTAAACTATGGAAGCCGAATGCTGGACTCAGGAGCACGCCTGCAAGGTAACCCCTTTGGGGAAGCGCTCCTCCTAGGGGGTTATCATATGTGGGGAGGAGCCGTGAGAGCTGCCGGGGGACCCCAGAAGAGCAGGTTCGGGGCCACTCTGTGCAAAACAGTGGAGGTAAGTATGACATGTTTGTTATTTTTAAAAAAAATTACCTTTACAATCACTTTAAACTGCCAGTAACACACACAGAAGTAAATGGCGTTAAACTGGCAGTAATGCACATAGAACTATATGCCATTAAACTGGCAGTAACGCACGCAAAAACTATATAGCATTAAACAGGCAGTAATGCACACAGAACTATATGGCGTTAAACTGGCAGTAACGCACACAAAACGATATGGCGTTAAACTGGCAATAGTGCACACAAAACTATATGGCGTTAAACTGGCAGTAACGCTCACAAAACGATATGGCGTTAAACTGGCAGTAATGCACACAGAAGTAAATGGCGTTAAACTGGCAGTAACACACACAGAATTATATGGCGTTAAACTGGAAGTAATGCACACAGAACTATATGGCATTATACTGGCAGTAGCGCACATAAAACGATATGGCATTAAACTGGCTGTAATGCACACAGAAGTAAATTGCGTTAAACTGGCAGTAACGCACACAGAAGTAAATGGCGTTAAACTGGCAGTAACGCAATCAAATAGACGGTGTTCAACCGTCACTACACTGATGCTATCTGAACTGTCCCTACTCTAGCTATACACTAATGTAAAGATTACTGACACGGTCTCACTACACTACACTGAAACTATCTGAGCTGTCCCTACTCTACACTAATGTATGTATGAATGACACGGTCTCACTACACTACAGTGAAACTATTTGAGCTGTCCCTACTCTAGCTGCACACTATGCAAAGCTGAATGATGGTCCTCCTCACTACACTCACACTATCCCTAGACTGACACTAAACTAATATTCTACACTGACAATTGAAGCAAAATACAGTAGCACAGTATAGCACACTAACTAATAGCACTGAACAGAGCCCTGTTCTATCTCTCTCCATGCCGAAATCACACTGAAAATGGCTGCCATTGAAAGAATACTTTTATACTGTGGGGCGGGAATGAGCCATGATTGGATAAAGTCATGATGACAGTGTCCAATCATGACTCTGACAGTGCTCTGTGCCCTGATTGGCTGAAGCCAATCAGGGCTTACAATGCACCTTTCAGCACCGCAATGCATTGTTGTTGGTTCGGGGGCCGAACAAAAGGTCGAACGACCAAACAATGAAAGTTCAGCCCGAACTTATGCTCGGGCCAAACCGTTCGCCCATCCCTAGTAATAACCACAATGCAACTTTGTGCGAGAATCCAAAGCCTCAGATCTATATAAAACCATACCCAGTATGGATCTGAACACAACAGCCTTTTATACACCTGTGTACATGAGGTCAAAGAGTGGTGTCATTCACCTGGCTGTTCTGTGTGGCAGAACCGTAAAAATCTAAGGACTGGATGGACAGAAACATAAATTCTCTATCAGGTAAACAGCTCCCATACTGTATATGTAATTTATCAGTGGATTTAGCTGTTTAGAGTTCAGCTTTACAATGCCTCACATTGTTAACAGGCTAATGAAAGAGAAGACATAAAAAGAGCTGGTATGTTTAGGAACACAGCAGTTCAGAAATAACTATGTACTGTAATATTCACAGTTTTAAAACTGTTGAATAACTAATAGTTTACTACTTGTAAAGATAGAACAGGCCCATTTTCTGTTCCCAGTTTTAAAACAATTTATTTTTAATAAGGTACTATTATTTTACATCAGTACATCACTTTTTAAAACATAGACGTATCTGAAACAACATTTATGATTCTTCCGATATATCTATCTCTGGATGAAATAATCATTTAGAGTTACATAAGAACTACATTCAAATTTACACCCCCCCCCCCCTTCTAATGCCTTCTAATATCACTCCCTTAAAGCAGAACTCCAGGAATTGTTGATATCCTTTGTCCCCCTGGCAAGGCACCCCCCCCATATTATAAGCATGCGGCCTGGTGTGGTTCAGGAGGGGGGGGGGTTAAACTCTTGCTGCCCTCCCTTTCCTAGCTAGCCAGCTTGCATGGTTCAATAAGGATCTGGTATGGATTTAGGGGAATTTTTTGTTTTGTTTTTGGGTCAGCCCCCCCCCCCTTTAAAATCCACACTAGAGCTTCATTAACAATAAAGGTTTGGTATCAGTTTTGGGGGGAACCCCGTGTGTTTGTTTTTTTTTTTTTTTTGCATAGGTCCCCTCATGCATTGACATGACTATCTAGGATACGGTTCTAGTATGGATTTTGGGGGGAGACCACACATCATATTTTTTTCTATTTTTTTAGACTGGGGTGCCTCGAGATTTTACATACTGCTGTGACTGGCAGATTACATGAGAACCATATATAAGACCTGGAGTGAAGAAGTGGGCAAGGAGAAATGCTTGGTGAAGGATGGATCAGTCACACTGCCACGGGGCTGCTTTGATCTGGAACTTAGAGGGTTGGGAAGCAGTAAGAACAGAACAGTCTGCCGATAGGCAGTAATGAGCTCTCCCAAAAGGGAGACAAGGATAAGAGATGTGACAGACTGTGATGAAAACCCCAGCGGTAAGGATGCAGATCTAGAAATATAAAGTAGGCATTTATATCATTAACTACTGATATTTAAAACCTAAAGTGAACCATTTAAAGAGACACTGACACCAACAAATTACTGTATAAGCTTTTGGAAATCTGTTTTGACATTGCCAACACCTTGTCAACACTAGAGTGTTCATTTATTTTTGGGGTGATGGCCTGTGGTTGTAAGTATGACATCTGAGTGTGTAAATATCTACAGCTGCTGTTTTATAAGCTTTGATATGTTCAACTTTTACTGCTTTTAAAAGTACAGCTGTTGTCTTCTACTAAAAACCCTGTTTCTAAACCCCCTCCTATCCATAATAGCCAAGGTCATACCTCAGACCAATTTTACATTGCCTGACTCTACGCAGCACTAGGTAGTGTACACATCAGTTTTTCCTTCTGGCGCCTGTGCTGTAGTGTTCAGGCGTGACTACAAGTTCTATGAAGATGGATGGGTGACTTGAGTACATATAAAGGGGAACAAATAGAATACACAATGTGGGGAGCTGAGAGTGGGACTGAAAACAGGCATGTGAACATCAGCAGAGAACTGAACGGCACAAGAGGAAAATCTTGATCACTTGGAGAGATCACTCAACCACCAGATCAAAGTCTCCTGAGACCTTCCTGCCGGTCTACTGTTGCAGGAATAGACTATGCATTTTGGCAATCCTAGAATGCCAAAACTATGAAAACAAGTACATCCGTGTGCAACTGGGCCAACTAGAGCTAAGGAATACTTCTTAAAGCATGCAAATAGTAGCAGATCAGAGTTTATTGCTTAGCAAAAGCACAGGTCTATAAGGCCTACTTTATTATATGAGTAAAACAGTGAACGCCCTACACCAGACATTCTTTTGGTTTCTTCAGAGGTTGCTAGTTCATTGAGCTGGGGGCGATTGGCCTTCTGTTTGATGGTGCCTCCATAGCCCCAATCACACAGAAAGCAATAAAAGCATCATATAGTCCTAATCAGAATGCTCCACTTGAATTGCCTTCTGACCAAACAGACAGTGCTTAAATGAGTCAGTCTAGGTCAGCAATTCTCAATCAATCAGGTTTCTATGGAACCCTAAGTTTTCTCCAAAGGTTGATAAGGGTTCCTTGACCTTGGGCTGACTGACCTTCCATGTGATGGTGCGTGCATAGTAACATATCACACAGAAAGCAATATACTGTCCTAATCAGAATACTAATCAGTGCTTAATGGTTGATATATATCATGTTAAAAACAAAAATAACAGGACATAGTGCTCTCCATACGAAAAGGTATAAAATGTATTAAATAAGAAAAATATTACTCACAAAACAAGCACTGTTTCCCAATGCAGGAGTATACAGCATAAAATGAACCAGATAGGTGGCTGTACTGACATCACAGAGCCCCTCACACGCGTATCGTCCGTGTGGACTTCCTCAGCGAATCTGATTGGGGGCCCGTCTGTCAGCTCTTATATCTAATCCTGGTTCCACATACAATTCATGATGATACTGGAAACCCCGCCCACTCTCCAATAATACACAGGTGAATGGACTTAACTACTAAGTAGTAGAGAATCAAGAGTGGCTACAAATCTAATAGGGCACAAGCAAGCTGAATACACTGATAACTTACTGATAGGCAGCCACCATTCCTCCCATGTTATGAGCTAAAGCATTTCCAGGTCAAATCCTTATCTTCCAATAGCAGTGAACACTGCTGTGTCCTGAAAGACAGCCCGCCCCCATTTCCGGGTCAAAAAAAAAAAATTCTTTTTTTTTAGGCCTACGGCACCTGGTATTCCCAGGCGGTCTCCCATCCAGGTGCTGACCAGGCCCCATCCTGCTTAGCCTCCGAGGTTAGACAAGGTCGGGCACTTTCAGGGTGATGTGGCTATAGGCAAATCCATCTCGTTCAATGGCAGCTAACGCTGCTGCGTCCTGGGAAGAAGCCCGTCCTCTAAAGGGGCGTTCGTATGGAGACGGGGATGGGGAGCAGGAGCACAACAAACAAACCGCCCCTTTCATACACGTCGCTCACAGACTAAGTGAACGGCAACAGGGAGCGCAGATGCAATGCGCGCTCCGCCCCTCCCTTCCACATCACCCCCTGAACAGATCGAGATGCAAACTCCAGTCTCCTTGGCAACGACTTGAAATCGCTCCCAAGAGCGCCTCCTTCATTCCTCTGGCCTGTCAGCATGGGTAATAACAACATTCACTCACAATGGCAAGCAGGCTAACATAAAATTAGCAACTAATCAGAGACATAGGGAGCAGAAACAAGGCTAACGTTAATAAAAAAATAATTATAATAAAGTAAAAATTATTATAAAAATAATGTAATATAGTTATAAAGCTAAGAGGAGGGAGGCTACTCAAAAAGTACCTATGGGGATACCCCAAAGAGGCTATAATTGAAGCATATGGGGGAAGTTCATAAAGTCACCCCCCTCCCTTATGGCAGAATCCATTCTAAGGTGTCCTACACACTCTTCCAGATGGAGAATGTGTACCAAACACATGACACCTTAGGATGGATTCTGCCATAAGGGAGGGGGGTAACTTTATGAACTTCCCCCATATGCTTCAATTATAGCCTCTTTGGGGTTTTTTTTTTTTTGACCCGGAAATGGGGGCGGGCTGTCTTTCAGAACACAGCAGTGTTCACTGCTATTGGAAGATAAGGATTTGACCTGGAAATGCTTTAGCTCATAACATGGGAGGAATGGTGGCTGCCTATCAGTAAGTTATCAGTGTATTCAGCTTGCTTGTGCCCTATTAGATTTGTAGCCACTCCTGATTCTCTACTACTTAGTAGTTAAGTCCATTCACCTGTGTATTATTGGAGAGTGGGCGGGGTTTCCAGTATCATCATGAATTGTATGTGGAACCAGGATTAGATATAAGAGCTGACACACGGGCCCCCAATCAGATTCGCTGAGGAAGTCCACACGGACGATACGCATGCGAGGGGCTCTGTGATGTCAGTACAGCCACCCATCTGGTTTATTTTATGCTGTATACTCCTGCACTGGGAAACAGTGCTTGTTTTGTGAGTAATATTTTTCTTATTTTATACCTTTTCGTATGGAGAGCACTATGTCCTGTTATTTTTGTTTTTAACATGATATATATCAACCGATGAGACTGAATTTGGGATACTGCCTGTGGACCCCTATCTCCATAATCTACCCTGTGGAAGGGAATGCATGAGTGACCTTGCTGTTAACGCAGAAGGTCCACTCAATAAGGTGAACAGCCTAGACCCTTGGTGGAGGTTCACATTGGTGGTGATACAACGAATACAATCTTATCCTATCACTGCACCTTTTCCTTGCCAACTGAGGGATCCCCCTTCTGCAAGTGGTCAGCTTTTGATCTCCTTGGACTAAGATATACTTTTTGGGACTTTGCCTCATGCGTTTTATTTATGTACGTTTAATATGTACATTTTATGTGTATACATCTGACCTGTATTGAGCGCTGCACTGCTATATTTTGTGTATGTCTTTTTAGGTTTTGTATATTGACCTACAGTGTCCAGCTGCTGAGTTTTATTAATTAGGTTTTGCGCTGTCTGTTTCTTCTGTTTAAGTGAATCAGTGCTTAAGCACTTCAGCCCCAGAAGATTTTACCCCCTTAATGACCAGAGCAGTTTTTGCGATTTGGCACTGCATTGTTTTAACTGACAATTGCACGGTTATGCGACGCTGTACCCTAACAAAATTGGCGTCCTTTTTTTCCCACACATAGAGCTTTCTTTTGGTGGTATTTGATCACTTCTGCGGTTTTTATTTTTTGCGCTATAAACAAAAAAAGAGAGACAATTTTGAAAAAAAACAATATTTTTTACTTTTTGCAATAGTAAATATCGCACATTAATTTTTTTAAAAACAAATTTCTTCATCAGTTAATGCTGATGTATATTCTTCTACATATTTTTGGTAAAAAAAAATTGCAATAGGCATATAGTGATTGGTTTGTGCAGCAATTATAGCATCTACAAAATAGGGAATGGATTTATGGCATTTTTATTATTATTATTTTTTTTACTAGTAATGGGGGTGATCTGTGACTTTTATCGGGACTGCAACATTGCGGCGGACAGATCAGACACTTTTGACTTTTTTGGGACCATTGACATTTATACAGCGATCAGAACTAAAAATAGGCACTGATTACTGTATAAATGTCACTGGCAGGGAAGGGGTTAACACTAGGGGGCGATCAAGGGGTTAACTGTGTTCCCTATGAGTGTTTCTAACTGTGGGGGGGATGGGCTTACTGGGACATGACAGAGATCACTGTTCCCGACCACTGGGAACAGTAGATCCCTGTCATGTCACCTGTAAGAACCAGTAAATGCCTTGCTTACATTTCCCCGTTCTGCCTGTGTACAAGTCAATCGCGGGCCACAGGAGGACATTGAGTCCTCCCGACCCGCAAGTAACTGAGCCTGCGCGAGATGCCGTACAGCTACGGCAATTCGCGCAGGAGAGCCATTGTGCTGCCGTCAAATGACGGCGGCTGGTCTTAAAGTGGTTAAATGAGTCAGTCTAGGTCAACCAATCTCAACCAGGGTCCTACGGAACCCTAGGGTTTCTCAAAAGGTTGATAGGGGTTCCTTGACCTTGGGCTGACTGACCTTTCATTTGATGGTGCCTGCATAGTTCCATATCACACAGAAAGCAATAAAAGCATCATACAGTCCTAATGAGAATCCTAATCAGAGCTTAAATTAGTCAGTCTAGACCAGGCCAGCCATTATCAACCAGGGTTCTGTGGAACCCAACGTTTTCTCCAGAGATTGAAAATAGTTCCTTGAGCTGAGGATATTTACCTCCCATTTGATGGTGCCTGCATAGTTCATGGACCTATGTCACTTGGTTTTCTGTAAGGGTAAGATTCTGACCACTGTAATGAGGGCATTCTGCTATGACCACCAATGTAAGGATGCATTTTTCCAATGAATTTATTTCAGTACGGTTTTGCTCAGACATGAAGATTATTCTAAGTGCTCTTTAACTGGGCTGGTGAGGCCATGTATCATTTGATAATTGACTTATTATATAGCTTGATTTTTGGAAAGGTAATGGACTCACATTCGAAATGTACATTTTCGGAGATTGCTTCTTTAACAGCTTTCTAACACACCAGACATGGGAAAATATTACACACGCTGCAGTTAATGGATTTCAGCTGCGTGATACACATCACTGCCTTCCAATTTCCATTGCAAATGAACACGCACTAGTACAGCGCATCAATTAGCAGAATGTGGAACCTACACCAGCCTTAAACACCTCGTGACTGCGCGATAGAAACCCAGAGCGTCCCCAGGCAGCAATTACTGAGCCTGTCTGTACTGGCCGTCTCCCGGTTCTTCCAGAGCCTTTATAGCCAGGAGAGATGAAATCGTATCTTTACAACTGTCACATTGTATACACTAATTCAACCTCAGAACTGGTGAGAAAAAGGAGGAAAATGAATGTGACATTTCACATGATTTACAATAAATGTATGTGCTACACAGCTAGATTTAAGGGATAACTCAGTTCAGGATACAAGTCACTAGTAAACTGACACACGGTAAGGTCAACTTATTTGTGCTGGCTGCTTTTGCAGAATTTGTGTACCATCAAGTTTTGCCTTCAGTTTACATGTACCATGACATAGGCTATACTGTAAGTAGGCTGCAATGCTTAACCATCGTCTTGAAAATGCCATTTTACCTGGCTGGTATATACAAAGGCATCAATAGTTTCACTGAAGTCACTGAGCCAGAGCAAATATAAGTTCTTGACTTCATTAACTGAATGCTTGTTCCAGTTAGTGGCTTAAAGCGGCCTAAATGCTGCCCCGCCTCCTCCCCCTCCCCCTCTTACAATTTTTTATATTTTTTGTTTTAATAACTCAATAACACTTCCGTGTTTTTTTTTTCTCTCCACCCCCTGTGCGTGCTCGGGTCCTGAGAGAGCCTTGTAGCCCAGCTGCACATGCACTGGCCTCCCAGGTCTTCTATTCACACTCAGAGGTTCCTTTCGCATGCGTAAAGATGTAGTCCCAGACCTTTCCCATCTTTGAGTATGTTTGGAAAATCACCAGCACGTGCGCATATGTGTTGTCAGGCTCTGCCTGGATCGAAAAGGTCATGCCAAACCTGTCAGCTAATATGCGCATGTACCATTGGCTTCAAACGTACAGCTGCAAGGGACAGAAGGAGATCAACTATTGAAGCAGTCAAACTTGCAACAGCCAAGGATATTTTTCACATACCTAGCACACAATGTAAAAGGTACTCAAACCTCTGGTCCAGCAGTCACCAACCAGTGGTCAGTGGACCACTGATGGTCCACGAGAAAATTCTGTTCTGCCGCAAATCAGTATTGTGGCAGATGTATACCGCCCAATGTTGTTTCCAGTGTTGTTCTCAATGCACACTGACAGTCAATACTATCAGCGCGCATTGATACTCAATGCCTCCTCTGTATTTCTGGCTCTTGTGAACTCAGAGGGGGGTACTGGGGGTAGTGCAGAGAGCGGGAGGTGAAAATGGCAGCGCTGATCACAGACAGCACCACTGTCCAGCACATGGCTGGATAAGGAGGTGAGATCCAATGATGAGTCTGTGCAAGGCAGCAGTGTAATGCAGAGTGTGAGAAGGTGGGGGGGGCAGAGAGCCAGAGCATTGTGCGTATAAGGCAGCAGTGTGATCCAGGGGGAGGGGGGCAGAAAGCCGGACCATTGTGGGTATAAGGCATTTAAAATTTATGTTAGTGGTCCACAAGATTCAAAATTGTGAGTTTAGTGGTCCGTGACCACTGCTCTAGTCAGAAACAAACAAGGCACAGCATACTTTATCTATGTGTGAGCTGGGTCACTCAATTTTGAATTTTCACCTCCCTAAGACCCCTTTAACACTGAGCCGCCCTGGGCGCCAGTGGTAAAGCGGCGATATTTTTAGCGCCGCTTAACCTCGTTTTAGCGACGCTATTCAGCCGCTAGCAGGGCTGTTTTAACCCCCCACTAGTGGCCGAAAAACGCCACAGCAGCGGCGCTTTGCCGGCGGTATGGCGGCGCTGCCCCATTGTTTTCAATGGGCAGGAGCGTTGGAGGAGCGGTGTATTCATCGATCCTACACCACTGCAAAGAAGCTGCTGGCAGGACTTTTTGTGACACCCTGCCAGCGCAGCGCCCCAGTGTGAAAGCACTCTGGCTTTCACACTGGGTTTGCAACTGAGGCTTTTTTCAGGCGCTATGCATGTGCTATTTTTAGCGCTGTAGCACCTGAAAAACGCCTCCAATGTGAAAGGGGTCTAAAAGACTCATATCTACTTACTACTTTTCTGGTGGTGTACACAGTGCACAATACAGTGCACCCATAATTGCTATTACACTTCTGGTGTACACAGTACAGTACAGGTAAAGGACACTTGCAAGTGAATACCCTGTGTAGTAACAAAGCCCAGTTTGAAGCTGAACCTGCAGCAAGCTTGAGGACTGCGGATATCCAGTGGGGACTTTTAACACCAAGGGACAGGAAGTCCCCACCTCTCTGTGTATACAGTTACGATCTGAAATAGGATGCGTGGAGGGAAAAGGACACCCATAGGATTGGAGTGACAGAACCAGCATTATACGCTCGTACCCCTGCAGGGGTGGGGCGCTCCGGTGAGTGCAATCACATTGGGGGACAACCAGTTGCTACAACACGGCACTTTATCACTTAAGAAGACTTTTTCCTGCACAATTGTTATGAACTTTTCTTGCACTAAATAATATATGGTTTTGTGATTTTTAGCTGCGATTTTCAGCTGCGATTTGGACACATTATCAATGATTTTTATTGCTTATAAATTATTGCACATTTACACATTACTGGTGGACAACTATTTGGACAATTATTGTTTTTGGCACTTCATCACTTTATATTTATTCATGTGAAGATGATTTATGGTATTTAGTGATGCTGCTTGATATCTGCGTTTCTTTGCACATATAATATTTATTTTTTAACTGATCAAGGTGTTTTTTACTAACACAAGGATCTTTTTGGATCATACTGAAACATTTGGTATCTTTACACCTCTATTTATACACTTGCATTTCCTGCTAAGTTTTATTTATACTCCCAACACAGCACCACTCCCTATACTTTGATCTAGGTAAAGGAAAGTGAACCTTTCCTTTACCATACAGTGCAAAGGAAAGGGTTTGCATACCATCTCTCCAACAGAATGTGATTGCCTTTACTTACCACCAGGTCCAGGGAGAAATATGCAACACTTTTGAGTATGGGTGAGCATGCAACTCATTTACCCTCCTGCCTGTGCTGCCATATGGAGGCAGGCAAAGAGTCCATAGCCTCTTACGAGCTCCAAGTAGCTTGTTTGGAGTTTCTTCAGGCAATCAGAAATGAATGAAGAACTGTGAACATGTTCTGCTGAGGGGGTGACCTTTTTCCCTTGCCCTTCATGGGTTCAATTTAAATTTATAAACCAATGCTAACCACACTGGGATGCATACAAATTCCAGACCTTTTCTTTAGATCAGTTCTTTGTATCTGAAGAGGGGATTGACCAAGGCTGCAACCTTGCTTGTTTTCTCCCTAAGGTGTGCCCCTTTCTGGCACCAAACTCAGCCCTGTCATTCAACTATCATATGTCCAAGTCTGTTTAGATACATGAACAGCAAGGAAAAGGCTTAGCCCAAAATCGGGTGTGTCCAATCTAAACTTGGTCAAAAGGCCTAAACAGAAATAAAAGTGCTTTAAGTCCCGATTTATACTGATGCGAATTCTATGCGGATTAGCTCCAATCCGAAAGGCATAGATTTGCATGTCATCTGAAAAAAAAATTGGGGTAGATACTAAAACTGGTGCACCCAGAATCTGGAGCAGCTGTGTATGGTAGCCAATCAGCTTCTTATTTCAACTTGTTCAATTAAGCTTTGGTAATAAAACCTGGAAGCTGATTGGTTTCTATGCAACGTTCACCATATTTTGCTCTCTCCAAGTTTACTAAATAACCCTCATTGTTTGCTATGAAAGTCGTTCACATCTATGTGGTGCGATTCTGATCCATTAAAAAAAACAGTCCTGTGCGAGTTTAGTGTGGGTTCGGTGAAAATGTTTTCTCTGGCTATCCTAAATCCCCTCAGAAATTGCATTAATTCACATTAGACCTGCACCTGTCACAGCAGAAATCGCACCGCATCAGTGTGAAACAGTTCCCCTCTAGAGCAATTTTTTCACTTTCTGCAAACATGTTAAAATCTCCCTTTTTGGCAAAAAATTACTTAAAAACCCCACAACATAACATTTTTCAGAAAGTAAAGGCCTTGTAGAATTTAAAGATATATAATTAAAACAAACTATGAGGATCTTGTGAGCTACCTATTTTAAAAGTGACAAAATATATAAAAAACAAAATATACTAGACGAGTAATAATGATCGACAGCTGCTAGCACTGATCACGTCCCATAAAGTTGTGTGAAAACAATATAAATAGAAAATTACTATACTATCTCCTAACATTAGTTCCCACAAATACTTTTAAAGTGCCTACTTTACAATGATGAGAAAAATAATAATAATAACAATAATAATAAAAAAACGTGATAAACTAACAAAAATTATAATATATATTCCAAAACTGTAGATAGAGTTTTTTGATTGCTGTGGTGATAAATTTTGTGTCAAGTGACACATTCCACAGGGTAAATAAAAATAATAAGCAGACTAATAAAAGTTAAATATATGGTGCCACAAACGTGAATCATAAAGCTCTATAGTGCATATAACAGTGACGTTCTAATCAAACGCACATCATTCAAACATAATTGGTATATAGTCCTTAGGTACTCCCCACCCTCAGGCAATGGCCGCTCACCTTAGAGCGCGTGACCTCGCAATTAAGTTCGGTCAAACACGCATATGAATTACCTCAGGGATTTTAAGTTAGCTGTATGGATCCAGACTGCTCACTGATGCTGTATCCTCATATACAAACAGTAGAAAGAGACTCCATAGTGTGATACCGTTTAACACAATTTTATTGACCAAATTTGCAGAAAAACATATCATTCCAAAAGGGTTCACATACTTTTTATTGCAACTGTATCTTGGGTATGACTTTGGACAATCTCGATGCCAACACCTTTGCCAATAATTTTTTTTTTCATCAATAGGTTTTTATTGTTTTACATCAGATACATATAAAGACAATGTATACATTGTATTTGATTACAGAGAATCGCACGTTGATCAATGAACATAAACATATTCGTGGATCTGCTAACAGGAAAGTCTATTTTGATAGTCTATGCAGAAAATATAGGATATCACATATAGAAATACAAATGGTAACTTTATAGCTTTCCCCCAGGAACCCCTATTGGGATCTCTTTGTTGCCTGGGGGAAATGCCATGTCTGAGTATTATAGATCCCATATTCAAACAGTGTGCGTATTATTGAAGTCCAACTCGTTTCTATATCACGACTGTACCGACTGAGTTACAGCTTTGTCACAGAAATTTCGCAGCTCCAGACCACCGTTCCCATGGTAGCCATTTGTTTTTATTCTTAGTCAAGTAACCACCGCTGGAAGCCATGGTTAGTTCGCAGCCATAGTGTAGGTTTACCAAGTCTATTGTGTTTTCTATGCTTGGGGCCTTGTTTGTTTTCATAGCCTTGTTATGCTTAATCTAGCTGCCAGAAGAATGTGTGTAACCACATGTCTAGTAGGCTGGGGTATCGTATCTAAATTGAGGTTTAAAATTGCTAAATCGGGCGTCAGGGGTATGTGTTGATTAGTTATGTCCAATAAGATTTGAAAAGTAGTGTTCCAATACTGTTGGATAGAATTGCACTTCCACATTATGTGGAATATATCGCCTTTAGCTGAATTACATCTACAGCATCTGTCAGTAGTGTTCGGGCTGAACGATGCCAGCTTTGAAGGGGTTAGGTACCATCTAAGGGACAGTTTTTGGGTTAGTTCCCAAAGTGCAGAGCATTTAGTGGCTTTGTATATGGACTGCAGTGCTTGCTGCCACTGGTGGCTCGTGTATGTCTTTCCCAAGTCGTTCGCCCAGTGGTTATGGGGAGACGACTTGACAAAGTGGAGTTTCTGGTGCAAGATGTAATAGAACAGAGATCCTTTTCCTTTAGTTTTGTGAGGAGCCCTGTTTAGTTGTTCCCAAGCTTTTGGGTGAACCGTGTAGAGAGGTAACTGGATTTTTTCAAGGCAATGTTTGACTCTGATGTAAGTAAAGAAATCTGTGGGGGGGTAGTTTGAATTCTTTTTGAAGGAGTTGAAAGGTTTTTATACGGGAGACTTGGAGAAGGTCATGGATGTGTAGGATTCCATATCTGGTCCATTGGGACAGGGATAAATCCGGTGATAGATAGTGGAGGGATGCTGGCGGGATTGGTATCGCAGGATTGGTGGAGTTCTTGGCGCTTTCATGGATCAAGGTTTTCCACGCTTTCGCCGTGGCTAACATGGTAGGAGATAGTGCCGAAGGTAATTTATTTCCTAAGGGAATGCTCATTAACCAGCACTTTAAGTTAGGGCGTACCAGTGACAAGTTTTTAATGTTACTCCATAGCTTAGTGTGGCACTGATGGAACCATTCAGTGAGTTGGTCTAACAGTGAAGCTGTGTAGTAGTCCTCAAAATCTATAGTTCTTGATCCTCCCGCTAGTTTATGTTTCAACAATTTAGAGTGTGCACATCTGGGTTTGGACCCTTTCCAGATACATTTATTGAATAAGGTTTGCTGAGATTTAAAGTAGTATTTGGGTATGGAGACAGGGATGGTCCTGAATAAGTATAGGATTTTTGGGAGATGGAGCATTTTAAATGCTGCAAGTCTCGCCTGACCACGATAGTTCTTGATTGATTATGGATTGTGTGTCTGAGTGTAGCTTGGCGAGGAGAGGTTTGTAGTTAGCCGAGAAAAGGTGTTTGACTGATCTAGTAAGGTGTATCCCCAAATAGGAGATGCTTTTGTCTGGCCAGGAGAACGGGTATTGGGCTTGTAGTAAATTTTTTGTTGTGGCGTCAAGTAGGGCTGGGAAAAAAATCGATTTAAATCTTGAATCGAGTTGAGAGGTCAAATCGATTCAAAATTTAAGCAAATCGATTTTTTTAGATTTTTTTTTTTCACCGCGCCGTTCCCGAGGCGCTGCGGGCATGAGTTTTTAGGCGAGGCCGGGGCTTCGACCTAGTCCGCGACTACGGCAGGGCGCCACGGACTAGGCCGAAGCTGCGGCCTCACCTAAAAGCTCATGCCCGCAGCGCCTCCGGACCGGTGCTGACAGCGCGCCGGGCCTGAAGAGCTGCGGGCAAGGAGTTTTTAGGTGAGGTCGCGGCTTCGGCCTAGTCCGCGAGGCCGGATGCCGTGGATTAGGCCGAAGCCGCGGCCTCGCCTAAAAGTTCATGCCCGCAGCACCTCAGGACCGGCGCGGTTTCCAAAAAAAAAAACTCGATTCGAATCGTGAATCGAGTTTTTTAAGAAAATCTCCCAGCCCTAGCGTCAAGTTTAAGATCTAGGATGTGGGATTTGGTTGCGTTCAATTTATAATAGACCTTTCCGAAACATTCTAGTAATTTGTGGGCTTCCGCTAAAGAGGTTGTCAGGTTAGACAGGTTTAAGATGACGTCATCCGCGAAGAGACTTATTTTATGTGAGGTTTTGCCTATTGTTAGACCAGGGATTCCATCAGTAAGTTAAAAATTAATGGCGACAAGGGGCATCCCTGGCAAGTACCATTCGTTATGTTAAATGGTTGGGAAAGCATGTCTGCAGAGTATACTTGTGCAGATGGGTTGGAGTAAAGTGCCATAATGGCATTATAGATATGATCTTTGAATCCAAATTTGAGGAGTACCTTTTGGAGATTTAACCAATGAACCCTATCGATTGCCTTCTCTGCGTCTAAAGAGAGGAGCCGAGAAGGCGTTCCGCTGGACTCAGCATGGTGTATTAAGTTGATCATACGTCTCGTGGCATCAGGTGCCTGTCTCCCTTTAGTGAATTCTGACTGATCTAAATGTATGAGATCTGGCATTATCTCTAGTAGTCGCCTAGCTATAGTTTTGGCATAAATCCTCACATCCAAGTTTAGAAGTGATATGGGACGGAAGTTTTGAGGGGAGGTTGGTTCTTTCCCTGGTTTCGGGAGTGTCACAACAATAGCATTTAACATTTCTTTAGCAAGCATAGAAGAGGAGGCAGTGTTGTTGCAAAATTGTGTCAGGTATGGGAGTAGTTGGCTGGAGTATTGCTGGTAATATTCTCCCGTTAGACCATCCGGTCCTGGGGTTTTTCCAGGTGGAAGTGAATGTATCGTAGCAAGAATTTCCTTCTCAGTGAAGGGTTCATTCAGAAAGGCCAGTTGTGTGTCTGATAATTTGGGGAGTGTGATTTGTTGTAGAAATGCATCGATGTCTTCGTGTGAGGGTTGTGGCGTGGATGCATCTTTGTTGATGTTGTAGAGATCACTATAATAGTCACTAAATGCATTGTCCTGAGGGTTAGTCAGTGTCTGCTTAGTGTGAGGATGAGTTAGGTGGGTTATCTTATTCTTAGCCCTTCTCCCTTTTAGGCGCTGTGCCAGTTTTTTCCCTGCTTTGTTAGAGGTAGAGTAGGATGTGGCTCTAATTTTTCGCTGCACTTGTTCGAAGGAGTTGAGAAGTAGTGTGGTTGGATTTGGGTCGGTTTTATGTAGGGTCTCAATTTGGGCGATTAGGGAGGTCAGATTATCAATACGCTGCGTCCTCTTCTTTTTATAAAGGTGGCTTAATTTCATTATGATACCTCTAATGACAGCTTTATGTGCATTCACACCATACTCTTTTAGGCGGTCTTTAATTTCTTGAGAGTATGTTGGATGTTGCAATATGTAATTGCTAGCTCACCAGAGAAATGTATTCCGCTGGCGTTCAGTATCAGTGATAGAGATTGTAATTGGTGCGTGGTCTGACCACGTCATGGTATGGATTACAGATGCACTGAGTTTTTGTAATAACCACTTATCCGCAAGAAACATATCTATTCTTGAGTAAGATTTATGATGAGGAGAGAAATATGTGTAATCCTTTTCAGACCCGTGATGACATCTCCAGACATCAAATAGATCTTGTGATGTGAGGAATTGCTTCAGGGGGGATTCTCTCAGTTTTGCGGCAGAAGTAGTGTCCATATGTATGTCAACTACCAAGTTAAAGTCACCGCACACAAGTAGGTGGCCTTGTTTGGTATCTTGTGTCATGCGTATGGTCTTCCGAAGAAAGGTCATCTGTTGGGCGTTGGGGGCATATACATTCAGTAGAGTGTAGATGACATTGTTAATGGTGCAGAGTAGAATTAAGAATCTACCTTAGGGATCAGAAATCTCCTGTATCAGGTGGAAGTCTATGTTGTTTTTAATAGCTATGAGGACTCCTCTTTTCTTTGACGTATAGGTAGAATGGTAGATATGGGAATATTTGTTATTATAACAAAGGGTTGTTGACTTGGGCAATAAGTGTGTCTCTTGGACACAAACAATGTTACTATGAAGTTTTTCCGCAGTGAGCCATAGGGAATGCCTTTTTAGCAGGGTGGTTTAGTCCCTTGGCGTTTATTGATAGAATGTTAATTGGCATAGCTGGGTTCCGTTGGCGTGTGAAATGTGAAATGAAAGATAAACACTTACAGTTAGGCGGAGGTAGGTAGGCGGCAGAGAAGGTTTACTTAACCAGAGATGGCGATCCCACTGGGTGGGAGTATCTACGGTGCTGTGGACTTAGAACTGGAGCTGCGGAAAAAGTCAGAGTAGTTGTAAAAAAAAAATTTTAAAAAAAGCAGGTGTACAGCTGGAGAATTTCCTGTTGAGTGTAAATAAGTCAGTATAGAAATAGCTGCGGCGTGAACAAATCGAGAATCTAGCTAAAATCAGCTAAGCCGCTGTAGGGGGAAACAGTCAGTAATTGAGAAGAACTGTGTAATCAACAGTAAACAATGAACAGTGAACAGTGAGGGAGATTTTTGATTGTAGATGTCAGCCTGTCTTGATCAGGTAGTAACTGGTGACCTTTGGACCCTTGGTAGCGATGAGGTGGCCGCGTTTTGCGCTGTGGTAGAGGAGGGGCCGTATTTGTGGGGGCTCCAGGATGATGCCCCATTCATGTAGTAGATGTATTCCTTTCTGCAGGTCTCCTACAGCGTGAGTGGTGCCATTCTTTGTGATGAGGAGGGTCGCGGGATATCGCCACTTGTACAGGATTTTGTGGTTGTGGAGGCCTTTAGTGACAGGGTTCAGATTCCATCTGAGCTGAAGCGTGTACTTGGATAGATCTGGGAATAACTGGACCCCATCGTACGGGCGGGGCAGCGGGGATTTATTTCTTGCTTCATACATCAATCTCTCCTTTATGTGAAAGAAGTGTACCCGCATTAGTACATCCCTTGGTACTGATGCAGCTAGATGGGAGGGCTTCGCAATTCTATGAATCCTGTCTATAATAATGTCTCTGGGCGCAGCATCTGGTAGGATGTTGTGAATAAGATCTTTAGCATACTTTTGCAGATCTGCTGGTGGTATAGCTTCAGGGACTCCCCTTAATTTCGCATTATTAGGTCTGTAACAGTCTTCCAAATCGTCCAGCTTGGCCTGAACCCAATCCTGTTCACCCTTCACCCCTTCATACGTGTCAATTAAATCATTCACAGTGGTTGTACATTCTGCCATGCCCTCTTCTATGGTAGAAACCCTCTGTCCCATTTCACTCATATCAGTATTGATTTTATAGAATAGGGTTGAGAGGTCTGTCATCAAAGATGATTGCAGCGACATGAGCATGTCTTTTAATGTAGTGTCCATGACTGGTTGCCCTGAGGTAGGGAAGGACGCCATAGAGCTGTGCAGGGCCTGGTTAGATTAAAGTGGATTAAAGGCCTGGACTGTGATTAGTGTTTGGGGCAGCCGTGGGAGCGGTGCATCCATCCGCATCAGGGCCTTGGCTGGGCTGTTAGTGAGAGGATCAGTCTCTGTGTCTTGTGTGGGAGACAAGGGGAGCGCTGATGTGCCCATTTCTCCCTGATGTTCGTCTGGGAGATCTGTATATGCCTCCGGCCACGCGGCGAGGCCGCCGCCATCATGGATGGCACTGACCTGTGCCTCCGGCGGGAACATGAAGGTGGTAAGCTTTTTGGGCTTGTAATCCCCCATCCTCTTGCGGGACATCGTAGTCCGGTTTGTGCTGAGGCTCTGGGGAAGTGATGGCTCGGGTCCGCTGTGTCTGGCAGGCTTTAAACGTTCCGGTGTTCTCCCTCACTGAGGAGCTGTGAAATCGAGCAGCCATCTTCGGCGCCGGCTAGCCACGCCCCCTCTTTGCCAATAATTTGACATCCGATGTTAACAGAGAGATGGGTCTGTAGGAGTCGGCTAACATGGCATCCTTTCCTGATTTCAACAGGACAACAATAATTGCCCCATTCATTGAGTGAGGCAACTGCCCTCACTCAATGAATGCCCTATTATATACTTTAAGTAGAATAGGCAGCTGTTTCGCATATTTCCCATATACCTCAGAAGGAAGTCCGTCTGTGCCTGGAGATTTCCCGTTAGGAGCAACTTTTAATGCCAGGAGGAGTTCCTCCTCTGTAATTGAGGCATTGAGTGATTTTTCATCTTGTGCTGACAGAGAGGGCAAGGAGCATTTGTCTAGAAAATTTATTTCACCCCCACTAGGTTGTACTTTTGAGGTACACAGGTCTGTATAAAATGTACGAAACACCCGTAATAACTCTTGAGTTGACCTCCTAAGACTTCCCTGGGAGTCATACATTTTGTTTACATGTGAGGAGCATTGTTGATTGTGTATCAGCATCGCTAACATATACCCTGTATTTTCCCCCACCTCATATTGCTGGCCATTGATTGTGAAGCCATCCGTGTCATCCGTCAGGTTGTCAACATATGCTTCCTCAGCCCTTCTAGCTTCCCTTAGGACAAGAGTCTCCCAAGCCTTTGTAGCTGTTTTGATTCGTTGTATGGCGTGTATAAATTGACCTCTCATGTAGGCTTTGGCTGCATCCCAAACTACTCCTATATTTGCGGAGTCCAGGTTAGAGCGGAAGAAGGAAGTCAGCAATTCAGGGTCAGGTTCAGGGAATAGGGTTAACCAAAATGGATTACATTTCCAACTAAATTGTCTTGGGGTTGTGAGTAAATCTAAATCCACCTAAAAAGGGAAAAAGGGGAGTGAACTGAGATGTGTCTGGGTTCGTAGTTCAAACCCGTCAGGAAGGAGAGGATATATTTGTTACCCAGGCCCAAATTAATTCTAGACAAGCTGTCATATGTAGCTGAATAACAGGAAACATCTTTGCATTGGGGTGTCTCAATCTCCACACGTCCACTAGCCCAAGCTCCCCCACTCGGCTAGAAAAGGGAGTAGGTTTCCTAGAGTTAAGATGAGTTTGGGAGTTGGGGGACTATTTATTCCAGTGGAAGTCTAGCAGGTGATTATAATCTCCCACCACTATCAACGGTGTAGTAGGGTAATGGGCCATAAAACTAGCCAAACTATTGAGTACCTCATCCAAGAACGGTGGAAGAATGTACACCCCTGCTACTACACATTGAATCCCATACACTTTGCATAAAAGAAACACATATCGACCATTGGGCTCCCTGAGCACTTGACTACATGTGAATTGAGTCCCCTGTCTTATAAATATGCTCACCCCTCTAGAGTAGGTCGAATAGGTTGCATGATACTGACACACGAACAGTCTTGGGGACAAGCAATGAGTTGAGTTGGGTGATTGATGAGTCTCTTGAAGACACACTATATCTGCCTTCAACTGTTTTGCATTTTGGAATACAGCTAACCGTTTCACAGAGTTACCAAGGCCCCCCACATTCCAGGAGAGTATTCGTACTGTGTTAGCCATCAGGAGATAGAAAAGGGGATAGCTGGCAACTGCCAGCAGAAAGGATAATGCAAACGTGTGTCCTGCAATCATTTAGCAAGGGAAACCTCTGCTGCGCTGATTAGAGGCCCCCAAGTCACTCTGCAGCTTTCGGTCAGTACAAGGAAGGTAGAGGAGTAGGCATCTAGTTGCGTGATCTGAGATCTGTATGGTATCTGCAGGTAGAGTAGCACAGAGGAAGAAACAAAACAAAAAAAAAAACATAAACATGTGGCAACTGCCAACAACCGTATGTGGTCCAACCGGGACCTCCACATCTGGACTTCAGAATTCAATTGTCCTCCAAGGACTTCCATAGGGGGAACAGTGGAAGTTCAAAGATGTAGTGCTGAACTCCTCTAACAGCAGAATATGTTCCTTGAGTGTTAGTGAAAGGAAGCTTGCTATCTGTAGCCTGCCTTTTTTCCCATGTGTATGTAGGTGACCTTTTAGTGTAAGCAAAGACAGAGAGAAATAAAAGCACTTACAGTGGATCATAACTCAGCATGCTTTGGGAGGTGTTCGTGCCCGCAGTGATCTCTCCTCCCTGTCTAGCCACTGTGTCACAGCAGTAGGTTTTTCAAAGAAGTGCGCCTCCCCTTTAGCCACCACTCTCAGTTTGGCCGGAAAGAGCATGGCGTATTGTAAGTTGAGAGATCTGAGACGTTGTTTTACATCTGCAAACTTTGCCCTCTGCTTGTGTACTTACGCAGAGTAATCCGGAAATAGCTACATTTTTGTGTTATCCATAGCCAGCGTGCCACTCATATTTCGTACTTTTGCAAAGATCGCATCCCTGTCTTTGTAGTTTAACAACTTAAACAGGAAGGTGCGAGGAGGGTGGCCCGGTGGTAGGGGGCACATGGGTAATCTGTGGGCTCTCTCCACTGAGAACATGCTGTAGGAGTGAACGATTTCTTCCCAAAGTTGTGAGTAACCAGGATTCAATAAAAGCAACAGGGTTTTTTCCCTCAGCTCATTCAGGGATACCTATGGCCCGCACGTTGTTTCTCCTCATCCTGTTCTCTAAATTGTCCAACCGAGCAGCATGCTGAGTGGTCATCATAACATTTTGCTTAACATCTTTTATTAAAGGCTCCATGTCATCCTCCATTGTGCTAACCCGTCCCTGTAGGGCCGCTTTTCTCTCTCTTAATTTTTGCAGGTCATGCCTGATAAATGAGACATCTGTTTTCACCCCTTTGATCTCTTCAGTCAGTACAGCAATGGAAGTGGTACAGTTAGTGACCGCTGCGAGTGTGGGCTCTGGGTCATCCCCGGGGAAAGGGGATGATGCAGTGTGAGGGAGCTGTTGTACACTTACTGTGTCCCACTCTTTCTGCAGCCCGGAAAGCTCTTCCAGCGGTACTGTGTCGTCTGCTTCAGATTGTTCTCCGGAGTTGTCTTCCCGGTAGGAGAAGGAAGCGAGATGTACCTTCGAAGTGGACTTAGAGAAAAACTTCTGGGCCACCTCCTTGTACCTGTCTTTCGACATGCGCTGTGTCCGGGCGCCATCTTGGCTCATCAGGTCAGGAAAAGAACAGGCTTCGGTAAGCTTTTTTGCCATGGTAGTGATCGGTGCTGTCAGCCTCAAATGTGCCGCTCTGCTTCACCAGACTGCCGCTGTGTTGATAGTGCCAAACGGGTGTTTCAACAGGTCACCCCAAGGATTTTTATCAGGATCGTCGGCGGAGAGAGCAGTGTGTGCGTCCTGTTACATCCGCCTCTCAGCCACGCCACCTCTCGATAACTTCTTTAGTTATGCCTCTGATGGGAATGGGATTACTTGATTTAAAATAATGCTAAGGTGTTTTTAGAATCCGTTCATAAGGCTTATGGTACTGTGCTGGTTAATATAAACCTGTCACAAACCCCGTGAAATTTAAGCTCCACGTATTATGACAAATTGTATAAAAATACACCCTCAGTGAAAAACGCACATCAAAATGATATAGAAACACTGGCTGCTGTAATAATATGCAAATCTTGACTTTTCCTGTGGTGTTTTGGTCTCACTGACCTCCCTAAAGGCTGTTTAATCAAGTTATCATATTAAATGACTAATAGGAAGGTATGAGGGATGTGGCTGTGACAAATGTGAATTTTTACAGGAAATGTTCTCTGATCTACTGAGTGTTTGGACATGCAGCTTTCACTAATGGTAACATATGCAACTTCTTGAGGAGATTTAGAGAAGAAAGAAGGGCTTGGACTTTTTAGGCCTTGACCAGACAAATTATACAAAAATATACTTTTATTATAGACATAGAAAATTTATATTAAAATTCACATTGATATATTAACCATATATTAACAGCCCCAGAAGGATTTACCCCCTTCCTGACCAGAGCACTTTTTGCGATTCGCCACTGCGTCGCTTTAACTGACAATTGCGCGGTCGTGCGATGTTGCACCCAATCAAAATTGATGTCCTTTTTTTTTTTTGCACAAATAGAGCTTTCTTTTGGTGGTATTTGATCACCTCTGCGGTTTTTATTTTTTGCGCTATAAAAAAAAAATTGCGACAATTTTGAAAAAAATGCATTATTTTTTACTTTTTGCTATAATAAATATCCCCAAAAAATGTATAAAAAACCTATTTTTTTTTCTTCAGTTTAGACCGATACGTATTCTTCTACATATTTTTGGTAAAAAAAATTCAATAAGCGTTTTTTGATTGGTTTGCGCAAAAGTTATAGCGTCTACAAATTAGGGGATAGTTTTATGGCATTTTTATTGATAATTTTTTTTTTTACTAATAATGGTGGCGATCAGTGATTTTTATCGTGACTGCGACATTATGGCGGACACATCGGACACTTTTGGCGCAATTTTAGGACCAGTCACATTTATACAGCGATCGGTGCAATTAAAAATGCATTGATTACTGTGTAAATGTGACTGGCAGTGAGGGGGTTAACCACTAGGTGGTGCTGTAGGGGTTAAGTGTGTCCTAGGGAGTGATTCTAACTGTGGGGGGGGGGGGGGGCTGTGTGTGACACATCACTGATCACTGCTCCCGATTACAGGGAGCTGTGATCAGTGACAGTGTCATTAGGCAGAACGGGGAGATGCTTGTTTATATTAGCATCTCCCTGTTCTTCCTTACCATGAGACGATCGCGGGTATCCTTGCGGACATCCGCGGGACCCGCGATCACGGTCACGGAGCACCCGGCAGGCGCGCACGCGCCCACAAACTGCCTCTTAAAGGGCAACGTACAGGTACGTTAATCTGCCTGTACGTGCCATTCTGCCGCAGTATATCTGCGTGAGGCGGTCGGCAAGCGGTTAAATCCTAAAAGGAGGAGAGAGAAGCACCAAGCCAACCCTTTAAACAGCTTAGGAATTTATTCAGTATATAAGTATAAAACAATACTAAAAACTTATGTGAAAAATGTTGGAGCACTTGCAGAGTGCTAGAGTGGGTGGGAGCTTCCACGTGCAGTGTCACAGGAGCACAGGAGGACCGCTGGGAAGTCTCTATTGAGGGATCCACTATTGAGGGATGTGTTAGCCGCAGCTGGAGCCTCGGTAAGCCTCATGGAGACGTTGGCTGTGTGTCTCTGGTTGGGAGTGGTCCAGGGCTGTCAAACTGGGGAGCCGCCCACAGGCTGTCTGGCCAATAAGAATGTGTTTCAAAGTCACGGCCTCGCCTTCTTCATCCAGGATGAAGCCGACGTCTCCTTGAGGCTTACCGAGACTCCACAGTGCTCGTGGATCCCTCAATAGAGACTTCCCGGTGGTCCTCCTGTGACACTGCACGTGGAAGCTCCCACCCGCTCTAGCACTCTGCAAGTGCTCCAACATTTTTCACGCAAGTTTTTAGTGTTGTTTTATACTTATATACTAAATAAATTCCTAAGCTTTTTAAAGGATTGGCTTGGAGCTTCTCTCTCCTCCTTTTGCTTTCCTTTTGCTCACAGTGATCGGATTCCCCAGCCTGCCGCCTGAAGCAGCCTCGCTCCCTTTACAGCCTTCATTTAGAGACTTTTTTAGAGACACATTTTTAGGGGTTCATCCTCCAGAACTTTCAATCCACTCATCATTCACATGGTTGCACCTTCATGTATCAGCATGCAGATACATGCCTTTTCTTTTAAATTTTAAACTTTAATCTTTTTCATCAGATGGTTTAGCGGTGAACATTATACCAATATTGTGTATGTGTTTCCTCCTAATAAATCAAATACTTGTTGAAATAAAGCATGGTAAAAAAACAAATTAATACCGCGCTAAAGTACAAAATAAAAAATTAGCTGCAACAAAACCATCAAATATCTATATTGTTCTCTTGACACAGGGAGCCCCTCACATGTAACAGCGGCCGCTGTAGCTACAAGCACTTGGCCTGTTATTGCAGCGGCGGCTGTTACATGTGAGGGGCCCCCTGTGTCAAGATTACTCATTAGTAATTAATAAACTGACATTCTGGGTTAAGCGGGAGGCTGATGTTATCAGCCCCTTACAAACTAGTGTTGATTACGATTCCTCAGTGAGGACCTTGCTAGTGGCCGTTTATATCTGTGATTTGTCTGTTATGCCGCTTGTGCTCTGACATAAATATCTTCACAAAAAACCTCCCCCTCTCTCCCCTCTCTGACACCTTGTACTGACAGCTATTTACTAAACTGATTCTTTTACCTAAACTAGAATCCTTGACGGGACTACCTGACCCCTCAGCAGCCACCATGCATTCTGCCTTCCTTGACCTGTTTTTACCTGTGAGATTATATTCTTTATACTCTACATTATGTGTCATTCTGATGCTCCTGAAGAAGCAAAAGGCGCGTAACATGTAGAGCCAAGACCAGGTCTACATCATTTTTATGCAATATAGCCGTACTCGTGGATCCACTACCACAATGGAATGATATCCTCATCTTCCAGATTCCATCTAGTTGATAAGCGGTTATATTACAGTGGCTTTATTTCAACTAGTATTTGATTTATTAATGTGGATTTTAATATAAATTTTCTATGTCTATAATAAAAGTATATTTTTGTATAATTTGTCTGGTCGTGCCTAAAAAGTCCAAGCCCTTCTTTCTTCTCTAAATCTCCTCATAATTAAATGGGACGCGGCACCTCCATTGTATCCACAGTACCACTCTGTGGTGATACAATTACTATTTTCAATATGCAACTTCTTGATATTAACAATATATTTTTTATTGTTGTTAATTTTATATAATAAAGCTCACATGTACCTATGTGATATGACAAGAGCCCTGCTCAACCTGGGCAGGGTATTAAAGGGGTCTGGTATGGAGTTTAAGGGGGAACCCCACACCAAATATTTGTTTAAAAATGGCATGGGGTCCCCCCTAAAATCCACACCAGCCCCCTATCCAAGCATGCAGCCTGGCAGGCCAGGAAAGGAGGGAGACCCTACCAGGCCACATGCTTTCAAAATAGGGGGGGGGGTTGCTTTGTTGATGGGGACAAGGTCCTCTTCCCCACACCCCTGGGCGGTGGTTGTGGGGGTATGCAGGCAGGGGGCTTATCAGAATCTGGAAGCCCCCTTTACAAGGGGCCCCCAGATCCTGCCTCCCCATGAGTATGGGGAACATTGTACCCCTACTCATTCACCGGTCGGTGACGTCACATGGGGCAGTGCCACCAGTTGATATTTCCAGGTGGCTCTGCCCCTTACCTATTTAGAAACTGTCAGACGGCAGAGCAGGCAGTCGGGGACATTGTTTTTTAAAAAAAAAAAAATATTTTTAATAAAGGAATTGTCAAAAACCGTGTGTTTCTATTTCTTTTTTACACTTTTTTTGGTGAATGAGTAGGGATACAATGTACCTCATAATCATTCACATAGGAGGGGGGCAGGAACTGGGGCCCTGATTGTTAAAGGGGGCTTTCAGATTCAGATAGGCCCCCTGCCCGCATACCCCACAACTACAACAGCCCAGGGTTGTGGGAAGAGACCCTTGTCCCCATTAACATGGGGACAAGGTGCTTTAGGGTGCGGGGAGGGGCAGAGCACCAAAGCACCACCCCATGTTGAGAGCATGTGGTCTGGTATGGTTCAGGAGGGGGGGCGCTTGCTCGTCCCCCCCTCTTACCTGGCCTGCCAGGCTGCATCCTCGGATAAAGGTCTGGTATGGATTTTGGTGGGGTACCCCACGCCATTTAAAAAAAAAAAATTGACATGGGGTTTCTCCTTAAAATCCATACCAGACCTAAGGGTGCTGATCGGCTTGGTATAAATTGGGGGGAATGCCCCCACTTTTTTTTCACATGTTTGTATTGCTGGCACAATGAACAATGCAAACACTCACAGGTATCTGTGGTTAGCATAGTCAGATCTAAACAGGAAATCTTGCATCATAGAGGACACTGGCAGGATCTCCAGGTATCTGCAGTCACACTGTGGAATAATTCAAAACAGCAATATTTTGTGTAGTATGTTAAGAGAAATGCACATTGGCAGTTTATTTTTGTTGGAATAACATGCACTTTAACCAATCAATCAAGAGGCAGAATTTGGAGATGTCAATAGCCACAAAACCTGACAGAATGAGCTTAGAAGGTCTGCAAACTGACCACAATTCAGCTGATCATAGCATTAATGGAAACAGCCTACGGCATCTCAATGCCAGGACTCAAAGAATAAGAGAGAACTTTGTCATTTTCTTTAACTAATGTGACACCTAGGTGCATACCGCAGTATTCTGACATTAAGAACCAAATCATTTTGCTTGGTTTTTTTTTTAATTTCACAGACATCCTTAGGACATTTTCTTAGCATATTTTGTTGGCATTGCTGATAAAAATAAGGTGTATTACTACTGCATATTCAACAGTATGTTTCAAGCTGTTATTATAGACACACAGTACTTTATATAGTATTTGATGCATATTATCTATAGCTTTTTTAATGTCTTGACTTAGTATTTACATAGTTACATAGCTAATCTGGGTAAAAAAAGACCATCCAGTTCACCCAACAAAGAAAAAAACCCCAAACACACTCCTATAGAAAACCTCCATATACGCTATCCAATACCCACAGTTGATCTAGAGGATCATGGGATTTAGTATTATTGTGCTTCTTATCATGCAACACGTTCCAGTGGTGGCTGGTGAAGTTTTAGGATGATGGGGCGCCAGACCCCGCCCTTCCTTTCTGATCTTTCCCACTTCTCATAAGCCCCACCCCTTATAGAATTTACCCACTCCATCCCCTGTATTCCACTTGCTTCCACCCATAGTGTCAGGAGTATACAGCTCAGTGTGGCCTGGATTATTTCCTAAATGTACATAATATAACTGGGTACTAACCTTTATAGGTAAAGTTGATCCAGAGAAAATCCGATTGTCTCCAGATCAGAAAGGAATTTTTTCTGCTGTAGTAAATTAGAACATGCTTTGCTGGGATTTTTTGCCTTCCTCTAGATCAGTGGTTCTCAACTCAGGTCCTCAGGACCCACTAACAGGCCAGGTTTGCAAGATAACTGAAATACATCACAGGTGATATAATTTGCTGCTCAGTGATTGCAGTATTCTAGTCTGCATCTCCCCCAAGGTAATACATAAAATCTGGCCTGTTGGTGGGTCCTGAGGACTGGAGTTTAGAACCACTGCTCTAGATCAACTGTGGGTGAAGGATTGTGTATATGGGATTGTATTTTTTTTTTGGTTGAACTAGATGGCCTTGTGTCTTTTTTTAACCTGACTAACTATGTAACTATGTAGCATCACAGGGCAGAGTATACAGCCCCAGAATTACAGGACACAGTATACAGCTCAGCATCACAGGACTGAGTATATAGCTCAGCATCACGGGACAGAATATATAGCTCTGCCTCACAGATCAGGGTAAATATGTCAGCATTACGGATAGGGTATATAGCTCAGCATTATAGATCGGGTTTATAGCTCAGCATTACAGATCGGGTTTATAGCTCAGCATTACAGATAGGGTATATAGCTTAGCATTACAGATAGGGTATATAGCTCAGCATTACAGATAGGGTATATAGCCCAGCATTACAGATAGGGTATATAGCCCAGCATTACAGATAGGGTATATAGCCAAGCATAACAGATAGGGCATATAGGTCAGCATTAAAAATAGGGTATATAGCTCAGCATTACAGATAGGGTATATAGCCCAGCATTACATATAGGGTATATAGCCCAGCATTACATATAGGGTATATAGCTCATCATTACAGATAGGGTATATAGCTCAGCATTACAGATAGGGTATATAGCTCAGCATTACAGATAGGGTATATAGCTCAGCATTACAGATAGGGTATATAGCCCAGCATTACAGATAGGGCATATAGCCCAGCATTACAGATAGGGTACATAGCTCAGCATTAAAGATAGGGTCGGGGGGCGTGGCCTGGACGGGCATGTGAGCGGACGCACTGCACGGAGCTCCCGCCACTGATCCTTTTAATATCCTGAACCCGCCACCGATCCGAACTCAGAACTGACCCATCAGTACACCGCGACCCTGCAGGACACATCACAACATTCCCGAAAGGTGCCGGAGGTCCAGAATGACCAGAAAAGGGGAGAAAGAAGCAGCAGCAGCGGCGGCCATGGAAGGCCAAGATGGCGCCGGCTCTCCTTTACCACAGCGTGCGGCCCGCAGCACAGACAGGACACAGGAACCGAGCGGTAAGACAGCAAAGTCTGGCAAACAGTGGGGGAAAGAGCAGCCCAGGGACATGGTATATTATGCCCAAAAGATGCAGGGACAGAGCGGTGCTTCCCCCCTGAATCAGCAGTCATTGGCAATGGACACTGAGGGACATGAAGGCGCCATGGCGCTGGATGATACGCTGCCATTAGAGGGCTCCCTGATCCTTAATACAGACGGCTCTGACCCCATGCAAGATGAGGGACAGCAGCCCACGTTAAGTGATATTCTGCGGGCGGTACAGAGCTGCACAGCGTCTGTAAACGGACTGAAAGTACAATTTGGGAGCCTCACTGAGACTGTTTCACTATTGCGCCATGACATTCAAAAGATCAGGGAGAGGACCACAGCAGTGGAGGGAAGGATCAGCGAGGTGGAGGATGTACTACCCCCCCTCACTAGAGATACTAGAAGTGCATTACAGCAAGTGGCTCAGGCCAATGCCAAAAATGACGACATCGAGAACCGTCTCAGGAGGAATAATGTACGCATAGTGGGGCTCCCAGAGAAGGTGGAGGGGAGGGACCCCACAGCATTTACAGAAATGTGGTTACAAGACATATTCGGCAAAGATGTTTTTACCGTGCTTTTTGCGGTGGAGCGAGCTCACCGTACACCATTGAGACCCCTCCCCCCAGGCAATCCACCTAGATCAATGCTGGCCAGACTCCTGAACTATAAGGACAGAGAAATAATACTTCGATTGGCCAGGGAGAAAGGAGCAGTGCACTATAATGGAACCAAAATTTCCTTTTACCCTGACTTCTCGTCAGAGGTACAGCGCAAAAGGGCCAAGTTTGCAGAAGTAAAGAAAAGATTGCAGAAGATCCAAGTCGCTTACGCCATGTTATATCCGGCTAAGTTACGTATTACGGCAAGAGGTCAGTCCACATTCTTTGAATCTGCAGCTGAAGCATCCGCCTGGTTGGACCGCAACGAGCAGGATCTAAGGAGGAGGAGAGAGGCTGATATGGGAGAGTGAATGACACTATGCGAAGCTGGGAAGTTGGTCAGTCATTATTAGACGTTTTATAGTCTACAACATATTTTGCGGGACAATATCAATAATCTATAAAGTTAACGCGAGACAAGAGCTTTGTTTATAAGAAAAATACCAAGAAAAGTCAAAAGCCAAGGTGGGACAGTTGTACCCACAGGAAACCCTTTCTTTTTGAACACTCAA
Organism: Lithobates septentrionalis; assembly: GCA_037952835.1. Taxonomy (NCBI): domain Eukaryota; kingdom Metazoa; phylum Chordata; class Amphibia; order Anura; family Ranidae; genus Lithobates; species Lithobates septentrionalis. The sequence goes on along the minus strand of JBBDGP010000231.1, from coordinate 625,722 downwards.
GTTTTGGCCCAGTTGCAGGGACCAGTTAAAATGTGCCCGGTTGGCACCAGTTTGAAGCACAACTCAAGGTGCACAGTCGGAACAGGGGAATCTCCCCCTGACCACTTTGGGAAAATTGCTCACACCCACAGAACGAGATCTACACCGTGGAGCACACTGCTACAGACGGGAGGGACACTTTTGCATATGAAGACACCACGCACTTTCTTCCACAGATGCCTCGGATCGTCATTGCGAAACAGCGCTGAATGCTGTACTGGGACAGTTTGGGTCATCGAGACATGCATTGATACTTTACGGCTAGAAGATGAGGCGAAGAAACAGGCTCACCCAGGACTTTTCATTCTACAATACCAATCATGGCAAACACCCCAGTTGTGACATGGAACGTCCGAGGTGTCCTTGATCCCTTGAAACGTACCATGATAAGCACATGTCTGAGAAAATTTCACCCAGCAATAGTGGGCCTCCAGGAGACTCACCTAACGAAGGAAACAGTCAGTTTTCTGCAGTATTCCTGGGTGGGCAAGGCCTACCATTCCACTCACACTGCATTCTCTCGCGGGGTGAGTGTTTTGGTACATAAATCCTTGGCCTACCAGGAATTAGACGCTGTGATTGATTCCACGGGTAGATTTGTGTTTTTACATTGCAGGTTGTATACCTTGACATTGATATTGGTGTTTGTGTACGTACCTCCTCCGTTCTCCAGGGAAATTCTACAGCTCCTCTTGACTTACCTGGTTGACAAACCTGATGTCCCAATAATGATCATGGGTGACTTTATTGGCTACTTGGATCCCAGACTAGACAGGCACCCCCCGGCACGGCCACCCTTGGGAAACAGGGGCACTATTCTGAGCAGACTACTGATAGAGGTGGGTTGGATTGACTTATGGAGAGCTAAATACCCTAACACAAAACAATTTTCCTGCTTCTCCAAAACCCATGGGTCACTTTCCCGTATTGACCTGTGTGTGGGGTCCCCCCAACTCTTAAGTGTTATACACAAGGTAGAATATTTACCCCGGGGGGTCTCTGACCACTCTCCCCTAGTCGCTTATCTTGTTACTAGACCGGCGACCACACTGCCTAGAGCACCGTGGAAGCTGAACGCTTTTTGGCTAAAGCTTTTCACCTCACACGACAGAGTAGCGAAACAGATAGAACAGTACTTTCTAGACAACCGGAGACAAACTGATTTATTAGTAAGATGGGATGCCTTTAAAGCATGCCTGAGAGGCACATTTATAGCTGAAATTGCTGACGTAAAACACAATTCCGCAGCCGTACTGATACAGGTGGAAGACCGGGTAAAGCAATTGGAGCTCGCTTTTATTTTAGACTCATCAGAGTCCGCGAGGGAGGCATGGATATCGGCCCAGGAGTCCCTGGATCGGTTGAGGTCCTCCGCCGCGGAACGTAAACGGTTTTTTACTAAACAAGCTTTTTACGAAGAGGGTGAAAAAACTGGTAGACTGTTGGCTAGGATAGCCAGATCTCAACAGTCGTCCCCTGCTATAGGAGCGATACGTAGCTCCTCGGGACGTCTGGTGAATGATCCGGAGAAAATTATAGAGGAGCTAGCATCTTTCTACGCAGAGTTATATAAACCGTGTGACAACTATACAGACGAAGAACTGCAGACATACATGGGCACTATAACGCTTCCAGCTCTGACCCACCAGGCTAGGGGGGAGCTGGAGGCACCAATTTCGCTGGACGAACTGAAGGAGGCGGCTGCCTCTTTTCCTACATGCAAGGCCCCCGGGGACGACGGGCTCCCCATGGAGGTATACACCCAATATGGCGAAATAATCCTGCCTAAACTGCTCGAAGTATTAAATGCATCCTTTAAATTGGGAAGGCTACCAACCACTATGACTAGAGCTAACATTATATTATTGTTGAAAATGGGTAAGGACCCCTTAGACCCGGGCTCCTATAGGCCTATATCGCTCCTTCAGAGCGACATTAAATTACTAGCAAAAGTACTGGCCATGCGGGTTAATAAGATTGTTAGAACAATAGTTCACTTAGATCAAGCAGGATTTATGCCTCGAACATCTACGGCGACCAACCTTAGACGCCTATACCTGAACATGCAGACCCCCTCGGAGTCTGTGGGCCGTAGAGCCTTGCTGTCTCTTGATGCCAATAAGGCATTTGACAGCGTGTGCTGGAGATATCTGTGGGCGGTTCTGGCCAAGTTTGGGTTTGGGCCCAGGTTCATCAGGTGGGTTAGGCTGCTGTATGATACACCCCGGGCGGCTATACGTGTGGCGGATCGAATGTCTCATGCCTTTGGGCTGGGCAGGGGGACCAGACAGGGATGTCCTCTGTCCCCCCTGCTCTTCGCACTGGCTATAGAGCCCCTGGCGGCGCAGGTGAGAGATTGCCCACAGATTAGAGGTTTCCAATATGGTGAATTGCATGAAAAAATCATGCTCTACGCCGATGACATGCTTTTGTTTTTAGAAGACGCAGAGGGATCCCTGGAACAGGCAATGTCACTTATAACTGAATTCGGCCGTTATTCAGGCCTCACTATCAACTGGACTAAATCTGCCTTAATGTTTATAGACGGTTCCCCGATGACCAATATGAGACCCCCGACCCAGATACCGGTGGTTTCTACATTTAAATATTTGGGTATACACATCTCGCCTACACTTACAGACTTTTGTAGTCTAAATGTCTACCCCCTGCTGTCACGGTTTAGAGATAAGATAAATGTTTGGAATAAACTTAGGATGTCCCTGGCAGGAAAAGTGAATCTCATAAAAATGATTCTGATGCCACAATTTCTATACATGCTACATAACACGCCTGTAGTTATCACGCTGAAGATATTCAGAGTGGTTAACTCCTTATTCCGGCTGTTGCTGTGGCATACCAAACCCCCCAGAATCAAGTTGGAACAGCTGCAGCGCTCTAAGGAGGGGGGGGGGCCTAGCCCTACCCAACCCATGGATATACTATCTAGCGGCGCAGCTGCAGCAACTGATAGGTGCCATGGCTCCTCTGCCACTGGGCTCGTCAGCTAAGCTTATGCTGGTGGGCACAGGGGCGGAGTCAATACCCGAGGGATTGGAGGCCCACCTTTTCCAAAAACCCAATAAACAAATGCCCACATATACACTGTTGCAGAAAGTATGGAACAAAGCTAAACAACTACAAAACGTTTTGGGCTTTACTAAGTATAGCCCGATATGGGAAAATAAAACATATGTTGAGCTGGCTAAGATCCAACAGGGGCAAAGATGGCGCTGCAAGGGTATCACACATTTGCACCAGATTTTCAGTAACGGAACATTATTATCGTTTAAAGATCTACAAGATAAATACTCACTGCCTGCCAGTATGCTGTTTTACTATCTACAACTGAAGCATGCAATTAAAGCACAAGGGGATGCAACTGACTGGTCCCAATCCCCCACACCGGTTTTTCATATAATGCAGGAGGCGTTGGAGACTAAGGGCATGATTTCACAATGCTATAACATGTTATTAGCGTCAATGTTAGAGGGGTATCCCACAAAGGCGGCTGCTCAGTGGGAGGCGGACTTAGGCCCCCTATCGGGGGAGGTATGGGAAGAAGCTCTGCAAGCAGTTAATTCCTGCTCACTAAACGTGGCACAGAGGGTATCCCAACTTTACATCTTGTTGAGAGTACATTATACTCCTGTAAAGTTGTACAGAATGGGCAAGGCGCCTGACTCATTGTGTGGCAGATGCAGGGCGGCGTCTGGGGACTTGATTCACCTCCTCTGGCGCTGCCCCAAACTCCATAGGTATTGGACAGAGGTCCTGGCTACGCTAAATCAGGTGTTCCAGGTCACTGTCCCATTAGATCCATTATGTTGCTTACTGGGAGTTCTGGAGGGGGTGATTACGGAGGAGGTGACGAGAGTCGCTTTTGCACGGGCGCTATTCCAGGCTAGAAAGGTAATACTGATGGGATGGAAGTCTGCTACGCCACCTAATAGCAAAACATGGATACTAAATATGGGAAAAACGCTTATAATGGAAAAATATATTTACCAGCACAGGGGCAGTCCTGGAAAGTTTGACAGATTGTGGGACCCATGGTTGGATGTGCCAGGTATAAGCCCCATGGAATTGGTACAGATGAGGTTGCTAAGAGGTGTTTAAAGATACGATAGATGAGAGGGGCGGAGCCAGCGCGCGGCATGTGAGGAGGGAAAGCTCTGAGCTCCGTTCACAGACATACGATCCTATACTGATCCTGGAGCAGAGGCACCCCGTTTTTGTGCAGACTCGAAGGGGATGAGTGCAGAGACCCCTAGGGAACCCTCGGGGATGGTAAAATACGGCCCCCCCTGGCCCAAAACGGCAGGAGAAAGACTGGCGCGGTATGCCTGGGGATCCCAAAATGGCGCCGGCTCACAGGAGGAGGAGGAATGGCCGCCGCTGCAGAGGACTGAGGAGAGCCCACACCAGCCGCCTTCCACACCGGTCAGGGTGAGTCCTAAACCCCAGAGAGGTGGAACACTGAGAAGGGGGAGATCCTTAGACAGGCTGCAGGATGTCAGGAGCAGACCAACAGTGGAAGGAGAGAGGGAGGAGGAACCGTCCCTGGCTCAGATTATGGATGCAATACAGGGCTGCCAAACTAAACTGATTGATCATTTTGAAGGCCTCAAGATGGAGTTTTCTTTTCTAAAGCATGACATGCAAAAACTAAGGGAAAAAGCGCAAATCTCAGACCGTCGCATTGCTTCTCTAGAAGACGTTGTCAGGCCGTTAGATACAGCTGCGCAGGTGACAAAAAAGACCCTGACTGAGCACACTTTAAAGATGGCCGACATGGAAGACCGCATGAGAAGGAGCAACATTAGATTGGTGGGGTTCCCTGAAGGCGCGGAGGGGAGGCGAGTAGAAGAATTTCTAGAGAAATGGCTGACTGATCATATGGAACCTGGCACTTTTACGAAGCTATTCGCCATTGAAAGGGCACACCGTGTTCCAGGCCGGGCACCGCCGAAGGGAGCCCCTCCCAGGTCCATGATAGCGAAGGTACTCCACTTTCGTGACCGTGAGAATATACTGCGTGCGGCCAGGACTGGCCCTGAACTATCGTTTGATGGCTATCGAATATCGATCTATCCTGACTTCTCTGCGGCCACACAGAAGCAAAGGGCCTCTTTTCAGCCTGTAAAGAAAAGATTGAGAGACCTCAACCTGATCTACAGTATGCTGTATCCTGCTAAACTGCGCGTAGTAGAAAATGGAAAAACATATTTTTTTACAAACCCTGTTGAAGCTTCAGAGTGGCTAGATTCACGTGGAAATCGCAGGGGTAAATCCGCCTCTCGCTCACCATGATCCCCCCCCACCAGAGAGAACAGGGGGAGACAGGCAAGATGTGTTAAGGATGACACTTCTCACTACTTTTCTGGACTACCTTACTGCTGAGGTGACTGAATAAAAGAAAAGGGAAAAACTTTTTTTCTTTCCGGTCTTCTTACTTTTATTTTTTCATGCGATGCGTTTGAGCCTTTTGGCCCTTGATATGAAGAGACTCTCACTGGAAACCTTTGCTATTGAACTACCTGATACTGCTTTGTGCCTCTGGCTCGATGATGAGTCTGTGAACTGCTCTAAAGGAAGACATAATAGACACAGACAGAGTTTGTTTTTTTATCTGGATAATAGGGGGAAAAAAAAAAAAAAAAAAATTTTTTTGTACGGGGAACTGTTTTTTTTTTGCTCAAGAGCTCCGGCAAAGGAACTGGTTTTATGCGACAGTTTTAGGTCGCATCTCTGCTGCCTATTTTTTTGACTCAGGTTATGGGAAAAAAGTGCCTGGCAAGTTGGGGCTGGGTGCAGGGAGGGGGGAGGGGGGGGAGGGGAGGTTGCTGGTTTGTTGAGGAAATGATGTTTATATCTGTCTGGGATGATCTGCATTCGGTGCATTTAGTCATACATACTGTGCTCTGTATCTGTGGGAGGGGAGGTTTGGAGCCCTGTTGTCCTCACCGTGTCCTCTATTATAAAAGGGGAATGACCCCCAATTTTTTACTATCTCACTTACATGATGGAGGTAAAGCTTAACATTTTGGCCTGGAATGTCAGAGGTCTAAATGCAAAATTTAAACGATCGTTAGTATTTGACTATATTAAAAAATACAAACCCCATATAATACTATTCCAGGAAACACATCTCCAGGGCTCCAGGCTTCTTTCTCTTAAGAGGGCTCATATAGCTGGAGCTTATCATGCCAGTTACTCCTCATATGCGAGGGGGGTGTCCACTTTAGTAACTAAAGCTCTCCCCATAACTATACAAGCTGTTCGCACTGATATTAAGGGGAGATATGTTATTCTGGTGCTAAAGGTGATGAATACAGTACTAACAATTGTAAATGTCTATGTTCCCCCTCCCTTTTCGGTGACTCATCTAGATGACATGATGCAGGCCACTTATGAGGTGGCTGAAGGGAAAATATTTCTTTTGGGGGATTTTAATTCTGTGGCTGTACCAACTTTGGATAGGTTGGGGGGTAAAGCTGATACACCAACCCCCCTTGCAGGGTGGATGTCTACTCATGGGTTGAAAGATGTCTGGCGGTTTCACAATCCTGAGGTGAAGGAGTACTCCTGCTATTCGGAATCGCACAAGACTCTTTCCAGAATAGACACTATCCTGTCGGAGGGGGAGGGGATCAGTATGGTTAACAAGGTCTCCTATCTACCCAGAGCAATATCTGACCACTCTCCGATGCTATTGGAACTTAATGTAGGACCGAAATCGGGTATACGCCTCTGGAGGATGGAGGCGAGTTGGCTTCAGGAGGAGTATATAATAATTAAGTGCTCGGAGGCCATAAAACAGTTCTGGGTAGAAAATGGTAGTTTTGGAACCCCTCCTCTTCAGTGGGAGGCTTTTAAGGCCACACTGAGAGGAGTGTTTATAGCGGAGGTCCACGGGTTTAAGAAGCAATTAGCCTCCACCATACAGAGTAAGGAAACTGAGGTGACTTCTGCAGAGGTGGAATATATTAGGGACCCCACTAGTGAGAGGTTGCTGACTTCACGCATGAGAACCAGGGAGTACAAGACGCTCCTTACGGAACGTACCACAAAACTTTGCCTGGCTCAACGCAGGCGTATATTTGAATTTGGCGACAAGAGTGGCAGGCTTCTGGCATACTTGGCGCGTCCGGATTATGTACCGGTGTATATTAAGTCAATTTATGATAATTGCAGGCTGGAAATATGTGATTCGGCCGACATTTTGAAAATCTTTGTCCAATTCTATACTGAATTATACCAATCTTGTACTCCTCTGGGGACAGCGGATTTGCTGACTTACATAAATGACATTGATCTCCCTAAGTTGACCATGGAAGATAGAAATACACTGGAAACTGATATTATGGTGGAGGAGGTGGAGAAGGCAATTGCCTCCTTCCCACCAAGGAAATCCCCCGGTTTAGATGGTCTCCCGTCTGAGTGGTACTATACTTTTAGATATGGTTTAGCCCCTCGTTTACTAAAGGTGTTTGATGCGGCGAAGTCGGACGGTAGATTACCTCCGTCAATGCGAGAGGCCTTGGTGGTCCTGATCCCCAAAGGGGGGAAGGACCCCCGAGAATGTGACTCCTACCGTCCGATTTCGTTGATGAATGTTGACACAAAAATCCTGGCCAAGGTTCTTGCAAGTAGATTGCAAACAGTCATCACAAAGCTAGTGGATGCGGATCAAACAGGATTTATACAAGGCCGCTGTGCACAAATGAATATTAGAAGACTCTTCCTAAACCTCCAGGCGACTCACGACAACTCTGGGACTAGAATGGTGGCATCTTTAGACACAAAGAAGGCCTTTGACTCCGTGGAGTGGCCCTACCTGTTCCACCTCTTGGAGTCATTTGGCTTTGGCCCTATTTTTATTTCATGGGTACGGCTCCTGTACACGGATCCCTTGATTAGACTGAGGATCAATGGTATTATCTCAGACCCCTTTCCAATATTCCGAGGCACTAGGCAGGGGTGTCCTCTGTCGCCCCTCCTATTTGCCCTGGCGATTGAGCCTCTGGCAGTTAAATTAAGATCTACTAAGGCTTTGACTGGCTTGAGGATTGGGAAATTTGAGGAAAGAGTGTCACTGTATGCAGATGATATGCTGCTATACCTGCAGGATCCTGGACCCTCACTTTCTACAGCCTTCCAGTTGGTACAGGATTTCGGGGATTACTCTGGTTTCCGTATAAACTGGAAGAAATCCTCACTATTTCCTATTGATAAGGAAGTGGTTGTTCCCTCAGATTGTCCTATCCCATTATCCACCTCTTTCAGGTACTTGGGGGTTGAGATTCAGCTGCCCATCTCTAGATATCTGGAGAATAATCTGTCACCCATTGTGGGAAACTTTCGAGAGAAGGTACAGAGATGGAGGAATATGCCGCTTAGTTTGTTGGGCAGGATAAATCTATTTAAAATGATTTTCCTGCCCAAGTTTCTTTACATTCTCTCGAACTCCCCTGTTTTTGTGCCGTTACGAATATTTAAACATATTGACTCAATTATAGTGGGGTTACTCTGGGGAGCCAGGGCGCCTAGAGTGTCCCTGGCAATCCTAAAACTACCGGTTACAATGGGAGGGTTGGCACTTCCAGATCTGCGGTCATATTTTATGGCCTCCCAATTAGTTTTCTTGCACTGGAGATTGTTCCCACAGGAACCCAATGCCACTACTTTGTTTGAGGCTGCATTGGCTACCTCTCAGGAAACCCTCCAGAATATACTCTATAGAAAAGGAATTCCGGGGAAGAAGATGGGGTCGGTCCTGGCACTTCCTGGGAAAGTATTTCACATATGCTCCAAATGGCGAAAAGATACACCATTGGCACTATCCCCGAATAGTCCGTTATGGTACAATGGGTCCCTGGGGGAGTTCTTGAAACTACCAGATGGGCAAAAGACCTGGGCGAAATATGGTATTATCTACATCAGATCTGTCAGAATGATCGACTGGCCACCTTCGATCAATTGAGAGCCCAGTTTAATGTACCCAGGAAATGGACGTATAGATATATGCAGTTGACACATGCAGCGAGAGTGCAGTTTGGGGGGGACATAATTTTGGTCCAGAATACGGATTTGGAGAGGGCCTTGATGGACCCCGAACCATCTGGGCGAATCTCTAGATACTATGGGGCTGTGGGACCAGGAATAAAGGCAATAACAGCTAGGGCCAAGCAGCGATGGGTGGAGGCTGTCCCGGAGTTGTCGGAGGAGCAGTGGCAGGAGGTACTAGATACGTACGTGGTGACTGTTATCTCATCCACAGATAAAATGATGCAGTTTAGGTTCCTCCATCAACAATACTATACTCCTGTTAGACTATACAGCATGCAAAGAAAAGAAACAGCTCTCTGTCACAAATGCAGAGAGACAGAGGGCTCTTTCATACATATGGTCTGGGAGTGCAGGAAGGTGAGGCCACTGTGGTCACAGGTAACTGAGTTTATCTGCGATAAGTTTGCCCTACCTAACATTTGCTCACCTTTACGTTGTCTCCTGGGGATCTTTGACCAGGAAGAGATGAATGCACATACTAAGCTATTTCTTAGGATATTATACTTTGGGGTGCGGAAACTTATTGCCAGACGATGGATTTATGAAGAACAGCTGACATTGGGAATGTGGATAAAAATAGTTAATGCGGATGTCCTGATGTACAAAATGACATATGAGGCCAGGGGAGCTCCCAAAAAATTTAGGAAAGTTTGGTTTAGATGGGTGGATTCGAAAAACACATTAGATGAGGGAGAGTCATTGAATGGCGGACAGTAAGGACGACTGTTGTGTTGTTATGTTATCAATTCCATGGTGGGGGGAGGAGGGGGGAGTGGGGTTGCCTTTCTCTCTTGCGGAGTTTAGAGCATGAGATTTTTCTTGACTAGTGCTGGAGACACCGGGTGCGGACATCTCAGGGGGAAATGTGTTCTGTTTTACTGTTATGGGAGGTTCTCCTTCCTTTTTTTGTTTTGACTATTAGAGGGGGGGGGGGCTTTCTCCCCCTTCTTTGGTTTTTCTTTTTGTTTAAAAAAATGCACAGCTAAAAAACAAAGATGGACACATACATCTGTGATAATAATCTGATGGACATGTTTTTTTTACTTATGTCTTGTTGGAAACTGTAATCCCAACCACTGTAATGTCTGTTTATTCTCCTATGTGCGCAATAAAAAATCTTTTCAAAAAAAAAAAAAAAAAGATACGATAGATAGACACCGAGAGTGCGTATTGGAGAATGGAGGAGGAGGGTATGGGACAATGGAGAATATGTTTTCGACTTGATTAGATGGGACATAGAGTCCGAATGCTGAAAGATCCAAAATGCAAACTATGACACCTTATCGATGGATATGTTACTATGTGGGAAAAAGAAATGCTGATTACGGTGCAAATATCAATGTAATGTACTATATGTTTTTTCATATGAGCAATAAAACCTTTTATGATTTAAAAAAAAAAAAAAAAGATAGGGTCAGGGGCAGCCATGGCGCTTGCAGCACTGATGCACCCCCCACACCAGGGGCAGCAATGGGGCTCACGGAAATGTCAGCCATCACCCCCCACCCCCCCAGCTCCAGCATGTCTCCTCTTCCAAACCGCTGGGCATCCAATAGGATCACCTGTCGCTTTGGCCAATCGGGAAACAGAACTCACGACCTGTCTCCTGATTGGTGGGGAGGAACTGTAGTGTGAAAATAGCAAAAATGAATTCGCTATGGTCACACAATTGACAATTTTAAAGCCTAATAGAGCCTCTGGCTCTAATCAGGTGCTTCAAAAAACACCATCCCTGCCTATCCCCGCCATAGGAATTCATGCACCCGGCATCCTGAAAGGGGCCAGGCGCATGGATAGGGAGGGCAGCAGTGGTGTTAGGGGGAAGGCGCTCGTGCGCCCACAATGGACGGGCTGCCCCTGAATTAAGTTCACTGTCTCAATGAAGTGGCTCCTGAATCTGTAACTTGTGCAATAACTGAACCCATTCTTTGTCTGAAATACTTAGGGAGCTCTAAAAGTAGAACATTGGCCTCCCATTAGAACAGGGCTCATCAAATCTCAGGCACCAGGTCGCCATGGCAACAAGAGGTTTTGTTCTGGCACTCGGGCTGCCGCCTGAATAATAGAAAATGGAAGACATACAAGACCACTGATAATCTCCCTCGATCTGTGGCTCCATGCAAGATCTCACCCGTGTGGTCGAAATGATCACAAGAACGGTGAGCAAAAATCCCAGAACCACACGGGGGGACCTAGTGAATGACTTGCAGAGAGTTGGGACCAACGTAACAAAGGCTACCATCAGTAACACACTACGCCGCCAGGGACTCAGATCCTGCAGTGCCAGACGTGTCCCTCTGCTTAAGCCAGTATATGTCTGGGCCCGTCTGAGGTTTGCTAGAGAGCATTTGGATGATCCAGTAGAGGATTGGGAGAATGTCATATAGTCAGATGAAACCAAAGTAGAACTGTTTGGTAGAAACACAACTCGTCGTGTTTGGAGGAGAGAGAATGCTGAGTTGCAACCAAAGAACACCATACCTACTGTGAAGCATGGGGGTGGCAACATCATGCTTTGGGGCTGTTTCTCTGCAAAGGGAACAGGACGACTGATCCCTGTACATAAAAGAATGAATGGGGCCATGTATCGTGAGATTTTGAGTGCAAACCTCCTCCCATCAGCAAGGGCATTAAAGATGAAACGTCGCTGGGTCTTTCAGCATGACAATGATCCCAAACACACCACCCAGGCAATGAAGGAGTGGCTTCGTAAGAAACATTTCAAGCCCCTGGAGTGGCCTAGTCAGTCTCCAGATCTCAACCCCATAGAAAACCTTTGGAGGGAGTTGAAAGTCCGTGTTGCCCAGCGACAGCCCCAAAACATCACGGCTCTAGAGGAGATCTGCATGGAGGAATGGTCCAACATACCAGCAACAGTGTGTGACAACCTTGTGAAGATTTACAGAAAACGTTTGACCTCTGTCATTGCCAACAAAGGATATATAACAAAGTATTGAGATGAACTTTTGATATTGACAAAATACTTATTTTCCACCATATTTGCAAATAAATTTGTTTCCACATTTTGTCTCTCATATTTGAGGTATACCTATGATGACAATCACAGGCCTCTCTCATCTTTTTAAGTGGGAGAACTTGCACAATTGGTGGCTGACTAAATACTTTTTTGCCCCACTGTATTTAGTTGGGTGAAGTCAGGTGATCTGTGTTCTGTGCCACCTGGACGGCTGTCTGGGTGGACGTGTGTTATGTCGCCCCGGGTTGCTAGGCATGGAGCCTGAGGCCTATCCTGGGGACACCTGGCTGCTAGGCTGCTTAAGGCCTATCCTGGAGCAGGAGAAGCAGTGTAGGGTTGGGACTGCAGGAATGGAGTCCAACGGAGTTGTGAAGGTTCAGCCGGACAGGGCACCAGTTGGGATCGGAGGTAGAGGGCAAGCTGTCATCCACCTTGTTACTGGAGACTACTGTGAGTAAGCTGAAGCAAGTCCAAGAGCAGTCTTCTCACCAGCCGGGGACAGTGAAGCATTGGGAAAGCATCAGCAAGTGTCAAGCCAGGGACCCAGCAGGTTAGCATGGATGACGCTTGAGGAGTATACAGTAGGATAGCTGTGGAAAAGCTCAGGAGATTCAGTGATGACTGGGATCTAGAAGTCTAGTGAGACTGGAAGCTCAGTGAGTGAAGATCTACAGTGGGATACTGTGAGATAAGAGAAGGACTATACTGTGTTACCAAGAGTTATGTACAACTACCATTAGTGACTGTTGCAAGATTAGTTGCGATAGGAGACAGCGGTCCTACCTATACAGAAGTGTTATCCAGCTGGAGGCCTTCCACTGTATAACTGTCTACCTATAGTGTTTCGGAGTCTGCCAATTATTATTGCACCTACCTAAGGGGGGGGGGGGTCCTGGCCCTAACACGCTCTCCCATGGTTCTTGTTAAGGGACAATAAATCTCTTGTTCGCATTCAAAAAGTGACTTGCGCCCATCATTTCATCTTGCATTACACCCACCGTGCTTGGTAACCCACACTACAAGGAAGGATGCCAGCTCTCCCTAACCGTGGAGGTCACCATTATGCCTCGGGGGCCCCTGGACCTTGCTATATGTCCTTCCACTAGAAATACAAATTACAAGGAAGAATGGGACAGTGTCATGTTTTCCTGTAGCAGGGAAGAAATTCATTGTGTCAGTCAATTCCCCAGTTAGCAATGTGCCAGCACATAATACGATCTGTGTGGCCATAGTGAGCCGTCACTCATTGATTGCCAAGTTTAGAAGCTGGGTTAAAATCTATATATTGGACATACAGTACTCTGTACTGTTTAATAAACTAAATTAAGTCATCGAGTAACTGTCTTTAGGTTTCGTATACTAAAGTTTCAATCTGGATGAAAAAGGTCACTCATGTACCTTTTATTCCAAAGTGAATATGTCTTGGCAATAGTTGTTTATTTTCAGTATTTTTATAGTGAAAAGCGCATAAAGCCATTTAAATCCATCCCAAGGAGCTCGCAGCCTAATGTCCCTACCACACTCACCAACACTGGGGTCATTTAGGAAGACAATATACTGTGGCCATGTTTTTGAATGTAAGAGGGAATCGGAGAGAAACCACATGGGGAATATTCACACTCCATGCAGATATTGTTCCTGGTGAGATTTAAGCCAGAGCTGCTTGGCAAGAGTTCTAACTACTTAGTCTCCGTGTTACCCAACACTTGCTTGCCCGACAAGCAGTGATACAAGCCACCAACTTCCAATGCTAATTACAGGCAAGGTTTAAGATCTAGTATGTGCCTCTGGGTCTGGGCAGCGTTCCAGTCAAATACATATCAAATTCCATCTATATTTCTAAACATTAGCAAACACTGTGAACATATGTTAATGTGTTTTTAAATGCCATAAGGGTTGTTTACACCAAGGGGTGCACGGTATGGTGTGTATGGTGTGCGCTGTGCACCCATGCTGCGATATGTTGTAAGGCTGGATTCACACCTATGCATTTTTAGTGCTTTCTGCATTTTGCAGTTTTGCACTACAGAACGTGTTCCATAGGAAAGCATGGTAAATGGACTGTAGTCCAGATCTGCAAAATGCAAAAAGCGCTAAAAATGCATAGGTGTGAATCCAGCCTAACAACTTACCACAGTGTTTCAATTTCACTTTACAACTTCATGCATTGCAATGTGCTGCTGTGCATTGCATTGCATAAAAATGCAGATATGCTGTACATTAATACAAAGCGCACCAATGCATCTTCATGGTGTGAACAGGGCACACAGAGAATATTTTTCCTGCCAGTGTCCTTGCATTGAGCCTGCACTGATCTAGTTCAGTGGTCTCCAAACTGTGGCCCATGGGCCAGGTGCGGCCCATTGCTTGCCTTTATCTGGCCCTTGGAGCACTATTTCTTCCACTGATACCAATGATGATGCACTTTTCCTCCCAATGACACCAATGATCGGGCACTATTCCTCCCACTGACACCAATGATGGGGCACTATTCCTCCCACTGACATCAATGATAAGGGACTATTCCTCCCACTGACACCCACAATGAAGGGACTAGTCTTCCCACTGACACCAATGATAAGAGAAAATTCCTCCCACTGACACCCAAAATGAAGGCACTATTCCTCCCACTAACACAAACAATGAAGGGACTATTCCTCCCACTGACACCAATAATGAACGGACTATTCCTCCCACTGACATCAATAATAAGGGACTATTCCTCCCACTGACACCCACAATGAAGGGACTATTCTTCCCACTGACACCAATGATAAGAGAAAATTCCTCCCACTGACACCCAAAAAAAAGGCACTATTCCTCCCACTAACACAAACAATGAAGGGACTATTCCTCCCCCTGACACCAATAATGAAGGGACTATTCCTCCCACTGACATCAATGATAAAGGAATATTCCTCCCACTGACACCCAAAATAAAGGGACTATTCCTCCCACTGACACCATTGATAAGGGAATATTCCTCCCACTGACACCCAAAATGAAGGGACTATTCCTCCCACTGACACCAACAATGAAGGGACTATTCCTCCCACTGACACCAACAATGAAGGGACTAGTTCTCCTGACACTAATATATTCTATTTATATATATAACCGAAATATTCCGAAATTCTAATTTCATATAGAATGAACTAGAATTCGAAAAGAAAAGATTAGAATAGAATAAAAAATAATAGAAAAGAATAGACTAGAAAAACAATAGAACAGAATAGATTAAAATATGATATATATTATATTTTATTTTATTCTGTTCTATTGTTTTTCTATTTTATTCTTTTCTATGGTTTTCTATTCTAATCTTTTCTATTCAAATTCTAATTTATTCTATACGAAATTCGAATTTCTAAAGCTATCTTCTGAAATTCAAATTTCGTATAGAATTAAATCAAATTCCAATAGAAAAGATTAGAATAGAATAGAAAATAGAAAAGAATAGCATAGAAAAACAATAGAACAGAATAGAAAAAATATAATATATTCTATTCTAATATTTCTATTCAAATTCTAATTCATTCTGTACCATATTCAAATTTCAGAAGATGGTGTTTTATTTATATATATTTTCGAGTTTATACTATTTGAAATTCGAATTTCGGAAGACGGTCATGTTCTACTTTATTTTATTACATTCTATTAAATTCTGGTCTATTCTTTACTATTCTTTTTTTTTATTCTATTGCTTTATTATTTTATAATCTATTTTTTTGTATTATTTTTTAGAAAATTGATGTCCATTTTATTCTAATTCGATTCAAAATTGTTTTCGAATTAGATTTGTTTTCAAATTTGGGTCGATTCAAATTTTGTTCGCTTTTTTTCAATTCAAATCGTGATTTCGGATTCGTGTAAATTCGTTACTATTGTAATTCAGAAATTTGGATGCATCCGAATTTCCGAATAATGAAAAATGTGTCCGAATTTCGATTCATAACGAAACATAATGCATACAGGTAATACTCGAAAAATTTGAATATCGTGCAAAAGTTCATTTATTTCACTAATGCAACCTAAAAGGTGAAACTAATATATGGAGATAGACTCATTACATGCAAAGCAAGATAGTTCAAGCCGTGATTTGTCATAATTGTGATGATTATGGCTTACAGCTCATGAAAACCCCAAATCCACAATCTCTGAAAATTAGAATATTGTGAAAAGGTGCAATATTCTAGGCTCAAAGTGTCCCACTCTAATCAGCTAATTAAGCCATAACACCTGCAAAGGGTTCCTGAGCCTTTAACCGGTTCCCGACCGGCGCACGCCGATGTACGTCGGCAAAATGGCACGGCTGGGCACATGGGCGTACCTGTACGTGCATTTGAATTCCCCGCCGTGCCATTGCGTGCGCCGGCCGGGAACTCCGTGAGTCGGGTCGCGGGTCCTGCGGACTCGATCGCCGCGGGGGTACCTGCGATCGCCTCACAGAGAGGACGAACGGGGAGATGCTGATGTAAACAGCATCTCCCCGTTCTGCCTAGTGACAAGTGTCACTGATCACAGCTCCCTGTCATCGGGAGCAGTGATCAGAGTAATGACACTGCTAGCCCATCCCCCTACAGTTAGTAATCACTTCCCTAGGACACGCTTAACCCCTCCCCGCCCCCTAATGGTTAACCCCTTCACTGCCATGTCATTTACACAGTAATCAGTGCATTTTTAATCGCACTGATCGCTGTATAAATGACAATGGTCCCAAAAATGTGTCAAAAATGTCCGACATGTCCGCCATAACGTCGCAGTCACAATAAAAATCGCTGATCGCCGCCATTACTAGTAAAAAAAATAAATAAATAAAAATACCATAAAACGATTCCCTATTTAGTAAACGCTATAACTTTTGTGCAAACCAATCAATAAACGCTTATTGCGATTTTTTTTTTACCAAAAATATGTAGAAGAATACGATCGGCCTAAACTGAGGAAACAAAATGTTTTTTTATATATTTTTGGGGGATATTTATTATAGCAAAATGTAAAAAATGCGTTTTTTTCAAAATTGTCCCTCTTATTTTGTTTATCGCGCAAAAAATAAAAATCGCAGAGGCAATCAAATACCACCAAAAGAAAGCTCTATTTGTGGGAAAAAAGGACGTCAATTTTGTTTGGGAGCCACGTCGCACGACCGCGCAATTGTCAGTTAAAGCGACGCAGTGCCGAATCGCAAAAAAAGGTTTTGGTCAGGAAGGGGGTAAAATCTTCCGGGGCTGAAGCGGTTAAATGGTCTCTCAGTCTGGTTCAGTAGGAATCACAATCATGGGAAAGACTGCTGATCTGACAGTTGTGCAGTAAACCATCATTGACACTCTCCATAAGGAGGGAAAGCCTCAAAAATTGATAGTTATATGGAAGGGAAAAGTGTGGAAGAAAAAGGTGCACAAGCAGCAGGGATAACTGCAGCCTGGAGAGGATTGTCAGGAAAAGGCCATTCAAAAGTGTTGGGGACTTTCACAAGGAGTGGACTGAGGCTGGAGTCAGTGCATCAAGAGCCACCACACACAGACGGATCCTGGACATGGGCTTCAAATGTCATAGTCCTCTTGTCAAGCCACTCCTGAACAACAAACAACGTCATAAGCGTCTTACCCGGGCTAAAGAAAAACAGACCATGTCTGTTGGTCAGTGGTCCAAAGTCCTCTTTTCTGATGAGAGCAAATTTTGCATCTCATTTGGAAACCAAGGACCCAGAGTATGGAGGAAGAATGGAGAGGCACATACTGCAAGATGCTTGAAGTCCAGTGTGAAGTTTCCACAGTCTGTGTTGATTTGGGGAGCCATGTCATCTGCTGGTGTTGGTCCACTGTGCTTCATTAAGTCCAGGGTCAACGCAGCCGTCTGCCAGGAGATTTTGGAGCACTTCATGCTTCCTTCCGCAGACAAGCTCTATGGGGGTGCGGACTTCATTTTCCAACAGGACTTGGCACCTGCCCACACTGCCAAAAGCACCAAAACCTGGTTCAGTGACCGTGGGATTACTGTGCTTGATTGGCCAGCAACCTTGCCTGACCTGAGCCCCATAGAGAATCTATGGGGCATTGCCAAGAGAAAGATGAGAGACATGAGACAGAACAATGCAGAAGAGCTGAAGGCCACTATTGAAGCATCCTGGTCTATCATAACACCTCAGCAGTGCCACAGGCTGATAGCTTCCATGCCACGCCGCACTGAGGCAGTAATTGCTGCAAAAGGGGCCCAAACCAAGTACTGAGTACATATGCATGCTTATACTTTTCAGAGGTCCGATATTGTTCTATGTACAATCCTTGTTTTATTGATTGCATGTAATATTGTAATTTTCTGAGATTGTGGATTTGGGGTTTTCATGAGCTGTAAGCCATGATCATCACAATAATGACAAATCACGTCTTGAACTATCCTGCTTTGCATGTTATGAGTCTATCTCATATATTATGCCGCGTACACATGAGCGGACTTTACGGCGGACTTTGCCCGGCGGACTGGATTTCGTCGGACAATTCGATGTGTGTGGGCTCCAGCGGACTTTGTTTTCTCAAAAGTTGGACGGACTTAGATTTGAAACTTGATTAAAATTTATCCGTTGAAATCGAGTCCGGTCGAAAAGTCCGCCGTCTGTATGCTAGTTCGACGGACAAAAAGCCACGCTAGGGCAGCTATTGGCTACTGGCTATGAACTTCCTTGTTTTAGTCCGGTCGTACGTCATCACGTACGAATTCGACGGACTTTGGTGGATTGTGTGTAGGCAAGTCCGTTCATTCAGAAAGTCCGTCTGAAAGTACGACCGTGTGTACGCGGCATAAGTTTCACCTTTTAAGTTGCATTAGTGAAATAAATGAACTTTTGCACGATATTCTAATTTTTCGAGCATCACCTGTATGTCTAGCTTTAATATGCACTTGTGCTTTGTTATTACATGTTCACTGTAATGTAGACTTCCACAGATGCATATATTTGTCTTTTTTTCCACTGCCCTGCTGCTGCATTTAGTTGCCAAGAGCAATAGAAGGACCTATGTAACCTATGAGTCACTAGAATCATAGTTTACACCCATGTGACAGTGCTGCTACAGTGATACTACATAGAGTGAGTCACATACTGTTTCATAACCTGGAAATCTCAGATGGCTCCTGACATTGAATGAAGCAGCGGGAGTGGAGGAGTTAGAGGTAGAGAAGAGGTATGCATATGCTGAAGTGTATATGAACTGTTTTGCTATTTGTGTTCCATTGGTAGATTTTCCTTCAATTTCTGTCCCGAAGACGCATCAGGAAGTGAATTATGGCTTGTATAGTAACTTATATGTCCCAAAGAAGGTGCCTCCCTTGATTAATCCCACAGACAAACTTCAACACATCATGACTGATGGAAATGAGAGCTCCACATTCCCACTTTGCCAGGAGCTGCTATTATAATCACAGAGTATATGGAAGCTGGCAAATTGCCAAAGACATAACAGGCAGTGACACAAACTACAAAGTAAGGGGTATCTCCTTTTCATTTGTCACTGAAAAGGGTGTTCACACTACAAGACTTTCCCTCACCTCTTGTTCACCCAAATTGAGAGGGTGAATCTCCCCAGTGCGGATATAGACAACAATATAAATTTGGTACTAATTCTTCCCTACTGTCTAAAAATAAAAAAAATGAAAAGCTATTCACACACTTGAAGACCTTGTTCACATGGGCAGCAAGTTTATTGCCACTTCTGAAAAGTGATCCATGGTGGGTTGGTTTCCAAAGATTGTTTGTAATTTTTACTATTGAAAATACGTAAGGACCCATTCACAATAAAGCGATCCATTGTGGTTCATTAACGTACATTATGACATGTGCTAATATGAGCTGCATTATTCATTATGAGCAGGCTGCCAATGCACCACAACACAACATGCATGATCCCTTTTTCTAAATGCAGCGTACCACAATATATGTTATGTGTCTTGTGGTGTGCTGCTGTACATTGCACTCTACTGTAAGGTGTGTTGGGGTCCACCATAAGTGCATTGCCATGCTCTGTGGCAACATACATTATATTACCAAAAGTATTGGGATGTCTGCCTTTACACACACATGAACTTTAATGGCATCCCAGTCTTAGTCCGTAGGGTTCAATATTGCGTTGGCCCACCCTTTGCAGCTATAACAGTTTCAACTCTTCTGGGAAAGCTGTCCACAAGGTTTAGGAGTGTGTCTATGGGAATGTTTGACCATTCTTCCAGAATTGCATTTGTGAGGTCAGGCACTAAAATATGACGTGAAGGCCTGACTCGCAGTCTCTGCTCTAATTCATTCCAAAGGTGTTCTGTCAGGTTGAGGTCAGGACTCTCCAGGCCAGTCAAGTTCCTCCACTCCAAACTCGCTCATCCATGTCTTTATGGACCTTGCTTTGTGCACTGGTCCAAATCATTTGGAGTGTGGGGGGGGGGGGATTATGGTGTGGGATTGTTTTTCAGGGGTTGGGCTTGGTCCCTTAGTTCCAGTGAAGGGAACTCTTAAGGTGTCAGCATACCAAGATATTTTTGGACAATTTCATGCTCCCAACTTTGTGAGAACAGGTTTGGATGGCCCCTTCCCATTCCAACATGACTGCATACCAGTGCACAAAGCAAGGTCCATAAAGAAAAGGATGAGCAAGTTTGGGGTGAAGGAACTTGACTAACCTGCACAGAGTCCTGACCTCAACCGATAGAACACCTTTGAGATGAATTACAGCGGAGACTGCGAGCCAGGCCTTCTCGTCCAACATCAGTGCCTGATCTCACAAATGTGCTTCTGGAAGAATGGTCAAACATTCTCATAGACACACTCCCAAAACTTGTGGACAGCCTTCCCAGAAGTTTTGAAGCTCTTATAGCTGCAAAGGGTGGGCCAACTCAATATTGAACCCTACGGACTAAGACTGGGATGCTAATAAAGTTAATGAGCGTGTAAAGGCAGGTGTCCCAATACTTTTGGTGATATAGTGTAAAGCATGCATTGTAACGACACACAAGTGTGAATGGCCCTAGATGTTAACAGGTGGCAAGATAAATGACTATTCATTACTAAGGACAACTTTAAGTATATGATGATCCAGATACAGTATATTTACTATGCAGTGTGTTAAGAGTCGAATCAATATGTCAGCTCTGACTTGGAGTATTCGCCAGCACTAACAACAAATGTTTCTAATATTCAGTAAAGATTATTCAGATAATTGATCGTTACTGGATTATGATCTCACAAAACAGTTGTCTAAAGCTTACAACTGTGACTTTTTAGAATCTTTCTATTTAATGAGGCATTTGTGTTATACTACAGAAGGAAGGACTCTACTACTATAGGAGCATTTGTTTTGTTACACTACAAAAAGAAAACTCTAAATGATGCAAATTTTTTGTATAATGGGGCATTTGTGTTATTATACTAAAGAAGGAAGAATTATAAATATATGTTATTCTTCTACTATAAATGCATTTGTGTTATTACACTACAGAAGGAAAAGCTCTACTCATTGCATGTTTCTTTTACTTTGGAGGCCTTTTACACCGATCCTAACATTATGACCACCCACCATACCCTGTAGTACCTGGCACCAAGCTATTAGTAGCAGATCCTTTAAGTCCTGTAAGTTTTGAGTTGGGGCTCCCATGGATTGGACTTTTTTTTCCAGCACATCTCATAGATGCTTGATTGGATTAAGATCTGGAGAACGTGGATGCTAAGTCAACACCTCAAACTCATCGTGTTCCTCAAATCATTCTTGAATTCATCAGACCAGGCCACCTTCTTCCATTGCACTGTGGTCCAGTTCTGATGCTCACATGCCTATTGTAGGCGCTTTTGGATGAGGACACAGATCAGCATGGGCACGCTGACCAGTCTGTGGCTACGCAACCCCATATACAACAATCTGTGATGTACTGTGTGTTCTGACACCTTTTTATCAGAACCATCATTAACTTTTTCAGCAATTTGAGCTATAGTAGCTCTTCTATTGGGTTGGCCAGCCTTTATTCCCCACATGCATCAATGAGCTTTGACTGCCCATGACCCTGTTGCCTGTTCACCAGTTTTGGTTCCGCGGACAAATTTTGGTAGATCCTCCTGACCACTGGAGACTGGGAACGTCCCACAAAATCTGCGGTGTTGGAGATGTTCTCACCCAGTCGTCTAGCCATTACAATTTGGCCCTTGTCAAAATCCCTCAAATCAAGCCAAATATATCTCTTCCACTTTCAGATACTATTGTAACAAGATAATCTATGTTATTTACTTTACCTATCAGTGATTCTAATGTTATGGATGATTGCTGAATGTTATTGCACTGAAGAATGAAGAACTATAAACAATGTATTTTTTCTTCTACTATAGTTGTCTTTGTGTTTATTATACTACAGAAGGAAAAGCCCTACATAGTGCACTAAAGAAGGGAAAACGTTTCTCAATGCATGTTTATTTTGCCAAAGGGACATTTGTGTTATTACAATACAGAAGGAAAACTCTAATCAATGCATGTTTCTTGTACTATAGGGACATTTATGTTATTATCTTAAAAAAGGATCATTTCTAATCAATGTATTTTTCTTTTATTATAGAGGTATTTGTGTTACTACAAATTATTATTACTACTACACTACAGAAGGATACACTCTACTCAATACACTACAGAAGGAAAAACTACTCAATGCACTACAGAATGAAAACTGGAATCAGTGCATGTTTCTTGTACTATAGGGACATTTATGTTATTATCTTAAGGCTCGGTTCACATTTGTGACATGCGGGAACCCTGCGAATCCACTGCGGGTTCCCACATCGCACTCGACTCGCACGGCTGTTCACACTGCCATATGCGAACTGCGGGGAGTGTCATATCGCACTGCCAACTGACAGTTTGGACATGAGTTGGATCGCAATGGGGTGTGAACACCCATGTGAACCGATTCTGGTGTGGACCAAAAAAGGGTCCTGTGCGAGTTTAGTCGAATGCAATGCGATTTTTGGGCCATACTGTCTGTATGGCTGAAATCGCATCGCACGGACATCACATGTGATTTGCAGTGCAGTGTGAATCACATGCGGTCTCGCACCACGCAGCAGTGTGAACCGGCCCAAACTCTACTCAATGCACTACAGAAGGTAAAACTCTACTCAATGCACTACAGAAGGTAAAACTCTACTCAATGCACTACAGAAGGTAAAACTTTACTCAATGCACTACAGAAGGTAAAACTTTACTCAATGCACTACAGAAGGTAAAACTTTACTCAATGCACTACAGAAGGTAAAACTCTACTCAATGCACTACAGAAGGATAAACTCTACTCAATTCACTACAGAAGGATAACTCTACTCAATTCACTACAGAAGGATAAACTCTACTCAATTCACTACAGAAGGATAACTCTACTCAATGCACTACGGAAGGATAAACTCTACTCAATGCACTACAGAAGGATAAACTCTACGCAATGCATTACAGAAGCATAACTCTACTCAATTCACTACAGAAGGATAAACTCTACTCAGTGCACTACAGAAGGATAAACTACTCAATGCACTACAGAAGGATAAACTCTACTAAGTGCACTACAGAAGGAACTACAGAAGGATAAACTCTACTCAGTGCACTACAGAAGAAAAAACTCTACTCAATGCACTACAGAAGGATAAACTCTACTCAATGCACTACAGAAGGATAAACTCTACTCAATTCACTACACAAGGATAAACTCTACTCAGTGCACTACAGAAGGAACTACAGAAGGATAAACTCTACTCAGTGCACTACAGAAGAAAAAACTCTACTCAATGCACTATAGAAGGATAACTCTACTCAATTCACTACGGAAGGATAAACTATTCAATTCACTACAGAAGGCTAAACTCTACTCAATAACTCAATGCACTACAGAAAGATACACTCTACTCAATGCAATACAGAAAGATACACTCTACTCAATGCACTACAGAAGGTAAAACTCTACTCAATGCACAACAGAAGGATACACTCTACTCAATGCACTACAGAAGGATAAGCTCTACTCAATGCACTACAGAAAGAAAAACTCTAACTTAATGCACTACAGAAGGTTAAACTCTACTCTACACTACAGATGTTAAAACTCCACTCACTGCATGTTTCCTGTACTATCGGGGTATTTATGCTATTACAATACAGAAGGAAAACTCTACTCAATGCATGTTTTCTGTACTATCGGGGTATTTATGCTATTACAATACAGAAGGAAAATTCTACTCAATGCATGTTTTCTGTACTATCGGTGTATTTATGCTATTACAATACAGAAGGAAAACTCTAATCAATGCATGTTTCTTGTACTATAGGGACATTTATGTTATTATCTTAAAGAAGGATGATTTCTAAACAATGTATTTTTCTCTACTATAGGGGCATTTGTGTTATTACACTACATAAGGATAAACTCTACTCAATGCATTACAGACGTTAAAACTCTACTCAATGCATGTTTCCTCTACTATACGGGTATTTATGTTATTACAATACAGAAGGAAAACTCTAATCAATACATGTCTCTTTTATTATAGTGACGAAAACAAATCAGTGCATTTTTCTTCTACTATATTGTTATTATATTATAGAAGAAAGAACTCTAAGCAATGTATTTTTCTTCTACTATAAGGGCATTTGTATTATTACATTACAGAAGGAAGAACACTAAACAATGCATGTTTCTTCTACTATAGTCGTATTTATATTACACTACGGAGGGAAAACTTGAATCTATGCGGTTTTCTTCTACTATAAGGGCATTTGTGTTATTAATCTGGAAAGGACAGTACAATGCCGGTGTGTGAGAGGCTGCAGCACTGCTCTGACATCCCCCTGGAGATAACTCCTGAATGTACAAGGCTGCCTCCAATTCACAGGCATACTGTACACTCTATGCACTGCAATGAGCAACAGTTCCAAAGAGTAAACAACGCTAATCTCAGGGCAAACAATCAGAGACGCTCACACCGACTGTCAGTACACTAAGCAACCACGTACAGAGGTCATTATTACCCACTAACAGCTTTCCCTTAATAAAATCAGGGTGATTTATACACATGTCACATAAGGACATAAACTGCATACACACATCTTCACAATGCATAACCTATAACACTAAAATGCATATCCTGCTATAACTTCTGCAATAAACATCCAGCTCACATGGGACCACTACATGGAATCGCACGCTGTGCTTTCAATAGCAAAACATTCCTATTTACTAAACATAGTCATTCAAGAGTGTTACTGCATTGCACATTCATAAAATGGGGTGGGTATCATTTAATTATACTCAAGCAATTAACACAGAATGCATTGTAAATGCATACGTGTGACATTACTTATATATATATATATATATATATATATATATATATATATATATATATATATATATATATATATATATATATAGATATATCTCTATATATAGAGAGATCTCTCTCTCTCTCTCTCTCTCTCTCTCTCTCTCTCTCTCTCTCTCTCTCTCTATATATATATATATACTAGATAGATAGATAGATAGATAGATAGATAGATAGATAGATATACACACGTAAACTATATATTCACATACTGATAAGTCAAATGACTATGACAAGCATTTGACTATGACCATCATAACAATGCCACCATGATAGCCTGCACCACCTGTAAGAAACCCTTCATCTGATAAAGAACAACAAATTCCAGCATGCGCTATCAAACAATCAGGCAGGACCTGTCATTTTTCAGAGGTTATAGAATACAAATGTGCTGTGACTTGTAGTTCCTTTGGTAGCTGAATATTGCTTACTATGGACTTAGCTGTCTTTACTGACCAAGGTGGGTTGTGACCCACCAAAACATTGGATCAGTATAACAGCAGCGAGTCTGAAGTTGTGTCCATCTAAATCCTGTGAGTGTCCTTTACTACTACTATATATATATATGATCATTCACCAAGTGACACTCATGACCATGAAGCCAGCACTGAGATGCTTTGAAGCCCCAGGAAACCCCTTGTCCCTAGGCAGCTGCCTGCAGTGTACACTGAGCTTGGTCGTGAGGGGAATCCATGGCAGTGTGCTGTGACTTGTGTGCATAGACTACATTGTACATATATATAAATGTACCATTTGTGAATATATACTGACTTATCATAGGATAGTGTGTAAATGATACTAAACTGCTAGGAGTATATATGTACTAGATAGATAGATAGATAGATAGATAGATAGATAGATAGATAGATAGATAGATAGATAGATAGATAGATGATACTTCACTGCCTGTGTGTGATATTGCTTATGATATATATATATATATATATATATATATATATATATATATATATATACGTATATATATATATATATATATATACAGTAATACCTTGGATTGCGAGCATAATTGGTTCCAGAAACATGCTTGTAATTCAAAGCACTTGTATATCAAAGCGAATTTCCCCATAAGAAATCATGGAAACTCAAATGATTTGTTCCACAACCATTTATTCATAAGTCCTTCAGTTTATAGTCCATATAAAATGATTATAGCAATGTGAGGTTGTGTAACCATAAAATGTCCATCCTCAAATGGCAGCCTCCACAAGGGTATTAGAAGCAAAATCCAGCAGGAGCTACAGAGTATAAAAGAGAAGAGAGGCGCCTCTAAGTGTAGTAATATGGTTATATTTAATGAAGGTACAACATTTAGCAACTCACATGGTTGATGATTAAAAGAGGCACATCTAAGTATGCAGGTATCTGGGGTAAAGCTGTCCACATAGACCATCCTCCTCACCGCCGACTCTCAACGCTGTCAGTCTGCAATCGTGACCGGGAAGACTACCCTGCGGTAGAGCGATCTGAAAGTGTGGCTTGAACGGCTTGTGGAGTGCAGCGTGGAAGGGATGACATTGATGGTGGTGAGGAGGATGGTCTATGTGGACAGCTTTAGCCCCGGATGCCTGCATACTTAGAAGTGCCTATTTTAATCATTAACTATGTGAGTTGCTAAATGTTGTACCTTTATTAAATGTTACCATATTGCTACACTTAGAGGCTCCTCTCTTCTATTTTATACTCAGTTGTGACATGCCGCTACTTGTATATCAAGACATCGCTTGTATATCAAGTTGAAATTTATTTATTTAAAAATTTTGCTTGTCTTGCAACACGCTCTTAGACCAAGTTACAATCAAACCAAGGTTTTACTGTGTGTGTGTATATAAAAAATATATATGTATACTCACACACAATGTATATATATATATATATATATATATATATATATATATAATATATACTGGATATCTATCTATCTATCTATCTATAGATATATATATATATATATATCTATATATATACTGGATAGATAGATAGATAAATGATACTCCACTGCATGTGTGTGTGTAAATGATACTCCACTGTGTGTGTGTGTGTGTGTGTGTGTAAATGATACTCCACTGTGTGTGTGTGTGTAAATGATACTCCACTGCATAGGCACATTGCCTTGTGTACTTGGGTCTAATCAAGTGACACACATGATCATGAAGCCAAGCACCGAGCAGTTGTTGAGCCCCAGGAAGCCCCATGTCTGTAGGCAGATGCCTGCAGTGTACCCTGAGCTTGGTGGAGAGGGGAATCCATGCCAGTGTGCTGTGAATTGTAGTTCTTCTGGTAACCTCAGCTGACCATACCAACCCATACACTACGCTCTACGCTCTATATATCTGTGTGTATGTATATATATATATATATATATATATATATATATATATATATATACATATATACATATATATATTACTTTTTTTACCATTATTACTATTTTTATATGTACAGAAGATATATATATATATATATATATATATATATATATATATATATATATATATATATATATATATATATATATATATATTTGGTATGGTCGGGTCTGGTAAAGAATGAATGTATAGATAGATAGATAGATAGATAGATAGATAGATAGATAGATAGAATAAATATACAGGCACACATACTATGTGTACTATTTGTGAATGTCTACTGATTAATAGTAGGGGGTAAATGCTACTTTAAGCCCTGCCTGGGCTGGTCCCTTGTGAAGTTGGCTCTGCTCATGCAGCCAGTGACCATTAAGGGAGCCAACTGCACTGAGCAGCCGCGGAGCCCTTGGAAGCTCCGCGCCCCTAGTCGAGCCTCGTACCTTGAGCTTGGTGGTGGGGTAGGTGATGGGCACCTTGGCGGTGGTACTGTTGGCTAGGGCGGCCAGCCTGAGCTCCTCCAGCAGGGTGATGATATCGTCCATCAGGCACCTCTTGTCGCCATCAGCCAGCACACACAGGTGGGAGAAGGTGTAGTTGTAGCCGCGGTGGTTCACCTTCATGTCCAGCACCGCTCGGTGGACCCGCAGGACGTGCTCCGCCTGGGCCAGGACGTTCCCCCCGGGCTTGGCCAGGACGATCAGCCTACCATACCTGGCCGGCGTGTGCAGGTCGGAGTAGAGTCGCTCCTGGTTGAGGGGGAAGAGGCTGCTGGCCAGACTCCGCTCGATCTTGGCCAGGCTGTGGCTTGGGGCCACCAGGGCTTCCAGGTTAGTGGCGGGCTTGTAGCGGCTGAAGAAGAGGAAGCCGAAGATGATGGTGAGGACGATGGGGAGGGTGAGGAAGAAGACCGGGTGCCTGCTGACGAATAAGCCCAGCTTGTAGAAGAATGACTTGAGCCCTGTGTGGATGACTTGGCGCAGCATCCTCCACAAGATCGGTGCTGATGCTGCTGCTGAGGAGGCTCCAGGTCCCCGTAACCAGCACATGTGACATTTGTGGCTTCTCCCGGTCACTTCCCTTTTTTTTTCTACTTCCACTCAGACTGCAGCAAGTTGCAGCAAGGCTGCCAAATATCGATCCTGGGGGGGAGAGGTGGGGGGTACTCCTGTGATCAGGGCTTGTACTGGGGATAGCAGGAACAAAGCCCCCTTTGATGCCTACAGATGAGGATAGTGTGCTGCAATGTCCTGGAGGAAGAAGAAGAGGGGAGCTAATGGCTGATGGATGCTACAAGGCACAGGTGTATAGAGAGGAGAGCAATCATAGAGGGGGGAGATTAAATCCATTTTACTGCAGTGGAGTAGCAGGGGGGTGGGGGGTATGGTGGTTTCTGGTATTCCACTCCCCCCCCCCCCCCCCTCTTAGATGGGAATCCCTGCTCCAGAATCTTGCAGTAGATGATTCCGCTGCAGCTGACACACTGCCTGATACTCAGACACAGCTCATCAATACACCGCTGGGGATTACAGGTGGATGGGGAATGGAGGGGGGGATTGTGACTGCAGCATACGGAGCCCTTTGTCAATTACTCCAAGAGATGTCCTGATTGACAAGTGCTGCATGGAGGGCTTACTAGACATCGAGGTCTGCAGATCTCCGCTACCGTCTCTCCTTCTCCCCCCTCCCTTCCCTGTATTTTATCCTTCATGCACTCCACGTGGGAAGCAGAGCGGGAAAGACACAGGATTCAAGGGAAATAGAGGGAGCCGGAATATACACAGAGTGAGATTCAAGGGAAATAGAGGGAGCCGGAATATACACAGAGTGAGATTCAAGGGAAATAGAGGGAGCCGGAATATACACAGAGTGAGATTCAAGGGAAATAGAGGGAGCCGGAATATACATAGAGTGGGATTCAAGGGAAATAGAGGGAGCCGGAATATACACAGAGTGAGATTCAAGGGAAATAGAGGGAGCCAGAATATACACAGAGTGGGATTCATAGGAAATGGAGGGAGCCGGAATATACACAGAGTGGGATTCATAGGAAATGGAGGGAGCCGGAATATACACAGAGTGGGATTCATAGGAAATGGAGGGAGCCGGAATATACACAGAGTGGGATTCATAGGAAATGGAGGGAGCCGGAATATACACAGAATGGGATTCAGGGGAACTACAGGGAGCCGGAATATACATAGAGTGGGATTCAAGGGAAATAGAGGGAGCCGGAATATACATAGAGTGGGATTCAAGGGAAATAGAGAGAACCTGAATATATATAGAGTGGGATTCAAGGGAAATAGAGGGAGCCGGAAAATAAATAGAGTGGGATTCAAGGGAAATAGAGAGAACCAGAATATATATAGAGTGGACTCCAAGGGAAATAGAGGGAGCCGAAATATACATAGAGTGGGATTTAAGGGAAATAGAGGAAGCGGGAATATACATAGAGTGGGATTCAAGGGAAATAGAGAGAGCTAGAAAATATATAGAGTGGGATTCAAGGGGAATAGAGGGAGTCGGAATATACATAGAGTGGGATTCAAGGGAAATAGAGGGAGCCGGAATATACATAGAGTGAGATTCAAGTGAAATAGAGGGAGCCAATATATACGCAGAGTTGGATTCAAGGGAAATAGAGGGAACCTGAATATACATAGAGTGGACTTCAAGGGAAATAGAGGGAGCTGGAATATACAAAGAGTGGGATTCAAGGGAAATAGAGGGAACCTGAATATATATATATATATATATATATATATATATATATATATATATATATATATATATATATATATATATATATATAGAGTGGGTTCAAGGGAAATAGAGGGAGCCGGAAAATAAATAGATTGGGATTCAAGGGAAATAGAGAGAACCAGAATATACATAGAGTGGGATCCAAGGGAAATAATGGGAGCCAAAATATACATAGAGTGGGAGTCAAGGGAAATAGAGGGAGCTGTAATATACCTAGAGAAGAATTCAAGGGAAATATAGGGATCTGGAATATACATAGAGTGGGATTCAAGGGAATTAGAAGGAGCCGGAATATACATAGAGTGGGAATCAAGGGAAATAGGGGGAACCAGAATATACACATAGTGTTTGGTTTACTAAAACTGAAGAGTGCGAAATCTAGTGCAGCTGTGCATGGTAGCCAATCAGGTTCTACCTTCAGCTCGTTCAATTAAGTTTTGACAAAAAAAATGGAAGCTGATTG
Organism: Lithobates septentrionalis; assembly: GCA_037952835.1. Classification (NCBI taxonomy): domain Eukaryota; kingdom Metazoa; phylum Chordata; class Amphibia; order Anura; family Ranidae; genus Lithobates; species Lithobates septentrionalis. Next base: position 594,640 of record JBBDGP010000231.1, on the reverse strand, counting down.
GTTTCTATGTAGAGCTGCACCAGATTCTGCACTCTCCAGTTTTAGTAAATCAACCCCTTAGAGTGGGATTTAATGAAAATAGAGAAAGCCGGAATGTACATAGAGTTATATTCAAGGGAACTAGAGGGAGCCGGAATATACATAGAGTGGGATTCAAGGGAAATAGATGGAGCCGGAATATACATAGTGGGATTGGGATTCAGGGGAAATGGAGGGAGCCGGAATATACACGGAGTGGGAGTCAAGAGAAATAGAAGGAGCTGGAATATACACAGAGTGGGGTTCAAGGGAAATAGAGGGAGCCGGAATATACATAGAGTGGGATTCAAAGGAAATAGAGGGAGCCAGATTATACATAGAGTGGGATTCAAGTGAAATAGAGGGAGCCAATATATACGCAGAGTTAGATTCAAGGGAAATAGAGGGAACCTGAATATACATAGAGTGGACTTCAAGGGAAATAGAGGGAGCTGGAATATACAAAGAGTGGGATTCAAGGGAAATAGAGGGAAACTGAATATATATATATATATATATATATATATATATATATATATATATATATTGAGTGGGATTCAAGGGAAATAGAGGGAGCCGGAAAATAAATAGATTGGGATTCAAGGGAAATAGAGAGAACCAGAATATACATAGAGTGAGATTCAAGGGAAATAATGGGAGCCGAAATATACATAGAGTGGGAGTCAAGGGAAATAGAGGGAGCCGTAATATACCTAGAGAGGAATTCAAGGGAAATATAGGGATCTGGAATATACATAGAGTGGGATTCAAGGGAATTTGAAGGAGCCGGAATATACATAGAGTGGGAATCAAGGGAAATAGGGGCAGCCAGAATATACACATAGGGGTTGGTTTACTAAAACTGAAGAGTGCGAAATCTAGTGCAACTGTGAATGGTAGCCAATCAGGTTTTACCTTCAGCTCGTTCAATTAAGCTTTGACAAAAAAAATGGAAGCTGATTGGTTTCTATGTAGAGCTGCACCAGATTCTGCACTCTCCAGTTTTAGTAAGTCAACCCCTTAGAGTGGGATTTAATGAAAATAGAGAAAGCCGGAATGTACATAGAGTGAGATTCAAGGGAAATAGAGGGACCCGGAATATACACAGAGTGAGATTCATGGGAAATAGAGGGAACCGGAATATACATAGAGTGGGATTCAAGGGAAATAGAGAGAAGAGCAATATACATAGAGTGGACTTTAAGGGAAATAGAGGGAGCCAGAATATACATAGAGTGGGATTCAAGAGAAATAGAGGTAGCCGGAATATACAGAGTGGGATCCAAGGGAAATAGAAGGAGCCGGAATATACACAGAGTGTGATTCAAGGGAAATAGAGGGAGCCAATATATACACAGAGTGGGATTCAATGGAAATAGATGGAGCTGGAATATACATAGAGTGGGATTCAAGAGAAATAGAGGGAGCCGGAATATACATAGAGTGTGATTTAATGGAAATAAAGGGAGCCGGAATATACATAGAGTGGGATTCAAGGGAAATAGAGGGAGGCAGAATATACATAGAGTGGGATTCAAGGGAAATAGAGGGAACTTGAATATATATAGAGTGGGATTCAAGGGAAATAGAGGGAGCCGGAATATACACAGAGTGGGATTCAAGGGAAACAGAGGGAGCCAGAATATACACAGAGTGGGATTGAAGGGAAATAGAGGCAGCCGGAATATATATAGAGTGGGATTCAAAGGAAATAGAGATTACTAGTAGGTCTACTTTATCTGTTATGGAAGCTGGTGGGCTGAATCACTCCCAGGATATTTATTTCTCTTGTGCATTCTATTGATAGGATTTCGCCATTGTTACGTCTTCACAAGGCTTAGGCTGGTCAAAGGTGGAACAAAATTCGGCCAGTTCAGCAGTAACCGGACACATTTTGATCCATCTATAGATGCTCCCATTTGCAAAAAGTTGGTCCAATGACCAACTTTCTACAAACAGGCTTGTTGGAAAATTTTTGTTCGCTCAACACTGCAGCGATGATCAGTGTATTCTAACAGCGGAGGAGTCCCCACATTCAGAATTTAATAGCGTAGCAGAAAGAAGTCCCCAATCTACATCGATTTTGTGGATGGGGGGATTTTTTCAGTTTTTTACTTTTCCATCATCCCACTGGATGATAAAAATGATCAGTGTATGGCCAGCTTGAGGGTCATCACACATATTACAATGTGACAATCTATCATTTTATATTTACCAAAACTCTGTAATATGAGAACCTGCCTAATCTATCCAATCAGCTTGTATCCAATCAGGCACTAGATAGTTGTTGGTAGGTATAAAGGAGATTGTACTATCAGGTTGTAACCAGCTTTAGTAAATTTTGGTAAAAAATTTGATAGGACATCTTGTCATTTGCACTGACTGAAATTTATGTTGTTATGTTAATTCCTCCAGAGTTTAAAATGGTATTATTCCAAGAAGCAAAAATGTAATATATTGCAGCTTGCTGAGTCTCAGACATGGTGACTGCATTAGTTTTCTTTTTAAGTTTTTTTTCCTTTATTTTATCATTTATTATTCCTTTTCAAAGGAGGTACAAGTCGGAATTGAACAGATTTGAACGGTTCCATATCCAGAAATAGGGTGCAAATTATCATGCAACTTTGATCTGTCAAATCACATGACAAGTCACAACGGTGTGAACAGGGGCTTAAAGTGGAAATTAAGCCTAAATTAAAAAATCTGGTAAGCTCCTTTTTGCAGAGGAGAAATGCAATGTCAAAGCTTGAGTGCTTGACCACCCGTGGCAAAAAAAGCTCATAGGTTTGGGGTCTTTGCTCATTTATAATCATTTTATCATTTCACTAATGAGCACAGTAACAAGGATGAGCAGTGTTCATTCTTCCTTAAAGTAGAATTCCACCCAAAAGTGGAACTTCTGCTTATCTGTCTCCACCCTCCCTCTGCTGCCACATTTGGCCAGTTTTGGGGGAGAGGGGGGAGCGAATACCTGTTTTTGTCAGGTACCTTGTCCCCACTTCCGTCAGACCTCGCCGCAGCGAGGTACGTCAGAAGTTCGGCCCTCTCCTCCTCCCTCCTCCTTCCCCTACTGTCTGGCAAGTAGGAGAGCACTTCGCGCATGCGCAGTAGCGACCCAGCCGTGAAGCCAAAAGTCTTTACTGCCAAGTTCCCTTGCCGGCAATGGTGGCAGCAGCACCATAAAGAGTATTGCAAAGGACTGTCTATGTGCAAAGCAACTCTGAGCTGGGCAGCTTAATCTCTTATGTCTATGTCTAATGTCTTGTGTCTAATCTCTTATGTCTATGCTGCAGACTGTCTCTGGGGTTCTGGTCACCTCTCCTCAGTGCCTTGTGGATTTAGGGAAGCCGCTTGCTTGGCTAGTATCCCCAGGGATTCTCTGCCTTCCCCTCACTCTGCTGCCTCAGATTCTCTCCCCACATAAACTGCCAATTTCCTTTACCTTATTCTCATGGGCTGTCCATTGAAGATAAAGGAGGAAGAGGATCCAGTGGCATGGCTATGATGATACCCTGGGTTGCCTGGCTCCTGCTGGTCAAAGGGGCAACCAGCCAGGGCACACTCCCCCCCAAAAGTCTTTGGTCCCCAAATTACTAATTACAAATTAGGTAAACATACTGTAATACAACATTGAAATGGAACCAAATAATTGTTCCTAACCTTAGAATAAAGGCAATTAAACTTCCCACCATGGTGTGTGAGGCATAAGGCAATGGGTGTCACTTACTGGTATTAATGTCCTGATGCTTTTGAGTGTTGGTGGACCTGCGTGCAGTGGTGAGGGCTTCTTCAGAACTGTTCTCTCCAGAATCATTCTCATGGGAGAATATCATTCTCATGGGAGGTCAGATCTGTCACAGACTCTTTGCGTTAGAGATTCAGTTGGTTCTCTGTTTAATGTACGAAAGTTGCACGATAGACACATTCTGATAGAACAATCCTTCTTCTGAACCACCATAATGGGAGATGCATAAAGGCCCTGAGACTCTTGAATGACTCCAATGTTCCTAAATTAAGTATTTGTTCCCTTCAATCTTCCCTTCAATCTTCCAAATCTCCCAGCTGGATTCGTCGAGATATCTCCTTGAGAGGTTTGTCATCCTGTAGTCAATGCTGAGTACTCAAACGTATTCTTTAAGAACAACTCCCGTCCTCTTAGAAGCTAAGCCTGTAATCTGTTTTCCATTCTGGTGGTTTTGAGGTATCTGCTGAATGAAAGTGTTCTTCAGGGATTTCTTCTTCTGCTTCCCCCACTAAAACGGAAGGAGAAATGGGGGTAGCTTGGTTCACTTGTCCAAGCAGCACTCAGGCAAGTAGTCTCATTGGAGTGTCAGTAGTGTTTTAGACACTTACTGGAACCCTACCTGAGGCTCCCTCTAGTGCTTGCATAGAAATAACTTTGGGGATCAGTTCTTTAATGGAGTCTCCCTCTCCGTCTGGATGTGCTTCTAATGTAACATAGGACCCTGGTTGTTTCTGTTGTAACTTCACTGAACCCCCAAGACGACCACTTCCCCCGCCTGTAGAACACTATTCAACTTTTCCAGCCACCACACTCTTTCTGCCTCTTCTGTCTGGGCTTTTTGCTTTTGAACTAAGAATTGGTACACCGGCTGCAACGTGGGGTTCACACCTCTAGTGGTGGATCCCAGAAAGAGGCTATGGGAGCCAAGATCCTCCTCAGGCATGTTCTCTGCAGGACGAAGACAGATGAGATGTGTAGGCCGCACTCTCTCTAGCTGGATCTCTCTTCAGGTTGCTCTCTTTCTGGTGGTCGGTGGATTCCTACCTGGCTTATGGGCAGCTGAATCTATGTCCCTGTGACATGCTGCCCCTGCTGTTTCTCTTTCATTTATTCAACTCCCTTCTCCCAGCTGCTCCTTCTCCACTCCTGGCAGGTCTGTGCATCAAAGCTGAGGGAGGAAAAGGATTCAGCAGTGTGGAAGTGATGATGGGTTGCAACTTCCTCTGGTTAAAGGGTTGCCAGCCAGGGCTACACATGGGCCAATGACGAAGAAGGATCTGGGTGTTATGATAGAACATGGACCTAAAAATCGAAAGCTAAATCATTTGCCCCCAGTTTGGATAGAGTGGTGAATGGTTGAAATCCCTTATCATGTTTTTTTTTTTACATCTGTGGCCCAGCCAAGAAATCTCTCCAAAGTGAGGGAAATAGACAACTGTTAAAAAATGTGTGTCCCTAGTCAAAGATTGTTCTGGTGACAACTTAAACAACCCCTCAGCTGCTTTGTCTGAAATAAAAAAAACAATTGTTGGCTTTAGATGTACTTTAATAAAAGCATGCAATCTTTAGCTTCCACATTGAACAAGATACATTCTTGTAATAAAAGAGGGGTAGATGACAGAGGGAGAAAGAGCCATCATACCCCTGTACAAAGCTAACAAAATAATTTCATGCATTAAAAAAGGCATGTATTCAAGAGATAAATGAATAATTTTACCCATTCACAAAACACTATCTTAGCCTCATCTTGAATATGCGGTTCAGCTTTGGTCACCAATCCTCAGGAAAGATGTTGTTGAATTAGAAAACATTCAGTGAAGGGCAACAAAATGAATAAGGGGGATGGAGGACCTCATCTATGAGGATTGATTACATAGACTACAGTTATTTACTCTGGAGAAGAGGTACTTAAAAGGGGATATGATTACATTGTAAAAATATATCAACGAAGACTTGTGTAACTTTTAAAGGTTTGAGGTTAGAAGAAAAAGAGGTTAACTTTAATGCCTTGTACACACGGTCGGACTTTCTGGGAAGCTAGGTCCGACGTACTTGCCGCCAGACTTCCGGCGGACTACCGCCGGACTTTCTGAATGGATGGACTTGCCTACACACGACCGGACTTTCCGGCAGACTAGGTCCGCCGGTCTTCCCGACGGACTTTTGCCGGAGTTACGGCGGACTTTCCGAATGAACGGACTTGCCCACACATGGCCAAGTCCGTTCATTTTGAACGTGACCCGGGTACGATGGGACTAGCAAAGGAAGTCAATCTCACCGCTTTTATCGGCGAGATTGACACCTTGTGAGCCCCGTCGCGGGGCATGCCAGGCCCTTATGTCTGGTATGGACTTTAAGGGGAACCCCCTACGCTGAAAAAACGGCGTGGGGTTCCCCCCAAAATCCATACCAGACCGTGATCCGAGCACGCAGCCCCGGCCGGTCAGGAAAGGGGGTGGGGACGAGCGAGCGCCCCCCCACTCCTAAACCATACCAGGCCGCATGCCCTCAACATGGGGGGTGGGTGCTTTGGGGGAGGGGGGCGCCCTGCAGGCCCCCCAACCTCAAAGCACTTTGTCCCCATGTTGATGAGGACAAGAGCCTCTTCCCGACAACCCTGGCCGCTGGTTGTCGGGGTCTTATCGGAATCCAAGAGCCCCCTTTAATAAGGGGGCCCCCAGATCCCGGTCCCCCACCCTATGTGAATGAATATGGGGTACATGGTACCCCTACCCATTCACCTAGGTAAAAAGTGTCAATAAAAAAAAACACACTGCACAGGTTTTTAAAGTAATTTATTAGACAGCTCTGGGGTCTTCTTCCGGCTTCAGGGGTCTCTCCGGTTCTTCTCTGCGCTCTCCGGGTCTTCTGCCGGGCTCCTCCGCTATCTTCTGCTCTTTTGCAGCTCTTTTGTTAGCAGGGGCCCAGACTTCTGCCTTCTGTCTTCTGTCTTCTGCCTTCTTCCTTCTCTTCTTCTCTTCTTCCGATATTGACACAACGCTCTCTCCGGCTGGAATGCTCTCTGAGCTCTCCGATGTGACTTATATAGGCGGTGACCCCGCCCCCTTATGCTGTCACAGTCCCTGGGCATGCTGGGACTGTTACATCATAAGGGGGCGTGGTCAACATCACCCGGTGACCACGCCCCCTTATGACGTCACATTCCCAGCATGCCTAGGGACTGTGACGGCATAAGGGGGCGGGGTCACGCCTATATAAGTCACATCGGAGCGCTCAGAGAGTATTCCAGCCAGAGAGAGCGTTGTGTCAACATCGGAAGAAGAGAAAAAGAGAAGAAGAGAAGGAAGAAGGCGGAAGACAGAAGACAGAAGGCAGAAGTCTGGGCCCCTGCTAAAAAAAGAGCTGCATAAGAGCAGAAGATAGCGGAGGAGCCCGGCAGAAGACCCGGAGAGCACGGAGAAGAACCGGAGAGACCCCTGAAGCCGGAAGAAGACCCCGGAGCTGTCTAATAAATTACTTTAAAAACCTGTGCAGTGTGTTTTTTCTATTGACACTTTTTCCCTAGGTGAATGGGTAGGGGTACTATGTACCCCATACTCATTCACATAGGGTGGGGGGCGGTATCCGGGGGCCCCCTTATTAAAGGGGGCTCCCGGATTCCGATAAGCCCCCTGCCCGCAGACCCCGACAACCAATGGCCAGGGTTGTCGGGAAGAGGCCCTTGTCCTCATCAACATGGGGGCAAGGTGCTTTGGGGTGGGGGGCCACAGGGTGCCCCCTCCCCAAAAGCACACACCCCCCATGTTGAGGGCATGCGGCCTGGTACGGTTCAGGAGGGGGGGGGGCGCTCGCTCGTCCCCACCCCCTTTTCTGACCGGCCAGGCTGCGTGCTCGGATCGAGGTCTTGTATGGATTTTGGGGGGACCCCACGCCGTTTTTTCGGCGTAGGGGGTTCCCCTTAAAATCCATACCAGACCTAAGGGCCTGGCATGCCCCGCGCTCGCCTCAATAGGAATTTTTTTTTTCCTATTGTAGCGAGCGCGAGATGCAGTACCCTGCCCTTGCGTCGTATCTGGTCCGTCGGACCAGCATACAGACGAACGGGCTTTCCGGCAGGAACTCAGTCCGGCGAAGTTACGACGCAAAGATTTGAAGCAGGCTTCAAATCTAAAGTACGTCAGATTTCCGACCAAAACGGTCCGTCGGAAGTCCGCCGGATTTGGTCCGTTGGCGTCCGGCGGACTTTTGTAGCCGAAAAGTCCGACCGTGTGTACGCGGCATTAGATTGCAGAAAAGGTTCTTTACTGTTAGAGCAGTGAAAATATCCCTTCCCCAGGTAGTGGTACTAGCTAGGAGTGTTGAGAGGCTGAGAGCAATTTAATTTGTGACAATTTAATTTCCGGAATGGACTGTATATATACAAAAAAAAAAAAAGTGTTTGGTTACCCTATGCCAGTGTTAATTTCAATGTCAAATTTCAATCTAGTTTAGGTCTTTTGACTAAAATGACATTTTTAGTTTTAGTCGTATTTTAGTCATCTGAATTGTTTTAATCTTATTTTTGTCAACTAAAATGTAGGTGATTTTAGTCCAGTACATTTTAGTCAACTAAAATCTAATGGGTTTAGTTAAATTGCAATGCAATATTTAAGCATTTCTCTAGAATTTCCAAATTCATTATACAATCTAATAAAAATCTAATGACTTATTATTTATGGTTTTAAGGTTTGATCATGCACTACAGACACAGATTTAGCTGTTGTGATATATAACATCTTTATTATTAAAATCAAGTTTCATAAACAAACATATTGCTTTTTGACAAAAAAGTGCAACTTTAAAATATTACTAACATTAAATACAATATTAAGAAAAAATAAATAAGAAAAAAGCCTTTCTTATTGTTTTTCCTCTATTAGCAGCTTAGTAGACCCCCCTACATATTGTCATGTGTTAGTGGATTATTCATTTTGATGTCAAATTTTGATTTAGTTTTAAGCCTCATACACACGATTGGACTTTCCGACGGGAAATGTGTGATGACAGGCTGTTGGCGGTAAATCAGACCGTGTGTATGCTCCATCGGACAATTGTTGTCGGATTTTCTGCAGATAAATGTTGGATGGCAGGTTTTCAAATTTTCCGCGGACAAATGTGTGTTGTCAGATTTTCCGAGCGTGTGTACACAAGTCCATCGGACAAAAGTCCAAAGTACAAACACGCATGCTCGGAAGCAAGGACGAGCCAGAAGCAGTCTGTCTTGTAAACTAGCATTCGTAATGGAGAATTAACATTCGTGACATGGCAAATTATGAAATCTTGAAATGCAGTGCTCTTCTTCTTTAATGGGATAATAATAATGAAGCTGCTTTGCTGGTGATACTGATGGAGTTATTGCAAACTAATTTTCAAAGGCTTTTTTTTTCTAGCGATATCAAGAATAATATTATTATGCTTTTTTTTTAAATTTGGGCAAGTTACCACAACACCATTATCCCGTAGTTTTTAAGATCAAAGATATGAAGTAAGAACACATTAAGTAAAACACATAGCCAAGTATTATTCTCCACAATTTTTTTTATTGTGCATTAAAAAAAGAAAACAAATACAATTAGACATGCTATCTGCCAATAGACCTTAACCAAAAAGTGCATTCTATGCATCCAAAAATATAGAAAATACAGTGGGGACGGAAAGTATTCAGACCCCCTTAAATTTTTCACTCTTTGTTATATTGCAGCCATTTGCTAAAATCATTTAAGTTCATTTTTTTCCCTCATTAATGTACACACAGCACCCCATATTGACAGAAAAACACAGAATTGTTGACATTTTTGCAGATTTATTAAAAAAGAAATACTAAAATATCACATGGTCCTAAATATTCAGACCCTTTGCTCAGTATTTAGTAGAAGCACCCCTTTGATCTAATACAGCCATGAGTCTTTTTGGGAAAGATGCAACAAGTTTTTCACACCTGGATTTGGGGATCCTCTGCCATTCCTCCTTGCAGATCCTCTCCAGTTCTGTCAGGTTGGATGGTAAAAGTTGGACAGCCATTTTTAGGTCTCTCCAGAGATGCTCAATTGGGTTTAAGTCAGGGCTCTGGCTGGGCCATTCAAGAACAGTCACTGAGTTGTTGTGAAGCCACTCCTTCGTTATTTTAGCTGCGTGCTTAGGGTTATTGTCTTGTTGGAAGGTAAACCTTCGGCCCAGTCTGAGGTCCTGAGCACTCTGGAGAAGGTTTTCGTCCAGGATATCCCTGGCTCGTCATGTCCCTGCAGCTGAAAAACAGCCCCACAGCATGATGCTGCCACCACCATGCTTCACTGTTGGGACTGTATTGGACAGGTGAGGAGCAGTGCCTGGTTTTCTCCACACACACCGCTTAGAATTAAAGCCAAAAAGTTCTATCGTGGTCTCATCACACCAGAGAATCTTATTTCTCACCATCTTGGAGTCCTTCAGGTGTTTTTTTTAGCAAGCTCCATGCGGGCTTTCATGTGTCTTGCACTGAGGAGAGGCTTCTGTCGGGCCACTCTGCCATAAAGTCCCGACTGTAGGAGGGCTGCAGTGATGGTTGACTTTCTACAACTTTCTCCCATCTCCTGACTGCATTTCTGGAGCTCAGCCACAGTGATCTTTGGGTTCTTCTTTACCTCTGTCACCAAGGCTCTTCTCCCCCGATAGCTCAGTTTGGCCGGACGGCCAGCTCTAGGAAGGGTTCTGGTCGTCCCAAAAGTCTTCCATTTAAGGATTATGGAGGCCACTGTGCTCTTAGGAACCTTAAGTGCAGCAGAATTTTTTTGTAACCTTGGCCAGATCTGTGCCTTGCCACAATTCTGTCTCTGAGCTCTTCAGGCAGTTCCTTTGACCTCATGATTCTCATTTGCTCTGATATGCACTGTGAGCTGTAAGGTCTTTAATAGACAGGTGTGTGGCTTTCCTAATCAGGTCCAATCAGTATAATCAAACGCAGCTGGACTCAAATGAAGGTGTAGAACCATCTCAAGAATGATCAGAAGAAATGGACAGCACCTGAGTTAAATATATGACTGTCACAGCAAAGGGTCTAAATACTTAGGACCATGTGATATTTCAGTTTTTCTTTTGTAATAAATCTGCAAAAATGTCAACAATTCTGTGTTTTTCTGTCAATATGGGGTGCTGTGTGTACATTAATGAGAAAAAAAAATGAACTTAAATGATTTTAGCAAATGGCTGCAATATAACAAAGAGTGAAAAATTTAAGGGGGTCTGAATACTTTCCGTCCCCACTGTATACCAAATCAAATCATTATTCAACCAAAAAAATAATGTCAAAGCAATAACTCCAAGGCCAATAATAAATAACACGTTATCTCCTCTGATTCCGCAACATCGCCATACAGAAACAAACTGAAAAGTGCAAACTGAAAAGCATGAAATGAAAAGTGCGAAATGAAAAGCGCAAATCAACACTCACCAAACTTCTACTAACACAAAATTAGCAGAAGGAGCCCAAAGGGTGGCGCTAAAGAGCTGTAAACAAAGTAGTATGTCACTACGTTCGTATTTGTTGGCCAACAATCGTGTGCCGTGTGTATGCAAGACAAGTTTGGGCCAACGCACTTCGGACAAAATTTCATGGTTTTGTTGGTTTGGTGAACAATCTGATCATGTGTACGAGGCTTTAGAGTCCATTCACACATTGTGCGACTTAAAAATTGTGTGATTCCTTTGCAACTTTACCTTACGACTTGATGCAACTTTGATGCGATTTTGATGCTACTTTGTATGAGTGCGACTTTGTTACGACTTTGGCTTTAACCAATTTGATCATTTTGTTTGTGCTCCACAATGGCAGAATGGTAAAATTTGCTTAGTTTAGCTTGTTTTCTTTATCTTCTAACAAATTTTCTGAATGATTTGAATTTGAATCGGTCAAAAATTGATTGATCGATTCAAATTCTGTGCTGATTGTTAATTGGGGCAAGGGTCTCTTCCCCACAAACCCACAAAAGGTGGTTTTAGGGGTCTGCAGGCAGGGGGCTTATCAAAATCTGGAAGCCCCCTTTAACAAGAGGGCCCCCAGATCCTGCTCCCCCTACGTGAATGAGTATGGGGTACCCATTCACCCACAAAGTGTGAACAGTGAGTAAAGACACAACACAAATTTTTGACAAGTCCTTTATTAAAAAATAAAAGATAACAAAAAAAAGTGTCTCCAGGTGTAGATCCATCAGTAATCACAGCATGCGCCGCCCGCCACCCCCTGCCGACCCAAAAAAAGAAAAAGAAAACCTCTGGCTCTGATGTAGGCGCCCGCCATCTGCCACCTCTGCCATGTGACAGCTCCCAAATAACTAAGGGGCAGGGCCACCCGGTGATGTCCCCAACCGATGAGCCCTGCCCCTTAGTTATTTAAGAGCTGTTACATGCCTTTTTTTTTTTTTTAAATGGTGTGGGGTTCCCTTTAAAATTCATACCAGACTCAAATTTTTTTCATTGCCGGCATTCACAAGTCATACCTCAATCGCATCTGTATCATGCAAGTGCGACTTTTGAAGGTTTACATTGAGGTCTATGGACCTCAAGTCGCATGAAAGTCGTACCAAGGGAACTACTTTGAAGTCGCTGTGACTTGAAGTCACACAGATGTGAACGGTTATCGTTGGGAAACATGTGGTGTGACTTGTAACTTTACGGTCCAAAGTCGAATGATAAGTCACACAAGTGTGAATCTGGCCTAATTAATAGTCTTTTGTCTAAAATGGCATTTTAGTTTTAGTCGTATTTTAGTCATATAAATTGTTTTAGTTTTAGTCGTATTTTAGTCAACTAAAATAGTGTTCATTTAGTCAATGAACAGCCCTGTACACTAGCGACTGTTGTCATCTTCAAATTAGTTCCCTTGTGAAGCGACGCAGTTTTCTAGACAACTGTGTTACGGCCGGCAACATTCCTGGAATTTGTTTTCCGGAACACTGCGCAGTATCTTTGTCACGGTTTGCTGGATGTCCATAATGTCACCAAATCTGTGTCCCTTTTAAGACATTTTTTTCATTTTGGTAACAGCCAAAAGTCACAGGGTGTTAAGCCAGGGAAATAAGGTGGTTGGTTAAGTTTCAGAATGGTTTTCCAGGCCAGGAACTCGTGAACAGGAAAGTAAAGAATTTTTTTTTTTACGGATTCATACTTTACTAGGTGGATGCAGCATCCATCCCCCGGCGCCTCTACACTAAGAACCGAGCGATTGTACACCGCCAATGGCTTGGTTCTCACAGCTCCCCGAGCAAAGCGCTGCTGACTGTCAATCAGCAGCTCTCCGCTCTACTTCTCCATGCTCACTGGAGCGCTGAGCTGTGGAGGGGCGGGGATCAGCTGATTCAGTCTCTCAGTGGCTCTCTGATAGGCAGAGTAGGGTGTCAGTCCAGGCACCTGGTGGATCCCGACTTCCATTGTCTTGATGACGCAGTGCCTGGACTGATTTCTGTGATGTCAGCAGAGAGCGAACTTCAGTCCGCTCTCTGCTGAAAACGGGTCACAGGCAGTGGCGGTTGGTGAAGTTTTAGGATGGGGGGGGCGCCAGACCCCGCCCTTCCTTTTTGACCCCCCCACTTGGTGAAATGGGCATGGTTTCAGTGAAATAGTGGGCGTGGCTCTAAGCTGGTGTGGTTACGTCTGAGATGAACGAGGGATGGAGGGAGAGGGAGGGAGAGAGCGAGGGACAGCAGGCCCAGATCCTACACCACAATTGAAATATGTATATTCTACAAAGTTTAACAATCAGCAGATAAAGATACTCCAAACACCTGGTGTTAGCACTTCAATCATCCCGGCACCATGGTTGTTATGGTGTCAGAATGATTGAAGCGCATTATTTCTATTATTACATAATATAAATGTAATATAACATTAAATCATTCAACTCACCATAATGCAGAATCAGTAGGAGCCCTGAGCGTGTCACCTGCCACGTCGCCTGCCACCAGATGCCATTAGGTGTCCCCAGCAGAGTCCGTCCTTACATCAGGTGCCTCCAGTGGAGTCCGTCCTTACATCAGGTGCCCCCAGCGAAGTCCGTCCTTACATCAGGTGCCCCCAGCGGAGTCCCTACTTACATCAGATGCCCCCAGCAGAGTCCCTCCTTACATCAGGTGCCCCCAGTGGAGTCCCTCCTTACATCAGGTGCCCCAGCGGAGTCCCTCCTTGCATAAGGTGCCCCCAGCGGAGTCCCTCCTTACATCAGTTGCCCCGAGTGGAGTCCCTCCTTACATCTGTGTCCCCGTCAGCGCAGTCCCTCCTTACATCTGTGTCTCCGTCAGCGGAGTCCCTCCTTACACCTGTGTCCCTGTCAGTGGAGCCCCTCCTTACATCTGTGTCCGCATCAGCGGAGCCCCTCCTTACATCTGTGTCCCCAGCGGGGTCCCTCCTTACATCTGTGTCCCGAGCGGAGCCCCTCTATATATCTGGGTCCCCAGCAGAGTCTCTCCTTACATCTGTGTCCCCATCAGCAGAGTCCTTCCTTACATCTGTGTCCCCATCAGCGGAGCCCCTCGTTACATCTGTGTCCCCAGTGGAGCCCCTCCTTACATCTGTGTCCCCAGCGGAGCCCCTCCATATATCTGTGTCCCTAGCAGAGTCCCTCCTAACATCTGTGTCCCCTTCAGCGGAGTCCCTCCTTACATCTGTGTCCCTGTCAGCGGAGCCCCTCCTTACATCTGTGTCCCCAGCGGAGCCTCTCCTTACATCTGTGTCCCCAGTGGAGCCCCTCCTTACATCTGTATCCCCAGCGGAGTCCCTCCTTACATCTGTGTCCCCAGCGGAGCCCCTCCATGCATCTGTGTCCCCAGCGGAGTTCCTCCTTACATCTGTGTCCCTAGCGGAGTCCCTCCTTACATCTGTGTCCCCAGCGGAGCCCCTCCATACATCTATGTCCCCAGCGGAGCCCCTCCTTACATCTGTGTCCCCAGCGGAGCCCCTCCTTACATCTGTGTCCCCAGCGGAGCCCCTCCATACATCTGTGTCCCCAGCAGAGTCCCTCCTTACATCTGTGTCCCCAGCGGAGTCCCTCCGTACATCTGTGTCCCCATCAGTGGAGCAGCAGGGTCCTCCTCACATCTGTGTCCCCGGCAGCACAGCCCTCCTTCAAGCAGTGTCTGTCTCTCCCCAGCTAGTTCCTGGCTTTTTCTGTGTGTTCAGTGGTGAGGGGCATCCCCTCTCCACTGAACACAAGGGGATTAGTCCTCATGGCGGCCATCTTTTTGTAGCCCACCAGAAGTGACTTTGTTCTCACACTTATGCTGCTCGGCACAATGGATTGCGCCGCACAGCAGCTCCAAACCCTGCCAATGAAGTGCCACGTCTGAAATCTCATGATTGCATTGATGTGGCGCTTCCCATAGTGCACTGTGTCCGGCGCCCGAACATAGTGCACTTAAGGACTTTTTTTTAAAGGGCCATGTTTAAAAAAAAATTTTTTGTGTTTTTTTTGTGACTGCCTGGAGGGGGGGGGGAGCGACGCAAAATGAACTGCACTCCTGTTATCCATAGGGAAAGTACAGCCAAACGAGCTTTGGCTATACTTCTCCTTTAACACATCATGTGCAGAAGCATTGCGTGGTAGAGAATTCACTTGTCGGGCCAGACATGGTGTCACCCCCCAACCTACCAAGTATAGTCCCCCTCAGTACAGACTCCCCTCCTTCAGTACAGACCGCCCTTCACTAAGTTTAGACCCCCCCTCCATCAGTACAGACCCCCCCAGGACAAGCTACCCCCCTCCATCAGTACAGACCCCCTCAGGACAAACTACCCCCCTCCATTAGTACAGACCCCCATCCGGATAAACCCCCTCCATTAGTACAGACTCACCCTCAGGATTAACCCCTCTCCATCAGTGCAGAAACCCCTCAGGATAAACACCCACTCCATCCCCGCAGACCCCCCCTCAGGATAAACCCCACTCCATCAGTGCAGACCCCCTCAGGAAAAACTCCCATTCCATCAGTGCAGACGCCTTTCAGGATAAACCCCCTCCATCTGTGCAAAACCCCCTCAGGATAACCCCCCTCCATCTGTGTAGACCCACCTCAGGATAACCCACCACCCCCCAATAAGTGCAGACCCCCCTCAGGATAAACCCCCCACCATCAATACAGACCCCTTTCAGGATAAACCCCCTCCATCAGTGCAGACCCCTCTCAGGATAACCCCCCTGCATCAGTGTAGACCCACCTCAGGATAAACCACCAACCCCCCAATAAGTGCAGACCCCCCTCAGGATAAACCCCCTCCATCAGTGCAGACCCCCTTAGGATAAACCACCACCCACCCCAATAAGTGCAGACCCCCCTCAGGATAAACCCCCCTCCCACAGTGCAGACCCCCTCAGGATAACCCCCCCCAATAAGTGCAGACACCCCCTCAGGATAACCCACATCCATCAGTGCAGACCCCCCTCAGGATAACTCCCCCAATTAGTGTAGACCCCCCTCAGGAAAAACCACTCCCCCAATAAGTGCAGAACCCCTTCAGGATAACCCCCCCTCGGTCAGCACAGACCACCCTCAGGATAAACCCCCTCCCCTCATGCACCTGGGCGGCGGGTGGAGGAAGATTTAGTGTTCAGCCGCCCAGAGAGTTGCTCAGACTGTCACTCTAGGGGCAGCCGCGGCGTGCTTGTGTAAAAGGAGGCAGCAGGAGTGAGGAACTTGACTGGCCTGCACAAAGTCCTTACCTCAACTCGATAGAACACCTTTGGGAAGAATTAGAGCGGAGACTGTGAGCCAGGCCTCCTCATCCAACACTGCCTGACCTCAAAAATGCGCTTCTGGAAGAATGATCAAACACTCCCATAGACACACTCCTAAACCTTGTGGACAGCCTTCCCAGAAGAGTTGATGCTGTTATAGCTGCAAATGGTGGGCCAACTCAAAATTGAACCCTATGGACTAATGCCGCGTACACACGGTCGTACTTTTCGTCTACAAAAGTCGGACAGCCTGTCCGACAGACTTCCGGCAGACTTTCGGTGGACTTGCGGCGGACTTGCGGCCTACTTTCTAACGACCGGACTTGCCTACACACGACCACACAAAAGTCGGTCGGATTCGTACGTGATGACGTACACCGGACTAAAATAAGGAAGTTCATAGCCAGTAGCCAATAGGTGCCCTAGCGTGGCTTTTTGTCCGTCGGACTAGCACACAGACGAGCGGATTTCGGGGTCCGTCGTAGTTACGAAGTAAAGTTTTAAAGCATGTTTCAAATCTAAAGTACGTCGGATTTGAGGCTAAAAAAGTCGGTTGAAAGTCCGGAGAAGCCCACACACGATCGGATTACCAGCCAGCTTTAGTCCGTCAGCGTCCGTTGGACTTTTGTAGACGAAAAGTACGACCGTGTGTACGCGGCATAAGACTGGGATGCCATTAATGTTCATGTGCGTGTAAGGGCAGGCTTCCCAATACTTTTGGCAATAAAGTTTATGTCTTATTTCTTTTTCTACTCCGTAAAGACTGAGTCAACTGGTCTGTGACCCAGGCGAATGCAAGTTAGAAGATGTTGGAACACTGCTGAGTGCGAATGGATGTGTGACTCACCACCTTAGTACTACAAAGTGAGCATTCTGGGAATTAATTTTGTCACATCTACTTGAAGAGGACGTAAACCCTGATGGGTTTTACTTCCTCTTTATTCCCCTGCAAAGTAAAAGCATAATTGGCTAGTATGCATCGCCCTTTATGTTGCACTTACCTGTAAATGAAGCCCGCGATGTCCGCAATGTCCCTGCTGGTGGCCATGTCCATTTTCATCCCTCTTCTTTCCGGGGCCGTGGACTCCGGCTCTGTGACTGGCTGGAGTCGAGTGACGTCACTCCCACGCATGCGCGCGGGAGCCGACGGCCACGGCAGGGGCCCTATAGAAACAGTATAACCATGCCCTTTCTTTTGTGCGCATGTGCCTATGACGGCGCAAACGTATAAGGTAAATATCTCCTAAACCATGCAGGTTTAGGAGATATTTCGAGTACCTACAGGTAAGCCTTATTATAGGCTTACCTGCAGGTAAACATGGTGTGTAAGGGTTTACAACCACTTTAAATGGATTTGTTTTCGAAACAAAGTTTAGTGTTACTTTAAACACTAGAAACACCTGAACTCAATAACTTGAAGGGGAGTCCGCATTCTTTCGCCCATATAGAATATGTAGGTGAGAAAGTAACCATGAGATGGTTGGATCATGAAATTCTCTAAGGTCTATGGCAATTTTTTCCCCTCTCATTACACCTTTTCTGTATTTGTGATTGGAAAATAATATCACACAATCCTCCACAGGAGCCGAGAACCGCATGTGAGCTCTGACAGGTTTATTGCTTCTCCCAACCTCTGCTGTAAAACTCCACAATAGTGGAAGGATAAAACAGCATAATGAGATTACGAGAGACTATTTACCACCCAAATCCACTACTAAGCATGAGGGTAATAATACCGGTTCTGCGGTAGCATAAAATGCTGATTTATCATCTTTAATGCTGATTTTGATCTTTAAGTTTTCGCTGCCAGAGCCGTCTTTGCATTTTTTGCACACGTTTAAAAGATCATTTTAGGCCTGAAGATTACCTAAAACCCCAGAAAATAAAATAGTGGTAGTTCCAATTTCACACAATATTAGTACAATGGGTTATAAAATGCAATATTTCCTATCACAATATATTTACTGTATATATCCCAATTTTTGGTCAAATATAAAAGGTGAGGTTTGCAGCACGTAAACAGAGAGGGGGCTTTAAGTGGTTGGGTGTAACTTTAATTCTGTACACTTTTAACATCATGTGGGGCACAAAAAGTCCCCTATGTGATGCATTTCTTTGGTAACAGGTTCTCTAAATGACCCCTGATATCTTACCCGCCCACCAGTGATGCCAATGGAGTGCAGACTGCAGTTTGATAGCTTCTTCGCCAGCTGTACAGTAGAAAGTGACTCCAGAACCCAGAAGTGATGTTTTACACGTTGCTTCTGGGTCATTAGCAGGAAGGGCAAATCAACAAATAGACATTTGCTGATCCCCCTCCCCTCTACTCAGCAGCACCCACCATACCGGTTCTGGACTTGCCAATGTGCACACATAGCCCAGGAAACATAGCAGGGGTTTGTGCGTGGGGGGGGGGGGGGGCGACAAGAATGGGGGAATGTGGAAGTAATCTGGCAGCTGCACAGCCACTGGATCACTTCCATCTGACAGTCCGCTTGACAGATTTACAGTGGGGAAAATAAGTACTTGATCCCCTGCAGATTTTGTAAGTTTGCCCACTTACAAAGAAAAGAAGGGTCTATCATTTTTATCATGGGTGTATTTTAAATGATAGAGACAGAATATCAACCAAAAAATCCTGAAAAAACACATGATACAAATGTTATAAATTGAGTTGTATTTCAGTGAGTAAAATAAGTATTTATTCCCCTACCAAGGAACAGTAATTATGGCTCCCACAGCCTAGCTACAGTATGTGTTCATGTGGTACTCAGATTAAACCGGAGTTCCACCCAAAAGTGGAACTTCTGCTCATTTGTCTCCTCCCCCCCTCCAGTGCCACATTTGGAATCTTTCACAGGGGAGGGGGGAGAGGATACCCGTCTTTCACAGGTACCCTATCCCCACTTCCGGGAGACCAGGTCACTGCAAATTACGTCAGCAGCTCGGCTCCCTCCTCCTCCTTCCCAAGCCGCAGGGTTGGGCAGACCTCCGCTTTAATCCTGTCAATTTAAGAAGTTGCTCCTAACGACAACTCGTTATGTGTATAAAAGACACCTGTCCACAGAATCTCTTTCTTTCATTCAAACCTCACAACCATAGGCAAGACCAAAGAGCTGTCAAAGGAAGTCAGGGACAAGATTGTAGACCTGCTCAAGGCTGGAATGGGCTACAAGACCATCAGCAAGAAGCTTGGTGAGAAGGGGACAACTATTGGAGCGATTATTCTCAAATGGAAGAAATGCAAAATAGCCATCACTCGCCCTCGGTCTGGAGCTCCATGCAAGATTTTGCCTCATGGGATAAGGATGATCATGAGAAAAGTGAGGGATCAGCACAGAATTACACGGGAGAAGCTTGTGAATGATCTCAAGGCAGTTGAGACCACAGTCACCAAATAAACCATTGGTAACACAATACGCCACCATGGGTTGAAATCCTGCAGCACCTCCCAAGTCCTCCACCTCAAGTAGGCACATGTACAGGCCCGTTTGAAGTTTGCCAGTGAACATTTAAATGATTCAGAAAAGGATTAGGAGAAAGTGCTGTGGTCAGATCAAACCAAAATTGAGCTCTTTGGCATTAACTAGACTCTGATTATGACCCTAAGAACACCATCCTACAGTCAAGCACGGAGATGGAAACATTATGCTTTGAGGCTGTTTCTCTGCTAAAGGTACAGGCTGACTTTGCCTCATTGAGGGGCCAATGGATGGGGCCATGTATTGTAAAATCTTGGATGAGAACCTTCTTCCCTCAGCCAGAACACTGAAGATGGGTCGTGGATGAGTCTTCCAGCATGACAATGACCCAAAACATACCGCCAAGGCAACAAAGAAGTGGCTCAATAAGAAGCACATTAAGGTCATGGAGTGGCCTAGCCAGTTTCCAGACCTTAATCCTATAGAAAATTTATGCTGGGGGCTGAAACTTCGAGTTTAAGGATTTAGAGAAGATCTGTAAGAAGAGTGGACCAAAATTCCTCCTGAGACGTGTGCAAATCTCGTAACCATCTACAAGAAACATCTTAGCTCTGTGCTTGCCAACAAGGGTTTCTCCACCAAGTACTAAGTCATGTTTTGCTTGGAGATCAAATACTTATTTTACTCACTGAACTGCAATTTATAACATTTGTATCATGTGTTTTTTTCTGGATTTCTGGTTGATATTCTGTCTCTATCATTTAAAATACACCTATGATAAAAATGATAGACTCTTCATTGCTTTGTAAGTGGGCAAACATACAAAATCTGCAGGGGATCAATTAATTATTTTCCCCACTGTACATATGAAACCGCCAAGAGCATGAACTCCCCCATCAACATATGTAGTACATAAAAGGGATAAAACCTTCTAAAACATTGACCCGTAGCAAGTATGCTGATCAGGAGTTCCTAAGCTGGTCATATATTTGTAGATTTCCAAGCGAACGTTTGTTCATAAATTCTCAGTAGATTCAAACACTTGACAAATGCCATTCGAAAGAACATTTTTAAAATGCTTTTAACTTTTTGGAATGAATGGACTTTCTCAAAGGAAAACCTCATTCACTGTGTTCGTTCATTCATTCCTTCAAAAAAAAAAAGTCACCTTGCTCATTTAAATCTTAATTGAATGTCAAACCGACTCCATTAACGTTTAGAAGATCAAACGAATGGTCTTAAAACACTTTGAACAAAATTGTACTAGTGTAGATAGCTTTACTTTGCTCAGTCGTCACGCATGCTTGTTCCAAGTCATTGATTCAAATGTGCTGCAGAATTTTCCAAAATAGGTCCCTTTACTTCCTGAAAATATGCCTAAACTTCTGGGCCTGCCTTCTAGAACATGTGACAGTGCACACCGTATTATGGGGGAAGACATGGGTAATGTAGCCTTTCCAGGATAAATTTGTGAGGCCAGGGCTTTGTCACCAGTGCCTCACTCAACTAGGAAGTAGGAAAATAGTAATTGTAAATAACAGCAAAAAATACTTGTTCAACTAATGAATATAAGATAAATTCATATCAGCATGCAGAGCTAAATGTTGATGTGATTTTAGTGAAAGGTTCACTTTAAGGCAGCCCATTTCTTATGAACAAAAAAACTGCATGGTAGTTTATTGATGCTGTGGTGTGCTACAGTGCATTGTACATTGCAATCTACTGTCTACTGTACAGTGTGTTGGAGTGCCATGTACAAGGACTTACTATGCACACAGAGTAGGTGCATTGCCATGTGCTGTGGCAACACGTGTCAACAAGCCCATTTTAGCATATGCTGCCACAACGCATAAATGTAAATAAGCCCTCACTGAAGGGGAATCACAAAAATAACAAACAGATTTATACTCACCTGCTCTGTGGAATTGCACAGAGCAGCCCCAAACCTCCTCTCCTGGGGTCCCCGACTGGCGCTCTTGACTCCTCCCCTCTGGCAAGTGCCCCTATGGAAAGCCACTTTCCATGGGGGCACTCATGCAGGCTCGCTCCTGAGCCTCGCTGTCTGCATCTAATGACACAGATAGTGGGACTCGGCCCTGCCCCCACTCCTTCGCCACTGACTTGATTGACAGCAGCGGGAGCCAATAGCTTCTGCTGCCTCAGCAAAGCCAGTGAGATTAGGAAGTAAGGGGAAAGAGGAGCTGCAGACTTGCACAGAGATGGATTGAGTGAGGCCTCAGGTAAGTATCCCAGAGTGGGGATATTGATGCCTATGCATTTTTTACCTTTATGCAAGGAATGCATAAAGATAAAAAATGTTTAGGCTTTAGAACCACTTTAACACATGCACCAGGAAGATTCACCTGCAGTGAATGTTTTGTGAATGCTTTATAAATATGCTCCTTACTGTCTCTGTGATAATGGTCACCAGCATAGCGCCCAACAGTCCCTGATTGAGGGTCTATCCCTGATTTGGAGCAATGTCCATCTATCCCCTTTTCCCCCTCATTTGTCCCTCATTTTGATCTGATCTATATAATTGTAAATAAAATGCACCACAAAGGGTTCACTTCCTGAGGCTACAGGCTTACATATCGGTATACCAGGGATAGCCTTTTCCCATCACCCTCTGCCCCAGGCTCCACCAGCTCTAGAACATAATAGCACCACCCACCATGCCCACCCAGGGGAGGGACTTCTCTGAAGGAGGCACTAACCCCTTCTTACAAACTGATAAAGTCTGGCTTGCAGATGGCAGAGGTCTATGAATATCATGCAAGCAGGACCATCCTGGTCTGGTTTGAAGTCCCCAATTGAGGGTCATACTGCTCTGCCAATGAGAATAACGGCCATTTTTTTAAGGATTATCTTTTCTGGCATATTATATGTCTAGCATTTGCCAACATTTCCCACACATTTTATGGAGGAAATAATAAAAAAATGGTGGATAATCTTTGGCTAATGTTATCACACCAAATGGGTAATATGTGAATGCCACTTTTTTTTTTGGCCCGCAACTTTGGCAGTTGATTAAAAAGATGCACCTAGGCTTTGTTTCCTGTGTCATTTACCTTTCTGCTTTTTGTTATTTTAACCTCATCATGTCTCAGGCTGGATCTGCAGCTGCTTCTGAGTTTAGTTTCTTATGTGAGAGTAAGTGGGGGCCCCCAGCCAGAGGCAGAGTTTGGCATGAACTTCCTAGGAGAATTCTATTCTGGTCAGTGTGTCTATTCCAAACTGGTCATAAATGTACACATTTAGACAATTGCAGCATACTAGGAGATCTGCAGTAAAAAAAAAGAATATTTTCAAAATTAATTTGCCATTCATTTTTTATTGTTTAAGTTTGTAGCTGCTGATTTTTTTTCATTTATAATTTACCAAATTGATCTGATTGTCCTTGGAAATTTACAGTAATAGTGAAAAGCATTATTTTTAGGCCTAGCTATAAAAAAAACTATATAAATATAATGTAGTGAACCCCCTTACCCACCTTTCACAATGATGGGGGCTGGCTCCTTTGACTTCACTCTCCACAGTCTCCTGGGCATGCCCAGGGGATAAAAATTTTATTTATTTCTTGGCTCAAGTACTCATAGAGAGATTGCGTCCTAAGGGCATACGGTAAGGGAAAAAAAGTATTTGATCCCCTGCTGATTTTGTACATTTGTCCACTGACAAAGAAATGATCAGTCTATAATTTTAATGGTATGTTTATTTTAACAGTGAAAGACAGAATAGCAACAAAAATATCCAGAAAAATGCATTTCAAAAAAGTTATAAATTAATTTGCATTTTAATGAGCGAAATAAGTGTTTGATCCCCTATCAGCAAGATTTCTGGCTCCCAGGTGTCTTCTATACAGGAAACAAGCTCTCTTAAAGGAGTGCTCTTAATCTCAGCTTGTTGCCTGTATAAAAGACACCTGTTCACAATAGCAATCAAACAATCAATCAGATTCCAATCTCTCCACCATGGCCAAGACCAAAGAGCTGTCCAAGGATGTCAGGGACAAGATTGTAGACCTACAAAATGCTGGAATAGGCTACAAGACCATTGCCAAGCAGCTTGGTGAGAGGGTGACAACAGTTGGTGCGATTATTCGCAAATGAAAGAAATACAAATAGGCTGTCACTCTGGGGCTCCATGCAAGATCTCACCTCATGGATTTTCAATGATCATGAGAAGAGTGAGGAATCAGCCCAGAACTACAGGGGAGAATCTTGTCAATGATCTCAAGGCAGCTGGGACCATAGTCACCAAGAAAAGAATTGGTAAAACACTATGCTGTGAAGGACTGAAATCCTTCAGCGCCCGCAAGGTCCCCCTG
This sequence comes from Lithobates septentrionalis, assembly GCA_037952835.1. Taxonomy (NCBI): domain Eukaryota; kingdom Metazoa; phylum Chordata; class Amphibia; order Anura; family Ranidae; genus Lithobates; species Lithobates septentrionalis. Next base: position 570,428 of record JBBDGP010000231.1, on the reverse strand, counting down.
CTTAAGAAAGCAAATGTACAGGCCCATCTGAAGTTTGCTAATGAACATCTGAATCATTCACAGGAGAACTGGGTGAAAGTGTTGTGATCAGATGAGACCAAAATCAAGTTCTTTGACATCAACTCAACTCGCCGTGTATGGAGGAGGAGGAATGCTGCCTATGACCCCAAGAACACCATTCCCACCGTCAAACATGGAGATGGAAACATTATGCTTTGGGGCAGTTTTTCTGCTAGGGGGACAGAACTATTACATCGCATAAAGGGACGATTGATGGGGCCATGTACTGTCAAATCTTGGGTGAGAACCTCTTTCCCTCAGCCGGGGCATTGAAAATGGGTCTTGGATGGGTATTCCAGCGTGACAATGACCCAAAACACATGGCCAAGGCAACAAAGGAGTGGCTCAAGAAGAATCACATTAAGGTTCTGGAGTGGCCTAGCCAGTCTTCAGATCTTAATCCCACAGAATGGAGGGAGCTGAAGGTTCGAGTTACCAAACGTCAGCTTCGAAACCCTTATGACTTGGAGAGGATCTGCAAAGATGAATGGGACAAAATCCCTCCTGAGATGTGTGCAAACCTGGTGGCCAACTATATGAAACATCTGACCTCTGTGATTGCCAAAAGGGTTTTGCCACAAAGTACTATGTCATGTTTTGGGAAGGGATCAAATACTTATTTCACTCATTAAAATGCAAATCAATTTATAACTTTTTTGAAATGCGATTTTCTGGATTTTTTTGTTATTCTGTCTATCACTGTTAAAATAAACCTACCATTAAAACTTTAGACCGATCATTTCTTTGTCAGTGTGAAAACATACAAAATCAGCAGGGTATCAAATACTTTTTTCCCTCACTGTATCAGCTGTCACCAGGTAGGGGTCCTTTTTTTATTGGATGAGAGAGCAAGAGCACACAGATTCATCTTAAGCCACAGTCACAGTTGGAGAAACTGTGCTAGCTGGCTTTGGAGTACAGCTCTTCCAGTGGGGTGGCCTTGCTTCTTCAGCTGCTTCCTTGTACACTATTCCCTTTGATTTCTGCCACTACCTTTCGCCTTTCCTCTGTGGAGCCTGTTTGAAAATTTCTGTGCCTGATGACCTGAGACTTCTGAGACCTGTTGCCAGCTTCCTTGTGAGAAAGATGTTAGCTCTCAGGAAAGCTCAAGTAACTGCATTTGTGCTAGATTGAACTGTACTGTACAAGAAGTACATGACTATTGGATAACAGATGTCAATTCCCTATACTCCAAACCCTTATACTTTTATTCAAATAATAAAACCACACCAGCTCTTATTTGGAGTATAAAAAAAGGCCGTAGCAGCCTACTTTATTTAACATATCTATAAAAATATATAAAATTCTGTCATCATAAAAACCATAACCAAAAACATCTGTTATACAACTTATTAATTCCAAAGAGCGTTGGTCTGAGCAACCGGTTTAGCAAAAACAAAAACTGATGGCCATACCAAATATAGCACTGCAGCCCTCGTCCAAAAAACTCCAATAGGCCTCAAGCCGACAAGCTGGCTCAGAGACTGCCGTGACCGCAGTGCCCCATTATCACTTCCCGGCTAACCTCCGTTAACCGGGAACCAAAAACCTCCGGACCCATATCAACGTTGGATCCCCACTCTTACTTTTTCCGCCATCTTCCTTCCCTTGCCCAGACCAACGCCCGCCGCTGCCACGACATCTTCTTTTCTTCACCTGTTAACAGAAGAAAACACCATACCATTCTACAATCCCCTTTACCTAGCTATTAGGGAGGGTGGGCGGGAACTTTCCTGCTCCTTCTGTTGTCCCTCCCAGAGCGGGAACCCCTTTTAAATAGCCCCTCCCCTGATCCTCCCTCCCCCTCGGCTCCACATTATAACTTTCTTTAACCCTTTCACTGCTACCACTGTCATGGGCGCCCTTTGCATACATCATTGCATTCTGTTGCTCCAGGCTTTTCTTGACTATTGGATAACAGATGTCAATTCCCTATACTCCAAACCCTTATACTTTTATTCAAATAATAAAACCACACCAGCTCTTATTTGGAGTATAAAAAAAGGCCGTAGCAGCCTACTTTATTTAACATATCTATAAAAATATATAAAATTCTGTCATCATAAAAACCATAACCAAAAACATCTGTTATACAACTTATTAATTCCAAAGAGCGTTGGTCTGAGCAACCGGTTTAGCAAAAACAAAAACTGATGGCCATACCAAATATAGCACTGCAGCCCTCGTCCAAAAAACTCCAATAGGCCTCAAGCCGACAAGCTGGCTCAGAGACTGCCGTGACCGCAGTGCCCCATTATCACTTCCCGGCTAACCTCCGTTAACCGGGAACCAAAAACCTCCGGACCCATATCAACGTTGGATCCCCACTCTTACTTTTTCCGCCATCTTCCTTCCCTTGCCCAGACCAACGCCCGCCACAGCACCCAATAGTAACACCTTACTCTTGGGTGCCCCTCCACACCCGAAGCGCTCGCTGTATACCATCTTGTAGGCCTAGAGCCCATAAATCTGTACCTACATCATTGAGATGTACCCCATCACGTCTCAAATACCTCCATGTCTCAAATTCTAATTCTGTATGCCGAATTGCCAATCCCCCAATACTGCCCACAAATTTACTAATTTCCCTGTTGATCTTCTTCCTTGCTCTGTTCACACCCTCCACAGACCTGGCCATTCTCCAAGACAGCCTGGCAACCATGTCCGACCAGATAATGATCATCTGCGGAAATTCCTTCGACAGACGCCAAATGTCAAATTTAATATCTCGTATGATGTCTACCATCGAGCGAATGCCCAAATCGTTTCCGCCTACATGTATCACCAGGACGTCCGGAGGTCCCTCCCTATTGGCATACCTCTGTACCTCCTGAACCAGCCTACCCCACAACATCCCTGGTATACCGAACCACTTTATGCATACCTCCCTCCTATTAAAACTTAGCTGCCTCCCCTCAGGCCGAGCGTCTCCCCTCCAAGCCCCCCAACATACATAAGAATGGCCCATAATCCAGACCATTCTTGTCTCTGCACCTGAAAATAGAAGAAAACAAAACACTATCCTCAACATTGACTATGCAAAAAAAATCGTACTTGCCGTAACATCCACCTCTAATACCTCCCCTATAGCAACCCCGTAATCCCCCCGTCATCTACAACTTTAAAGCCAATTGAGGCCGCACATAAGACTGGAACCTGTTAGATTCCCATCTCCCAATCCTTTTTATTACCTCAACATCCATCCCTAACCTGGCCGCCTCAGTCGCAGCTCCAATCCTAAATGAGTGGGATGAAAATTCTTTCTCTACCAGTCCCAGCCCCTGTAAACATTTTCTAAACACAGCCCCAAACTGAAAACGTGACAACATACTACCATTCAAATGTATTAGAAATGGGCCCTGAACATTTGGTCTAACCTTCAAGAATTCCTTGACCGTGCTCACTGGGCACTGGGGGGAACCGTGAATTGGATAAACCCGCACCATCCTGCCTCTTCCCCCTTGATCCGTCTTAGATTTCCTCAAAAAGATCGCTACCCCTTCCTCTTCCCATTGTACCTCCTGAAACCCAATTCCCCCTTGCACCTTTTTGGAAGGGCTAACAAGCTCGCTTATCCGAAATGCGCCAAAAAATGCTAACACGAAAGCTACCTTAAACAAGGTGACTTCGTACGCAGACGCACAAACCTCCCCTAGTTGCTCCACAATCCCCCTCAATATTTCAAAAGTTACCGGTCTCCTTGAATCACGCTTGACTACTGCCCTCCTATAACCCTTTAAAGCTTGTTTCACCCAAAAATCCTTGGTGACGTCAGGCTGCCCTTGTAGCTTGAACAGGAAAGCCAAACCAGCCAACTGTGCATTCATCACTGACACCGACACCCCCTCGTCCAATTTTTTTGCCACATAGTACAGCAACAAAGAACGTAGCCCATGACCTATGGGCTCCTCCCCTAAAGCTTGTCCAAACGCTAGCCACTCCTGCCATACCTTGCTGTATGCTGCCCATGTATGCCCACTTACCGACCGTTTAATCCATCCCTCGATTATGCCAGCGCAATCTCCCACAGCCAGTCTGGACAAGGTATCCCCTGTTGTTCCGCTTCCGGCGCCAACACTCGGAACCTGTCCCACTGGAAGCGAGATAGTGCATCAGCAATGACGTTTTCTACCCCCGGTAAGTGCACAGCATGGATGAAAACATTCAGTTGTAGACATCGCAAGACTAAGTGCTGCAGCAGCCTGATCACTGGCGGGGACGACGCCGTGACCCTATTTATCACTTGCACCACCCCCATGTTGTCCCCAAGAAAACGCACCTTCAGATCCCTGAATGATGCACCCCATAGTTCCACAGCCAGAACTACTGGAAACAATTCCAGCAGAACCAAGTTCTTCGTGAAGCCCTCTTTTACCCAAGATTGTGGCCATGGACCCGTGCTCCATTGTCCTTGGAAAAAAGCGCCAAAACCTGTTGATCCTGCGGCATCAGTAAACAATTCCAAGTCAAAATTGCTGACTGGACCCGACATCCACATTGCCCTACCATTAAAGGATTCCAAGAAGGTGTGCCATACCTTCAGGTCCTCCCTATGTGTTTTCCCCAAGCGCACGAAATGTTTTGGCGACTTTATTCCACTCGTGCTGGCCGCCAGCCGGCGACTAAACACTCTCCCCATTGGCAGTATGCGACAAGCAAAATTCAGCTTGCCCAACACCGATTGTAGCTTACGCAGCTGCACCTTTTTTAGACCTATCAACCCTGCCACCTCTTTTTTCAAGTCCTCCAATTTCTCATCAGGTAGTCTACATTCCATCGCCTCCGAATCTAGCACAATGCCCAAAAACGTGATGACCGCACAGGGTCCCTCCGTTTTTTCATCCGCCAATGGAATGCCAAACCTTCCTGCTATATGTTGCAAAGAAGCCAGCAACACAGCGCAGACTCTAGAAGCAGCCGGGCCTATGCATAAGAAATCATCCAGGTAGTGAATTATCGAATTCACCCCGGATACATCCCTTACCACCCATTCCACAAAGGAGCTGAATTGTTCGAATATCGCACATGACACTGAACAACCCATGGGTAGGCATTGATCGACATAAAAACCACCATTCCAATGGCACCCGAGCAACCGGAAACTATCCGGGTGTACTGGCAACAATCGAAAAGCTGATTCTATATCTGCCTTAGCCATCAAAGCACCTTTTCCATAATGTCTCACCCACCGCACCGCAGCATCAAATGACGTATAAGTCACCGAGCATGCTTCCTGTTCTATGGCATCGTTCACTGACCCCCCTTTGGGGAAGGATAAGTGGTGAATGAGCCTGAATTTGTTGGGCTCCTTTTTGGGCACCACCCCCAGCGGAGATACTACCAACTCCGCTATTGGTGCTGCTGGGAAAGGACCACTCATTCTCCCCAAGGCCACTTCCTTCTGTAGTTTCTCAGAAACCACTTCCGGATGTTGCAGGGCCGACTTTAAATTTTTGGGCACTGGGGGAGTCGCCGATAAATTACATGGAATCCGAAAACCCATTGCAAAGCCTTCTTCTAATAGTAACGCCGCCTTCCTGTCCGGGTACTTACCGAGAAACGGCCGCATCCTTTCCACTATCACCGGCGTCCTCCCTTTTGTTCCCAGCCTCTCCTTGTCGACCCTTTCCTTGTTTAAAACATCTGGATGATGGATGTGTACCCCCACAGCCTGAGCACTCATGTTTATATTTACATGTTCCTCCGAACTTACAGGACCCCGAGTTGTACTGCCAACACACCCCTTTTTTGTTTCCAGCCGAATGTCCCTGGGCTGACGGTCCACCGGCTCCCCCCTGAAAAAACTGGTTCGTTGTCCGCGCCGTCGTCATCAAACGCATCCACAGGCTAATGTCCTTGTGGTCCCAACGTAACTCCTGGCGAACTGCTCTCCTTTGCCTAAACTGTTCATCATAACGCAACCATGCATTACCTCCATACACTCTATACGCTTCCCCTATCGCATCCTGATAGCAGAAAAGCGCCGAACAGTGTTCCGGGTGCTTCTCCCCTATCACGCTTGCCATGATCGCAAATGCTTGCAACCAATTCGTGAATGTCCTGGGTATCAGCCTATACCTCCTCTTTTCCTCATCTTCTTTTTTGGAATCGTCCGGCTTGACTCTGTCAAGATTGAACTTTTCCAAGGGCAACAATGAAAATATTTCCACATACTCACCCTTCCATAATTTTTCCCGCACTTCCTGTTTCAAGTGTGCCCCTAACGGTCCTTCGTAGCACACATACACCTCACAGCGAGCCGCGTCCGCCAGCCTAATGATGTCCTTCCTCGGAACCGCCTCCCCTGACGGCGCTGCCTTATCCTTCCCCTGCGCAGCTCCATTCTCTGTGGTTCCTTGCGGCTGCAAAGCTACCCCCGCTGTAACTTCCCCTGCAACCACCGGTGGCAGGGCCCCCCCTGCACTTCCCACCTCTGTCCTTGACTGCTGAACCCAAGCTGCTCCCGGGTCCCCCACCGGCCTCGCTTCCGCCTCTAACCTCTGCACCAGTTCTTTGATTCCTATTAGAAAACCCAAGAAACCTGGAGACCCCACCATGCTGTGTACTGACCCCCCAGACCCCGTAGCTACACTTGCTGCAGTATTTACATCAGACCTTGCAATATCATGTGCTGGCTCACCTGGCTGCATAGGTGTTGTCCCATCAGCCGACCGTCTGCTCTCTTCTGGCCCCATCCTCTTGGACAGGGGGGCCGCATCCTCCTCCGATCCGGACTCCTCATCTCGTCCGCTCCGACCCGATTCTTCTTCTCCTTCCGCTGCAGGCCCGCCCGGGCTGAGGGCCGCGGCTGCCGCCTTGTTCACCATCCTCCCCCTCCTCCGAGCAGCGAAGCCACCCGTGGACTTCCGGACAGCCTTCCCAGGACCGGTGTGGGCTACCGCAGTCCTGTAGGCCTCCGCTCCTGTAGTTGCTAGGCCAGCTCTGCAGCTCTCTCCATCTTGCCTGTCCCCTGCCGAGGAAGCAGAAGGCCCAGGGATCCCTAAAGGCATTGCTGTGCTGGCGATGGCGGAGCGCACCGCCGCCATCCTGGGGGCGGGGCTTGCGCTCTCCGCGTGTCTCCGTCCCGTAGGCCGCACTCGCGCCGGTTCACTTGCCTGCCTCTGTTCTTGTCCCGCCGGGGCCGTCCTCCCGCTGACCCGCTCTCCTCCCGCCGCTCGTTTTGCCGGTGGGCCCCCCGGGAATCTGGAAGACAGACCACCCGGGTGCCGCTGTGCTGACGTCACGCGGTCCGGCGAGAACCGCTCGGGCGGACGAGAACGGCGCGCTCTGTTGCCGCTTCTCTCTCCCCCACTTGCTGGTACCGTGGATGCTTGTAGCGCGGCTGCGATGGTCTCTTGCAGCCACTCAGCACCCCGAACCGCCGCTTCCGCCCGCAACTGGGCCATAAGCCCTTCAAGTTCAGCCATGGTGCAGCACTAACCCCTTGGCGACCTACCTAACAACTTTCCTGCTCCTTCTGTTGTCCCTCCCAGAGCGGGAACCCCTTTTAAATAGCCCCTCCCCTGATCCTCCCTCCCCCTCGGCTCCACATTATAACTTTCTTTAACCCTTTCACTGCTACCACTGTCATGGGCGCCCTTTGCATACATCATTGCATTCTGTTGCTCCAGGCTTTTCTTTAATGCTGACTGTAAATTTACTCCAATTTTTATAGCTCCTGTACCTTTTCCATGTTGACTTAACGTGTGCCTATGGTTTGTGCCTATACTGTTTTGGGGTTTGCAACACTTTTTTTTATTTTGGCATTTCATTTTTCCATATTTGACTTTTTTTTTTATTTGTAACTGTTGTATATAAAAATGTATTTGACTATTAGTAATGCTACTGTTAAATGTAATTTTTGGTTATATTTCCAGGTCAGTTTTGCAGAATGACCAGGAGCATAACCAGACTGTCCAATCAATGGTGCTCCTTCCTCATGAATAAATGAGGAAGAACTGTGGAAAACTTTAGGAGAGGACTATTGCAAGTCTATGTTGCGTTTTTTTTGTTTTTTTTGAATCAGTACAGAGCCATGATGGTGCTTACTCTGAAGGTACCATCTGGTGATCTGTTCCTCATCTGAGGATTCTGAGAAACCCTCATATTGCCTTACGCAGTAAAAATAGCGCTTGTGAATTATTGTTTGCCCAATGACTCACCTTAAATGATCTCCAATTTCCAAGAAGACCTGTAATATAGCTTTAGTGTCACAAGTCTTGTGTGTTTTGGCTTATAATACCTCAAGTCTGATATGTATTCCATCTCAGGGGTCGTTCTGTCAGTTTTTCTTTACTTGCGTCTCATTTGTTTTGAGTGTTGGTATTTAGATGCTAGCCAATATGTACGTCTGTCAAAGTCAGTCTGTTCTAAATCTCCCACTAAATTCTCTGTCTGTTATTTGGGCAAGGACTTTGGCATTGTGTATCTGCTTTGCTATTGAGTGTTAACACTCTCTGTGCTTTTATGCTTGTGTCTGTGATTGTCCAGCTATGCAATCCTGTGGGTCACATACTGGGAGTGGACTTATCGCACAAGTCAATCTGTACCTTTAACATCTCTGGCGATGACCAGATACTTCTGATCCCTACAGCTCAGGGAAAGCCATTTACCACCCACCAGCAAACTAGTATTTTTCCATTTGACTTTTCTGACTCTGTACTTGTATTGTGTGCCTACACTCAGTGGTGTTGGCAGGGGGGGCTGACAGTGGCTGAAGCCCCAAGTGGGTCCCCAAAATGCCCTGGGTCTCGGGTGGGCATGGTTCCATTATTAGCCCTGAGCGCCGCCGCCGAGCGGGGACCGATCTGTTCCCGAGCGTGGCCGAGTGCGGCCAAGTGTAAAAGCAGGTCCCGCCTTCTGGAGCCTGCAGCGCTGATGCATGTCCCACTGGTCCAATGCCGGGACCGCAGGATGTTTGATGTCCATCATAGGTGCTGCAGGCTCCAGAAGGCGGAAATTACAATGTGGCCGCCGCGCCACTGTCAGAAGATCCCGACCCCACTCTGTACTCGGGTGGGCGGCTCTCCTCTCCTCATCATGGCTCTGGCTGCCTTGAGTCTACTCTACTGTTTGATGGGTGCGCCTCTGAGCAGCAGGAGGAGAGCCTGAAGTCTGGTCAGGTAGGTCAGTGTGTGTCAGGTAGGTCATACATAGTTACATAGTTAGTAAGGTTGAATAAAGACACCAGTCCATCCAGTTCAACCTGAGTGAGTGTGGGTGCGTGCCCACAATTATCCTCATTTTATTTATTTAAGGTACCTATATAGGGCTGTCAATTTACACAGCACTCCACACATACATCGCTCCTTACCCTCTAGGAGCCCACAATCCAAGTTCCCCAGCTCACATTCATATACTAGGGCCAATTTTTGGACAGAAGCCAATTAGCCTACCAGCATGTCTTTGGAGTGTGGGAGGAAACCGGAGTACCCCGAGGAAACCCACGCAGGCACAGGGAGAACATGCAAACTCCAGGCAGGTAGTGTCGTGGTTGGTATTCGAACCAGCGACCCTTTTTACTGCTAGGTGAGAGTGTTACCCACTACACCACTGTGCCACTGTGCTGCCCCCAGGTCAGGTAGGTCAGTGTAGGTCAGTGTGTGTCAGGTAGGTCAGTGTAGGTTGTATAGGTCAGGTAGGTCAGTGTATGTCAGATAGGTCAGTGTATGTCAGGTAGGTCAGTGTAGGTCAGTGTGTGTCAGGTAGGTCAGTATAGGTCAGTGTAGGTCAGTGTGTGTCAGGTAGGTCAGTGTAGGTCAGGTAGGTCAGTGTAGGTCAGGTAGGTCAGTGTAGGTCAGGGTGTGTCAGGTAGGTCAGTGTGTGTCAGGGCAGTGTAGGTCAGGTAGGTCTGTGTAGGTCAGTGTGTGTCACGTAGGTCAGTGTAGGTCAGGTAGGTCAGTGTGTGTGTGTCAGGTAGGTCAGTGTAGGTCAGGTAGGTCAGTGGAGGTCAGGTAGGTCATTGTAGGCCAGTGTGTTTTCAGGTAGGTCAGTGTGTGTCAGGTAGGTCTGTGTAGGTCGGTGTGTCAGGTAGGTCATTGTCATTGTATGTCAGGTAGGTCAGGGTAGGTCAGTGTCAAGTAGGTCAGCGTGCGTCAGGTAGGTACTACCCTACCCCCCCCCCCCCCCCCGGTGCTGGGCTCGGACCTCGGGCTGAAGCCACTGTTTTTTTTGCCACCTAGCAATGCCCCTGCCTACACATTGTTCAGATTCAAATTCCTGCTCTCCACTGGATTTCTACTATTTCAAATTCTTTCACCCCAGATGTTCTCAAAACCTTTAGAAACAGCCAACTGTACCATTCTATACAAGACATCTAGTATAGCTAGTAGTTTCAGAATCATCCCTCTTATTATTCTATGATATGTATTTTGCAGCTGAAGAGTAGCACACTATTGTAATTTTTTTTGCTATTATAAAGTTTTCTCGTCTGCCTACTGTGTAATCTTTCATGCATTTGCACATCCTCAACAGTAAAAGCAACTTTGGCTAGGTTCTTTTTATGCATGGTATATTAAATTTTTTATTATTCAAATCTATTCTTAGACCTTTATTTTAGATTGTTTCCTCTAGAGTATGACCATGAGGAGGAGAAGGAAAATCATAGGGAACAGACTGGGACTTCTCATTCTGCTTTACAAGCTTGGACTGTAGGCTTTTCTCGCAAGTAAAAAAATATTTTGACAAAGCGTTCTGCAGCTGTCATTCCCAGCCATACAAACAACACATCCTGATTATGGTTGAGCACTTCTAATAGGGCGTACACACGGTCGGACTTTGTTCGGACATTCCGACAACAAAATCCTAGGATTTTTTCCGACGGATGTTGGCTCAAACTTGTTTTGTCTACACACGGTCACACAAAGTTGTCGGAATTTCCGATCGTCGTAAAACCGTACGTCGGGACTATAAATGGAGCAGTGGCCAATAGCTTTCATCTCTTTATTTATTCTGAGCATGCGTGGCACTTTGTCCGTCGGATTTGTGTACACACAATCGGAATTTCTGACAACGGATTTTGTTGTCGGAAAATTTTATCTCCTGCTCTCCAACTTTGTGTGTCGGAAAATCCGATGGAAAATGTCCGATGGAGCCCACACATGGTCGGAATTTCCGACAACGCGCTCCGATCGGACATTTTCGATCGGAAAATCCGACCGTGTGTACGGGGCATAACACTTCTTACCTTCTTACACTTAAACGTGTTCGGGGTAAATACAGGAGCTTCCATCTATCTGAGTTACTGATTTGGCAAAAGTAGACAGATCATAAAGTAAATCAGAAGAAGTAATATTTTGTATACTTGTTCTAGGTTAATCACTCCAAGTATGGAACTTTATAGTGTGTTTTGTATAAATAGGTACTTAGTTGGTAAGGTTTACTAAAGGCACTGGTCCGTCCAGTTCAACCTGTGAGTTTGTGCATTTATTTCACTACCATTTTCTGTAGCCCTGTACATTGTGTTTGCTAGGAAACACATCAAAAAGTTATTTATTAATTAATCCACACTCCCCGCTGACACCACCAACTGTGGAAGGGAGTTCTACACCAGGACAGTACAAATACCACCGAATTACCCCTTTTTGAAAAGTAGACAGAGCAAGGTATTTAGTAAGTGGCATGGTGAGTTTTTTGAAGTTGTAATTTTTTGTCACAATTTTATGAAAAATTAGGAAATAAAAAAGAAAATTGTTTTCTTCACAAGTTTTTTTTTTTTACATACTGTCACCAGTGCAGTACAGTGCCATCATATAACTGGCATGGTGGTGATCAGGAACACTAACTAGTGACAGTATGTAAAAAAAAAAAAAAAAAAAAAAACCCAAAAAATGTTTTGAATTTTGTTTTTTGTTTTTATTACTTTTTTTCTTTTTTTACATTTTTTTTTAACACACTATGACCAGAGCAATACAGTGTTAACATAGAAACATTGTACTACTCTAGGGAAGTGATCAGGATTTTTTTTTTTTTACACAATATGATTGCTTATACCAGTGAATTTCACTGGTATAAGCAACCATTTTTTTAAATGAAATTGATTCATTCAGTGTGTATTGTTGTGATTAACTGTGATTGGCCACAGCTAATCACTCGGTACAGATGGGCTGGCAACACAATTGTACACAATGAATGGCATGAAAGGAAGCTATCCATTGTTTACACTTATCAGGTGATCTGCTGTGATTAGTCACAGTGATCACGATCAGTCATCAGTGACAGATCATGCCGTAGAGCGGCCCGTGGGGCTCACACCAGGAACATTCTGAGAGAACGTCTATGACATCCACCTGGCATGAAGATCCCGTTGAGGCCGTTATTTGGCGATAGGCCAGGTGGGAACTGCTTAAATTATGCCCTAGACAACGTCATTGTATGACGAAACGCGCGTCGGGCGGGAGGACGTGCTGTCGTATCGCGTGTTGTCTTCGGAGAGCCACGGGCGCTCGCAGGCCAGCCGGCCATCTGTTTTTGCTTGAATTTTTCTCCTTATTTGTAAGTGTTATTCCTTTTACTAAATACATTTTTATATGACGGTATTACACTATGGGAAACATTTTTTCTTCTATGCCCTGATGTTACGGCACCGAAGGGCCCTTACCACTCACCGATCACACATCGATCCTGGATCAGTGCTTCCTGAGAGTTTGGCATTCGTTACTCTCTCAAAGGCCCTGGCTGGGTTTAAGCCGCAAGCTCTTCCTTGCTTGCCTCTGGTAAGCACGCATTTGTTTTGGTGTTCAATATCACTGGTGACGGAAGATTGCACTGTTGCACTTTGAATCCTGCTCACTGTTTACTTTCTGAAGATCTCATTGTTTACTGCTTGAAGATTGCACTGTTACACTTTATATCCAGCTCATTTCATACTGTCTGGACATTTATTATTTGGGAAATTGTTTTTAGCATTGGTGTGATTATCACACTTTAGATCATTTTTTAAGCACAGCTATTATTTACCTATTGCTTAAATTATGGGTCAGTACCCAAACTGGGTCAAAGATGTGCTTGTGATGGGTCTTCGCATGACTGTGTAGTGAACACAGCCTACATTGTCCAAGGACAAAATTAGTATTGAGTGACATAGTGCATTTTTTCTATGTTTCAAATTATATACTTCTGGGTTCTGAGATGTAGTCCAAAAACAATGCAGTTAATACATCGCATAACGTGTATATTTCTATGGAACAAAAATATAGTAAGTATTCCTCCCTACAACATCACCCCCCCCCCTTCTTTTGAAACCTGGGAAATAAATGAATATGACAACACAGGGACTATGGTTGAGGAGGGGTTAGAGGGATTTACACATACAAGGTTGTAAGGTGAAGACACCCTGCACTAGTTAAAAATGTCAAAAATAAAATGTAACAAAGAATATATTTCTTTTGGGTTTCTGAAATTGAGAAGAACACCCTCAATGTGTTATAAGGCGATTTTTATTTGCCTTTGTTTGGCTTTGCTGACATTTTGGCAGTAATTCTATTCTTTTGTCTCAGTACAAAAACAATTTTCTTATTTCAGTCCCAGGTTTAAAATGTTTAAGAACCCCTGGGTTAATTAAGCAGTTGGTGCCCATGCTATAGATGAAAGATGGCTAAAGCGTGGGCTTAGATTGCCTGGAGGGCGTACATGGATGTCCTCCTGTGCTCATGCTGCTTGCACGCCCCCTGCGATCCTGACCCTTTACCATGTGATCAGCTCTCAGCCAATGACAGCTGATCACATGATGTAAACAGAAGCCGGTAATCAGCTTTTTTTCCCCCCTCGAGCTGATAGCGTAAAGGAGAAAAAAATAAATCCGATTACCGGCTTCTGAAAGAGGGACATCGGTCCTACCCTGTAAATTCAAGTGCTGTTAAACAGTTCCCACCAGTGCCACCTACCAGTGCCCATCAGTACTGCTAAGCAGTGCCCACCAGTGCCACCTACCAGTGCCCACCAGTGCCACCTATCAGTGCCCAGTGCTGCCAAGCAGTGCCTCATCATCAGTGCCACCTATCAGTGCTGCCTATCAGTGCCACCTACCAGTGGCCTTCAGTGCTGCCTATCAGTGCCCATAAGTGCCACCTACCAGTGCCCATCAGTGCCATCTCTAAGTGCAGCCTCATCAGTGCCTCCTGGTCACTGCCCACCAGTGCCGCCTCATGAGTGCCCATCAGTGCCATCTATCAGTGCCACCTCTCAGTGCCTCATCAGTGCAGCCTATCAGTGCCCATCAGTGCAGCCTCATCAACGCATATCAATGAAGGAGAAAAATTACTTGTTTGCAAAATTTTATAACAAACTATGAAAACTGTTTTTTCTTTTCAAAATTGACTTTTTTTTAGTTTTTTTGATTTTTTAGAAAAAAATAAAAAACCCAGTGGTAATTAAATACTACAAAAAGAAAGCTCTATTTTTGTGATAAAAAAAATGTAAAAAAATTCACATGGTTACAGAGTAGCATGACCATGCAATTGTCATTCAAAGTGTGACAGCGCTGAAAGCTGAAAATTGGCCTGTGCAGGAAGGGGGTATATGTGCCCAGTAAGCAAGTGGTTAATACAGCCTGGAACTTTCCTTAACAGAAGAACAACTCACCAATGGCAGCCACCATCTTAAGACAAGAAGGCAAGACAATTTCCTTTATTTTGGTCAGCTAGGAAAAGCTAAGGATGCCTACTTTTTGCAGCCACAAAAATCTCAGTAACAGTAGGCAGTGTGTAGCTAATAATCTTAATGCGCCTCATGTCCTAACTTACATGTTTTTACTTTAAAATTTGTGCCTAATATTTTGATGTTCTGTGTACTAGCACCTCAAAACATTAGGCACAAATTTTAAAGGATGCCTAAAAGGTATATTTGTATAGCTTTGAATAGATTTCAAAGGATTGGAACCCCTGTTTATTTTTTGTTCTATTTAGCAATAAAAAAATAATAATTAAATTAAGTTTAAAGAGGGAGCTGCGCATGCACGGACTCTGATAGGACGGACATGCACTGTAATGCCCTGTACACACGGTCGGATTTTCCGAAGGAAAATGTGTGATAGGACCTTGTTGTCGGAAATTCCGACCGTGTGTAGGCTCCAGCACACATTTTCCATCAGAATTTCCGACACACAAAGTTTGAGAGCTTGCTATAAAATTTTCCAACAACAAAATCCGTTGTCGGAAATTCCAATCGTGTGTACACAAATCCGACGCACAAAGTGCCACGCATGCTCAGAATAAATTAAGAGACGAAAGCTATTGGCTACTGCCCCGTTTATAGTCCCGACGTACGTGTTTTACGTCACCGTGTTTAGAACGATCGGATTTACCGACAACTTTGTGTGACCGTGTGTATGCAAGACAAGTTTAAGCCAACATTCGTCGGAAAAAATCCATGGATTTTGTTGTCGGAATGGCCGATCAATGTCCGACCGTGTGTACAGGGCATTAGAGCTCTGCTCTGTGTAGTGAGGAAAGCTGCCATATACATCAAGCCCGCCGACTTCAGACTCACCATTCCTCACCTGCTAACACCCGAGACCCCGAGGCTCCACAAAATATGGTGCTGGGAGGCACCTGCACCAAAACAAAAAGCTCCTCCATTAAGGAAGCTCAGGCGAGGGCCTCAGCTGAAATGGCACCGGTTTCTTCCTCCTCCAACACCTCAGCGCGCTCCCACACACAAAAGCTTATACCGCCAAACTCCCCAGGTGAGTCAGACTCGGAATTATTCCTCTCACAGGGCTCTTTACAAGACTCTCCTGCTCCCCCAGCTTTACTAAAGCAATTTGAATGTATGTTTCATAAAGCTCTGAGGCAGACATCTGAGCATATAACTAACAGCCTCACAAAAGAAATAAGGGAGCTGGGTAACCGCACAGAAGCATTAGAACTCAGAGTGGATGAGATTGAGAATTCTGCCCAAGATTACATGGCTGAAATGGAAAACCTTAAAGAGGAAAATTTAACCTTACAATCTAGATTGGAAGATTATGAGAACAGAGCCAGACGCTCCAACCTTCGCATTAGGGGCATTCCAGAGACAGTAATTGATTTGCAATCTACCATAACAGCCTTATTCCAGGAACCAGCTTTGCCAATAGAACGTTTGGAAATGGACAGAATTCACCGAACCCTTACGCCCAAAAAAGTAGACGGCCCTCCACAGGGCAAAATTCCATTACTTTAATACAAAGGAACAATTACTGGCTGCAGCCCGGGAAAAAAATTACTTAACCTTTCAGGGACACAAATACCAATTATTTGCTGATCTTTCCCGACTGACAATAACCAAACGACGTGCAATGAAACCCCAGCTTTTAGCGCTGCAAGGTCATCACATCATTTACCAATGGCGTTTTCCGTTCTCCATTCGTTTTGCATACCAGGGCTCCAAATACACCTGCAGGTCATCAGAAGAATTACAGCAAACCCTGCAAGGTCTACATCTAGTGGAAGCCACACCCAATACCAATACCTCACACAGAAGATCAGCCTCATCTTCTCCACGCAACCCTTCGAAATCCTCAGGGAAAAATGGAAATCATCTTCATTCTCGTAAGAGAAGCCGCTTCGCCTCCCCCCTCTAGATAAAGAGGATTCCATGGACTGACAACGCACAGTTCATCTATACTCTCCTCCACACCCTTATGCCGTGTACACGATCGGACATTCAGACAACAAAATCCTGGATTTATTTCCGACGGATGTTGGCTCAAACTTGTCTTGCATACACACGGTCACACAAATGTTGTCGGAAATTCCAAACGTCAAGAACGCGGTGATGTACAACACATACGACGAGCTGAGAAAAATTAAGTTCAATAGCCAGTGTGGCTCTTCTGCTTGATTCCGAGCATGCGTGGAATTTTGTGCGTTGGAATTGTGTACACACGATCGGAATTTCCGACAACAGATTTTGTTGTTGGAAAATTTGAGAACCAGCTCTCAAATTTTTGTTGTTGGAAATTCCGACAACAAATGTCCGATGGAGCCTACACACAGTTGGAATGTCCGACAACGAGCTCACATCGAACATTTGTTGTCGGAAATTCCGACTGTGTGTGTACGCGGCATTAGTCTGAACTCAGACACTTTAAGCTCTGTATCTAGTTAAACTATGCATATTATCGGAATACTTCACTTCACCTCTCTTCTTTTATTTTCATTTTTTTATTATCTTTATATTCCGAGACTCACTCCTACAAAGTCTATCCAAAGCTCTTGCTCTGTCCCCTAATTCCATTGTAAGCAGCCTAAGAGCCCTGATTACATAGGTTTGTCATACTATCAGACATATTGTTCTCTAATGTCTAAAGAACATATCTCACTGTCCTATCCAGAACAATTGTTCTATATAACTACAAATCAACTGCATCTGTTCAAATTCCAGTTATGTTCAAATTCCAGTTATTCCCTTTGAAAAGTTATATTATGGTTATTATTGTGTTAAATGCACTGATATTATTGGAACTGGCTAGCATATATGACACCTTATTACTCCCTTATTAATCTACCAGTGTGATGTTATTACCGGTAATTTAAGTAGATCATTGCATACCTAGACATATAGAGTTTCAAATGCTCCCCCTCGCCTTACCTGATCCTCCCCCCTCATATATTTTGCTGTATCCCTCCCCCCCCCCAATGCATTTTAGTCCAACTGGATTTAGTGGAAAGACAGTGTCATATACGCCTTATATTTTTCTCTTCAAAAACAACTAGTGTTATAAATTTAGCATTTATCTAATGCCTAGCGGGTTGCGTTAGTAAATATACATCACAAAGATGTTTTATTAGGGCTTTTCTCCTGCACACGGAAGTTTAGTGTGCCCCACTTTGCCTTCCGCGATCGCCCACCCATAATATGTGAACGATTGACAATGGCTCCTCCTTCCCTGATGAGGGATCATTACCCTCATCATGGGCAACTTATGGATCTCTTAATAAGCTATTTCAAATAATAATATATCTATCCAGTTTTTCCTGTTTTTCCTTTACTCTAGACTGTCCTGGACCCTCTTCCTCTTCCTCCTTCTTCAAGTCCATACAGGTTGACCCATCCAGCCAGATATTTGCAAATAACGGTAAGTACTATCGTCCTAATCAAATACCATGGCACCTTTAAACATTCTTTCCCTGAATGCTCAGGGTATAAACGTACCGCAGAAACAAACAAAAGCGTTCCTTTCCTTTCAGACTCGGAAAGCGCACCTAAGATGCATACAAGAAACTCACTTCATAGTGAACGCCACTCCCAAATAGATGAGCCCCTTTTACCCACAAATTTTTACAGCCTCAGATAATACCAAACAACGAGGAACTCTCATAGCTTTCACCGCTCTCCCCCATTCACCCTTCAATTCGAAATTATAGACCCTGAGGGGCGATATTTAATTCTTACGGGTCACATCATGGACACAGCGGTTACCATTGTCTCATATTATGCTCCGAACAAACAACTAATACCTTTCTTATCACACCTTTTGCAGGTAATATTCGCGCATAAGATGGGAATTATTATTATGTGTGGTGACTCAAACCAGTTCCTCCTCCCATTTCTAGATATATCACCCTACAACCCTCCTCAAAGCTCAAATAAGCTATCCTTCTCTCAACTCCTCTCCGGGTCCCAAAAATGTGTCAAAATTGTCTGACGTGTCCGCCATAATGTCACAGTCCCGATAAAAATCGCAGATCACCGCTATTACTAGTAACAAAAGAATTAATATTAAAAAGGCCATAAAACTATCCCCTATTTTGTAGACGCTATAACTTTTGTGAAAACCAATAAATATACGCTTATTGCGATTTTTTTTTACCAAAAATATGTAGAAGAATACATATCGGCCTAAACTGAGGAAAACAAATTTTTTTTATAGATTTTTGGGGGATATTTATAAAGCAAAAAGTAGAAAAAAAATGTTTTTTCTTTCAAAATTGTAGCTCTTTTTTTGTTTATAGCGCAAAAATTAAAAACCGCAGAGGCGATCAAATACCACCAAAAGAAAGCTCTATTTGTGGGGAAAAAAGGACGTCAATTTTGTTTGGGAGCCACGTCGCACGACCAGGCAATTGTCAGTTAAAATGACGCAGTGCCGAATCGCAAAAAGTGCTCTGGTCTTTGGCAAGCCAAATGGCTGAAGTGGTTAAGCGAGAACGTAGAATTCTCGCTCGCAAATTAGAATCTGAATTCAACACGGCCTTTGCAACCTTCCAAGCTAACCCCACTCCAACCACGAAAACACATATAGAAAAGGCCCGCCTGGAATATGATTTATTCCTTATGGAATCCGCTGACAAATTCCTGTGCCGTTCTAGACACGCTTTCTATATGAAATCTAATAAACCAAACACCTTTCTGGCACATGCACTGAAGTCCATAGACAAACCAATCAAACCTATTCGACTCAAAATGTCAAATGATATTTACACTAGTAATTCTCTTAAAATTGTCCACAAATTCTGTTCCCACTTAGCCTCTTTATACTCGGCATCAAAAGAATTTAACCATACTGAAGCTGACACCTTCTTTTCTCGTTTAAACCTTCCTGTACTAGCACAAGCCCAAAGAAGCTTACTTGAAGAACCCATCACTACAGATGATGTTTCTAAAACAATTAAAGAGCTAAAAATTAACAAAAGGCCTGGCCCTGATGGTTACTCAGCCTTATATTACCGAAAATTCTCAGAGACCCTCTCTCCTACCCTAGCAGATGCATTTAATATAATATTAGATGGATATTCCTTCAGACAAGAATCGTTAACGGCAATTATCTGTATGATCCCTAAGCCCCACTCCGATAATACATCTTGCACAAATTATCGCCCCATTTCCCTTCTGAATCAAGATATTAAAATTCTAGCAAAAATGTTAGCAACTCGCCCTAAATAAAATCATCGCCAACTTGATTCATCGAGATCAAGTAGATTTTATGCCTACACATCAAGCAAGTGACAATGTGCGCAAAGCAGCTCTTTTGGCACATAGAGCCAAAACCCGCTGCATTCCTTCTTGCTTCCTCTCTCTTGATATCATAAAGGCCTTTGATTCTGTGTCTTGGCCTTATTTACAACACACCCTCCAGAAATTGGGTTTTGGCCCACACTTCACTAAATGGATAGCTGCACTCTACGATAAACCTCGAGCCTATGTAAAGTACGTGGGTTACAAATCCGACTCCTTCAACATAGAAAGAGGCACACGTCAGGGCTGCCCACTTTCCCCTTATTATTTGCCCTTTTAATAGAACCGCTTGCTCGTTTTATTAGATTGGATCTGACAATAAAGGGAATAGAACTAGGGGGCTATCGACATAAACTCTGCTTATTCGCAGATGATATTTTACTATTTCTACCATCCCCTCAAGTTTCAGGCCCTAATCTCTTCCCCATCCTCAACAAGTTTGCCAGTATCTTCGGACTAATAATTAATCCAAAGAAATGTTTAGCATTGAATATATCCCTCTCTAACATACTGTAGAACTTAATTCAGCGTAAATTGCACTCCCCTTTATTTGATCTGAGAAATCAATCCCATAATTAGGGATTCACCTTACTGCCTCTATCTCAGACCTTTATTCGGCTAATTACCCTTCAACCCTGAACTTATCACAAATCTAATGAAACATTGGTCCCATCTCCCACTATCCTGGTTAGGTAAAATAAATGCTATAAAAATGACAATCCTACCCAAACTTTTACATTTGTTTAGAGTCCAGTCCCAACCCACTACACACGACTTGTACAGAAAAGAACAACAACATTCATATGGGGCACCTCCAAACCACGAATACCTTTGCACACACTTTATCTCCCTAAAAATTCAGGAGGCCTCAGCTTACCCAATTTTGCTACTTATTACAGAGCAGCACACGTTGTTAGTCTATCTAAATATCATGCCACACAGGAAACTCCTTTGTGGGTAATGATAGAAGCAACTGAATGTGATTCTTTATCGGTTTCTAACTTACTATGGCTTCATCCCAAAAACCGCCCTGGCTTACGCAATCCTATAACCAAACACTTTATATCCCTTTGGGATAGGTTGAAATTTAAACATCACTTACAATGTCCACACAACCCTCTTCTCTCCTTCCTTAAAAATCCTGCTTTCTACCCTACATGGATTTATCCCTCGTCATTCAAAGTATGCTCATCCTTGGATGTACTGAGGTTGCACAAATTTGTCACCTCTTCATCCATTATCCCCTTCCCGACTCTTTGCAAGACTCTAGAACTACCTCAATCAGAATTGTTCCGGTATCACCAAATCAAAAATATGTTCACAGGCAATATAAATACTGACACACCCCTGAACCACTTCACTAGTTTTGAATCCATATGCAAGAATGACCCACATGCTAAAGGGCTAATTTCTTCCCTCTATTCCCAACTTCTAGTTAAATCCGACACAGATAAACCAAGTTACACTCAGAAATGGGGGGAGGATCTGGGGCACACCCTGGATATTACAGACTGGTCAAAAATCTGGTCGACAACTAAATCATCCTTCCCTAACTTTATAGCAGTTGAAACCAACTATGAAGTGTTGACCCGCTGGTACCTTGTACCATCTAGAATAGCTAAATACATACCTACCTACTCTGCTCTATGTTTCCGTGGTTGTTCAAATTTGGGCACACACATGCAGATATGGTGGTCCTGCCCAATAGCCCAAACCTTCTGGAAAGAAATCTTTACATTCACCTCCAAAATGTTTGTAGTACCTGTGCAACCTGACCCTACCACTGCACTACTCAACCTAAAACCTGATTGTCTGACGCACGCCCAATTCAAGCTCTTTGTCCAACTCCTCACAGCAGCAAAAAAAAAACAGTAGCTGAGACGAAACACAGAATGAACAATACCATGATTCACACTAAAATGGTGTCTATTGAACGTAATCAAGTTCTGAAATTCCATAAAATATGGCATCCTTGGAATTAACATTACTTACCATCATCCTTTAATGATTCTGTCCTAATGCCATGGAAGCTGATTTCATTTGGATCATACTATGCCTCGCAGTGGCTCAAGGATCAACCTTGTGGACCCCCTCTGCTCCTTACTTACCTTCTCTCTATCGTTTCTTTTCATCTCATTTATGATTTTGAAGCTCTTCATTTTACAGTACATAACCTTCTTCCTCATTTACCTCATTAACTCGTTGGTCCAGACAAATATCTCAATTCAGAATGTACTTTCTTACAATTTACTTACAACACATCAGATTTTACATAATTATCTATCATATGTTTTGTACTCTTACTAACTTGTGTAAAAATGAGCTTCACTGCCTTTGTCATTATATGTTCAATAACATATCTGTTATGTCTATTTTGATGTACTAAATAAAATCTTTTTGACAAGGAACTTTATAGAGGAACTTTAGCTTTTCCCCAACACCCTTTTGTTTTCCCTGCCTACCTTTTACTGTCTGCTGCAGAGTAAAGATACTTACCTAGCCAGCAGATCCTCCTCTCTGCAACCGCTGCACAGGTCTGGCGTTGTAATGTTGCCTGTGACAGGTGCCAGCTCCTCCATGGGCAGGCACTGCTAGGCCCGCCCTCCTCCTCCTTACTGAATGGGACTGCAAGTCATGCATCCCAGGAGGCACAGGGAGCACCACGCCATTAGCCTAGGTGCAAACCGGATGTTGGGGGTGGGCAGCCTTTTAAGTTTGAAAATACCAGTAAACAAAAAAATAAATAAAAGAAACCCGATTTAAGCTCCGCGAAGGGGAGCTGGGTGGAGAGGAGCAGCGGGAGGGTGAAGGTCCGCTTTAAAGGCTTCAATATGAGGAGCACATATAATACTACAGCATCTTTAAAACATCAAGTGTGTTTTTATTGATCCAAAAATAGTTAAAGTTGATCAAAAAAAAAAAAAAAAATAATAAAAACACAACAGGCCCCTGGGCCCAAAGGCCCATAAAAATACTCAATGCCCTGTCTCTATGAGCTTAGGAGGTCTCCTAGCTTTTGAATATCTTGTTGTCACCACAAATAAGACCATAAATAATAGTACAATCTTAAATAGATTAACATAATATCTTTGGCTTGGCACCTCTATATCACATTCTTGAATTTCATGGTAAAACAGCTTCTTTAGAGAATATACAGCAAATATTTTTCAAAACAAAGGGCAAGAGTGTAACTTTATAAAATAGTGCAGGAAATTGCTCAGCAAAGGTATCGGTACTTGGTATCAGCGAGTACTTGACCGAAAGTATCGGTACTCGTACTCGATAGTACAAAAGTGGTATCAGTACATTCCTAACCCTTACCCCTGATGACCAGCAGCAGGAGGCAAAGGGAGCATAGCGCATGTCATTTGCATAGATCGGGGCACCACTTCCAAGAGACACATCAGTCCATGGATGGTCGCAGGTTCCTGTTGCAACTTCCATAGAACTCCACATTCTCATTGGCTGTTTTACAACACAAGCTTGTTTGACCCATCGAACGTATGTTCTTTTGGGTTCAAACGTTCCGGTAAGCCTCCTTATTGTTGGTGGTGGTGTTTTCTTCACTTCAGGACTTTATCTGTTCACCGTCACGATCTTCATATGAAGTTTTTCATACATATGGGACTCATATCACCTATTTATTATTATTTTTTATTTGGATTTTTGATGATGTACCAGTAGTCACTGAATTTATAGTATTTACATTATACACATAATTGTATGTGTTTCGTGTTTTATTCTTCATATTGCTTATATATTTTTTCTTTTCATGATTCTTTATATTAGCGCTACACTTTTTTGTTTTCCAAATAAAACCATGTTGCGTAGGAGTTCTGACCAGTCTTGAGGAAGTTGCCCATTCACTGCATGACTGGATTACTATGCTCTTATTGTTATTGATGCAATGTTGGAAGCTACGATTCATGTGCCTTATTTCTTAATATCTTTTATAATTTTTCAAAATAAAAGATGTATGGTAATTATTAACTTTGTATCAAAAAAATGAAAACTCAAAACAACGCGCCCTTCCTGAGTTCTCACCACTGCGCTCAATGCCAAAAAAGGGGTGTTAGCCCCCCTATGAAAGATGTGGAGAAATTAAAGCACAAAGTGTGTGAAACAAATGTGTGAAACTTAAATATGTGAAAAGTAAATGGAGTGAATCCAAAGCTGCCACTTATTAAATAAACAGTGCAATACGTCCTATTATTCCCAAGAGCCCAAATGCGATCCTTGTGAAACAATATAAGTGGCGCTAAATACCAGTGATAGATCATACAACACTCAAAAGTGATCTAGTACATCTATCAACAACAGAAAATTGGGGTAGATAACGTGAATAAATCTATATCATAGAAAAACTATTCAATACAAAATTAATAGTGCAAGTGTGCCATACACAAGGCAATTATAATGACACATAAACAAAAGAGAGATCAAGTGGTGAAGTCCATAAAGTCCATAGATAGACCACCGTGCAAAAGATGTGATGAATCTGGAAACGGTCCACCAATTCACTTAGTGTCAGTGACTCCACTCCCCTTAAAATCAGCACTCACCGACTCACAATGCCTCACACTCTCGTGTTTTGGCAGCAAAGCATAGATGTAATGCGCATCAGCTGGGGGTGTAGGCTCCGAATTCCTTGTTAATCCCAGTGTCACCTCAATGCATGGAAAAAACTCAACATAGTGTGATACCGTAAAGTATATAAAATTTATTGAACTTAAAACCTTCAATCATTGCACTCACATAAAGACTCTTGAATCAAGCCAAAATGACACTGCAAAGAAAACTTCCAATACAATCCTCCTCTGTGAAACGCCCAGCACCACTGTGAAACGAGGGTCGCGGCGGACCCCAAAGAAAAGGGTTGGATGGGTTCTCACCCCTCTTGCTGACACTTCGCTGGTGTAGATCTCCTGCTGGCTTGTACGCCCAAAGCGTGACTCCTCTAGCGCCTTCGGAGGATCTCGCCGGTTCCCGGAGATATACCGCGACGTCCTATCTCTCACTGACTGCTAATCCTGGATGCCGTACAGCCACGCCCCGACATGTTTCGTCACAACTGACTTCCTCATGGGATTGGCTGTACGGTACGGCACCTCCCACTCTTATACCCCTCACGTCTGTCGACGTAGGAGTATGCAAATCTTACTTCATGTTCCCAGGTGTCCCCGCAGCCCTCAACACAGCAGTGCTGGACCGATCACATTTCTCAGAGGGCACATTTTATTACAAAAAATCCCAAAGAGTACCGGGACACGTGTAGCTAACCATAAAGTAAAAATAAACAGTCCTGAGATCATACTTAACAATGCTTATTCATTCATTGTAATTCTAAAGCATATCTCGTTTACTAGTATGAGAGTTCATCTAAAGATGTTATGTTTGAAGGCTCAACCTGACACACTATATAGGTAAAACAATCAATGCAGCCCGTACAGTGCCTGATCGGAACTATATATTGGGCTATAAGCCTAAACTCCCCCCATTGTTCCTAAGCTAAACTGAGATTGTGAAAGTGATAATGAGTCATTGCATAAATCAATAAATCATAAAACATAGTGATTGAAAAGTGTAATGTGCACTCAGTGAATCTCTATAAAGTTTTTAGGGTTGAATAGTGCCAGAGCCCTCTAGTGGTGAAATCGAAGAAGACTCATTAGTTTTCTTCTTCAAAAACCAAGATTGAACCGCACTATTACCACCCCCCATAAACAGATAGCCCACTACCCCTCCTAACGTGCTGAAAGCATGATGACCATGCAGTGAAAACTCATAATTCAATCCCTCAATTAATGATAGGATTATACAAGTGTCTAAAAATATATAAGATATATAAATAAATATATATATAAAGTGTAGAACAATATATACAAATGTGCACATCTATATACAGTATGAAGGGTTGTCTCTATGGGAGCATAGTTCAAAAATCATTTATGAAGCAGTTCAGATCTACTTCAATGTTCAAGCCCCTGGGGGCAAGGCATTTTAGACGGTGTATCCATAGGGTTTCCCTTTGTGAGAGGTCCCTCACCCTATTGGACCCTCTCCAAGATGGATATACACAATCTAATCCACAGAATTGTGCTAAGGAGGGGTCTTGTTGGTGTTTCTCTCTAAAGTGTAACGATACACTATGGTTTTTAAAGCCATTTTTGATGTTCGTGAGGTGTTCAGAGATTCGGACTCGGAGTAGTCGTTTCGTCCGTCCAACATACAGTAGCCCGCATGGGCACCAAAGAAGGTAGACGACATATGAGGAATTACACGAGATATATTCCTTAATTTCAAAGGTTTCCTGGTCTGTGCTGGTAACCGAAGTCATCCCCCTGTTGGAGGCCCTGACAGTTTTACAACACACACACTTCCTGCATGGGAAGAAACCTTGTAGGTTGATCCTTATAGTTTGTTGTCCTGGTGGATCCAAAATCTTTCTTACAACTTTATCCCCAAAATTTGGGGCTCGTCTGTAGACGAATTTGGGTGATGAAGGTAAGATTTGGCCCAGGTGTCTATCACGGCCCAAAATGTGCCAATGTTTTCTGAATATGGTCTCAATATCCCTGTACTGAAAATGGAAGCTTGTGATGAATCTAATTTGATGTTGGGCACTCCCGCCTGGAAGATGTCCTCTCCCAAAACACTGGTCTCTGGGTGTGAGTGCTACCTCCTGTATTATGTTGTCCAGTGTCTGTTCCCGGTAACCCTTCTGTATGAACTTATCCTTTAATATCTTAACTTGGGTGTGGTAGTCCTCCAAATCAGTGCAGTTTCTTCGTACCCTGAGTATCTGCCCCTTTGGTATATTGCGGATCCAAGTGGGGTGGTGTCCACTCGTAATGGCCAAATAGCCATTACGATCCGTGGGCTTGAAATAGATTTTTGTCTTTAAACCATTAGCATTCCTTTCTATGGTGACATCTAGAAAGTTGACCGAAGTGTCGCTGATTTGGTAATCTAATTTGATGCCATTAGTGTTGTCATTCAAATGCCCCAAAAAATCAATAGCTGACTCCTTTGATCCTTCCCAAATGAACATCAAATCATCTATGAAGCGCCGATAAAACTTCAACTGGGGTCTTTGGGTACTAAATACTCGCTTATCTTCCCACTCGGCCATGAACAGGTTGGCGAGGCTGGGGGCATATTTAGCCCCCATAGCCACGCCAACCTGTTGTGAAAAGAAAAAGCCGTGATACCAAAAATAATTATGGGACATGCAAAAGTCCAGAGCATGTCCCAAAAAACGCTTTTGCAAATGAGGGATTTCATCCCTCTTGCTGAGTGCCCAATTCAATGCCAGCAGTGCATCCTCATGTTGTATAATGGTATATAATGAGGACACATCAGCCGTTACCAAATAAGTCTCTCCTTCAGGATTGATGACCACTTCCCTCAAGAGTTGCAACAGGTCCGATGTGTCCTTCAAATACGCTTTGGTGGTGAGGACGCTAGGCTGCAAAAATTTGTCTAAGTATTCTCCCAAGCATGCCGTGACAGAACCTATCCCGTTCACGATTGGGCGGGCGGGAGGTGTTTGCACGTTCTTATGGATTTTTGGTAGTGTGTAGATGATTGGAATCCTACACACTGAGGGCACCAGGTAGCGCTTCTCTTTGCTGCTTAAAACGCTCATCTGGTGACCCCATTCCACCAACGTACTCAATTGTGTTCTATAAGCTTCCGTTGGGTCAACCCCCAGTTTCTTGTATGTGGTTCTATCCCCCAAGAGTTCCATGAGCTGAAGGTGATAGAAATCTTTCTTCATAAGGACTACCCCACCTCCCTTATCCGCCGGGCGGATGATGATATTTTTCTTATCTTCCAAAGATTTTAAACCATCCTTAATATACCTCGGATTTACCATTTTCTTAACAGGGAGCTCCTCGATGTCTTTCAACACCAAGTGCTTAAATACCTCTATAAAGTGATTATTTGATAATTGTGGATTGAAAATAGACCTATTCTTCAGGCCACTATCAATTCTCTGTCCTCCTACATTCGCCCTAATCCCTGACTCCACAGGGTGGCTAAGAAAATATTTTTTTAAATGTAGTGTTCTGATGAATTTGTGTGTGTCAATGTAAGTTTCAAACTTATTCATCACTCTCCTGGGGGCACATTTAAGACCAGTTTGTAATATATTCAATTCCTTCTCATTTAGCTTGGCCTCACTTAGATTGTATATACCCGTATCTACATGTCCCTCGGTCTTTTTCTTGGGTTGTCTCCGTCTGCCTGCCCGACATCCCCTTCTCCTCTTTGATAAGGGGTGAATTCTCGATTTGGGTAATGTGGGGGCCCAGTGGCGTTGCCTCCCCTGTATTCCCCTGGGTGTGTGTTCCTCCTCGGTGTACCACCCCCCCTCCCCCCCCTCCCCCGTTGTCCTAAAAAAGGCTCCTGTTGGTATTGCATTCTATATTCTTCATCCATTAATGGTTGATACCTATTGTGCAGTGGTACATGATAGTTGGGTTCAGGAGGAGGGTACTGATGCCATTGTTGGGGGTGATCCATGGTTCGTCCCCCCCCTCCCCTTTTATGTTGATAAGAGTGGGGTGAGGCGTAACCATATTGTTGTGAGTACCCCCCGTTGCCAGGTCTAGTTGGACCCACTGGTTGATGGTAATCATTATGGCGATAATCCCTATTGACTGGGGTATTGCCATTCCGATTGGGGTTGGGGCCTGATGTGCCTCTATTGTTAGTGCCCTTAGGGGGTGCATCTTTGGTTTGGTGAGTAAGAGCACTGGTCCTGATGGATTCTCCCTCCTTGATGGTATTATTCTCAGTGTTTTCAATGTTTGAGTTTTGCCAGGCATAGACCTTATTGGTCTTAAAATCATCAAATGATTTTAAGACCAATAAGGTCTATGCCTGGCAAAACTCAAACATTGAAAACACTGAGAATAATACCATCAAGGAGGGAGAATCCATCAGGACCAGTGCTCTTACTCACCAAACCAAAGATGCACCCCCTAAGGGCACTAACAATAGAGGCACATCAGGCCCCAACCCCAATCGGAATGGCAATACCCCAGTCAATAGGGATTATCGCCATAATGATTACCATCAACCAGTGGGTCCAACTAGACCTGGCAACGGGGGGTACTCACAACAATATGGTTACGCCTCACCCCACTCTTATCAACATAAAAGGGGAGGGGGGGGACGAACCATGGATCACCCCCAACAATGGCATCAGTACCCTCCTCCTGAACCCAACTATCATGTACCACTGCACAATAGGTATCAACCGTTAATGGATGAAGAATATAGAATGCAATACCAACAGGAGCCTTTTTTAGGACAACGGGGGAGGGGGGGGAGGGGGGGTGGTACACCGAGGAGGAACACACACCCAGGGGAATACAGGGGAGGCAACGCCACTGGGCCCCCACATTACCCAAATCGAGAATTCACCCCTTATCAAAGAGGAGAAGGGGATGTCGGGCAGGCAGACGGAGACAACCCAAGAAAAAGACCGAGGGACATGTAGATACGGGTATATACAATCTAAGTGAGGCCAAGCTAAATGAGAAGGAATTGAATATATTACAAACTGGTCTTAAATGTGCCCCCAGGAGAGTGATGAATAAGTTTGAAACTTACATTGACACACACAAATTCATCAGAACACTAAATTTAAAAAAATATTTTCTTAGCCACCCTGTGGAGTCAGGGATTAGGGCGAATGTAGGAGGACAGAGAATTGATAGTGGCCTGAAGAATAGGTCTATTTTCAATCCACAATTATCAAATAATCACTTTATAGAGATATTTAAGCACTTGGTGTTGAAAGACATCGAGGAGCTCCCTGTTAAGAAAATGGTAAATCCGAGGTATATTAAGGATGGTTTAAAATCTTTGGAAGATAAGAAAAATATCATCATCCGCCCGGCGGATAAGGGAGGTGGGGTAGTCCTTATGAAGAAAGATTTCTATCACCTTCAGCTCATGGAACTCTTGGGGGATAGAACCACATACAAGAAACTGGGGGTTGACCCAACGGAAGCTTATAGAACACAATTGAGTACGTTGGTGGAATGGGGTCACCAGATGAGCGTTTTAAGCAGCAAAGAGAAGCGCTACCTGGTGCCCTCAGTGTGTAGGATTCCAATCATCTACACACTACCAAAAATCCATAAGAACGTGCAAACACCTCCCGCCCGCCCAATCGTGAACGGGATAGGTTCTGTCACGGCACGCTTGGGAGAATACTTAGACAAATTTTTGCAGCCTAGCGTCCTCACCACCAAAGCGTATTTGAAGGACACATCGGACCTGTTGCAACTCTTGAGGGAAGTGGTCATCAATCCTGAAGGAGAGACTTATTTGGTAACGGCTGATGTGTCCTCATTATATACCATTATACAACATGAGGATGCACTGCTGGCATTGAATTGGGCACTCAGCAAGAGGGATGAAATCCCTCATTTGCAAAAGCATTTTTTGGGACATGCTCTGGACTTTTGCATGTCCCATAATTATTTTTGGTATCACGGCTTTTTCTTTTCACAACAGGTTGGCGTGGCTATGGGGGCTAAATATGCCCCCAGCCTCGCCAACCTGTTCATGGCCGAGTGGGAAGATAAGCGAGTATTTAGTACCCAAAGACCCCAGTTGAAGTTTTATCGGCGCTTCATAGATGATTTGATGTTCATTTGGGAAGGATCAAAGGAGTCAGCTATTGATTTTTTGGGGCATTTGAATGACAACACTAATGGCATCAAATTAGATTACCAAATCAGCGACACTTCGGTCAACTTTCTAGATGTCACCATAGAAAGGAATGCTAATGGTTTAAAGACAAAAATCTATTTCAAGCCCACGGATCGTAATGGCTATTTGGCCATTACGAGTGGACACCACCCCACTTGGATCCGCAATATACCAAAGGGGCAGATACTCAGGGTACGAAGAAACTGCACTGATTTGGAGGACTACCACACCCAAGTTAAGATATTAAAGGATAAGTTCATACAGAAGGGTTACCGGGAACAGACACTGGACAACATAATACAGGAGGTAGCACTCACACCCAGAGACCAGTGTTTTGGGAGAGGACATCTTCCAGGCGGGAGTGCCCAACATCAAATTAGATTCATCACAAGCTTCCATTTTCAGTACAGGGATATTGAGACCATATTCAGAAAACATTGGCACATTTTGGGCCGTGATAGACACCTGGGCCAAATCTTACCTTCATCACCCAAATTCGTCTACAGACGAGCCCCAAATTTTGGGGATAAAGTTGTAAGAAAGATTTTGGATCCACCAGGACAACAAACTATAAGGATCAACCTACAAGGTTTCTTCCCATGCAGGAAGTGTGTGTGTTGTAAAACTGTCAGGGCCTCCAACAGGGGGATGACTTCGGTTACCAGCACAGACCAGGAAACCTTTGAAATTAAGGAATATATCTCGTGTAATTCCTCATATGTCGTCTACCTTCTTTGGTGCCCATGCGCTCTACTGTATGTTGGACGGACGAAACGACTACTCCGAGTCCGAATCTCTGAACACCTCACGAACATCAAAAATGGCTTTAAAAACCATAGTGTATCGTTACACTTTAGAGAGAAACACCAACAAGACCCCTCCTTAGCACAATTCTGTGGATTAGATTGTGTATATCCATCTTGGAGAGGGTCCAATAGGGTGAGGGACCTCTCACAAAGGGAAACCCTATGGATACACCGTCTAAAATGCCTTGCCCCCAGGGGCTTGAACATTGAAGTAGATCTGAACTGCTTCATAAATGATTTTTGAACTATGCTCCCATAGAGACAACCCTTCATACTGTATATAGATGTGCACATTTGTATATATTGTTCTACACTTTATATATATATTTATTTATATATCTTATATATTTTTAGACACTTGTATAATCCTATCATTAATTGAGGGATTGAATTATGAGTTTTCACTGCATGGTCATCATGCTTTCAGCACGTTAGGAGGGGTAGTGGGCTATCTGTTTATGGGGGGTGGTAATAGTGCGGTTCAATCTTGGTTTTTGAAGAAGAAAACTAATGAGTCTTCTTCGATTTCACCACTAGAGGGCTCTGGCACTATTCAACCCTAAAAACTTTATAGAGATTCACTGAGTGCACATTACACTTTTCAATCACTATGTTTTATGATTTATTGATTTATGCAATGACTCATTGTCACTTTCACAATCTCAGTTTAGCTTAGGAACAATGGGGGGAGTTTAGGCTTATAGCCCAATATATAGTTCCGATCAGGCACTGTACGGGCTGCATTGATTGTTTTACCTATATAGTGTGTCAGGTTGAGCCTTCAAACATAACATCTTTAGATGAACTCTCATACTAGTAAACGAGATATGCTTTAGAATTACAATGAATGAATAAGCATTGTTAAGTATGATCTCAGGAATGTTTATTTTTACTTTATGGTTAGCTACACGTGTCCCGGTACTCTTTGGGATTTTTTGTAATAAAATGTGCCCTCTGAGAAATGTGATCGGTCCAGCACTGCTGTGTTGAGGGCTGCGGGGACACCTGGGAACATGAAGTAAGATTTGCATACTCCTACGTCGACAGACGTGAGGGGTATAAGAGTGGGAGGTGCCGTACCGTACAGCCAATCCCATGAGGAAGTCAGTTGTGACGAAACATGTCGGGGCGTGGCTGTACGGCATCCAGGATTAGCAGTCAGTGAGAGATAGGACGTCGCGGTATATCTCCGGGAACCGGCGAGATCCTCCGAAGGCGCTAGAGGAGTCACGCTTTGGGCGTACAAGCCAGCAGGAGATCTACACCAGCGAAGTGTCAGCAAGAGGGGTGAGAACCCATCCAACCCTTTTCTTTGGGGTCCGCCGCGACCCTCGTTTCACAGTGGTGCTGGGCGTTTCACAGAGGAGGATTGTATTGGAAGTTTTCTTTGCAGTGTCATTTTGGCTTGATTCAAGAGTTTTTATGTGAGTGCAATGATTGAAGGTTTTAAGTTCAATAAATTTTATATACTTTACGGTATCACACTATGTTGAGTTTTTTCCATGCATTGAGGTGACACTGGGATTAACAAGGAATTCGGAGCCTACACCCCCAGCTGATGCGCATTACATCTATGCTTTGCTGCCAAAACACGAGAGTGTGAGGCATTGTGAGTCGGTGAGTGCTGATTTTAAGGGGAGTGGAGTCACTGACACTAAGTGAATTGGTGGACCGTTTCCAGATTCATCACATCTTTTGCACGGTGGTCTATCTATGGACTTTATGGACTTCACCACTTGATCTCTCTTTTGTTTATGTGTCATTATAATTGCCTTGTGTATGGCACACTTGCACTATTAATTTTGTATTGAATAGTTTTTCTATGATATAGATTTATTCACGTTATCTACCCCAATTTTCTGTTGTTGATAGATGTACTAGATCACTTTTGAGTGTTGTATGATCTATCACTGGTATTTAGCGCCACTTATATTGTTTCACAAGGATCGCATTTGGGCTCTTGGGAATAATAGGACGTATAATTATTAACTTTGCATAAAGTTTCACTTAATCTAAGCTCTCTTTAACTCTCTGCACCCAAAAGATTGTCACTTGTGAGGTGGGTGGGTCTGTGCAGTGTTGGATTCAAAGCAGGTTTGAATATGGTGGTTGTAATATCCTATTACTAATGCTTTCCTACACCAGGCTTTTTATAAGCAACAGTCTGCAGGGGGTATGTGGAAATATACACAACAATATATGCAAATATTCTCCTGCGCTCACAGTGTTGGCCCAGAGGTATCAACAGTATAAAAACTTCTTAATGCTGGTGGTCTTGCTGCCTTCTCAGGATATTGGGCATCCTCAAACTGGAAACTAACATAATAGAAAGAGAAAGGCACACAACCTAGCGCATTACCACAATATAATTTATTGAAAAGATTAAAAGAGCAATATATACTCACAAACGTGATTGATATAAACACATTTCACAACGAGTGTCCTCCACTGCATGAAGGTCTATTAAGACCAGGAGGTATCCAAACAACTGACGCGTTTCAAGGTCGAACCCTCTTCATCAGAGCCAAAAATAGTGGATGATCCACTGGCATCTCAGTTGCTAATACATATACACCCAACTAACCAAGTTTCCGCCCTCAAATTTTTTTTTGGGGGGGGGGTGAAATTCAGAAAGGGTGGAGCTGAGTCTCTATTAATGTTGTGTATACAGATAAACATTTCTGTATTTATCTGTATTCACAACATGAATAGAGACTCGGATAATGAACAGTGCAGCGCTGGACATAAATCTAAATAAATTGCTATACCAACCAATGATAATAACATCAATGAAAGTGATAATAGTAACAACAATGAAAGTGACAATGTGCTAATAAAATGCTGTGAGCAATCAATAATAATAATGAACCACCAATGTAAAAATACCCATCAGTGGAAAATAAGTGCTCATAAAACCTAAATATTAACTGATGAAAAATGTTCAAATAAAGTGATAAAGTCCAAGAAAATATCCAAAGAGGGTGTGAGATAAAG
The DNA here is from genome assembly GCA_037952835.1 of Lithobates septentrionalis. Taxonomy (NCBI): domain Eukaryota; kingdom Metazoa; phylum Chordata; class Amphibia; order Anura; family Ranidae; genus Lithobates; species Lithobates septentrionalis. Next base: position 535,896 of record JBBDGP010000231.1, on the reverse strand, counting down.
AGTGCAGGATCCAGATCCAATAATCCACTTGATAGTGCCGCCCACCACCGGGAGAGAAAATGGAGGCTTACCAGAAAGCCTGCGACCGCCCTTACTCAGAGGGGTCAAAACAGGCTTAGTAGATCACCGTTAATGTCCTGTTAGAGTTGCAGCTGATGTTCCTCAGACCTCCTTCAGCGATGGCTTGTCAGCAACAGCAAGAGACACTCAGGAGAGTGTGGTCACAGGATGGTTCATGCAGCAAACACTCCAGCAAGGGTGAATCATAAAAAAGAAAAAGGGACTCCAATACTGCAGAGAACCAAATTACTTTTATTTAAAAAAAACAGATAAAATAGCAGATACATTGCATAAGATCGCGTATACAATGCCATTAAAAAAACTAGCAGGGAAACAGCAAAAGATTCCACCGCCGTTTTAAATTGAAACCGCGCATGCGTGATACGAGTTCACGTTGTGACCCTACGGCCGTTTCATCACAACTGACGTCATCAGGGGTACCCTGATGACAAGCCATCGCTGAAGGAGGTCTGAGGAACATCAGCTGCAACTCTAACAGGACATCAACGGTGATCTGCTAAGCCTGTTTTGACCCCCCTGAGTTTCTGGCAAGCCTCCTTTTTTTCCTCCTGGTGGTGGGCGGCACTATCAAGTGGATTATTGGATCTGGATCCTGTACTCTTTATCTCACACCCTCTTTGGATAGTTTCTTGGACTTTATCACTTTATTTGAACATTTTTCATCAGTTAATATTTAGGTTTTATGAGCACTTATTTTCCACTGATGGGTATTTTTACATTGGTGGTTCATTATTATTATTGATTGCTCACAGCATTTTATTAGCATATTGTCACTTCCATTGTTGTTACTATTATCACTTTCATTGATGTTATTATCATTGGTTGGTATAGCAATTTATTTAGATTTATGTCCAGCGCTGCACTGTTCATTATCCATACATCTTTTTTGCCTTATATCGGGGTTATAGTGTCCAGCAGCAGGACTCCTATCATGGTTATTTTGTTTTTTTATAATTGATTTATTTATTCTTATTCAATATTTATGCACCTAGCGCAATTCATCTTTTATAGGTTTATGAATAGAGACTCATTTCCACCCTTTCAGAAACCCAACCCCTCCCCCACAATAATTGAAGGGTCGAGACTTGGCAGGACCGATGGACGTTAATAGACCTTCATGCAGTGGAAAACACTCGTTGTGACGTGTTTATATCAATCACATTTGTGAGTATATATTGCTCTTTTAATCTTTTCAATAAATTATATTGTGGTCATGCACTAGGTCATGTGCATTTCTCTTTCTATTTCATGTGCAAATGTACCCCAGGCTATTCACAGTATAGCAAAAAATCTGCATTAAGAAAAAATGAAGCAGCCTTGAGCTTTCCATCGGCTTGAAGGAGATAAATCAGAAAAAATCATAGGCAGTATTTCATATTATACCTGCACAAGTTTAAAAAATAATGTTTTGGTGTCTATCTATCTATCTATCTATCTATCTATCTATCTATCTATCTATCTATCTATCTATCTATCTATCTATCTATCCCTGTTTAGTTATGAATTTTTATAGCACATGACTGAGCAACTTACTTTTCCAGGAATCCTGTTTTATTAGTGAAGCCTTGACTTCAATGTTATTCCCATTTATAGATGTCCTATAATGCATGCCTTCCATTTTGATTGAGTAACCAACATAGGAATGATTTTGATACATTGGCCCAGTATCCGTTTACACATTTGTTTAGAAACCTGGGGATTTATGGCCCCAGCACACCATCACTCTTCAGTGTATGTTTAATGGCTATAAAAGGAAAAAAAGTCACTTTGATACAGTTGACACTACTTGGTACAGGAATACCGTCAACATGACAGATAGATGTTTTATTAATATGTGAAGGAATATTTGACCTTGGTTTATTATAAGTACATCTCTCCAGTATAAGGATTTGAGATGTATAGCTCTTGATTAAAGGAATTTATTGTTGCCAAGTAAACTATATGGATAATTTATTCTTGGATTGTCTAGTGATTTTTTTTTTTTACCTAGGATAGACATAGTTCTTTTTCTTAAAAAAAAAAAAGATGCATTACTTCTCATCATTTCCCACCTCCTTCCCCTCCAACTTGTCATTGTATTGATTGGCTTCTCCACCTAGAACATGATGTGGATATTTCTGCAAACTCTTTCTTGATATCACTTTTTTTTTTTTTATTGGCCACTAGCGATGGGCAAACCAGAACTACCCCAATCAGATATTGTCAGATCCCAGCATCCATAAGAAATCTCCATGTCTTTCGGGGAGATCAATTTGACATACTTTGAACCTGTACACAGTCTAGTGGCCTTAACAGTTCACTGCCGTGGTCTTTAAACCTGAGCTTGATCTCTGTCTCTAAACTTTCTGATATGAAGGAAGACCACTTCACAAAGAAAGGTGAATTATTCATTTTTGTTACCATTAGATTTTAAAAGTCACAAACTATAGCGGTCAAGCCTTGCATAAAGGATTTATGAAAGATTTTGAAAGAACACAAATTGGAGCAAATTTTTTCCCATTCACTGAACTCTTCTGCCCTCACATATAAAGGAATTCAGTTAAAAATTATAACTGTATGACTTCATTCACACTGACAGTCACATACATGTAGTCATAGGTGTTTAAAAGTGAGCAAATGTGCCCAAATGCATGAAAACACAAATAAATTGAAATGCAGAACTTCATCTGGAAAGCATAATGTTTTCTTGTATTACCCATGGAATTTCTCCTACTTTTAAATAAACTAAACACAGAAAGCTAGTGTGAATGTAGCCCAAGCCTCCATTAACACTTTTTAAAAATCCATTATTTTGTAATGCTGTTCTGATTATAATGCCTGTAAAATTATTACTGAATTGGGAAATGGTTGTAAGAGTTGGAAAAAGTAGCATGTGTGAGACACTGGGAAATCCCAGAGGCTGACCTCTCAGGTCTCTGACTGTCCCAAACCTGTAAATCAGCACGTAAAAATTGTACCAAACAGACAGGGAAGTCCCAGGAGCTAACATCCCAAGTTTCCACCTGGCCCACACTTAGGAGACATGTTCCACATAAATCAGCAGGCCGAACATGATGTTTTGATCTCATCTTCAGGGTTTTTTTACTGATTTGAAGTGCTTTACTTGTGAAATCCCCTTTAACATAACAAGAATGTAACCCATATTCAAAGAACTTGGAGTGCTGCTGAAAGCACTACAAAACCTCCCATGCAGTCCAAAGCAGAAGACAGAAGGCAGAAACAGCGTACACCAGAGCCCAGCCACCACACAGAAAGGTGAAAACACAGCTTCAGTCTGAGCTCCTCCTGACTACACTGACTACAGGAGAGTGCCGGTGTTTGGCGTTTCCACCTTCTGTCTTCTGATAATAAGAATGTACATCTATATTCCAAATTTGGAACAACGCTTCATTAACGGAAATGTGTACCCCATGGTCTATTTGTATATCATGATACTCCAAACTGGCTAGGAACGGTGGCTCCTCTAGCCCTGCTCCTTTGAACAGGAGCTTAAAGTCCAAATAACTTACATCTCTCTGGTGATGTAGTCTCTCTCGAAGAAAAATCCTTGTCAGTGTGATCCTCAACTGTGCAACAACGACTAGACTCCTAACACCCTTCCTTGTATCCCATTTGGGAATGCTGGGTGATAACCTCACTCCCATGATGACAACCAAGGTGGGACCATCTGCAAAATATACACTATATAACCAAAAGTAGAAAATATGCATCTCCCATGGGACTTTATTGCAGCCAAAATTACACAGACAAGATACATTTTGTACTATAAAAACAGAAAATGTTTATTATATAACAAAATTAAAACTCCTCTAGTCTATACAGCACAACTTCTGGTCTAATGCCTAATATCATATCATGATCTCCATATGAGGAGTGAAAATACCATGCATCATGCATAATCTAACCAAAACCTCCCAACGCGTTTGAACGGTCTTCTTCAGGTGGTATTTGCTCATGCGGTATTTCTTTTTTGCGCTATAAACAAAAAGAGCAACAATTTTTTTAAAAAAACAATGTTTTTTTACTTTTTGCTATAATAAATACCCCCAAAAAATGTAAAAAAATAATTTCTTCATCAGATTAGGCTAATATGTATTCTTCTACATATTTTTGGTAAAAAAAAAAATCACAATAAGCGTATATTGATTGGTTTGCGCAAAAGTTATAGCGTCTACAAAATAGGAAATACATTTATGGCATTTTTATGGCATTTTTTTTTTACTAGTAATGGCGGCGATCTGTGATTTTTAGGGGGACTGCGACATCATGGCGGACAGATCAGACACTTTTGACACTTTTGTGGGACCATTGACATTTATACAGTGATCAGTGCTATAAAAATGCACTGATTACTATATAAATGTCACTGGCAGGGAAGGGGTTAACACTAGGGGGCGATCAAGGGGTTATAAGTGTGTTCCCTCTGGAGTGTTTCTAAATGTGAGGGGAGGAGCCAGATCGCTGTTCCCACTTAGTAGGAACACACGATCTGTCCTCCCCTGTCAGAACAGGGATTTGTGTGTTTACACACACAAATCCCTGTTCTGGCTCTCATGCCCGGCCACGCGCATTGGGTCCCCCGCTGTGCAGCGTGCGCCTGCTATGGTTTAAACAGAGCCGCCGTATGGGTACGGTGATTCGCACAGCAGTGCCACTCTGCCGCCGTGTATATTGGCGTGAGCCTGTCAGCAAATGGTTAAATATACACGATAAAAGCACAGATGTAAAGCTCCTTAGGAACAGATGTGAATCTACTATATATATAGCGCGTTGTGTAAATTGATGGCACTATAGAAGAACCTGTACTAAATAATATGTAACCTATCAATATTAGTGTGGAGAACAGACTAGTGTAAAGCAATACTGTTTGTTGCACACTTTTGTAATTTTCTTCAGAGCAATATATGAAATAGACATGTGCAGTTCATTTTGTTCTGTATTGAAATTTGGACAAAATTTTCTGTTTTCAGAAATTCAGACGAAATTCCTAATTTTTTAATTAAAATAGTACTGATAGGTACTATTAAACAAATCCTATATAAAGAAAACAATTCGGACACAATTAGAATTCAAATTTATTCAAAAAGTTTTCAAATCAATTTAGAATAGTTTTCAACTTCGAAAAGTTTTCAAATTCGAATAGTTTTCAATCTGTTTTCCAATTTCCAAAGAGAATAAAATAGAATAAAAAATAAAATAATAGAATAAAAAAAATATATAATATAATAGAAAAGAATAGATAAGAATAGAATAAAAAAAATAATAGAATACAATAGAACATAACCATCTTCTGAAATTCGAATTTCAAATAAATTTGAATTCTAATACATAAGAAAATAATAGAAAATAATAAAATAGAAAAAAAAAAGAATAGAATAGAATAGACTATAATGGAATAGAACGAATATAACCACTTCCCAGAATTCAAATCAATTCAATTCGAATTTGAATAGAATAGAATAGAATAGATTAGAATAGAATTCAAAATAACAGAATAGTAAAGAAAAAAAAACCAACAGAATAGAATATAACCATCTTCCGAAATTCGACTTCTGAATAGAAAAGAATAGAATAGAATAGAATAGAAAAAGAATAGAATTCAAAACAATAGAATAGACTAGAATAGAATAGAAAGAATATAGCCATTTCCCAAAATTCAAATTATTATTATTATTATACAGTATTTATATAGCGCCAACAGTTTACGTAGCGCTTTACAACTTGAGGGTAGACAGTACAAATACAATTTGATACAGTAGGAATCAGAGGGCCCTGCTCCTTAGAGCTTACAATCTAAGAGGGAAGGTCAAGAGATACAAGAGGTAATAACTGTGGGTGATGTGCTGATTGAGAAGATAAATGTACAGTTGTTAGGTGGGGGCCAGATAGGCTTCTCTGAAGAGATGAGTTTTCAGGGATCGTCTGAAAGTGGATAAAGTAGGAGAAAATCGGACGGATTGGGGTAGAGCATTCCAGAGGATGGGGGAGGCTCTGGAGAAGTCCTGAAGGCGAGCATGGGATGAAGTGACAAGGGAGTTTGAAAGCAGGAGGTCTTGGGAGGAACGAAGAGAACGATTAGGTTGGTATTTTGTGACTAGGTTAGAGATGTAGCTAGGGGCCAGGTTGTGGATGGCTTTGTAAGTTATAGTTAGTATCTTGAATTTAATTCGGTGACTGAGTGGCAGCCAATGGAGGGATTGGCAGAGGGGTGTAGCAGACGCTGAGCGGTTTGTGTGGTGGATGAGCCTGGCCGCAGCGTTCATGATGGACTGAAGTGGGGATAGCCTGTTTAGAGGTAAACCAATGAGGAGGGAGTTGCAGTAGTCAAGGCGGGAGATGACCAGGGAGTGGATTAGAAGCTTTGTGGTGTCATTGGTTAGGAAGGGGCGTATCTTGGAGATGTTGCGAAGACAGAGGCGGCAAGCTTTGGATAGTGATAGAATGTGGGGTCGAAAGGTTAGTTCAGAGTCCAGGATTACACCTAGGACCTTGGTGTGGGGAGATGGGTTGATAGTTGAGCCGTTGATCTTGACAGGGAGATCAGGGGAAGTGGCACCTGAGGGAGGAAATATCATGAGCTCGGTTTTGGATAGGTTGAGTTTGAGAAAGTGATGTGACATCCAGGCTGATATGTCTGCTAGTAAGTTGGTAATGCGTGAGGAGACAGATGGAGAGAGCTGGGGGGTGGAGAGATAGATTTGGGTGTCATCAGCGTAGAGATGATATTTAAAGCCGTGGGAGGCAATCAACTGACCCAAGGAGGTGGTGTAGATTGAGAAAAGGAGAGGTCCGAGAACAGAACCTTGGGGGACCCCAACGGAAAAAGGAAGAGGAGAGGAGGAAGTAGAGTTGTAAGTGACACTGAAGGAGCGGTGGGATAGGTAGGATGAGAACCAGCGAAGAGTACAGTCACGGAGACCAAAGGAGTGGAGTTTTTTGAGGAGGAGGGGGTGGTCCACTGTGTCAAAGGCAGCAGAGAGATCCAGGAGAAGTAGTACAGAATAGTGTCCATTGGCTTTAGCCATTAGTAGGTCATTTGAGAGTTTAAGGAGAGCAGTTTCCGTGGAGTGTTGAGGGCGAAAACCGGACTGAAGGGGATCAAGAAGTTTATTCATGGTCAGATGGTCGCTTAGTCGGTTGTAGACCAGTCTTTCAAGAAGTTTGGAGGAGAAGGAGAGTAAGGAGATGGGACGTAAGTTGTTGAGATTGGTGGGATCCAGTGAGGGCTTTTTTAGTATGGGGGTGACTAGCGCATGTTTTAGAGAGTTTGGGAAGATGCCACAAGAGAGGGAGAGGTTGAAAATGTGAGTTAGAGAGCGTAGAATCGAGTCAGAGGGTGAGCGTAGCATTTGCGAGGGAACAGGATCCAGGGGGCAAGTGGTTAGATGAGTGTTAGATAAAAGTTTAGCAACCTCAGTAGTAGTAGCAGGGTTGAATGAGGGAAGTAATGATTGTATCTGTGGACATGGGGTGTTGCATGGGGGAGGTTTTTGCGCATTGGCGATCTCCTCATGAATTGTATCAATCTTAGTTTTGAAGTGATTGGCAATCTCCTGGGCAGTGAGTGAGTTGGTGGGTGGAGGCAGTGGAGGACAGAGTAGAGTGTTGAAGGTAGAGAAGAGTTGATGTGGACTGGATGAGAAGGTGTTGATGAGTGTGATAAAGTAGGTCTGTTTGGCAGTGTGAAGGCAGGAGTAGTATTTTAGGAGGGCAGATTTATATTGTGTGAAGTCTTCCTGGGTCTTAGTCTTATGCCACAGGCGCTCAAGAGCGCGGCTACGTTTTCTGAGACTTCTGGTGTCATCTGTTTGCCAGGGTTGTAGCAGTCTGCGTGTAGTGAGGGGGGCCAGCTTGTCTAGGGAGGAAGACAGTGAGCTGTTGTAGATGAAAGTAGCTAGGTTGGGGCAGGACAGGGGGGAGATTTTGTCATAGAGGTGATCAGTAGCAGAGTAGAGAAGAGAAGGGTTGAGGTGGCGAAGGTTTCTGCGTGTAACTGTTAGGCGGTTGGAGGGAGAGGAGGTGGAAGACAAGGAGAGAGCAAAACTAATAAGGTGGTGATCAGAGAGTGGGAGTGGATTGTTGGAAAGGTTGCACGGAGTGCACAGATAGGAGAAGGCAAGGTCAAGGGTGTTGCCGTTGGAGTGGGTAGGAGCCTGTATCCATTGCTTCAGGTCAAGCGATGAGGTTAGACTAAGAAGTTTAGAAGTAATAGTAGTGTTAGTGTTGACAGGGATGTTGAAGTCCCCAAGAATAATTGTGGGGATTTCAGAAGAGAGAAAGTAGGGTAGCCAGGCAGAGAAGTCGTCAAGAAAGGCTGATACCGGTCCAGGGGGCCGGTAGATGACAGCAATTCTTAGAGAAATGGGAGAGAAAAGACGAATGCAGTGTGCCTCAAAAGAGGAGAGTGTCAGAGAGGGAGGTGGGTGAAGAACCTGATAGGTGCTGCATGGGGCTAGAAGGATTCCCACTCCACCTCCCTTCCGTCCACTTGGTCTGGGGGAGTGAGTCCAGAAAAGGCCCCCATGGGAGAGGGAAGCAGGAGAAATAGTATCCGATTCATGAAGCCAGGTTTCAGTAATGGCAAGTAGGTTAAAGGAATTTGTGATGAAGAGGTCGTGGAGGGCGGTGAGTTTGTTGCAGACAGAACGTGCATTCCACAGGGCACAGGAAAAGGGGGGGCTGGTTTTGGATAGAGGAATAGAGACCAAGTTCTGTGGGTTGCGAATAGAATCAATTCAAATTTGAATAGAAAAGAAAGGAATAGATTAGAACAGGAAGATGGTTATATTCATTCTATTCTGTTGTTTTTTTGTATACTATTCTGTTATTTTCTATTCTATTCTAATTTATTCTTTTCTATTGTTTTCAAATTCAAATTGATTCTATTTGAATTTTGAGAAATAGTTATATTCTTTCTATTATATTGTATTCTATTGTTTTTTAATCCTATTCTTTTGTATTCTATTCAAACTTCAGAAGATGGTTATATTCTATTTTATTCTAGTCTTTTTTAATCTATTCTATTCTTTTTGTTTCTATTCTATTCCATTCTTTTATTTTCTATTCTATTTTGTTCTGTTTTACTTTATTATATTATATTCCTTGTTTTTCTGTTATATTCCTATTATATTATATATATTTTTTCTATTCTATTCCTTTATCTTCTTTTCTATTTTATTCTCTTTGGAAATTGGAAAACAAATCAAAAACTTTTCGAATTCGAAATTTTTTTTAAATCAAATTTGAAAATGTTTCGAATGCGAAAAGAATTTGAAAACGATTTGAATTCAAAAACTATTCGAATTTGGAAAGTTTGAATCGATTTGATTACAAATTAATGAAACCAATTCCAAAAATGGATAAAACACATTTAGCTAAACAAATTTATTTGAACAACAAATCAAAACTAAACAAAACACATTTTTTCTTTCTGCCCATGTCTAATATGGAACATTTCTCCAGTTTACAATTGCTGCGCATAAAACCTTCATACGGTTAAAATAATGTCCTTAATTACTGTGAAGACCATAAACAAAAGGGATCCTACCCCTTAAATTTTATTTTTTTTTTAAATGATGAAATCAAGCTTTTCCCCCAGCTTGTAGAAACCTGTCCTCCTAAACAGACCATAACCAGGGTCAGCAAGGCCTATATTTGGCCCTCATCAACTGTTTATACTGCCATTAGCTTAGTTAGAAGTTGGAGTTATAGGTTGGATTCTTCCTACAGTGGAAAAATAGACATCTGGTCATTATGGGCAAAAGTAACTCATTATTATTAAACTATTTTTCAATTCCTTTCATGTTTTGTTCATGTGGTTAGAACCCATCTGCAGATATGCTTCTGTTGATCAGATTTGCCATCTCAAATAATTTATGGTCAGTGCTAGAGACATTTTAATTATATGGGAAACACAAACCAGAAGTCATTAGAGGGAGTTTTATTATGCTCTGCTACAGCACCAATTAAACCAGTGTAAATAATATGATTGAGCTAGAGTTGAGAAACCTTATCTTGCTCCCATGATTCTAAACAATCTGACCCTTTTCCATGATCCTATATTCCTCTAACATGTTGATCTTATTTCCAGAGCATGTTGGAAATCTGCTTATCAGTAGGGATGAGCGGAACTGACCCCTGTTCAGTTCGCACCATAACTTTCGAACACTGCGAAAGTTCGGACCGTGTTTAGTTCGGAATGTGTTTATATCGAATAACGAACACCATTAAAGTCAATGGGACCCGAATGTCAAAAATCAAAAGTGCCCATTTTGAAGGCTTATATGCAAGTAATTGGGCATACAATGGTTATAGGGGCCGGGTCCTGCCCTGGGGGACATGTATCAATAAAAAAAAAGTTTGTGAAAAACGTCATTTTTAAATGAGCAGTGTTTTTTTGATTTTTAAAGTGAAAGCATAAAAAAGAAAAAATCCTTCCAATATAGTGCCTGGGGGGTCCCCTTAGTCTACCTGTAAAGTAACAGATCTGTACCATGTCTAGAATCTGCTGCAGCAATAATTGCATTTATAAAGCCAAACAAAATGACATTTTCCCTGCAAGCTGCCTTTATTTTGCTCAGTAACAGCTGGGGAGCCAGTGTGTATGATGAGGCCACAATGTAGTGCACTGGGAACAAGATTAGAGATTTTTTGGATACATTCTGGTGTCACTTTGATTTTGTATAGAAGTAATGGATGTGTAAAAATTGGTCTTTGGGTGTCAGTGGTGCCTTCCCACCGTAACCCTATAGAGGTAATCTTGATGAAAGCAAGAATTGGCCTTACTGTAAAAAATTGCAATGATATGCACCTGTCAAACAGATTCAGAAAAATTGGTCTTTGGGTGTCGGTGGCGCCTTCCAACCCTATAGAGGTATTTTTGGTGAAAGCAAGAATTGGCCTTGCTGTAAAAAATTGCAATGATATGCACCTCCCAAACAGGTGCAGAAAAATTGGTCTTTGGGTGTCGGTGGTGCCTTCCCACCATAACCCTATAGAAGTACTCTTGATGAAAGCAAGAATTGGCCTTGCTGTAAAAAATTGCAATGATATGCACCTGTCAAACAGGTGCAGAAAAATTACTCCTTAGGTGTCGGGGAACCTTCTTACCGTAGCCCTATAGAGGTGCTCTTGATGAAGGCAAAAAGAATTCCAATGATATTTGATGTGCCTGAGACACAGTTTGCAGATAGCAACAGTGCGATCTGCTGCAGATGTGCTGAAAAAGGCCCAGACAGCTGAGCTTTGTGGAGTGGGCTGGGAGATTAAAGCTGCAGAATGTGATGGAATAGGGTGGCTGCTCTCTACTCTTTTTTGATGTCGGCCTCCTTGGGGTTGTGCCGCCTCACCTTCAGTTTCTTCCTCTGCTCTATCTGGCACCCAAGTCGCATTAGTGACCTCATTATCATTATCATCATCTCCATCTCCTCCATCTTCATTATTACCACTGGAGACAACTTGGCAATATGCTGCGGCTTGGGGAACATGAATGCCAATTTGTCTACCAGTGTTTCTCCCACTCTCTAGGCTCATGTTCCTCTCATCCTCAACCTCAGAACCAACATCTGAATCCAGTAATGGCTGGGCATCATCAAGGGGCAAGTGGCTGATGCTGTGGTCAAATAACTCAGCTGACTCATCAATGGCTGATGTTGGGGATATGGCAGGAATAGATGTGGACAAAGAGGCAGGTTTATCCACTCTGGCAACTGCAGGGGACTGCACACTTGGCTCTGCTTGCATGCCAGAGGATGAGGAGGATGAGGTAGGTTTAGTAGACCAGTCCCCCACCTCTGCATGCTGTGGCTGGATAGCACGGGCAAAGTCACTAAACTGAGGAAATGATGCCCTGCCTAAGAACTGACCACCACGTCCACCTTTGCCTGTGGACAAATTTCTTGCTGGCCCCCTTACAGTGCCAAGGGAACGTCTGCCTCTCCTTGTTGTCCTCCCAGACATTATTGGGAGGGAGGGGCGGTGCTTATAAGCAAATGTAAAGAAGAAGTTTAAATCTATGCGTAGATGCACTTTAATTAATGTAAAGAGGTGTTTGGTGCACTTTAATTTAAGTACTCACACTACACAGACACACTTCACGGATACACTATAATATACTGCAATATATACGGCACTAATGCACACAGAACTATATGGAGTTAAACTGGCAATAACGCACACAAAAGTAAATAGTGTTAAACTGGCAGTAACGCCCACAGAACTATACGGCATTAAACTGGCAGTTACGCACACAGAACTATATGGCATTAAACTGGCAGTAACGCACACAGAACTATATGGTGTTAAACTGGCAGTAATGCACACAGACGTAAATGGCAGTAAACTGGCAATAACGCATAAAACTATATGGTGTTAAACTGGCAGTAACGCACAAAGTAAATTGCGCTAAACTGGCAGTAACGCACACAGAACTATATGGCGTTAAACTGGCAGTAACGCACACAGAAGTAAATGGCGTTAAACTGGCAGTAACGCACACAGAACTATATGGCGTTAAACTGGCAGTAATGCACACAGAACTATATGATGTTAAACTGGCAGTAACGCACACAGAACTATATGGCGTGAAACTGGCAGTAATGCACACAAAACTATATGGCGCTAAACTGGCAGTAACGCACACAGAACTATATGGCATTAAACTGGCAGTAACGCACACAAAACTATATGGCGCTAAACTGGCAGTAACGCACACAGAACTATATGGCGTTAAAATGGCAGTAACGCACACAGAAGTAAATGGCATTAAACTGGCAGTAACGCAATAAAATAGACGGTGTTCAACCGTCATTACACTGACACTATCTGAACCGTCCCTACTCTAGCTATACACTAATGTAAAGATTACTGGCAGGGTCTCAATACACTACACTGAAACTATATGAGATGTTCATACTATACACTAATGTATGTATGAATGTATATATGAATGACACGGTCTCACTACACTACAGTGAAACTATCTGAACTGTCCCTACTCTAGCTGTGCACTATGCAAGGCTGAATGATGGTCCTTCTCACTACACTCACACTATCCCTAGACTGACACTAAACTAATATTCTACACTGACAATTGAAGCAAAATAGCAAAGTATAGCACACTAACTAACTAAAAGCACTGAACAGAGCCCTGTTCTATCTCTCTCCACACCAAAATCACACTGAAAATGGCTGCCATTGCAAGAATACTTTTATACTGTGGGGCGGGAATGCGCCATGATTGGATAAAGTCATGATGACAGTATCCAATCATGACTCTGACAGTGCTCTATGCCCTGATTGGCTGAAGCTTTCACTTCTTCAGCCAATCAGGTCTTGCAATGCACTGTTCAGCGCTGCAATGCATTGTGGTCGGTTCGGGGGGCAGAACAAACGGTCGTGCCGAACCGTTCGCCCATCCCTACCTATCACGGCTTTTTGGGCAAAAGCAAACAGTGGCGGATTATTCCTGCCACCCTCAGTTTTATTAGCAGGGATGAGTGTGAAATCATTAAAATAAATAATATTTGCATTGAACAGCAGTTGGTACTTATCTGCAGACACTCTATAAATTCCTGAGTTGCATGAACATCAGAGGTGGTTAAAGCCAACTCTAGGTTCCCCTCCTCCCTGTTTTCTGTATGCATCACCCTTGGAGCTCCTCTCTATCTCCTTTTTTTTTATTGGACACATACCATTTTTTCTTAGGTCTTCAGTCTGATCACAAGTCCTCTTCATCCTCTTTTTTGCTTTGGCAGAGGAGGAGGAAGATATCTACATGAACTGGCCATCTTCATCTACAGATGCCACTTCACCCCTTCCTGCTGCAGAAACTGATGCAATGGGGTTGATTTACTAAAACTGGAGAGTGCAAAATCTGATGCACCTGTGCATGGTAGCCAATCAGCTTATAACTTCAGCTTGTTCAATTAAGCTTTGACAAGAAAACACAAACATGAGCTGATTCATTTCTATGCAGAGTTGCACCAGATTTTGCATTTTAGTAGATCAATCTCACTGGCTCTGAGGCCCCAGAATTCATTACCAAAGTATGGAAGATGTGCCAACTTCACTGGGTGCAAACAATGCAGAGACTGTCCAATCACCCACAGAACTGGGTGAAAAGTCCCCAGAAGAAGAGCCAAAAGAACAAAGACCAAGGGCAATGTGTTCCCCTACAAGACTGACATATGACACATTGGTTGAAAGTTCTGAGAAAGCCATCTCTACCACCCAAGGAACTTAAGAAAGGTCAATTCCTCTCACTGCAGTTTTAGTGGAGGGTGACTCTAGCTCACCCTACCCCACCCCCCACCCCGACACATCTCAGCGGGTCATACCAATATGTCTACAATCTACAAGCACTACAATAAGAAAACTCCAATATAGATATTCAGCCTGCATATATTTAGCAGTGATGAGCTTCAGTGGCGGCCCGCCACCCCTAAACCATGCGTCCGGCCCGCTAATCTACATGCGGGGCGCTGGAAGCATGGATTCCAATGGGTTTTTTTGGGTTTTTTTTTCAGAAGCACGTGATTAGAGCCAGTGGTGCAAATTGGCTTAAAAAAAAGAGTGGGCTTGGGGCGCAGAGCAATGTGCCCAAGGCCACCCAGTTGTGTGACAATAGCGAATTAATATTTGCTATCGTCACACAGATTTACTCATTTTTTTAGGAGAACAAGGTGGGGCACATTTCAACTAAAATTTGCAATTTATAAGAAAAAGAGATGACTATAGGTTACAGTATCTCACAAAAGTGAGTACACCCCTCACATTTTTGTAAATATTTTGTTATATCTTTTCATGTGACAACACTGAAGAAATTACACTTTGCTACAATCCACGGACCTCTGGAAATTAATTCTTTCCATCTGCCCACACTCTACCAATCTACAACACTGACTGACGAGTCAGTCCAGCGTGATCTATACCCTATTCTTCTCAACTTATCAGACCACAGGACATGGTTCCAGTAATCCATGTCCTCAGTCTGCTTGTCTTCAGCAAACTGCGGGCTTTCTCATGCATCATTTTTAGAAGAGGCTTCCTTCTGGGACAACAGCCATGCAGACCAATTTGATGCAGTGTGCAGCGTATGGTCTAAGCACTGACAGGCTGACCCCCCACCCCTTCAACCTCTGCAGCAATGCTGGCAGCACTCATACGTCTATTTCCCAAAGACAACCTCTGGATATGACGTTGAGCATGTGCACTTAACTTCTTTGGTCAACCATGGCGAGGCCTGTTCTGCGTGTAACCTGTCCTGTTAAATCGCTGTAAGGTCTTTGCCACCGTGCAGCAGCTCAGTCTCAGGGTCTTGGCAATCTTCTTATAGCCTAGGCCATCTTTATGTAGAGCAACAATACTTTTTTTCAGATCCTCGGAGAGTTCTTTGCCATGAGGTGCCATGTTGAACTTCCAGTGACCAGTATGAGAGAGTGAGAGCGATAACACCAAATTTAACACACCTGCTCCCCATTCACACCTGAGACCTTGTAACACTAACAAGTCACATGACATTGGGGAGGGAAAATGGCTAATTGGGCCCAATTTGGACATTTTCACTTAGAGGTGTACTCACTATTGTTGCGGTGGTTTAGACATTAATGGCTGTGTGTTGAGTTATTTTGAGGGGACAGCAAATTTACACTGTTATACAAGCTGTACACTCACTACTTTACATTGTAGCAAAGTGTAATCTTCAGTGTTGTCACATAAAAAGATATAATAAAAATATTTACAAAAATGTGAGGGGTGTACTCACCTTTGTGAGATACTGTATATTTAGACATTTTAAAATATTGAAAGAATTGTCACAGCACATTGATACATAGGTGAAGCTGTAATATTAGAGCCAGTGGACCAATGTAACTGCCAATCAGCTAGCGTTTTCAGAAAAATGACCAGCAAGGGCAGCCCAGTATCTCTCATGACAAATGTACTTTAAATGTTTGAGCTATTTGAACCTAAATCTGGAGGCAGGTACATTGGGATCTTTTTATAACCTATACCAGGGGTCTTCAAACTGCGGCCCTCCAGGTGTTCAGGAACTACAATTCCCATCATGCCTAGTCATGTCTGTGAATGTCAGAGTTTTACAATGCCTCATGGGATGTGTAGTTTTGCAACAGCTGGAGGGCTGTAGTTTGAGGATCCCTGACCTATACAGTCCAAGTTCTACAGCAGCCAACCACATCAGTTGTAAGAGACGATGATGAGTCTTTAAACCTGAACTCCATGCAAACAGCTACATATACACATGGAATACATATGTCGAACCTGTTTTAACTACTAACTAATGTGTATTTTTGTCTATCCCATCCTGAGAGTTACACAATTCCGGCATACAGCCCTGTTCTGCCTGACAGGCGAGGAGACCTTACCTTTCTCTGCTGCATTTCTACTTTGAAGTTTAGGTCCTCTCCCGACCTCCATACAGACAGTGAATGAAGAGACAGTAGCCTAATGAGCTCATCTCTCTGACACTCTGCTGTCTACCCCTATCAGCATGTTCCTTGAATCACAGAACAACTGCCTGGCTGCTTGTGCTGCTTGTCACTCCCCCGCTCTGAGCTCTGTTGTACAATAGACCCTGAAAGGTTAAGAGCAGGTCAGGTACTTGTATTGCTTGGAATCAGTGGCGTAGCGTGGGGGGTGCGGGGGGTGCCGTGGCCCCGGGCGCGACATTTAGGGGGGCGCAATTTCGTGCCACCTCCTAATTTTAATCTCCTGTGTCCCCCGCGCTCCGGCCACCATGTTAATTGTTTTGCGCCCTGAGATTGGGCGTATGGGGGTCATGTGCGGCGTGGGGCTCGCCTATCTGCGATCACAGTTACTCCTGGAGTCCCGCCTCCACACATGACCCCCATACGCCCAATCGCAGCGCGCCGGGAAACAATTAACACGGCGGCCGGAGCTCGGGGGAGACAGGCACTGGAAAGTGTGAGCTGCCGGGGCCGCTGTCTTCGCCTCCTCCTCCTATCCTCCGGACCGATGCAGGACAAGGAGGTGAGGGGGGGAGAGAGAGGCGCCGTATATGTAGTGTCAGTGTAGGAAGACTGTAGGTGGGACAGTATAGTGTACAGTGTAGTATAGTGGTCAGTATAGTGTAGTGGACAGTGTAGTGGTCAGTGTAGTGGTCAGTATAGTATAGTGGTCAGTGTAGTGGTCAGTATAGTATAGTGGTCAGTGTAGTGGACAGTATAGTATAGTGGTCAGTGTAGTGGTCAGTATAGTGGTCAGTGTAGTGGTCAGTGTAGTATAGTGGACAGTGTAGTATAGTGGTCAGTGTAGTATAGTGGTCAGTGTAGTGGACAGTGTAGTATAGTGGTCAGTGTAGTGGACAGTGTAGTATAGTGGTCAGTGTAGTATAGTGGTCAGTGTAGTGGACAGTGTAGTATAGTGGTCAGTGTAGTGGACAGTGTAGTATAGTGGTCAGTGTAGTATAGTGGTCAGTGTAGTGGACAGTGTAGTATAGTGGTCAGTGTAGTGGACAGTGTAGTATAGTGGACAGTGTAGTATAGTGGTCAGTGTAGTGGACAGTGTAGTATAGTGGTCAGTGTAGTATAGTTGTCAGTGTAGTGGTCAGTGTAGTATAGTGGTCAGTGTAGTATAGTGGTCAGTGTAGTATAGTGGTCAGTGTAGTGTAGTGCTCAGTGTAGTATAGTGGTCAGTTTAGTGTAGTGGACAGTATAGTATAGTAGTCAGTGTAGTGGACAGTGTAGTATAGTGGTCAGTATAGTGTAGTGGACAGTATAGTCATCAGTGCAGTGTAGTTCTCAGTGTAGTGGACAGTGTAGTATAGTGGTCAGTGTAGTGGTCAGTGTAGTATAGTGGTCAGTGTAGTGGTCAGTGTAGTATAGTGGTCAGTGTAGTATAGTGGTCAGTGTAGTTGACAGTATAGTATAGTAGTCAGTGTAGTGGACAGTGTAATATAGTGATCAGTAAAGTATAATAGTCAGTGTAGTGGACAGTGTAGTATAGTGGTCAGTATAGTGTAGTGGACAGTATAGTATAGTAGTCAGTGTAGTGGACAGTGTAGTATAGTGATCAGTAAAGTATAATAGTCAGTGTAGTGGACAGTGTAGTATAGTAGTCAGTGTAGTGGACAGTGTAGTATAGTGGTCAGTATAGTGTAGTGGACAGTATAATGGTCAGTGCAGTGTAGTTCTCAGTGTAGTGGACAGTGTAGTATAGTGGTCAGTGTAGTGGTCAGTGTAGTATAGTGGACAGTATAGTATAGTGTTCAGTGTAGTACAGTGGTCAGTGTAGTATAGTGGTCAGTGTAGTGGACAGTATAGTATAGTAGTCAGTGTAGTGGACAGTGTAGTATAGTGGTCAGTATAGTGTAGTGGACAGTATAGTATAGTAGTCAGTGTAGTGGTCAGTGTAGTGTAGTGGACAGTGTCGTGTAGTGGACAGTGTAGTGGACAGTGTAGTGGACAGTATAGTATAGTAGTCAGTGTAGTGGACAGTGTAGTATAGTGGTCAGTATAGTGTAGTGGACAGTATAGTGGTCAGTGCAGTGTAGTTCTCAGTGTAGTGGACAGTATAGTAGTCACTGTAGTGGACAATGTAGTATAGTGGCCAGTATAGTATAGCGGACAGTATAGTGGTCAGTGTAGTGTAGTGGACAGTGTAGTGGTCAGTGTAGTGGTCAGTATAGTGGACAGTATAGTGTAGTGGACAGTAAAGTGGTCAGTATAGTGGAGAGTATAGTGTAGTGGTCAGTGTAGTGTAGTGGACAGTGTAATGGTCACAGTAGTGTAGTTATCAGTGTAGTATAGTCGTCAGTATAGTGTAGTGTAGTGGACAGTGTAGTGTAGTGGACAGTATAGTGTAGTGGACAGTGTAGTTCTCAGTGTAGTGGTCAGTAAAGTGGACAGTATAGCGTAGTGGACAGTATATTGGTCACCGTAGTGGACAATATAGTGGTCAGTGTAGTGTAGTGAACAGTATAGTATAGTGGTCAGTGTAGTGTAGTGGACAGTATAGTGGACAGTCATTATCACTGATTTTATAAGTTTTTTGCAGCACTTTGATTTTATGTTATGTTTACACATTCCATATCACTTTTAAATACTGTGGTTTAGGATTTTTTTTCACTGTTTAGAGGGGGTGTGATCAGTGGCGTAGCGTGGGGGGTGCGGGGGGTGCCGTGGCCCCGGGCGCGACATTTAGGGGGGCGCAATTTCGTGCCACCTCCTAATTTTAATCTCCTGTGTCCCCCGCGCTCCGGCCACCATGTTAATTGTTTTGCGCCCTGAGATTGGGCGTATGGGGGTCATGTGCGGCGTGGGGCTTGCCTATCCGCGATCACAGTTACTCCTGGAGTCCCGCCTCCACACATGACCCCCATACGCCCAATCGCAGCGCGCCGGGAAACAATTAACACGGCGGCCGGAGCTCGGGGGAGACAGGCACTGGAAAGTGTGAGCCGCCGGGGCCGCTGTCTTCGCCTCCTCCTCCTATCCTCCAGACCGATGCAGGACAAGGAGGTGGGGGGGGGGGGGGGGAGAGGCGCCGTATATGTAGTGTCAGTGTAGGAAGACTGTAGGTGGGACAGTATAGTGTACAGTGTAGTATAGTGGTCAGTATAGTGTAGTGGACAGTGTAGTGGTCAGTGTAGCGGTCAGTATAGTATAGTGGTCAGTGTAGTGGTCAGTATAGTATAGTGGTCAGTGTAGTGGTCAGTATAGTATAGTGGTCAGTGTAGTGGTCAGTATAGTGGTCAGTGTAGTGGACAGTGTAGTATAGTGGTCAGTGTAGTATAGTGGTCAGTGTAGTGGACAGTGTAGTATAGTGGTCAGTGTAGTATAGTGGTCAGTGTAGTATAGTGGTCAGTGTAGTGGACAGTGTAGTATAGTGGTCAGTGTAGTGGACAGTGTAGTATAGTGGTCAGTGTAGTATAGTGGTCAGTGTAGTGGACAGTGTAGTATAGTGGTCAGTGTAGTGGACAGTGTAGTATAGTGGACAGTGTAGTATAGTGGTCAGTGTAGTGGACAGTGTAGTATAGTGGTCAGTGTAGTATAGTTGTCAGTGTAGTGGTCAGTGTAGTATAGTGGTCAGTGTAGTATAGTGGTCAGTGTAGTATAGTGGTCAGTGTAGTGTAGTGCTCAGTGTAGTATAGTGGTCAGTGTAGTGTAGTGGACAGTCAGTATAGTGTAGTGGACAGTATAGTATAGTAGTCAGTGTAGTGGACAGTGTAGTATAGTGGTCAGTATAGTGTAGTGGACAGTATAATGGTCAGTGCAGTGTAGTTCTCAGTGTAGTGGACAGTGTAGTATAGTGGTCAGTGTAGTATAGTGGTCAGTGTAGTGGTCAGTGTAGTATAGTGGACAGTATAGTATAGTGTTCAGTGTAGTACAGTGGTCAGTGTAGTATAGTGGTCAGTGTAGTGGACAGTATAGTATAGTAGTCAGTGTAGTGGACAGTGTAGTATAGTGGTCAGTATAGTGTAGTGGACAATATAGTATAGTAGTCAGTGTAGTGGACAGTATAGTATAGTAGTCAGTGTAGTAGTCAGTGTAGTATAGTGGTCAGTGTAGTGTAGTAGACAGTGTAGTGTAGTGGACAGTGTAGTGGACAGTGTAGTGGACAGTATAGTATAGTAGTCAGTGTAGTGGACAGTGTAGTATAGTGGTCAGTATAGTGTAGTGGACAGTATAGTGGTCAGTACAGTGTAGTTCTCAGTGTAGTGGACAGTGTAGTATAGTGGTCAGTGTAGTATAGTGGTCAGTGTAGTATAGTGGTCAGTGTAGTGGTCAGTATAGTGGTCAGTGTAGTGGTCAGTATAGTGGTCAGGGTAGTATAGTGGTCAGTGTAGTGGTCAGTGTAGTATAGTGGTCAGTGTAGTGGACAGTGTAGTATAGTGGTCAGTGTAGTATAGTGGACAGTGTAGTATAGTGGTCAGTGTAGTATAGTGGTCAGTGTAGTATAGTGGTCAGTGTAGTGGTCAGTGTAGTATAGTGGTCAGTGTAGTATAGTGGTCAGTGTAGTGGACAGTGTAGTATAGTGGTCAGTGTAGTATAGTGGTCAGTGTAGTGGACAGTGTAGTATAGTGGTCAGTGTAGTGGACAGTGTAGTATAGTGGACAGTGTAGTATAGTGGTCAGTGTAGTGGACAGTGTAGTATAGTGGTCAGTGTAGTATAGTTGTCAGTGTAGTGGTCAGTGTAGTATAGTGGTCAGTGTAGTATAGTGGTCAGTGTAGTGTAGTGGACAGTATAGTATAGTAGTCAGTGTAGTGGACAGTGTAGTATAGTGGTCAGTATAGTGTAGTGGACAGTATAGTGGTCAGTGCAGTGTAGTTCTCAGTGTAGTGGACAGTGTAGTATACTGGTCAGTGTAGTGGTCAGTGTAGTATAGTGGTCAGTGTAGTGGTCAGTGTAGTATAGTGGTCATTGTAGTATAGTGGTAAGTGTAGTGGACAGTATAGTATAGTAGTCAGTGTAGTGGACAGTGTAGTATAGTGTTCAGTATAGTGTAGTGGACAGTATAGTGGTCAGTGCAGTGTAGTTCTCAGTGTAGTGGACAGTGTAGTATAGTGGTCAGTGTAGTATAGTGGTCAGTGTAGTATAGTGGTCAGTGTAGTGGTCAGTGTAGTATAGTGGACAGTATAGTATAGTGGTCAGTGTAGTGTAGTGGACAGTATAGTATAGTAGTCAGTGTAGTGGACAGTGTAGTATAGTGGTCAGTATAGTGTAGTGGACAATATAGTATAGTAGTCAGTGTAGTGGACAGTGTAGTATAGTGGTCAGTATAGTATAGTAGTCAGTGTAGTATAGTGGTCAGTGTAGTGTAGTGGACAGTGTAGTGTAGTGGACAGTGTAGTATAGTGGTTAGTGTAGTGGACAGTATAGTATAGTAGTCAGTGTAGTGGACAGTGTAGTATAGTGGTCAGTATAGTGTAGGAGACAGTATAGTGGTCAGTGCAGTGTAGTTCTCAGTGTAGTGGACAGTGTAGTATAGTGGTAAGTGTAGTATAGTGGTCAGTGTAGTATAGTGGACAGTATAGTATAGTAGTCAGTGTAGTATAGTGGTCAGTGTAGTCTAGTGGTCAGTGTAGTGGACAGTATAGTATAGTAGTCAGTGTAGTGGACAGTGTAGTATAGTGGTTAGTATAGTGTAGTGGACAGTATAGTGGTCAGTGCAATGTAGTTCTCAGTGTAGTGGACAGTGTAGTATGGTGGTCAGTGTAGTATGGTGGACAGTATAGTATAGTAGTCACTGTAGTGGACAGTGTAGTATAGTGGCCAGTATAGTATAGCGGACAGTATAGTGGTCAGTGTAGTGTAGTGGACAGTGTAGTGGTCAGTGTAGTGGACATTGTAGTGGTCAGTATAGTGGACAGTATAGTGTAGTGGACAGTAAAGTGGTCAGTATAGTGGAGAGTATAGTGTAGTGGTCAGTGTAGTGTAGTGGACAGTGTAATGGTCACAGTAGTGTAGTTATCAGTGTAGTATAGTCGTCAGTATAGTGTAGTGTAGTGGACAGTGTAGTGTAGTGGACAGTATAGTGTAGTGGACAGTGTAGTTCTCAGTGTAGTGGTCAGTAAAGTGGACAGTATAGCGTAGTGGACAGTATAGTGGTCACCGTAGTGGACAATATAGTGGTCAGTGTAGTGTAGTGAACAGTATAGTATAGTGGTCAGTGTAGTGTAGTGGACAGTATAGTGGACAGTGTAGTGTAATTGTCAGTGTAGTGGACAGTATAGTGGTCAGTGTAGTTCTTAGTGTAGTGGACAGTATAGTATAGTGGTCAGTGTAGTTCTTAGTGTAGTGGACAGTATAGTATAGTGGTCAGTGTAGTTCTTAGTGTAGTGGACAGTATAGTATAGTGGTCAGTGTAGTTCTTAGTGTAGTGGACAGTATAGTATAGTGGTCAGTGTAGTTCTTAGTGTAGTGGACAGTATAGTATAGTGGTCAGTGTAGTTCTTAGTGTAGTGGACAGTATAGTGTAGTGGTCAGTGTAGTGTGTAATGGTCAGTAAAGGAATCAGGTTGGTCAGTGTTGAAATAAAGTAGGTTAGTGTAGTGGTCAGTACTATTGTATTTGAAGGGACTCGGGGAGTGCTAAAAGTCCGCAGGTTAGGGGGCGCAAATTACTTGCCTTGCCCCGGGTGCTGACAACCCACGCTACGCCACTGCTTGGAATTAATATATTACATTTATTACAGAGCCGCATTAATTTGTCTTCTTTACATCCGTTGTAATGACATTCAGCTTTAATAGTTTAAGGAATAGAATTTGTTACCTGTTTGTTAAATGCTTTGAGCGATTGTTGCCAAACATGGAAGCAATAAAGCAAGCCTAAAAATAGTACTTGCAGCTGTCCAGGGGATTTCTTTGTAATTTAGAAGGTCAAGGAAAAAAAAGCTTTTCTTGTTCTGTAGTGAATTTATTTTACAACAATTGGAAACAAGGCAACTGCTTGTTTAGCCTTCTGTATGCTGAAGTCTTCACACAGTCAGACCAGAGAGATATATCGTTGGCATTCCTTTATGTGCAACACAATAGAAGATAAGTAACTGAATAATGTATATTTCATTGTATAATATCCCTTGTGTAGACACTGTACCAGGAAATATACAATAGTCTAAATTAAAGTGCTACTAAAATTAGAAAAGTTGAGATTTACTATGTTTTAGGGAAAATATAGAAATGTTATTTGTGTCTAAGTAGAACCCTGAAAATGGTGTCATCTGTCTGAAATTCCACTTAAAATAGCAGTGTTCTTCCCGGTATGTGAGTGTGCCTCCAGCATTATCTGAATCAGTGACGAGATCCTTTACAGACCAGGAGCTCTCACTCCCCTTTAAAGAATTAGCACAAAGCTGCAAACTGTATGCAGAAGTATCCTGTTTCCTCTGTAGAACTTCACCCAGTTCAGGAGTGTGGATGTATCATCATTTAAATAATGCACCGCATCCCTTAATTTGCAAACAATAGAAATAATTATTCAACTTCGTGCCATGACCCTTTAGTGGACGGTATATCCCCTGAGGAAGTCCAGAGGGGGCGAAACATGTTGGGATCCACCACTACAATACCGTTATGAACTAAAAGGACCATAGGGAATGGGTCATGAAGGCATTCCCCTTTATGTGGACACTGTTGTTTTTTAAAAAACTATTTTCTAATAAATACAGTTAATTTTGATCTTGTAGTTGTATCATTGCACCTTAACCACTAAGCCACCGCCCACCTTCATATGACGGCGGGACGAGGCTTCTCTTGTTCTGGGCGGATGTCATATGACGTGATCGCCCTCCCGAGCCACTAGGGGGTGAGTGCGCATGCCTGCTGCATCGCTCGGGACCCGGTGCGCGTGCCCGGCGGCCGCGATGTCCGCCGGGCACCCGCGATTGCTGGGTAACAGAGCAGGACCGTGGATCTGTGCATGTAAACACAGATCCACGTCCTGTCAGAGAGGAGAGGAGACCGATGGTGTGTCCCTTGTACATAGGGACACCGATCGGTCACCTCCCCCAGTCAGTCCCTTCCCCCCACAGTTAGAATCACCTCACTAGGTCATACATTAACCCCTCGATCGCCCCCCAGTGTTAACCCCTTCCCTGCCAGTCACATTTACACAGTAATCAATGCAATTTTATAGCATTGATCGCTGTATAGATGTGAATGGTCCCAAAAATGTGTCAAAAGTGTCCGATATGTCCGCTGCAATATCGCAGTCACAATAAAAATCGCAGATCGCTGCCATTACTAGTAAAAAATAAATAAATAAATAAAAATGCTATAAATCTATCCCCTATTTTGTAGACGCTATAACTTTTGCGCAAACCAATCAATATACGCTTATCGCAATTTTTTTTTACCAAAAATATGTAGAAGAATATATATCGGCCTAAACTGAGGAAAAAATTTGTTTAAAAAAAAAAATTGGATATTTATTATAGCAAAAAGTTAAAAATATTGTGTTTTTTCAAAATTGTCCCTCTTCTTTTGTTTATAGCGCAATAAATAAAAACCACAGAGGTGATCAAATACCACCAAAAGAAAGCTCTATTTGTGGGGAAAAAATGATAAAAATTTCATTAGGGTGCAGTGTAACATGACCGCGCAATTGTCATTCAAAGTGCGACAGCGCTGAAAACTGAAAAATGGCTTGGGCAGGAAGGGGGTGAAAGTGCCCTGTATTGAGGTGGTTAAAAGTCCCAAGGAACTTCTTATTTCCAGTTCTGATACTTGCAGAAACTACCACCCCACCTAGCTTGACTACCAGACCACCTGGCTGCTTTGAAGAACTCCCCAGGACAAGGGATCAGGATTTAGCACAATGCTGTCCTTGGAAAGTATGCTGCCTCTGGCAGTCTTTCCCCTTGTATTATCTTTGGTGTGCTAATGCACTCATACTGTCCTTTGCTCCCGCTATACTGGGCAAGAGTCTTGTTCAGGCCTCCAAATTGATCAGATCTTCCCATTCCAGCCCGGATGTCCAAAGGTAATGGAGACTTCTCTCATATTCTTCCTCTCCTTCCTTTCCTCAGCTCCCAGCCTGGATACAGAGCCCCCCTCAGCCCTGGGCAATACGACAGCAACCTTAGCACTCCACCTTCCACCCGACTTCCCAGCTGGCCAGGTTCCACCATATTTAAGGGCTGACCCAGCCACCCTGCCAAGCCCTCGGCCTGGAGATTGGCCAGATTCCCTCAAGTATACATATCACAAACTCCTGGGCTCCCCCACTAACTTCCAGAAGCTTCTCCAAGCTTCTAGACCCAGGCTGCTGACCTTTCTTTTTTATTTGCAGCTAAGATTATAAACTAGGTTGACACCCCCGCCCCCCCCCCCCCCCCCAACCACCACCACCACCACCACCAGACTGTGATTGAACAGTAAAAGAAATGCAACTGCTAACTCCTTTACCCTGCTCTCTTCTGCTTTCATCATTTTTTTTTGGCAGCATGAATGCATTGAGCACATGCATTGACTCATAGCACTACCCCTCCCTCTCTCAGTCTAAGTTCTGCTGTACAGGCTATTACAATAGGCTGATACCAAGTCAAATCCAGTTACTTACACTAGCTGCATTTAGAAATACATTTAATTATTTTTTAATAAATACATAACTACATTATTCAGTGTTCCACCCTATGCCTGGCATTCAACTTTAATTATATCATCTAGTCTTCATTTTTAAGTAATGCCACAATTTTCTATTAATCTGAAGTTCTTGTTTAATAGAACTTTATTAATAATGTGCCATTATTAAAACATTCCGCTGATTCAGCTCAATGTTCTCTCCCATACAGTTTGCTGAAAGATAAGTACTGAATACTCGGGCATAATGTAATCACAGGGCACATCTAGCACGTGCTCAGCACAATGCAAATGCAAGAGATTTAACATGCATGGTGCGAGTGTAAATTGGCAGCTGCGAGTGTTGTTGCGAATATCCTCATAAAAGGTGGTAGCAAGTGAAGTTTCTTATGAGCGCCATGAGATGTTTCAATAAACAGTTTGCTTTTCCAACTTTATATTTTATGTTACAAATCAGGAGAACTGCAGATTTGTTCATTTGTCTCCAATTAAACCAACATTGAAAAATAATACAGACCGTAAAAATGTGGCTGTCACTTTGCTTTTTTAGAGGTGCATTAGTTTAAAAAAAAAAAAAGGAAGAACTCTGAAAATATTAACCACTTAAGGACCAGTCTTGTTTTGGATATTAGGTGTTTACATGTTTAAAACAGTTTTTTTTGCTAGAAAATTACTTAGAACCCCCAAACATTATATATGTTTTTTTCTAACACCCTAGAGAATAAAATGGCGGTCGTTGCAATATTTTTTTTTGCACCATATTTGCGCAGCGGTCTTCTAAGCGCACTTTTTTTTAAAAAAAATTCACTTTTTTGAAAAAAAAAATAAGACAACAGTAAAGGTAGCCCAATTTTTTTTTATATTGTGAAATATAATGTTACGCCAAGTAAATTGATACCCAACATGTCACGCTTCAAAATTGCGCCCGCTCGTGGAATGGCGTCAAACTTTTACCCTCAAAAATCTCCATAGGCGACGTTTAAAAAATTAAAAAAATTCTACAGGTTGCATGTTTTGCGTTACAGAGGAGGTCTAGGGCTAGAATTATTGCTCTCGCTCTACCGGTCGCGGTGATACCACCGTTTTCATATGCGGGCACTACTCGCGTATGCGTTCGCTTCTGCGCGTGAGCTCGTCGGGACAGGGTTTTTTAAAAAAATATATATTTTTATTATTTATTTTACATTATTTTATTTATTTTTACACCGTTTAAAAAAAAAAAAAAAATTGTGTCACTTTTATTCCTTTTACAAGGAATGTAAACATCCCTTGTAATAGAAAAAAGCATGACAGGACCTCCTAAATATGAAATCTGGGGTCAAAAAGACCTCAGATCTCATATTTACACTAAAATGCAATAAAAAAAAAAAAGTCGTTTAAAAAAATGACATTGAAAAAAATATGCCTTTAAGAGGCGTGGGCGGAAGTGACGTTTTGACGTCGCTTCCGCCCAGCAGTGTCATGGAGATGAGTGGGCTCCATCTTAGCCTCACTCGTCTCCAGGCACAGCAGGCAGATAGATGTGATCGCCTCCGCCGCTACCGACGGCTCCGGTAAGCGACGGAGGGCACCGGATCGCGGCGAGAGGGGGGGGCCCTCTCCCGCCACTGATAAAAGTGATCTTGCGGCGAATCCGCTGCAGGAACCACTTTTATCAGAAAGAGGACCGCCGCGCGAAAACGGGGATACCGGGGTTATGGCAGCTAGCTGCTGCCATAACAACGATATACCCCTTCAAAGTTTGGACGTACATCGGCGTGCGGCGGTCCGGAAGTGGTTAAAGCCCAATTCTAGGTTTTCCAAACAAACACCAAGCCCTTTTCTATGCCCCATCATGCACCCCACACTTAAGTTTTACAAATGTAAAGTATAAATAACTTAGTGTATAACTGCAGTCAGTTGATACTCGCATGTTTGTCTCCTGCCAGTGGGCTGGCTTCGTTGGCCTCAGTGGCATTCACAATACTTGCTGGTGGCCCCAATTTGCTGCCAGTTCCCACCAAGGGCTCCTTCCAACAGCCTTCTGCACAGGAATGAGATAAATCTTAAAGCTGAGTTCTACCCACATTTTATACTCCTCACCATCCTGCACTAATGTGTCCAGTTGTAATGAATTGGCTTTTTTTTTTTTTGTGGGGATCACTTACTTTATGGTAGAAAATTTCTTTTTCCACTTCCTCTTTCGCGGCCGCGGCCTCGCGCGTAATTTCTGGGTTTGCATTGTCTTCTGGATATGTGTGCCATCAATCCCAGGAGGCAATAGGCATTGCTGTGTCCCAGCATCGCTTTATTTGCATAACCGTTGCTATGGAATCTCAACCGCTACTGCTCGCGACGCACTGCGCACACACAAGATTGGCAGGTGCATGCTGGGTAGCCAGCATGCTCGGAATACAGGAGTTTAAGGAAAAGAAACTTACATTAAAATGACCAACAATGCAGCCTCATCAGTGTTCACCTGCAGCCTTGTTAGTGTCATTGCAGCCTCTTCAGTGTCAGTGCAGCCTTGTCAGTGCAGCTTTGCCCCAGTGCAGCCTTGTCAGTGCAGCTTTGCCCCAGTGCAGCCTTGTCAGTGCAGCCTTGTCAGTGCAGCTTTGCCCCAGTGCAGCCTTGTCAGTGCAGCTTTGCCCCAGTGCAGCCTTGTCAGTGCAGCTTTGCCCCAGTGCAGCCTTGTCAGTGCAGCTTTGCCCCAGTGCAGTCTTGTTAGTGCAGCTTTGCCCCAGTGCAGCCTTGTCAGTGCAGCTTTGCCCCAGTGCAGTCTTGTCAGTGCAGCTTTGCCCCAGTGCAGCCTTGCCCCAGTGCAGCTTTGCCCCAGTGGTCAGTGCAGCCTTGCCCCCAGTGTCCATGCCTACCGCCGCCGCCGCCGACATACACATAGCTGCATGTAGTTAGTTGTAGTTTTAAATATGGCGCCGCGGAGTTCGGAGGGACTCGGCGCCGGCGGAACTGAACGAACGCCGCAGAGATACACATAGTCGAGTGTATTCGGCTCTTTCCGGCGCCGCTCACAGTCCTGCCCTATGATGGACATAACACAGGTCCAATGGCGGGACTGAGCGTGACTGTGAGCGGCGCCGGAAAGAGCCGAATACACTCGACTATGTGTATCTCGGCTCTGTGATTTCGGCGGCGCTCGTTCAGCTCCGCCGAGTTCCTCCGAACTCCGCGGTGCCATATTTAAAACTACTCGCTATGTGAATGTCGGCGGCGATTGCCGCCGATAGCTCACAATTAGCGGGGATCGGCCTATAACACGCACCCACTATTTTCCCCTGATTTTAAGGGGAAAAAAGTGTGTGTTATACGCCGATAAATACGGTACTTTACTTGAACTGGGGTCAACCGACATAACAGGACAACACATTGCCAACTGCTTCTCTTTTTCTGCCCAACATCTTGTAGAAACCAGGGGATGCCACTCAGTCTTTCCAACTACATTCCCCTATTTATTAGCCAGTAATTTTAGTCCAGTTTGTCAAAAGTTCCAAAAAGAAACCCTAGAGGGGCTAGTATCTGATTCGCTATGGCCTACATAGTCTGTGCATCAGACCATCCCTTCCCATGTGGCTGACGCATTTTAAATTAAGGAGACGCTACATATAATAGGTAGACATGTGCAGAACGAAAAAAATTTTTGTTTAGTTTCATTTTGATTCATTATTTACATAAATTTTTTAGTTAAATTAGTTTAGTTTGTTTAATTCGTTTTCGGAATTAATTTAGTTTATTCGAATTTGAATCGATTCAAATTTTTCTAATTCCATTTATATTCAAATCAAATTCCATTCGAATTGCATTCAAATCAAATTCCATTCAAAATTGAATTTATTCTATTCTCTTCTATTATTTTCTATTCTATTATTTTCTATTATATTCTATTCTATACAATTTTAATCTATTCGAATTTAGGAAAAATGTTATATTGTTATATTCTTTGTATTCTTTTCTATTGTTTGTTCTATTATATTATTTTATTTTCTATTGTATTCTTTTCTATTCTATTCAAATTCAAATGTATTCTATTTGGATTTTGAATTTCAGAAGATGGTTATATTCTATTTTATTCTATTCCATTATTTTCTATTCTATTTTATTATGTTCTTGTTAGAAATAATGAACCAGACCGAGACAGAAGTACAGTAAAATCACACTTGTTTATTAATAAAAAATAAAAAGGTAAATAGAGTAAGTGTAGTCAAAGCATAGCCAGAGGTAGAAGTCAGGGATCCAAGTAGAGGAACAGCAAGTAGGATAAGGAGCCAGAAGGGATGTCAGCAAAGCCAGTCTTTAAACATGAACACAGGAGATGGTTTATTGTGATGTGACCTAGGCGAAGGCAGGAATGAAGTGAGCTGGAGATCTTTAAGTAGGCAGGACCGACGAGCAGATCCACAACAGCTGGTTAACTGTGGAGAGAGAAGAGAGCTGGCAATTGGCCGACAGCTGAGCGGCCAGCTCAGAGAAGGAAGGGCTGAGCCAGCCCTGACAGTTATTTTTTTTCTATTCAATTTTGTTTCTATTGTTTTATTTTGTATTCTGTTCTGTTTACACTATTATATTTTATTCTTTCATCTTCATTTTATTTTCTATTCTATTTCTTATTTTCTATTCTATTCTTTTCTGTTCTATTATATTCTTTTCTATACTATTCCTTTATTTTCCATTCTATTTTCGGAAATTTGAATTTAATTTGAAAATGATTCAAATTTGATTTTGTGCACAAAGCAAGGTCCATAAAGAAATGGATGAGCAAGTTTGGGGTGGAGGAACATGATTGGCCTGCAGGGTCCTGACCTCAACCCAATAGAATTCCTTTGGGATGAATTAGAGCGGAGACTGCGAGCCAGGCCTTTTCGTCCACATCAGTGCCTGACCTCACAAATGCGCTTCTGGGAGAATGGTCAAACATTCCCATAGACACACTCCTAAACCTAAACAAAAGTAACATTTACAAATAAACAAAAACATTTGCTTCTGATTGATATTTTATGTATGTATGTATATATATATATATATATATATATAGAGGGTATGGAGAACTGGGCATTGCCCTGTATGACACATGCCAATGCAAACATTTATTTTTGCAAATGCAATTCAGCGAGGAGCAGCTCTTGTAATAACGCTAACAACTAAAGTTTGGTGATTAAAAAAACAAAACAAAAAGAAACAGGGTACTTCATTGTCCTCCTCTACCAGCTGCAATCTTCCAGTGATGCATGGGTTAATATGAGCTGCTTCAGCTGTAATAGGCACTCCTCAAAAGTGCTGACTATGCTAGTCCTTTCCATCCCCCTGTACTATCAGTTCCCACAATGAAAAGTGAACGGAGGACGAGCAGATAAATGAAATGTCTGCCTATTCCATTCATAGAGCATTTTTCATTAAAGAAATTTCCCACAAAAATCTATACAAGCTCTTTTCTCAAAAGAGGAGGAAGAGATTCCCCCTAAACAATACCAGCCCACATGCCCTCAACAAGGATTACTTGCCACAAATGTGTGTTAACGTGCTGCACATTTTCACTGGCAAGTTGTACGCTTGCCACCAGGGGCGGACTGACAACTCATGGGGCCCCCAGGCAATAGGAGATCCTGGGGCCCCCTGTCCCCGCCCACGTGTTCCCACCCACACTCAAGCCACACCCACACAAATCCCCACCTACATATTGCACCGCCCATACTACATGCGTTCGTCACAGAATTTCTTTGCACTATGTTCAAAATAAATGTTTATTATAGAATATAAAGAAAAATAAACTGTACATTTCCAAAATTAAGGATTTCATAAATTGACACAATATAACAGGTGCAACAAATCTCTTCTTAGCTGAACAGTTTGATAAAAAATATACAAAAAATAAAAAGCTCTGTCCCGCATGTTACAAGATTATGGCCCTAGAATTGCTCTTACTCCAACATTCCTGACGATACCATACACGTGTGGCGCCATTATTGTTTACATACATGTGCTCGTCCTACATAAAGCTTTTTATATAGAACGTGTGCGAGGGTCATGGGTGTGCTTTACATTTTTTTTTAATAGTTTTTTTTACTTTGTATCATTTTCACTGACCACCAATGTAAGGAACATTCTTCCCACTGACCACCAATGTAAGGCACATTCTTCCCACTCATCACCAATGTAAGGATCATTCTTCTTCCCACTGACCACCAATGTAAGGAACATTCTTCTTCCCACTGATCACCAATGTAAGGATCATTCTTCCCACTGACCACCAATGAAAGGATCATTCTTCTCACTGATCACCAATGAAAGGAGCATTCTTCTCACTGATCACCAATGAAAGGAGCATTCTTCCCACTGATCACCAATGTAAGGAGCATTCTTCTCACTGACCACCAATGTAAGGATCATTCTTCTTCCCACTGACCACCAATGTAAGGAGCATTCTTCCCACTGATCACCAATGTAAGGAGCATTCTTCTTCCCACTGACCACCAATGTAAGGAGCATTCTTCTTCCCACTGACCACCAATGTAAGGAGCATTCTTCCCACTGATCACCAATGTAAGGAACATTCTTCTTCCCACTGACCACCAATGTAAGGAGCATTCTTCTCACTGACCACCAATATAAGGATCATTCTTCCCACTGACCACCAATGTAAGGATCATTCTTCTCACTGATCACCAATGTAAGGGGCATTCTTCCCACTGACCACCAATGTAAGGAACATTCTTCTCACTGATCACCAATGTAAGGGACATTCTTCCCACTGACCACCAATGTAAGGATCATTCTTCTCACTGATCACCAATGTAAGGATCATTCTTCCCACTGACCACCAATGTAAGGAACATTCTTCTCACTGATCACCAATGTAAGGAGCATTCTTCCCACTGACCACCAATGTAAGGAACATTCTTCCCACTGATCACCAATGTAAGGATCATTCTTCTCACTGACCACCAATGTAAGGAACATTCTTCTCACTGATCACCAATGTAAGGATCATTCTTCTCACTGATCACCAATGTAAGGATCATTCTTCTCACTGACCACCAATGTAAGGAGCATTCTTCTTCCCACTGACCACCAATGTAAGGAGCATTCTTCCCACTGATCACCAATGTAAGGGACATTCTTCCCACTGATCACCAATATAAGGGACATTCTTCCCACTGACCACCAATGTAAGGATCATTCTTCTCACTGATCACCAATGTAAGGATCATTCTTCTCACTGATCACCAATGTAAGGAACATTCTTCTCACTGATCACCAATGTAAGGATCATTCTTCTCACAGTGACCACCAATGTAAGGATCATTCTTCTCACTGATCACCAATGTAAGGAACATTCTTCTCGCTGATCACCAATGTAAGGATCATTCTTCTCACAGTGACCACCAATGTAAGGAACATTCTTCTCACTGATCACCAATGTAAGGATCATTCTTAGTGTACAGATGACAGTGTTAGGGAAAAGCACTCAGTGTATACATTTCAGTGATATATATATTATATATACAGTATATATATATATATAAGGAATAAACCTCACTTAGCCCAGGTTCACAC
The DNA here is from genome assembly GCA_037952835.1 of Lithobates septentrionalis. Taxonomy (NCBI): domain Eukaryota; kingdom Metazoa; phylum Chordata; class Amphibia; order Anura; family Ranidae; genus Lithobates; species Lithobates septentrionalis. The sequence goes on along the minus strand of JBBDGP010000231.1, from coordinate 502,213 downwards.
TGACAGCGGGAAATGAAAGCGTGCGAGTTCAGCTAAAATCGCACGATTTTATACCCGCATGTCAGTGTGAGTTTGGCAGCAATTTCAGAGACATCTGTGCAGGTTGCTAGAAATAGAAATAGAATAGAAATCGCACCCAGAAGTCGCCAAAAGTTGTACAGGAACTTGTACAGGAACTACTTTTGCCACAAATGCGGCATCGCATCGGTTCGGGTAGTGCCATTGCCACCGATTCGCCATGCGATTTGATATATCAAATATGGCATATCATGTCAAATTGCTCCAATGTGAACAAGGGCTAAGTGCTATTCCCTATATATAACACTGATATCTATACACTGAGTGGCATTCAATGTACCAGATATCAGTGTGCACTAGTGAATAGCACCTGCCACCTGGTAAATAGGCACAGGGCAAGAAGGAAGGAACACTCAGCATGGATGGCTCGTTCTTATAACAACACACACACTAACTGCTGTGCTGTCATTATCACACTGACCTGCTGCTGCACACAAGGCAGGTCAGTGTAGGTGCCGGTGGGAAATTCTAAGATGACTCCGCTCCGCTCTGTGTGCACTCTGCAGCCTCCAGCTCCTTTACCGACTGTCCCCCGTGGCAGTGACGTATGGCCCCGCCCCTCAGCTGAATTCCCCAGGGGGAGAGGTGGCCGGAGCACCTGTCTCTGAAATTCGCTCCTCTGATATAGCCACATCGACCGCCGGCAAGGATCTAATGGTTCACTGCTTCCTCGGGGCATAGTCTTCTTATTGATTCTGCATGGTAAGCTGTGGGCACTTCCAGGGCCAGACTGAGCCCCCCCCCCCCCCCCGAGGCCCTCGGTCAGCCTGCCCCTGCTTGCCACTTTTACAATTTGTTGCAAATTTGCATGGCAAGTCTCTGGCAAGAGCAAAGTTGCAGTGGTGAGTCTACTGCAAGAGCTCTTCAAGTCTACTACAGCATGAAAATTCAGCCACAGTGCCCCCTGTGGTGGGATGACTATTGCACAACATAGCTGAACCAGAACTTGCAGCAAACTTGCAGAATGTTTGCAAAGAAAGTTGATCTGGAGTCATGCAATGAGGACTTGCTGCAATTGTGCAACAAACTTGTAAAGCCTGGCAAGTCTAATAATAGCTTAGCAAATCATTTTCAAACTTGCAGCTCAATTGCTTGCTATCTGGGATAGGGCATAAAATAATGTGGGGGTAAGGGGAGGAGCTTACCAGAATCTGGAAACCCTCGTAAAAATAATCCATTCATCATGATGAATGATGCCCCGCCAACCAAAAAACCTGCAGACATGATCTGCTGCTGACCTGACTCGCAATAAATGACATTTCCCCATCAAGAAGCTGAATGTAAATAAAAGAGTGAGGGATCCTAGACGTTATCATTGATAAATATGGCCATGACCTTTGTAATAGCATTGTGCATGTGATTGGCCCACTTTATACTGAAGAAATTTACTAAAGCTGATGCAAACAGAAACCCATCCCTTGTGTTATGAAATCAGGATATTTCTGCTTGAAGTCCTCAGGACCCTGTGTGGACCCCTGAAATTGACTCTTCTGTAACTAGTTTGAAGTTTCCATATCACCAGAGAGCAAAGTGAGCACTGGAAGAACTACAGACCAAAACACAGAAGACTTTGGACTTGGACCTCTCACGTGACCACGACTGCAGGTAAGAAATCTGACTTTGGTTAATTTTTCTCTTTTTATGAATAAAAATTGAATGACTGGTTAAAGGGGGCCTTTTCACCAGAAAAAATAAATAAAAAGAATATTCTTTTTGCACACATTTCCTGGAATGGCTTGAAGCAAGTGGGTGCTGTAGCAACTATCAGCTGGGAAGCGGTCAAAGCATACTGTGTATGACCAGAACACTATGGATCTTCAAAATAACATCCAAGATAATTCAAATAATAAAAGAGATCACAGCAGTAAGTTGAGATGTTTTCATGCAAATGCAGGACACCTTAACATGGCTGATGAAGGGGTCCTGCATAGCTACAAAATGCTGGATTGCTTTAATAAATTCTTGGAAATTAGTTTGAAGATCCATGGGGTGTTGCCAATATATGCGTTGAGGTTTTTCACTGGAGATTACAGGATCATAGAACAGGATCAGTGCTGTACATCTTAGAAAATAGCATTGATTATCATACATTTTAGGGAAACTGCTCACTCAAAATAAATAGTAAATTTGGATATAGCATAACTTCTTCAGATCCGCGCTATAGCCAAATGACGGCTACAGCACGATCCCGACCCCTTACCACGTGATCAGCTGTCAGCCAATGATCATGTGATGTAAACAGAGCCAGTAATCTGCAATTTTTTCTCCTCGCGCTGATAGCGTGAGGAGAAAAAAAAAAGCCAATCACCAGCGGCTCTCAGAGGGACAAGGAGAGCTCCCGCCAGCTCATCTGTGCCCACCTGTGCCACCTACCAGTGCACAACAGTGCCGCCTACCAGTGCCCACCAGCGCCACCTACCAGTGCCCACAGTGCCACTCATCAGTGTCACCAATCAGTGCCTCATCAACAGTGCTGCCCATCAGTGTCACCTACCAGTGCCCATCATTGTCACCTACCAGTGCCCATCAGTGCCATCTATCAGTGGTACCTATCAGTAACACATATCAGTGCCACCCATCAGTGTCACCTATCAGGGCCCATCAGTGCCATCTTATCAGTGGCCATCAGTGCCGCCTTATCTGTGCCCATCAGTACCGCCTTATCTGTCCCCATCAGTGCCTCCTTATCTGTGCCTATCAGTGCCCACCAGTGCCACCTCATCAGTGCATATCAATGAAGGAGAAAAATTACCTGTTTGCAAAATTTTATAACAAACTATAAAACATGATTTTTTTCTTTTCAAAATTTTCAATTTTTTTGGTTTGTTTAGCAAAAAATAAAACCCCCAGCTGTGATTAAATACCACCAAAAGAAAGCTCTATTTGTGGGAAAAAAATTATAAAAATTTAATTTGGGTACAGTGTTGTATGATCGCCCAATTGTCATTCAAAGTGCATCAGCGCTGAAAGCTAAAAATTGGTCTGGGCATGAGGGGGGTTTAGGTACCCAGCAAGCAAGTGGTTAAAATGTATCTAAACCCAAAAATGTTATATATTGCAGCTTACCAATCATTAGATGTGATGGCTCTATTAGTATTGTTTTTCAGGCTTTTTGGTGATCCTGCCAGAAACGCACTTCCTGTCCTAGAATGACAATGTCCACTCGCCATACTATATCTATAAAAGAGCAGTGTTGTCACTCTAGGACAGGTAGCGTGTAAGAACTAGAGAATACCTATCCCTCTGGAGGTGTTCTGTACGGAGAGAAAAGAGGCAGGACTGTTAATGTTTAAGATTTTGGTGCAGCACAGGAATTTATGAGCCCACTGGATTTCTGGCAGGGGGGGGGGGGGGGGGGTTCAGATAAAAAATATTTTTAGAATTTATCAAACATAATCAAACATAAATTTTAAAACACTTTCAGCCCTGGTTCACACTGACAGTGGAAATCAGCTAAACTAGCACCATTTCATTCCTGCATGTCAGTCCCGACTTCGGAGGGGGGGGGGGGCGATTTCAGAGACATCTGTGCGGGTTGCTGCACAAATGTCAATGGAAATCGCACCTGAAATCGCCAAAGTAGTACAGAAACTACCTTTGGGAGTTAGTGCGGTGCTGCAAAGTCGGCGTCGCACCGATTCAGACGGTGCCATTTCTGGCAATTGCCGCCGATCGGCATGCGATTTGACATGTCAAATCGCATGCCAAATCGCATCATTGTGAACCAGGGCTCAATGGTATATTTAACAGCTCAAAATGGACCAAATAAGAGAGTTCATTGTAAGCGTTTTCAAAAACTTTAAATGCTGCTGTAATCATTGCTCACTATTGCTTTCTAATATTCCTTTACTGACTTTTAATGAATCAAGCCCTAATCCGTTAGCATAGAAAGTAGATTGATAATTAAAATGGGAACACTCATTTACCAGCATTAGCTGCATCATGTTCAAATAGAGCAAAACAGACATTAGCAATTTTCCAGAGCTCTTAAAAAAAGTTTGAGAAGATGGCTAAAATTAAATGCAGTATGGGCTTCACTTCAAAAATGACTCCCCATTTCACTTTCTTGGTGCTTTAAAGCGTCTCCAAAGCCTCCATAGAAGTCTATGACAGCACTCGCCAACAGCACCTTAAGCTTTTGAGAGGCTTTTATTCAGCGTTAGCTCACTTTGTTTTGGAGGTATTGCAGGTATGAGATATTCCAGGATGCACTGGAAAAGCAACAAGTGAAGCGGAAAGTCGTCATCGGCAGTCACGTATGGTTCATGTGTATATATTCTGGAAGTGTTTGGTACAGACATCACATTTGGTGTTCAGCGTGGAGCAGCAGGAAAGTGAGTGGGGTCCGAACTGGAGCAGAGCAACTAGCAGATAGCACACATGGTTTGCAACATGGCAATCCTATAGCAGAAGGTGAGTGGAGACTGGAAAAAGAGGACTGAGCGGCAGAGGATCAGCACAACTCTGGGACCAAAGCAAGAGAAATTACAGAGTTACATAGTCAGGTTGAAAAAAAGGCACAAGTTCATCTAGTTCAACCAATAAAAGAGAAAAAAAATGAAAAAATAATACAATCCTATATACACAATCCTATACCCACAGTTAATCCAGAGGAAGGTGAAAAACCCCAGCAAACCATGATCCAATTTGCTACAGCAGGGGAAACATTCCTTCCTGATCCCCCGAAAGGCAATAGGATATTTTTTGGATGAACTTTACCTATAAATGTTAGTACCCAGTTATATTATGTACATTTAGGAAAGAATCCAGACATTTTTAAAGCAATCTACTGAGCTGGATAGAACCAGCTCTTGAGGGAGTCTATTCCACATTTTCACAGCTGTTACTGTGAAGAAAGCTTTCTATATTTGGAGATGAAATCTCTTTTCCTCTAGGTGTAAAGAGTGCCCCCTTGTCCTCTGTGATGACCTTAAAGTGCATAACCCAACACCAAGTTCACTATATGGAACCCTTATGTATTTTTACATATTGAACATATTCCCCCCTAATCTATTCTTTTCAAGACAGAATAAATTCAGTTCCTCTAATCTATCCTCATAGCTGAGCTCCTCCATGCCTCTTATCGGTTTGGTTGCCCTTCTCTGCACTTTCTCCAGTTCCCCAATATAAATATTGAGAACTGGTGCCCAAAACTGAACTCCATATTCCAGAAGAGGCCTTACTAGCAGATGTCACACATGGTGAGCAGCATAGAAGCAAAATAGCAGGAGGTGAGCTGGGTCCAGAAAGAGAGGAGGATCAGCAAACCAGAGAATCAGCAAAGCTGGGGGTTACTACTGTGTGGGGGATCAGCAGAGCTAGGGGTTACTACTGAGTGAGGGATAAAAAAAGCTGGGGTAGCACTGAGCAGGGGATCTGCTCAACAAGGGTACTAATACACTGGGGATCGGCTGAATGAGGGTACTAATAAGCTAGGGATCTGCTGAACAGGGGTACTAATTAGTTGGGGATCTGCTGAGTGGGGGTACTACTGAGCGGGATCTCTTCTGGGCCCCTTTAAAACAAATAGAAAATCAGCACACAGAGGGCATTTGCCAAGCTTCATTAAAGCTTCAAAAAAGCATCACTAAAGCATCAACGACGCATCACAGAAGCATCAAAAACATGTGCTTTAAAGTTGAAGCATGCATAAAGGAGCCTTATATCTGTTTTGGTGTTCTGAATAAAGGCCCATTCCCACTTGTGTGGTTCAGCAACATGTGCTAAAACATGTGTAGCACCCTTAGGCAGGGTTGCTAGTAAATTTACCTTCCAGGTATAGCTGTCTTGGCCAATTGATAGGAGATCAATTGATTCCACCCTAATTCTGGAATTGCTGCACTTCTCTCATTTGTCACTAGATGGCCAGGTATCTGGTGACATTAGATAAGACAAGGGCATTGCAAGGACAGATTAGGAATAGATGGGGTATCTCAGCCAATGGGCAGGGATTTTCTTGGGTCCCTTGGCCTGCTGGGAGAGCCTATTTATTTGGGTGAGGTCAGGTGATCTGGGTTCTGTGCCACTTGGATGGCTGTCTGGGTGGACGAGTGTTGTGCTGCCCTGTGCTGCTAGGACAGAGCCTGAGGCCTATCCCAGGGACATCTGGCTGCTAGGCTGTCTGAGGGCCTATCCAGAAGCAAGAGAGTAGCATAGAGTTGGGACTGTGGCTTGCAGTCCAACCATAAGTGACGGTTCTGCTGGCTGGAGAACTTGTCGTGGTTGGAGGTAGAAGAGAAGCTGTCGCCACTAAGGGGCCGTCCACTTTATTACCAGGGACCACAGTGAGTAGCTGAAGCAAGTACTGGAGCAGTATTCTCATCAACCGGGGACGGTGAAAAGTTGGGAAACTTCAGCAGGTGTCAAGCCAGGGACCCAGCCAGCAGGGGTGACGCTTTCAGAGAAGCCTTCTGTGCCAAGCCAGGGACTGAACAGGCCAGTGGGGTGACGCTTGAGGAGTATATGTGAGTGTCAAGCTAGGGACCCGGCAGGAAAGCGGGGGTGACGCTTAAGGGAGATACTCAGTGAGAAGGTTGGAAGAGCTCAGGAGATTCAGTGGCAGTGGATCAAAAAGTCTAGTCAGGAGAGACTGGGAGCTCAGTGGAGTAAATATCTACAAGAAGTGATTGTGGAGGAAGTACAGATGTTCGCTATAACTTGTGTTCAGAAAAACTGTTATAAGACTGTTGCCATAGGAGACAGCAATCCTACATATGCAGACGTGGTGTCCTACTGGGTGCCTTTCCCTGCATGGCTGTCTACCTATAGAAGTCTTAGAGTCTGCTAATTACGATTGCAACTACTAAAGGGTGTCCTGGCACTAACCCTCTCTCCCACAGTTCTGTTCAAGAGAAAATAAATCTCTTTGCATTCAAGAAGTGTCTGTCGCCCATGAATATACCTTACATCCACCATGCCTTGTAACCCACTCTACACAGAAGGATGTCAGCTATCTGTCTGGAGGTTCCCATTAGACCAAAGGGGACCCGGGACCTTGCTACATTTGGCTCCCAATGTGGGGCAAAGGCGTTATTCCTGCAGCAGTTGCCCTTAGCAACAGCTCAATCGGGAATTCATCTGGCTCCATGAGAAAGTGGCAAGTAACATCTCTACTTCTTATAGACTGTGTTATTGTGCATTCTGACAGCATGGGGAAGAAACAACAAGTTTCATTGCTCATGAGGGAGTACCAGCCTGAAACTTCCCAACCGCACTGCAGGGGTTAAAACAGACTCCATTACAGTTTTGGCGTGCCGCAGCATGAAGAAGGCGGGCGCTAACATTTCTAGAAAGCATCTGCACCAATCCGTTGGCAGGGGAGGAGCTTCCGCTCTGCGAGGGTGGATAAGGAATTCCTGCCATGTGAGCATGGATGTGGGTTGGAGAAGATGGCGCAGTTTGGAAGTGCAATGGCAGATTGGAAGATGTACGCTCCGGGTGTTGGCTTTGGTCCAAGAGAGTAAAAAATCATTCTGACTGACACTGGAGTGTAGTATACACCTATGGATAGTCTTACCGTGTACACGGCTGGAGGATATGAGGCCTTGGGACTGATCTGCGGGAAGTGTTATGCCCCGTACACACGGTCGGATTTTCCGATGGAAAATGTCCGATCGGAGCGTGTTGTCGGAAATTCCGACCGTGTGTGGGCTCCATCGGACATTTTCCATCGGATTTTCCGACACACAAAGTTTGAGAGCAGGATATAAAATTTTCCGACAACAAAATCCGTTGTCGGAAATTCTGATCGTGTGTACACAAATCCGAAGAACAAAGTGCCACGCATGCTCAGAATAAATAAAGAGATGAAAGCTATTGGCCACTGCCCCGTTTATAGTCCCGACGTACGTGTTTTACGTCACCACGTTCAGAATGATCGGATTTTCCGACAACTTTGTGTGACCGTGTGTATGCAAGACAAGTTTGAGCCAACATCCGTCGGAAAAAATCCTAGGATTTTGTTGTCGGAATGTCCGAACAAAGTCCGACCGTGTGTATGGGGCATTACAGTTTGGCAACACATCTGAGGCCTTGGATAATCTGCGGACATTGCGGGGAACACCTGCTTGAAGTAGTCTCACCAGCCCAACCTCCGCAGACACTGCAAGCAGATTGGGACAAGAATGTCACTGTCCCAGCTGGGAGTGATATTAAGAGTCCACCTGCCATCACCCGAGTTGTGCGGAAAGCTGCTTCTCCTGTCGCGGCGGCTGGTCCAGGACTCAGTGCTCCGGTCGCTCCTCGAGGCCGTGGTAGGGCCCACCTGCTCTCTCAGATGTCGGAGCTACTGGGGAAAAGATGACCTGAGTTGGGTAACCCTGCACGGGTTGAAAGCAGTGTGCCTGTAGGGGAGGTACTACCTGTGGCCATTAAGGGAGACAACATGGTTGTGCCAGTTAAAGCCAGTGCCAAGCGCAACTACCTTCTGGCTGAAGAGTGCTCCACCATAACAAATTCAGACATCCCCTCTGATGGATTATCTGAACTGTTTTTGGACACTGTATCCTGGACAGGAAACTGGAGTGACAGTGATGAGGAGCAAATGTGTGATATAGAAGAATATGAAGTTCCCTTTGCTACTGCCGCTGGCGTTAAAATTGAGCTGTCTGCCAATGCAGCTCCGCTGGTTTGCATTACTAAATCTTTTGAGGAGGATCGATGGGCTCGATGGGTCCCCAAAGCTCGGCAAACCAAGTAAACGCTTGTGAATAAGTCTGATTACAAGTCAGATGTTGTTGCTGGGTACCCAGTCCCTACATAGCGGTTCACCTAGAAGAGGTAATTCTGGATAAAGAGACCCAATGGGTAGTTGAAGCTGTGCGCAGTTTCCTCCGGATCCCTCTACTGGTTGAATTTCTGAAGCTGTCACTGAAAGTTGCCGAGAGGTACGTTTCAGTGTTGCACACCTTGGTTTATGGCCTTAAAATTAATCTGGACAGTGTGATTATCCGCAGGTCAGACAAAAAGGACATTAAACACTTCGTTACTATAGTAACTACAAAAGGAGAAGATTTGAAATTATCAGGTCACAGGCACTACTGGTAAGCTTTATGGAAGTGTATCTATTCACTACACCCTTGGATTACAAATGTATGCTGTGTGGAGTTAAGGACGCTATGTTGGAAGCCACTTCACTTTTGGAAAGATTTATTGCTAGTGGATAACATTTCTGCTGGCTGTACTGCTGAGATTGTGCTGGACTGAATGCTGCCGGCAGATACAGGGAGTGCCCGCTTGAGTCATGCTGGCCAGTGCTCTGAAAGTTGCTAGTGTGCCTTCATCTGAAAAGTAATCTGCTGATGTGACGTTCAGTAAGTTTGCTCTTTAGCTAAAGAGGAGTCTTCCTCAGTCCCCGACTGTCATGTGGACAGACTGAGGCTACTATTGCAAGGGGACCTGTGTTAAAGAGTGCGGTCCCTTGCATCATGACCTGGCTACTTGTTTCCAGAATGCAGCTGTGTCTTTGTCCCCGGAGTTACCCTTAAAGAAGAAGGGGAACTGCTGGGAAATATTGTTCACACCCAAGTGAAAATTTTGAGGGACTGTGATACCGCAAAGACACTGGGGTATTTAACTAGTTAGGTAGAATGAGCTGTTGCAAAGGAACAAATTCTTACCTTCCATGTGAATAATGGACTAACCCATGCATCAGAACTGTTTCTAGTGTTGGTCACTAGGTGGCGTGAGCGGTGCTGACCTGAGTGAACCTCTATTCATATTATGAGTATTTGATAGAACATGCTAAGTAAAGTTCTTTAGATCAATGGAAAGGGGGTGGCATTCTCCGCTGAGAATGGGGCCCACTTCCATATGCAGGCATGTACTGGCCATCAGGATTACCGGGAGTTTCCCGGTGGGCCGATGGCTCAGTGGGTCGGTTCCAGTGACAGACTGTTGCCTAGGGTACACTGCTGCCTAGCCTAGCCGGGAGGGTGAAGGCCGTGCCCGGATGTATCAGTTTGCCAGGCTGGGCGGCCGGCGCGGCTCTGCTGAAATAGTGCCGAGTGGCTCTGATGGCCTGGAGTGTCACTCACTGTGTGTGCGCCTATGCATAATGTGTTGCTGTTCAGTGTGCAGGTCCCACGGTCTGTCCGGGCAGCGCTGTCTGTGTGCACTTTCGGATTGGTGGTGAGTTGCAGCCGCCTGCCAGACCCCGCCAATCACTGCAGCCTCGCTGGCACTGTGTGCCCAGGACAGGTGCCATACCAGCCAATGAGGTGCTGAGTGCAGACACGGTGCTCCGCCCACCTCAACATGATGTCACCCCCTGCTCCAGGCTCCAGTCCCACCCACGACAGATCAGAGCAGCCTGCACAGTCCCTGGCTGTCTGGACTATCCCACACGGTATGTGGAATACTTATCTTTCCAGTCCTTAATGCCGTGTACACACGGTCGGACTTTTCGTCTACAAAAGTCCAACGGACGCTGACGGACTAAAGCTGGCTGGTAATCCGATCGTGTGTGGGCTTCTCCGGACTTTCAACTGACTTTTTTAGCCTCAAATCCGACGTACTTTAGATTTGAAACATGCTTCAAATCTTTACTTCGTAACTACGACGGACCCCGAAATCCGCTCGTCTGTGTGCTAGTCCGACGGACAAAAAGCCACACTAGGGCACCTATTGGCTACTGGCTAGGAACTTCCTTATTTTAGTCCGGTGTACGTCATCACGTAAGAATTCAACGGACTTTTGTGTGATCGTGTGTAGGCAAGTCCGTTCGTTAGAAAGTATGCCGCAAGTCCGCCGAAAGTCTGCCGGAAGTCTGTCGGACAGGCTGTCTGACTTTTGTAGACGAAAAGTACGACCGTGTGTACGCGGCATAACAGTGTTGATTGCTGAAGGGTCCGAAAGAGGCTGCAGCGTTCAAAAGGGAGAGAAAGAAGGAAGCACAGGGCTCTGGAGAAGTAAGCACACAACCTTTACTTTTGAAGGGAACTGTTCTGGCCAAATTATAGGGTGGATGACTGACAACAGGGTTCCTAAAAGCAAGCCAGGATGGCAAATCCCATATTTCAACCCTAACAGGCTAACTTTAAAGATGCCCTAATAGCTATTCTCCACAGATTTTGTTTGCCATCTTCATCCCATTGTCAGCTTCCTACAACCCAACCCCCTGTCTTCTTCATCCCCTCGTCAGCTGCCTACTACCCCACCCCCTGTTATCTTCATCCCCTCGTCAGCTGCCTACTACCCCACCCCCTGTCATCTTCATCGCATTGTCAGCTGCCTACCACCTAACCCCCTGTCATCTTCACGCCCCGCTGTCAGCTGCCTACCACCCCACCCCCTGTCATCTTCATCCCATTGTCAGCTGCGTACCACCCCACCCCCTGTCATCTTCATCCCATTGTCAGCTGCGCACCACCCCCTGTCATCTTCACCCCCCCCCCCTGTCAGCTGCCTACCACCCCACCCCCTGTCATCTTCACCCCCCGCTGTCAGCTGCCTACCACCCCACCCCCTGTCATCTTCATCCCATTGTCAGCTGCGTACCACCCCCTGTCATCTTCACCCCCCCTGTCAGCTGCCTACCACCCCACCCCCTGTCATCTTCATCCCATTGTCAGCTGCGTACCACTCCACCCCCTGTCATCTTCACCCCTCCCTGTAAGCTGCGTACCACCCCACCCCCTGTCATCTTCACCCCCCCATCAGCTGCCTACCACCCCACCCCCTGTCATCTTCATCCCCTCGTCAGCTGCCTACACCCCACCCCCTGTCATCTTCATCCCCTCGTCAGCTGCCTACCACCCCACCCCCTGTCATCTTCATCACATTGTCAGCTGCGTACCACCCCACGCCCTGTCATCTTCACCCCCCTGTCAGCTGCCTACCACCCCACCCCCTGTCATCTTCATCCCCCCTGTCAGCTGCATACCACCCCACCCCCTGTCATCTTCATCCCATTGTCAGCTGCCTACCACCCCACCCCCTGTCATCTTCACCCCTCCCTGTCAGCTGCGTACCACCCCACCCCCTGTCATCTTCACCCCCCCCCCCGTCAGCTGCCTACCACCCCACCCCCTGTCATCTTCATCCCCTCGTCAGCTGCCTACACCCCACCCCCTGTCATCTTCATCCCCTCGTCAGCTGCCTACCACCCCACCCCCTGTCACCTTCATCCCATTGTCAGCTGCGTACCACCCCAAGCCCTGTCATCTTCACCCCCCTGTCAGCTGCCTACCACCCCACCCCTTGTCATCTTCATCCTCCCTGTCAGCTGCCTACCACCCCACCCCCTGTCATCTTCATCCCATTGTCAGCTGCCTACCACCCCACCCCCTGTTATCTTCATCCCCCCTGTCAGCTGCCTACCACCCCACCCCCTGTCATCTTCATCCCCCCTGTCAGCTGCCTACCACCCCACCCCCTGTCATCTTCATCCCCTCGTCAGCTGCCTACACCCCACCCCCTGTCATCTTCATCCCCTCGCCAGCTGCCTACCACCCCACCCCCTGTCATCTTCATCCCATTGTCAGCTGCGTACCACCCCACGCCCTGTCATCTTCACCCCCCTGTCAGCTGCCTACCACCCCACCCCCTGTCATCTTCATCCCCCCCTGTTAGCTGCCTACCACCCCACCCCCTGTCATCTTCATCCCATTGTCAGCTGCCTACCACCCCACCCCCTGTCATCTTCATCCCCCCCTGTCAGCTGCCTACCACTACACCCCCTGTCATCTTCATCCCCCTGTCAACTTCCTACCACCCCACTCGTCAGCTTCCTACCACCCCACCCCCTGTCAGCTTCATCCCCCTGTCAGCTTCCTACCACCCCACCCCCTGTCATCTTCATCCCCATTGCCAGCTTCCTACCACCCCACCCCCTGTCATCTTCATCCCCATTGCCAGCTTCCTACCACCCCACCCCCTGTCATCTTCATCCCCATTGCCAGCTTCCTACCACCCCACCCCCTGTCATCTTCATCCCCATTGCCAGCTTCCTACCACCCCACCCCCTGTTATCTTCACCCCCCTGTCAGCTGCCTACCACCCCACCCCCTATCATCTTCATCCCATTGTCAGCTGCCTACCACCCCACCTCCTGTCATCTTCATCCCATTGTCAGCTGCCTACCACCCCACCCCCTGTCATCTTCATCCCCATTGTCAGCTGCCTACCACCCCACCCCTGTTATCTTCAACCCCCCTGTCAGCTGCCTACCACCCCACCCCCTGTCATCTTCATCCCCCTGTCAGCTTCCTACCACCCCACTCGTCAGATTCCTACCACCCCACCCCCTTTCATATTCATCCCCCTGTCAGCTTCCTACCACCCCACCCGCTGTCATCTTCATCCCCATTGCCAGCTTCCTACCACCCCACCTCCTCATATTTACTGGTGCAAGTCACATACAGTCAGGTCCATAAATGTTGGGACATCAACACAATTCTTTTTGGCTCTATACACCTCCACAATGGATTTGAAATTAAACTAACAAGATGTGCTTTAACTGCAGACTTTCAGCTTTAATTTGAGGGTATTTACATCCAAATCAGGTGAACGGTGTAGGAATTACAACAGTTTGTATATGTGCCTCCCACTTTTTAAGGGACCAAAATAATGGGACAGATTACCAATCATCCCTCAAACTTTCACATTTTAATACTTGGTTGCAAATCCTTTGCAGTCAATTACAGTCTGAAGTCTGGAACGCATAGACATCACCAGACGCTGGGTTTCATAAAAAATAGCACACTTGAAATGAACTCTGGACCTTTTATCTGCTCCTTGTAAATGGAATAATGAGGGAATAACACACACCTAGCCACGGAACAGCTGAGCAGCCAATTGTCCCATTACTTTTGATCCCTTATAAAGTGGTAGGCATTTTTACAAACTGTTGTAATTCCTACACCGTTCACCTGATTTGGATGTAAATACCTTCAAATTAAAGCTCAAAGTCTGCAGTTAAAGCACATCTTGTTTGTTTCATTTCAAATCCATTGTGGTGGTGTATAGAGCCAAAAAGATTAGAATTGTGTCGATGTCCCAATATTTATGGACCTGACTGTATGATGGATGCAGGGCCAATTTTTCTTCTTCTAATGACAGTGAAACCACCAATGCAGGGACTTTTTTTTCATTCAGTGACACTACAGGTACCCAAGTCCCTGTTCACCCATAGTGCAGTGATCTGTTTTTTTTACTTACAGTGGAATGTTTTTACTTTTTTTTTTTGCGCAATTGCGTATAGTTTATATACTGTTTTTGTGCGTGTTTGCAAAATTAAAGTGGGCCGGTCTGGATGAAGTCCAGGGCCAAATTTTTGTCCCAGTCCAGCCCTGCCCATATGTATATGGTTCAGACCTATTATAGGGTGTACTTACACTGGTATGATTTCCTTGGCTAAGGACAAGTAACAATTACTTAACTACTCATGTATATATTGCACTATGTGATTATAGGGATAGGATGCATTTGCATTGCTGTTTATTTCTCTTTCAGGTATTCCTGCATCCTTGCGTCTTCCTTGGACAAGGAGGAAAGACGGTGATCCAACATGGATGATAATGCTAACCATTTATGCCCTCTTTATTACTGTACAAATTAGATAGTTAGGATATACGGCTAATGTTGATATTCTCCCTTAACTAGTTGTCAGGAAAGGCTTGCTGGGACTAGCAGTTCCACACAAGTGGATGCACGCTTGCGGGTGCCTGTGCGTATGCGCATGTGCGAATACGCGGCTATGCGCGTGCGCATGTGCGGGCGCACTCGTGCGAGCGCGCAATTACCAGTGCCAGGAGCGCTATTTAAACTTTACTGTGACAGGAAAACCCTGCTGTCTGATCTACAGCGTTCCCTGAGAGATATCTGTGTTTCCTGATCCGTTCCTGTGACATCCGACTTACCTTGTGACTACCCTTTGCCATCTGCCTGCACCTGACCCCGGCCTGTCCACGACCTTGCACTTGTCTGATCCTTTGGCTTATCCAAGCCAGCCTGTTGTCGACCCGGCTTGTTCTGTGACTCTCCTTCAGCCTCCTGTATCTGCTCCAGTACTGCTCTCTGTCTGACCTTCCTGTGTTCCAATCCTGGGACCATCTTCCTGCATCTTGTGAGTGTCTCCCTGCCTTGCCTGCTTCAGATTCCTGTCTGCTGCATCCCACCTGCTGTTCCAGTCATCTCAGCATCATCCGGAGCTCAAGACCCCTTGGGAGAGGTGTCCCTCCGATACTGTTGGTGACTTTAGTCCACGGGTGTTCTGACAGGATCCTTAGGGGCATAGCCAGCTGGACCCTAGCACATTTCCCTCGGGCATTGGCCAGTATCCTAGCTCGCAGTTTCTTATCCCCACCCATCCACCAGACACAAGCTCTCTGAATGTCATGTTCAACCCAGTCACCATTGCCCGTGTTAATCCTCTCCGCACAGTAGTCATCGGGTAGTGACCCAAGATCCACCCTGCTACGGTTCACTGGGAGTGCAAAACAAGTAAAGTTGCCCATATAAGCAGTAACCGCCGGAGGTATCTGAGGTCTCTGTACTGGGGGAAACAAAAACTGTCTCCTGTAATGTCTTTATCCCTCCACTGGAGGCTCCGACATTTCTCCTGCAAGATTCTTATCTTTCCACTGGGAGCTCTGATATCTCCACAAACTCCATCGCATATTGATGACGTCACAATGACATCACCCGGCTCCTCCTCTTGTCCCTACTTAAACAGCCAATGCCATTTGCTTGACGTTCATGCTAAGAACCTGATGCCAGGTAAAGATCTCCAACAG
Organism: Lithobates septentrionalis; assembly: GCA_037952835.1. Lineage (NCBI taxonomy): Eukaryota > Metazoa > Chordata > Amphibia > Anura > Ranidae > Lithobates > Lithobates septentrionalis. The sequence continues at coordinate 486,401 of JBBDGP010000231.1, read as the reverse complement.
AAGACTGCCGTCATCTCTCTCTATTGGGCCAGTCACAGCCCCGACTAGCATCAATCTTTTGGGCCGGTCAGAGCCCCGACTATTATCTCTCTTTTGGACCAGTCAGAGCCCAAAAGAACCACACAATTAAACATAGTTCACTGCCTGAAGCATTACATAATCCCTCTATGTTTTCAATGAATTCAGCTGGACCTAATTTTGGATGTTTTATGTGTTCTGTAGCCTTTTGTATGTCACTGTCGGTCCATGGTCGAAAAACAGTCATACTCAAGGGATATGTCTGACCAAGTGCATTATTCTGTCCTCCTCTTGGATTCGGGACTTCTATCAAGGGGTATTCCTGACCATCATCTACACCATACCTAATAGAAGGTTTACTTGGTCTCTTGGCTCCTGCTGGGGCACCTAGTGCATGGGTTATGGCGTCAGTTAAGGTTTCAAGGATCGTTCTGTTCATCTCCGGGACTGTACTACTGTCTGGAGAGATTGGGGAAGTGGAGTTGGGGTTTTGTTCAGAGGCGGTTCCTTTGACAGCGGTGGATGTCACAGGGAGCGTGGTACTCTGGGCAGTGGCTTGCACCTAGGGGGGAGGACCATTATAAGGAGGTGGTCTCTGGGTATAACAAGTTAGATCATCCTCTCCAGGGGCAGTTGGGCTTGGCATTTCTCTTTTGTCCCCCTTCCTTCTACTCTAATTCTAGCGTGCTGAAGGCAGTACTCCCCCATTTCCAACCCATACCTTTTTCGAGCTTTGGGTCCTAACAATTTAAGCTTATCCACCAACTCTTGACACTCTTTCACAGTTAGTTTACCATTGAATGCAAACTTCCTCTCCCACTTGGCACAATACTGAATAGACTTAGGGACTTTGCTATGCATAAATTTCTTATCTCCTTCTAACGGCACATTAGGGACACATCAGCAACAAAAGCAAGCACAAGACATTCTTTTACAGAGACTATTCCCCATTGTCAGCATTGTTCGGGTCTCTCATTAACCTATAAAACACTGGGATAGTGACCCTCGGCTCACGGTAACAATAGGAATACAAGAAGAGTATAAACATCAGCACTCCCCACACTATAGGGAGAATTTAAAAAATAATTAAAACTTGTCTCTGCAGTACTGTTGTTCAATAAGGTTACAGCATCAACAGAAAGGTTAAACATGAGAAAGGAGAAACTAAACAGACAGAAGAAAGTTAGCCTTGTGATCTTTTTAGATCACTTAGCTAAATAGCGTTTAAATCTTCAGGCAATCAACCTCTGACGTTTGGTATACCTTTCAACAAATCTTTTTTTGTCTGTCCGGACAGCAGGTGACGTAAATTTTTACCTTAGGCAACGTCCCCAAATGCCTTTGTCTATGAACACCAAAACTATTGAGATTTTACACAATCAGTCCCAGTGTCGGCAATTACAATTCATTAAACCAGAATCAAAACAGAAAGAAAAGAAGAGACTCTTAGAAAGAATTAAGAATAATTTAAATTATCTTACCTCTCAAACACCAGGAGAACTAGATCCCGTAGGTTCGAAACTAGATGGTGGATCCGGGCCTCAGGCCCCCACCCCTATTTCACCACTAACGTTGAGTGGGGGGACTTTTATCTCTCAGTGAGCTTTGAAGTCCGATACTCACTGAAGTTTTTGTTTGGACCGTCCGATCCGAAATGCACTCGTTGGTTCCGGCTCGAAGGACCAAAAATGTTAGGATTATTCTTCTCCTGTGATCAGTCAAACTCCAGATGTATTGAAAAGCAGACAATTTATTTTCAGATGTGCCAACACAAAAGGATGATACTTACAAGTCAAAATATGCAGTAAGAATCATACAAAGGGATGTACAGCCCCCCTCCTAATACCTACAATAATATAGCTATAACACTTCTATTGGCTGAGGAAACACTGATAGCGTGTCTGGTAGAAAATGGTACGTACTTTATTGGCTAATTAGCGTTTCCTGTACACTCTGTTCTACCATATATGGTTAAGCCTAATCATCCTACAACTTACTATGGAGTTAGTTAAAACAAACGATACAGCAAGTTAATACAACATGTTCAGAAGTCATCTTAAAAACCAGTCTCAGGGTTTTTGTTTTTCTAATAGTCACACAATAAACATTTAAAACTTTTCTAACATGCCCGATCCCCCAGAAGGGGAAAGGGGTGGGCAGACAGAGTGCATCGTAGCTCCCGGGTATAAGACGTGCAGTGGCCCTGTGAGCAACCACATCTCCCCCCAACCTAATAGTGCAATGCAAAGTGTGCCATAGAAGTTAATGAACATGGTGCCATAATGGCCTAGGTGTGTGGACCCCGTATTTGGTACATTAACACCCAGGACATAGGTAACCTGGCACATGGACGGCAGGGGAACACTGCCGATCCAAAAATCAAAAAACCTCCATCCCTGTTGCATATAAAAAAATTTGGGGAATTTAAATGAAGCACACGTTATGTGACTCCATCCCTGGTTCAAGTATTAGAGAAAGGAAAATGGGACTTTAAATGAGGTTATTGATTTGTGGGGGTGAATTAATTTGAAAGTATATTTAATTGGCATATTGGGTGTAACAATACATAACAATAATGCACTTATTAAAAACAATTTCATATATATACACACACACACACACATACATGGTGTGGACCTCATGAATACATATACATATCAATTTGACGGCATATAGAATTGACAAAAAATTTGTATGGATAAAAAAAAATGCAAATTTATATATATACATGTCGTCTAACAGGCACTATGCAGTGTGGTAAATGGTAAGGAAGACAGTATGATCGTTTTTGGTTGTAGATGATGAGTCTATATAGGTTCCTATTAACAGGCATAAGAATGCATCCTGAAAGTCCGACGCGTTTCGTGTATGTAAACACTTCCTCAGTGGTCTGGAGATTTGAAATCCCTGCTCTTCTCCCTCTTCTTTCAACGGCGCTTCCAATATGGATCAGAGCGATTTACTTTGCCAGCACTGACCAGTCAGAATCATTCCGATCCATCCCTGAAGTTCTATTGAAAGAAGGGGGAGAAGAGTGGAGATTTCAGTTCCTCAGACCACTGCAACGGTTGCATGGACACTGACAGCTTATCACCCCCACATCATGCAATGGGGACCGGAGGTTGGGGAGGGTGTATGGTGTTAGTTCATGTTTTATTTCTTCTGAATAGGGGAACTAACCCTTTAACACACCACAACAGAATATTGGAATGGGCCCCAACTGGCTGTATGATAGTATTTAGTACAAATTGAAAACACTGGCTTTTTTTTCTGGTTAAAAATAGAAATTGTACCTCTGAAATGCAATTGTGGGTATAATTGGATTCTGCCTGTCTGAAAACTGAAATAAACAAAAGAGAAAAATGTTTCAGGCAAAAGAGCAATTGTGTCACTGCAAGATGCAATTATCGCTACTACTTACCAATGCACAAGCGACAATGTTATATGAACATTTGAATGCAATCTCCAGCCTCTAATAACATATGCTTGTTTAACCAACCCGACCTGCTTTATGGATGGGATGCTCACATTGATATGACCTTGCAGTGCAGTACAGGAAAAATACAATGCATTCCTACTGATATAATTAGCAGGATATGTGAAGCTTTTGCGGATCAGAGGGATCAAAGAAGTTGTTAGCCCACTGACAATTTCTGATAAATTTGAGTCCGCTGAAATTGCAGCTGTTTTGAAAAAATATGCAGAAGAAAAAAAAGGCTCAATTCTCTCCGCTATAGAGATTGTTATTTGCTGCAGTAGGCTCAGTTCACAAAGCTAACACAGCAGAATAAAGAATATTATTTTCAGAAAGATACTATTAGTTTCAGTCAAAGTGTAAGTATGGGCAAAACTTTTTTTTTTCAAGTTTTGCATATAGTAGTATGGGAGAATTAAAACCACCTACCATTTTAATTTGTCTAAGATTGGGGATTTTTCACTTGTCCCAAAGACACAAGGGGAAGCTAGAGGTAATGTCCCTCCCACATAAAGAGAATTCCCTTCTTAGACAGTTACCCCTGTAACAAGTGTCCCCACAGAAAGATTGCCCCGTCTTATTCTGGGATTTTGTATTTCCTCTTACCGTATATACTCGAGTATAAGTCATTCCGAGTATAAGTCGAGGCCCTAATTTACCACAAAAAAATGGGAAAAACTTATTGACCCGAGTATAAGACGAGGGTGAGAAATGCACAGCTACTGTAAGTGGAAAAGAGGGTCAACAATGCCCATTTGCAGCATCACTGTGCCCATTTGCATGCCTCACTGTGCCCATTTGCAGCCATAGGTCCCCCGAACTTCAAACTCGGTAGTTAAAGTGGGGTTCCACCCAAAAAACAAAAATACCTGGAAAAATTTAAAAAAACAAAACAAAAAACATTTGGATATTTTTTTTTTCACTTACCTCTAAATGCCTGTTGCTAGGTGGTCCCTCGTAGTCTGCCTGTTCCTTAGCCTGGGCTGGTGACATCACTTCCCCCTCGGCACAGGAAGGGCTCCGCTGTGCTCCCTCCCTCCTGTCAATCATCTGGGACCCATTACAGGTCCCAGGTGATTGAGCGGCCAATCACGGCGCGCGGCGCCGCTCGCACATGCGCAGTGGGTGCCAGGCTGTGAAGCCACAGCCCGGCGCCCACAGTTGAAATGCCGGCGCCGACGAGCGGAGGGGGGGGACGAGCGGGGCTTCGATCCCCCGCATCGCTGGACCCTGGGACAGGTGAGTGTCCAGTTAAAAGTCAGCAGCTGCAGTATTTGCAGCTGCTGACTTTTAATTTTTTTTTTTTTTTGACGGCCCCCCTCGGTGGAACTCCTCTTTAAGGGTTCCTAGATGCCCCCTAGCTGCAGCCAAAATTTGGGGTCTCTGAACCCAAAGGGTCCCGAAATGACATTGCTGCAGATGAACACAGCTGACCGAATTTGGGGCCTCGTATCTCTGGGCCACTTAGTGCTGGGAACCCCAAATTTGGTGTGCAAACCCAGTGGAACTAGCACCATAAAATTTCCAAAGCTGGGGTTTCTAGCACCAAGTGGCCCCCGAGATACAGGGCCCCAAAAATCAGTTCAGAAAATGTCGCGCACTTTTCTGCAGCAGAGAATGACATTTTCCGAACCGGTTTTGGGGCCCCGTATCTCAGGGCTACTTAGTGCTAGGAACCCCATCTTTGGATATGGTACCAGTTCCACTGGGTTTGCACACCAAATTTGGGGTTCCTATCACCAAGTGGCCCTGAGATATGGGGCCCCAAAGTCGGTTCAGAAAATGTCAAGCACTTTTCTGCAGCAGAGAATGACATTTTCCGAACCGATTTTGGGGCCCCGTATCTCGGGGGCCACTTAGTGCTAGGAACTTCAGACACACCAAATTTGGGGTTCCTAGCACCAAGTGGCCCTGAGATACGGGGCCCCAAAATCGGTTCGGAAAATGAAATTTTTTGCTGCAGAAAAGTGCTTGACTCAAGTATAAGTCGAGGGGGGCACTTTCAGCACAAAAAATGTGCTGAAAAATTTGACTTATACTCGAGTATATACGGTACTTTATTTCTGTATAACCCTGGGTTCATTTCATACAGGGTTCGGTGAACTTAAAAAAAAAAAAATCAGATGCTGAACCAGAAACCCAATGAAATCAATAATAGACAAGGAGTTGGGGAACATGAACCAGTGCAAAAAAAAATGTTTCAAATTAAATTTGGCCGGAAGCAATGATTGACATTTACAAAGGAAAATGGCTTAAAATTGCTGGCAAATGACATTTCTCTTCTAGCCTCTATTTAACCACTTGCTGACCACCCGCTGTCATTATACTGCAGCAGGACAGCTCATTCCCGCGAATCGCCGTAGCTGTACGTCGGCTCCTTTAGGAGCCATAGCAGGTGCGCGCACCCGCTGCCGGGTACCCGCGATCGCGGAAAAGAGATCCAGAACGGGGATCTGTCAATGTAAACAGACAGATCCACGTTCTGACAGGGGAGAAGAGAGAGATCCGCTGTTCCTAGTGATTAGGAACAGCGATCTCTCTCCTCCACCAGTCAGTCCCTTCCCCCCAGAGTTAGAAACACCTCCCAGGGAACACATTTAACCGCTTGATCGCCCCTACTGTTAACCCCTTCCCTGCCAGTGACATTTATACAGTAATCAGTGCATTTTATTAGCACTGATCGCTGTATAAATGTCAATGGTCCCAAAAAAGTGTCAAAATGTCTGATCTGTCCACCGCAATGTCGGAGTCCCGCTAAAAATCTCAGATCGCTGCCAATACTAGTAAAAAATAAATGAATAATAAAAATGCCATAAATCTATCCCCTATTTTGTAGACACTATAACTTTTGCGCAAACCAATCAATATATGCTTATTGCGATTTTTTTACCAAAAATATGTAGAAGAATACATATTGGCCTAAACTGATGAAAACTTTTTTTTTTAATTTTGGGATATTTATTATAGCAAAAAAAAAATATATATATATATATATATATATATATTTTTTTTTTACAAAATTGTCGCTCTTTTTTTGTTTATATCGCAAAAAATAAAAACCGCAGAGATGATCCAATACCACCAAAAGAAAGCTCTATTTATGGAAAAAAAGGACATAAATTTTGTTTGGGTACAGCATCGCACAACCACACAGTTATCAGTTAAAGCAACGCTGTACCAGATCGCAAAAAATGGCCTGGTCATTAACTGGTTGCCGCCCGCCCTCAGTCAAATGATGGCGGGGCGGTGCGGCTCTTGTAGCAGCAATTGATGGGTACAGTAGCTGCGTTTGATGGCACAGTGGCGGCATTTGGTGGGTACAGTAGCTGCATTTGATAGCACAGTGGCGGCATTTGATGGGTACAGTAGCTGCGTTTGATGGCACAGTGGCGGCATTTGATGGGTACAGTAGCTGCATTTGATGGCACAGTGGTGGCAATTTATGGGCACAGTGGTGGCGTTTGATGGGCACAATGGCGGCAATTGCACAGTGGTTGCATTTGGCACAGTGGTTGCGTTTGGCACAGTGGTTGCGTTTGATGGGCACAGTAGCTGCAATTGAGTTTTTTTTTCAGTTTGTTGCTGCCCCCCCCAAAAAAAATTTTGAGCACCAGCCGCCACTGACTCCTAGCAATAATATAACATATTATATATTGTATATCTGTACCATTATGTGGACTGCAAATTTGCCAAATTATGAAAACATTAAAGTGACCAATGAGCATGACCATGTCATTTCAACATTAATTATGGTTTATGTATGTCTTACTGTCTTAGTGATTGATTCACATCACAGCTTCATTGATTTGAAATTGATACTTTTTTTTGGTATGATTTTTGATTTTGCTCATCACTGTTCCACACTTGCAGCCATGCATTGCATGTGTGGGGCAGTAATGAGCAAAACCACAAATCATACAAAAAAATAAGGTATCAATGAAGTTGTGATGTGAATCAATCACTAAGACAATAAGACATACATAAACCATAATTTATAAAATGGCATACAATGTCGTTTAGGGGTCATTATGGGGACATTGTCCTCAGTCTCTGTCCATCTCTTGTATCATGTCCGCAGTCTCTGTCCATCTCTTGTATCATGTCTGCAGTCTCTGTCCATCTCTTGTATCATGTCCGCAGTTTCTGTCCATCTCTTGTATCATGTCTGCAGTCTCTGTCCATCTCTTGTATCATGTCTGCAGTCTCTGATCCTCTCTTGTAGTATCTTGGGGTCAGTCTGGAGCTCTTCTTCAAGTTGTCTGCTGTGTTTACACTTTGCTACATGCAGAGAGTTTTTTATTTATTTATTTTTTTTAAAGAACAGATAGAAGAACTCCTTTTTTTTATTCTGACTGCTTTAATTATTTGGATGAAAACCGTGCGCAGTAATCGTGATGCATCGCGGAATCGAATCGAATAGTGGACATGATAATCGGAATCGAATCGAATCGTGAGGCCAGTGAATATGCGCACCCCTAATATTTATTTCATAAACAAAAAAAATGGTTGAACAGTCAAAGTTTAAAATAAATGGTAGTGAACGTTACCAGTGACCTCAGAGTAGATAAGGGGGAAACAATCATCTGGGAGGCTTGCCTGGAGATGGTTTGAACATCAATCACCATCCAAGGAAATGGAGGGGAGAAAATCCAGTTCACAGAGGGGGAGCGTATTGGCTGCTGGCAAAACCTACAAGGAAAAAGAGAAAAAAATCCCCCAAGGTGGGGTTTTTCTAGCAGCAAAGTAAAAATTTTGAGTCAAAGTATGTGTAAAATTGAAAAAGTTTATTTTACAAAAAATCACATATCATGAAAGTTAAGAAATGAGCTCCAGTAGGAAGTATTTGAACCTTTTCTAAAAACGACATACACTATACAGACATATTTCCATAATAGCATCAGACAAAAATATCAGCAATATGAGAAATAAACCTGATGCGTTTCAACCCATATACTAGGGGTCTTCTTTAGAGTGTCAGTCTGTTGAGAGATATGTGATATAAGTACACATGTAACAGGTCACTTGCATACGATAACAGTAATATATAACGTATACACCTGATATAATTACCCAACAGTGTATGTCCAGTAGGAGAAAAGGAAACTTCCTACATACAGGTCCCTTTAAAAGCTGCTCACTCTCTCACCCCCAGAGGGTCCCAAGGCACCTCCACCGGCTCCGCAACCAGCAAAAAGGGGCAATAGTCCACCGATGTGGCTTACGAGAAGTCACACTAAAAAGTCACCCCCCATCAGGCCAGGTGATCTGGCAAAACCTACCAGCTCCAGGTGGATGCCACGGCTGGATGGTGGTCAGCAGGATGGATAGAAAGGCAACCTGTGTGATGTAAACGGCCCCAGAGGGAACAACCAAGCCGAGCAGGATTGATATTCTCAGCGCGCCTATGCGCCTTCTGTGACGTCACTGCTGTGCCGAAGATGAAGGGGAAATGTGTCCTGAAGTCAGTTGTGTAAACGTCTTTGCCAAAGCACATGCGCGCAAAACATGTAAGTCACGGCAACAGAACAGTGGACGCTTACACAACTGACTTCAAGACACCTTTCCCCTTCATCGCCGGCACAGCAGTGACTGGAATGCATAGTACTTTAGGAAGAATATCTGAAAGCTCTGCTGCCTACTGGACAAAAGGAAAAACTAACTCAAATAAGGGAAAGAATTACGTTTGGATTAGTGGAATGTTTTTTTATTGCCTCAAATTCATCCTTAATCCTTAGCTAAGTGTTATATATTCTTATGTTACTCATTTAATAAATGTATATCCTGTTGCTTTGTGTGTCTGAGTCTATTCATCTTTTCTCACATTGCTAAGAAGCTTAACTCTATACATAAAATTACAAAATACAGTAAAACTTAAGTGCTACAGTACGATATTTCAAATTCCTATTGGTAGAATAAACTGCTTATAACAAAACAGAACAGAATCAGCTACTAGCAGCTTTTGCATTAACTCACTAAATTGGATCACTTACCAATATTGACCATTTGGGCCGGTTCACACTGGTCCGACATACGCTCTGACTTTGAGAACACAAATTGCATGACATATCAAAATGAATAATTTCCTATGAGAGCTGTCTTAACTGGTCCGACTTGTGTCGGTCTGACTTTGAAAAAGATTCCTGCACTACTTTGGTCCAACTTAGGCACAATTTCAGCCCATTGATTTGAATGGAAGTGGCATCCAAGTTGGATCATCATCTTAACAGACTAGACTTGTAACATGCGACTTTTGCTCTGAGGGTCTTGAAGGGGAACCCCACACCAAAATGTAAAAATAAAACGGCGTGGGGTCCCCCTCAAAGACCATATCAGACCCTTCGGTCTGATATGGATTTTGAGGGGAAACCTATGTCAAACAATTAAAAAAGAAAATGGGTCCCCCCCAAATCCATACCAGACTGAAGGGTCTGGAATGGTCTTGGGGGGACCCCATAAATCTTTTCTTTTTTCTAATTGGCATGGGGTTCCCCCTCAGGATTCATACAAGACTTAAAGGGCCTGGTATGGTCAAAGTAGGATCCCTTTCATTGAAGTTGCATGGAAGTCGGACATGAAGTCGTAGGGCAAAGTCGGATCAGAAGTCGTCCGGCTTCCATGTCAGAGCAGTATGCCAATTAGCTTTTGTTCACTTCACCTGAGTTATGCATTCCCATACAAGTGCATGGAATGCAAACCCACTTAGAACTGCAGGTCATATGCTCTTGTCAATGAATTCTGAATAATCTCAGAAGCATGTCAACCTGATGCCATCAACACAAGCCCAAAAACCCATTCACACAGGCATAAGTGTTTCAGTGTCAACAGGGTTACTAAAAAAAAGGGAAATGACCCAGTTTAAAGCCAAGCACCTGGATAGGATCAATTCCTCCCTTCCACATAAAGCCTACTTCAAATCCCTAGCCATGCATATTGTCAATGCTGCAAAACTATGCATCCTGATCCATTGGGGTACCCCCCATCCCCCCTCAATTAAGAAATGGCTTGATAAGATCCACAAATAAGCTGATAAGGAGCAATTGATTTGCATAGCTTGAGATTCTCCTACAAAATTCTCAACCAAATGGGCCTGCTGGACTCATTTTCAGACGACCACAGAATTCTACCACCTGACCAACCCTCTTGCCCAGCCACCAAACAGTCCCTCATAATGACTCAACCCCTTCTTACCCTGGACTGCTGCTAACTGTAGGTATGATTCTGACCCCCAAACTTCACCCTCTCCTAAAGTTATCCTTAGAGTTTTTGTCGCCCAAGCTGAGGGTGGACAAACTCCTTATAAACCATGGAAGGGAGCGAGAGACGCCCACTCCCTTTTTTTCCTTCTCTTTTTTTTCTTCCACCCTCTTCTCTTCTCCTTCCTTTCACCTTCTCCCACTATTGACATACAGAGACCTCTTTCCATGTAATAGCCACATGACTCTTCCGTGCTCTACCACAACCTTCTCTAAACATAGGCGTACCCTAACCTTTTCTTAAAACAGCACCTTACCGCACCCTCTAGCTGTACGCATACTCCTAATGACATCATTACAGCTGGACTTGGTAGGCCTGCAATTGGAATTGGCTCCTTCGTTACCACCCTAAGCTTTGCCTCTTTGCCTATGATCCCTGATGTTTAAGCACTTTCAAACCCACTCATATGTAGCTCGGGTGATCTGTGACCCGGTGTCTCACTCCTGTAGAGTTTTACGCTGTGCACTGGATTGTAACACGATGGGTTGATACCCCCGCCATGACGTATTTTTACTCGTTTTCTGATTATATCTGTGTACTGTGTTTGACATTGCCTGTCGAGATACTATGTTTTTCATATATCTTTGTATTGCCACATTTTCTTTATGCTTGTCATATTTTTTCCTCAATAAAACCTTTTGTGAAAAAAAAAAATATTGCCAAAATATAAGAGGTATGTGTATTATTCCTTGAATCTTGGAGTGCTTTGTGTATTTTTTCTATAACGGTGCAGTAATTCACTGTGAAATGTTGCTTCTGTCTAGGAGCTTCCTGTAATAAAGACCAGTCACTGCTGCTCTCTCTCCTTGTGCACGTTCACTGGTCTTGTCTCCGCCCCCTCCTGCTTTCTACAGGCAGCCTGTAATCAGTGGACACGCCAGGTCCCTCCCACATGGCTCTGCTCTCTGCACAGGCTATGTGCAACACAGTGATATGATGCGACTGCTACTTTTACAAGGTTATATCTGAATTTGCAAAACATTTGGTACACACAAATGGATTTATTTCCTTTGTGGTTATTGAGGTATATATTTAAATGGAAGTTTTTGTACTTGGAGTTTAGCTTTAAACATAATTTAATTTAAGTTATAATAAATCCCTTCTAGAGCCCTAAAATAATTATTGCTCAGGTGTCACGTATTTGGATGGAAGTCTGAGATGATGAGGACAGCCTCTCTTAAACCCCTTTCACATGGGCAGTGTACTTTACACCATCTGAAAAGCAATCCACAGCAGACCACTTTTCAGAAAGGGTTTGTTCAGGAGGTGGCATTATTGCAGCCTCCTAAATGCCTGTTTATTTTTTCAATCCCAAGGTGGATTTTGCATGAAAAATAACTGCACCGCAACATCATGTCAAGCAATGTTTTTAAACCTGCGCAACTGTCATGTTAATTTGTAGATAGGCGATCAGGGAGGGTATGGACTACCTTTTATTGCTGTGTACACTTAGCCCTACTGTCCAAGTACTGCTAGATAAGGAGGCCAATAGTGTAGGGACAAAAGAGTGCCTCAAGTGCAAGTGACACTGATGACAAGATGGCTAGGGGTGACATGAGCTCAGGGTCACCAATGAGGAAAGGTCAGGAACCATCAAAGGTCAGGAACAGCTGGACAAGAATGCCTCATTTCCACTGAGCAGATCGGTTCGGGTCGGTACAGTTTGAATGGCCTAGAATGGTCCGGTCTATTCTGGTGAGCGTTTCCACTGCAAGTGGGACCACAAGGGGCCATACAGGGTTTAGAAAAAATGCCTCAGCATAGCACAGCAGAGGGTTTTCTGTCAGCCAATCAGTGGAATGTATCGTAGCTCCGCCCTGACCGAACCGTTCCATTTTCTATGGCTCCACATCTGAAGCAGGACCCTGAATGGAGTGGTAATGTTCAGTTGTATGGGCCGCTTTCATAATGGAAACACCCAAAATAGCGTACTGTACCCAACCGAACCGATCCGCTTAGTGGAAATGAGGCAGAAGTTACCAATTCAGCAGATAGAGATAGAATCAGGGAAAGGGTGAGCAACTTTTGGACAGTGGGATACCAGAGCAGCAGGCAAGAGTCATTGCTGGAGAACAAGCCATGGTCAATACAGGAGCAGAAGAGCAAATAGTGATGTACCACACATAAGTCAGGATAGAAGCCGGGTGTCAGGAGAATTAGTAGACCAGACTGTGAGGACTGCACAGAGATAACCCAAAACGCATGTAAAGTGAATAATGATATTTATTAAGATAGATGATAAGTAAGAAAATACATACAGTGCACAACCAACCCAGCAAAGCCACCAACAACAACAATATATACAGCAAGGGGCAGTACCAGAATCACAGATGTCAGCCAGGCCAGGTTCATACATGGCAGGTCAGCAGGACAAGGGATATTCCAGAAGCGTAAACGTTAGCCAAGCCAAGGTCATATACAGGAAGGTCAGTAAATGAGGGACAGGGAACCAACAGGACAGAGAGGGGATGGATCGGGCTGAAGAGTACAGGAACACAGAAGGGACCGGGTCAGAATAAGCTTGGGAACAAGGTCGGATGCAGGCTCATGATCGGTTAACAGGCAAACAAGGTCAGGGCTCAAGGAGAGAGATACCAAGGCAAGCATGTGAGGGCTTGCCGGGTATTTTGAAGGCTGCCAATAATTGACCTCACGTAACACCTGAGTGCAGAATTTGCTGTCTGCTCCACACTGCTGGAATACACCCGCTGGTGGACATCGGTACTACGGCCCAAGGATCCAACAGTGTGAGTCCTCATATTACAGGTCTTAGGTGTTGGAAGACACCCGCTGGTGGACATTGGTACTGCGATCCAAGAGACTGACAGCGCCACCAATGGGTGAACCTTTTCATGACACCGGGTGGATAACAGGAGTCAGGTTCAGATGCAGAATTGAAGGCCCACTTTTTAACACAATTAGCAATGGGCAGAATGAAGATGCTCTTGCTGGAATCTACTATGCACGCTGGCTCAATCTTCCTGACATCAGTGGTATTATTTTAGCATTTTTGGGGGCCTCTACTATCAAAAAATAATGGCTTGAGTGAAGATCCTGTTAACAGGCCCGTAGCTGCTAATTGATGTTTAAGTTTTAATGGCAAAGCTTTAAATTTCAAACTAGCATGCTGTTTCCCCAGCCAATCCCTCAAGACGATGTGTGCAAAATAAAACATTGCATATGATGCAGCCAAATGCATTTACATAGCAGATTTTTTTATGTATCCATTTTGTAGCATACATTTATTGCCTTGTGATCCTGGGAGTAGATTCCTTCTGCTACTCCACACTAGTGTTGTCAGCTTGTGAACAGGGTAGTCTTATAAAGACATGTAGTATTAAACAGACTTTAAAGCGGAGCTCCCCCCCACGACTGCCATATTTGGCACCTTTAAAGGTGGCGAGGAGGGAGGAGCAGGTACCTAATTTTGACACCTGCTTTTGAAGTTTGCCCCTGCTGCCTTCTGGAACACACACAGGCCCCAGAACACTGCGGCCCACTTCACAAAGCTCAGCATACTTTGTGCATGCGCAGTAGGAAACCGGCTGTGAAGCCTCAAGGTTTTACTGCTCGTTTCCCTTAGTAAAAATGGCGGTGCCAGCACCCTGACTTTAACTTTTTTGGGGGAGAGCCTGGAGCTCCTCTTTAAGTAGGAGGCAAACAAATTAAAGCCCAACTATGGTAATGTTTGTTACAGATCTCACTTTCTATAGCCGTGCCCTCTACACCTTTAGGGTAGCTTTTCTGTTTCCTCCTGATGTGTCCTACAGGCTCACAAGAATAGTCTGCACATAAATCGTAAGCCTTATCTGATCTCCACCCCACCATGAGCATAGATATGGACAGTCCTTGATTATTTATATCATGAGCCACTAAGAAGATAAACTGCACTAGCTGGCACAGGTTGGAATCATGAATATCCCCCACACGGCAGGGCTATGTCTCACTATTCATTCCATAAGGCTTATGGAGCTGTTTTGTTTATTGTTTAATCAGTTCCTACCCCATCTATAGCAAAATGACAGCTGGGCGGGGGGTTTGTTAATCTGGGTGGACGTCATGTGATGTCCTTCCAGATTGCACCCCTTGCGCGGTCGCAGGGCCCCGCTGCGGCGTGACCGGACACTGATCAGTATACCAGCTCGCTGCCGGTACCATGTGAATGCTGTGACCCGTCACAGTAGATCATATGAGAATTGTAAACAATGGATGGCTTCCTTTCATGTCATCCACTGGGTATAATTGTGTTGCTAGCTGTGATTGGTCACACTGATCACATGGTACAGACAGGGCCAATCATAAGCCCATCTGTACCATATAATTAGATGTGAACAATTACAGCTAATCACAACAAAACACACTGAACGAATCAGTTTTATGCACTAAAAACGGTTGCTTATACCAGTAAATACTGTACACTGGTATAAACATATATCATAACAAAATCATAATGTGTGTAAAAAAAAATCCTGATCATTTCCCCAGAGTAGTACTTTGTATTACTATGGTAATACTGTTAATAAATAGTTAATAAATAGTGTAGAAATGTTTTTAACTATCGTCCAATGCGCCTTTAAAGTCCGACCTGGGGCTCCTTTGCCCCCCCCTCCCCTTTTTATGGTAATATTGTATTGCTCTGGTCACAGTGTGTAAAAAAAAATTGTAAAAAAAGGGAAAAAATGTAATAAAAAAAAAATTGAAAAAAACTGTCACCAGTATGTAGTGTCCCTGATCACTGCCATACTTGTTATATGAGAACATTGTACTGCACTGTTCTGTAAAAAAAAAATGTGAAAAAACATTTTTTTTAATTTCTTAATTTTCGAAAAAATGTGACAAAAAATTATAACTTCAAAAACTCACCATGCCTCCTACAAAATACCTTGGACATTTCAAAAAGGGGTCATTTAGGGGATATCTGTACTGTATTGGCCTTTTCAGGCCTCTAGAACTGAGATAGGCCATCAGTAGTTCAGGATTGATCAATTTTCAGATATATACAGTACTATAGTTTGTGCACTCTATAACTTTCCTACAAACTAAATAATATACACTGATTTGGGTTATGTTCACATAAATTGTAGCAGAATACATTTTGGCCTAAATGTATGAAGAAAGATTATTTATTTGCAAAATGTTATAACAGAAACTAATGTTCATTTTTTTTTGTTTATTTAGCAAAAAATAAAAACTCAGTGGTGATTAAATACCACCAAAAGAGAGCTCTATACGTTTGAAGAAAAGATAAAATTTTCATATGGGTACACTATTGCATGACCGCACAATTGTCATTCAAAGTGTGACAGTGCTGAAAGCTAATAATTGGCCTGGGCATGAAGAGGGTAAATGTACCCAGTATTAAAGTGGTTAAGAGACATCTAAAGCAAAAATTCAAAGATGAGTAAAACCATTCGAAGTTTCTTGTTCTTGGTTAGCTCTACAGAACTATACAGTACTACAGAACCCTGCTCCTTTATGTTATGGATAATATGAGAAGGGTTTATTCTGTTTCTGTTTTTTTCTTGTTTCTGTTGATCTGATAGAGAAGGGTGACTGACTGTTGTCATCCTAGGACTGGAAATGTGTTACTGGCAGAATCATCAGGTCAAGATGAAGGGAAAAAAGTATGACAAAGAAAAAGAATGCAGCCACCACATCTAAGGACTGGTAAGTTGCTATACTCTACAACAATAGTCTCCAAACTGCGGCCCTGGGGCCAGATGCGGCCCTTTGCTTGCCTTTATCTGGCCCTTGAGGCATTATTTCTGCCACTGACACCAACAATGGGGCATGATTCCTGCCACTGGCACCAACATTTGGGCATAATTCCTGCCACTGACACCAACAATGGCTCATAATTCCTGCCACTGACACCAACAATGGCTCATAATTCCTGCCACTGACACCAACGATGAGGCATAATTCCTTCCACTGGCAACAAAAAGCACTATTCCACACAGTGACACCAACTATTTCTCCCCCTAATACCAAAGATTGCTTACTCCCACTGATCACAGTCCGGCCCTCCTAAAGTCTGAAGGACCATAAACTGGCCCTTTCTTGAGAAAGTTTGGAGACCCCTGCTCTACAATACATTTTTGTTTTTGTTTGTATCCAAATCTAAAGAAAAAAAGGTTTTGCCTTTGAATAGCACTTCTAAAACCTGCCCTACTCCTAGCCCACATGCATGCAAATCAGGTTGATCTGAGGACCCCCAGATCAGCCAATGAAATGTAAACTTCCTCTCTTGAATTTGGTTGGTAGCTTTGGGACAACACAGATTGCAATTAGTTACCTCATGAGGTTTAATGAGGCCAACGGTTGAATAAATTGAAATTACCTCTGTCTGGGCAATAGACTAAATTATGCTTTAGCAAAGTATTAATTTCCTATTTTACTTACATTTTTATTGCTCCCTATTGTTTTGCTTTCTTAAGTGCCTATTAATAAAGAAGCAAACTTCCCAGGGAGAAATAAAATGTAAGTTTAATTAAGATGTATAAAAACGGGGAAAGTCATTTAAATGCTAAACGCATAAATTGTGACAATGACCTCCTCAGAGCTTGGTGACCGATTCTCTGTGTCAGCACAATGGAGTCTGGAGCTTCAGGCATCAGCTTGCGCTTGTCCTGGCTACCATTCCAACCATAGAAATACAGAACTCAGCATAACAAATCTAAAACATGGTATTTCACCAAGCCGGTTCTGAATATTATGTAGAAAGTAACATGCAAAATGGAGATCTTGTGCAAGCTTGGACCGGTGGCCTGAAAATTGCAGCAAATACCGCATGGACCATGCCATGAAGCTGAAAATATTATTGGGTTCATAAGCTCTTAAAACTAGTCAATATCTTAATGAATCTCGTGTAATGTTCGTTTTCGATACTGTGACTGTTTTAACCACTTCCCGACCGGCTCACGTACATTTACGGCGGCAGGTTGGCTCCCCTGCGCGAATCACCGTACCGTTTAAGAGCCATAGCAGGCGCGCGCCCGCTGCACAAGAGCCAGAACGAAGATGTGTGTATGTAAACACACAAATCCCCGTTCTGACAGGAGCGGAGAGACAGATCTACAGATCCTAGTAATTAGGAACAGCGATATGTCTCCTCCGCCAGTCAGTACACTGCCCCCACAGTTAGAACACACACACTGAGGGAACACATTTAGCCCCTTGATCACCCCCTAGTGTTAACCTCTTCCCTGCCAGTGACATTTACACAGTAATCAGTGCCTTTTTATAGCACTGATCGCTGTATAAATGTCAATGGTCCCAAAAAAGTGTCAAAAGTGTCCGATCTGTCCGCGGCAATGTCGGAATCCTGCTAAAAATCGCAGATCACCGGCATTACTAGTAAAAAAATAAATAATAAAAATGCCATAAATCTATCCCCTATTTTGTAGATGCTAATACTTTTGCGCAAACCAATCAATATACGCTTATTGAGATTTTTTTTACCAAAAATATGTAGAATACATATCGGCCTAAACTGATGAATAAATTTGTTTTTTTTTTTAATTTTTTGGGGATATTTAGTATAGCAAAAAGTAAAAAATATTGTTTTTTTTTTCAAAATAGACGCTCTTTTTTTGTTTATAGTGCAAAAAATAAAAACCACAGAGGTGATCAAATACCACCAAAAGAAATCTCTATTTGTGGGAAAAAAAGGACATCAATTTTGTTTGGGTACAACGTCGAACGACCGCGCAATTGTCAGTTAAAGTAACGAAGTGCCGTATCGCAAAAAATGGCCTGGTCATTAAGGGGGGAAATCCTTCCGGGGCTGAAGTGGTTAAAGGTGAGCTGAAGGTAACCAACTAAATACACAAATTAAATACATATGTTGGAGTTTTTTTTAATCTGCCAAAGTATTTGCATTCCTGTCTATCCAATCCAAGGATTTACATAGCCCTGGCAGACTATACAGCAAAAGTAGTGACTTTTCTCTTTTTGCTTTTCTCCATTGCAGTTAGACTATATCTAAACCTAAAACCAAAAAAAATAATATATTGCAGCTTACCAGTCCTTAGACATTTTTTCTCCATTTTATCCTGGTGATTTTGTAGTAACACATCTCCTGTTCTAAGGTGACAATGCTCACTCAATGCATAGGGGTTGATTTACTAAAGACAAATAGACTGTGCGCTTTGCAAAGGGCACTTGCACTCTGCAAGTGCAGTTACTCCAGAGCTTAATGAAAGAGGTAAAGCTTCACTTTGCAAAGAATACCCAATCACACGCAAGAAAAAAAAAACAGCAATTTGATTGGATGATAGAAGTCAGCAGAGCTTCTGCTTATTTGCCAAGCTCTGGAGCAACTGCCTTTAGTAAATCTACCCCTCTATATCTATGGAGGTCAGGTTTTCATACTAGGCTGCTCTCCTGATCTTCTTTACTCCTCTTCATAAAGAGGGCAGGTTGCATCGTTTTCAGAAGGCAGCTGAACATGCTGAAAACTTTATTTAAGATTTCAGTTTAGTTTAGGATTTAAAGTGATATTAAAGTCTAATTTTTTTGTTTGTTTAACCACTTCAGCCCTGGAAGATTTTACCCCCTTCCTGACCAGAGCACTTTTTACAATTTGGCACTGCGTCGCTTTAACTGACAATTGCGTGGTCGTTTGACGCTGTATGAAATTTGCGTCCTTTTTTTTCCCACAAAGAGAGCTTTCTTTTGGTGGTATTTGATCACCTCTGTGTTTTTTATTTTTTGCGCTATAAACAAAAAAAAGAGAGACAATTTTGAAAAAAACAAACAATATTTTTTACTTTTTGCTATAATATATATACCTAATTTAAAAAAAAAAACTAATTTCCTCATCAGTTTGGGCCAATATATATTCTTCTACATATTATTGGTAAAAAAAAATCACAATAAGTGCATATTGATTGGTTTGCGCAAAAGTTATAGCGTCTGCAAACTATGGGAAAGATTTATTGCATTTTTATGGCATTTTTATTTATTTTTTACTAGTAATGGCGGTGATCTGCAATTTTTAGCGGTACTGCAACATTGCGAAGGACAGATCGGAGACTTTTGACACTTTTTTGGGACCATTGGCATTTATAATACAGCGATCAGTGCTATAAAAATGCACGGATTACTGTGTAAATGTCACTGGCAGGGAAGGGGTTAACACTAGGGGGCGATCAAGGGATTAATTGTGTGTTCCCTCAGTGTGTTCTAACTGTGTGGGAATAGGATTGACTAGGAGAGGAGACATATAGTTTTTCCTACTTAGTAGGAACAAATGATATGGCACCTCACCTCTGATAACACAGGGATTTGTGTGTTTACACACACAAATCCCTGTGCTGGTGCTCGTGCACGCAATTGCATGTAGCCGGTGGCGATCGTGCCCACCCGCCACGCGCATCGGGTCCCCCACTGCGCAGCGGGCGCGCGTGCCCTCTGGTGGCTGAAAAAGGGTAGGACATACCCGCATGGGATTTCGCCCAGGAGAGTCATTGTGCCGCAGTATATCTGCGTGACATGGTCGAGAACCTGTTAAAAATAACAAACAGGTCATACTTACCTACTCTGTGCAGTAGTTTTGCACAGATCACCCCTGACCCTCCTCTTCTCAGGTCTCCCACCTGAAATCCAGGCCCCTCCCTCCTGGCCCCACAGCAAGCAGCTTTCTATGTAGCAAGAGAGTTCTCACCGCACTAGTATAGATCCACACCAGGTGTAAAATGAAGAGTTGTCTCCGAAAGTAAAGAGCCCCAGGTGCTGGCTAATGCTGAATCATGTTGAAGGTAGATAAGAAAATCCGGACAGCCGCACTCCAGGAGGATATTGTCCAAAAATGTTTATTATTAACTCAGGAGCATATGGAATACAGGACACTGTGGCAAAAAAGTACAGACAATCAGCTAACGCATTTTGCACTTATGCTAAGTGCTTACTCATAGCTCGCATAGCAAGCAGCTTGCTATGGGTCACCTGAGCCGTGCCACTGCTCTGTGTGTCCATTCAGACATGAAGTCACGGCTCGGCCCCCTCTCTCCTCATTGGTTCACTGACATTGTTTGACAGCAGCGGGAGTCAATGTTGCCGGATGCTGTCTCAGTGTAGAAGAGGGAGAGTCCCGGACAGCCAAAACTCTCTCGTGCAACATCGCTGGATCGAGATGGGGCTCAGGTAAGTATTAGGGGGGCTGAGGGGGGCTGCTGCACACAGAAGGTTATTTATCTTAATGCATAGAATGCATTAAGATAAAAAAAAAACAACCTTCTGCCTTTAGAATCACTTTAATCTTATTAACAATTGCAGGTATTATGCAACTCGCATTATGTACAGATCTAATGAGAAAACATTGATTTGTCCCAAGAATTGTAGTCAAGATAAGCTTTATCTATTAAAATGCGCTCTTTTGTCATATATTTGGTTATATCCACTTGGTATATGTTAATATAAAGTCTGTGTATATGTTTAAAGTACAACTAAAGGCTCCTGCGTGCCAGCTAAAACAACTACTGTACCAAATGCAGTTACTATGTGATGCTCAAGGCTCATAAAGTAAAACAAGAAACTTCCTTTACTCTCCCCGACTCCGACTTCCATTCTTGTGTAACCAGGTGCAGGCTACCTTAATATAAGTGCAGTGGACATTACCTTCATTGCTGTAGACTCTTCCAGTTCCCCCCCTAGCGCTGCATTCAGACTGCTTACATCACATTTCTGAGCCAAGAAGTAAAGGACGGTGGGACTTGTAGTCCTGTTTTCAGCCATAACTGGTCTCCTGAGTCTCTCTTAGACTACATCTCCCAGCAAGCTTCTAATTAAGAAGGGGATTGTGGGAAAGGCTATTTAAAGAAATGTTTTTAGCAGGCCCACTCTCTTCTCCCTCCAGTGGCCTACCAGGAGCCTGAGAGCCATCGCTGTCCCTGCCTGGGTGGGCCTGCATCATTGTGCGACATTAGACGATCTTCTATCCCTCCTGCTGGCAATTAGCAAACCTCTCTGCAGGCGCCAACCCAGACCGCTGTGTTCACATCCAGATGACCTACAGCACCCATCCTTGCACTGGCTGGGATACAGGACCTGAATCACTTTCTGCGTGTGCCGACCACCTTCAGCATCTGGTGAGCGGTCTCATATCCAAATCCCCTTCTCTTCAGTACCACACAGCACATGGATGCAGACATAACCCGGATTACAGAGGATATAGGAAAAGAAAGTGGGGGCAAATAAAAAACTGACAAGAGAGTAAATGTATATCAGCAGTCTTTTTCCACTTCCAAATAGTCTATGTGAAAGCAAATCAAATTCAGCAGAGTGAATGGACTGAATTGAAAACACATCCAATTATCTTGTGAGTCCCAAATCGAACAGATGCCGATCCCAAGGTGTGTGGACTCTCTAGTATGAAGACACCATCGTGCTCAAAAGTAATAAAATTGGCTGCTTACCAGACCCACATAGGTCGCAAGCGTGTGTGCTGATCCACAGCTTAGAGATGCATTCCTCTGTCTGCCAAATCTCAGAGATTCACAATGGACTACAGCTCCCAGCAGACCCGAATGGGTGAGTAAGCATGGACGCTCATCTGTGACTGATAAAATGGATTCCTCTATACCTTCCTCAGAGGGCTCAAGTGGGTCCCTGGTTAACAGCTCATGATGGATGATAAAAAAAAATGGAGGAAGACTAATAGTGCATTATCTTTTGAAAAAAAAAATCAATATATTTTAAAAGGTACTTAAAAAAATGTTACAGCAAAAAATTGTGGCACGGCCGCCTGCAGTGCGGACCACGCTCTCCGATGTTACAACTGGCTCTTCCAACGCGGTCTCCAACCCCAGTTGACGCCTCCTTTGTGGAAAGGCATTGGAAATATATTTTTTATCACTGTGGGTTTTCCCAACCTTTACATAGAATCAGCGCACCTTTACACTATCTGACACTTGAACTACCCTTATCCCATCTTCTGCAGGGTGTGTGCTGGTCCAAATAATGCTTAACCTCTTTTCCCCATATAAGTAGAATTCCCTGCAGTCCAGTCTCTCTTTAGTCATAATCCACCATCATGAGCTCTGGTGAACACCAATTAGTGCTTAGACTTTGCATCTCAGGTGAGCCCGTGTCATTCGCCAGGGTGACCTGCTGCTTTACTTATTCAGCTGGTCGGAGGGAGCCGCTCTACTGCTAAAGCTACTGGTCTCCGAGCCTGACCCCTGACTGTGACAGAACATTTCTAATTTCTGCATATGCCTATACACTGTACTCAAGTTTATTATAGCACCACCATATACTGTACACTACTACATCCATATATGTCAATGAGAGGTAGTATAGTGAACATGGGCTGTCTGGCTGCAGGAATAACCCGCAGTTATATTGAACAAGCTCAGCCGACCCATATGAAAGAGCCTAAATGAAGTCAAGCTAATGCTTTGATATTCTATTCTTTGATAAGTAAAACCCTGGCTGTGTTATTAGTAGACTCTACCATACACTGACTTCACCAATAGCAAGACACAAGAGCGTTCCCCCTCGCCCCCGGTTTGTCCTTTTGTGTATATTTCAATAAATCCGCCCATCTCGAACTATAATGATTAGCACATTTTTCCTCTCTGAACCTGCACATTGTGTTTTAACAAAAGCAATATCTGATTTTTCCTGGCCTGGGGGACTCAATTCTCTGAGGAGCCAAACAAAGCAGTTAATCTATATCAGTGCATTAGTGCATTTGACCTGAACTATTCCTCTGGCAATTGGTGGACATAAATCACGGCTCTGCTCATTAAGGTTTTCTGTTTGGAATCTTAAATGCACGTCCCTCTCTTTCAGGTCACCTGCATTACTGTACAGTGATGTATGCAAAGTACTCTCAGCCCCTCCGTCGCCCTGTGCATAGAATGGTAATCAGGAGAAAGCTCTGCATTATTGTGTACGTCACTGCCATCCTTCAGGTTTATAAGCCCGCTCGAATCATTCTTTCTCAGACAGATATTAGAGAGACTACAGTGAACAATGCTCTCTTGGCTTGGCTCAGTTCATAGGAGTTCACGGGAAGTTATTTGTTTTGCTGGGGCTTAAAGAGCATTTGTAGACCTTTTACAGATTTTTATATAGACAAGTGAAAGAGATCAGCTTTAAAGCGTATCTAAACCAGAAAATTAATATATATTGCGTATCTAACGTAATAACACATATCTGAAACCAAGTATAAAAAATATATATATATTGCAGCTTACCAGTTCTTAAATGTGGTGGCTGCATTTGTTTTTTGTTTTTTCAGGTTCTTTTGCTTTTTTTTTTTTTAACCTGATGATTTAGCTAGTAACACATTTCCAGTCTAAGGGTATCTCCATGAAGGAGCAACAGAGACACCCTTGGACAGCAGCATTTTCAACCTGTGGAGATGCTAGTGTTAGACATATAAGTGTGTTGAAATTATGCCAGTTGCGTGGGAGGGTAAAGGTTAATGTCTTTCCCGGTTTTGGCAGGTTATCTTTGGGTCTGAACCACTGGTCCAGTGATACAAAAGAGGGACAGTGGTCTAGAAAAGAAAGCCCCCAAACAGAGAGGCCCAGAACCCATAAGACAACCCCGTAAAGGAAAAGATCGGAAAGCCGGGCCCGGTAGAAGTAAAAGAATGTTGGTTGCTACTGCTGTCAAAGTAAAAGGTCATCAGGACCAGAGGCTCATCCCCGAAGATTCCAACACTGGGAAGTGTAACTATTGGATTCCCTTTATCGTACATGGACTCTACCTTGCAGGTATGCTGGGCCAGCACATAATCTGAGTTAGGATTAATGATGTAGAAGAAATACTGTTCTTGCATGTTGGACTTTGAGATGCTCATTTTTGCACTTTTCTAAGTAAAGCTTTGAAACTTTGTTCCCACCTGGTCTGAAGTTAAACAAGGGGTGTAATGCAAGTAACCGGCACATATGGCCTACAGCTCGGGTCATTATTAAAACTTGGGTATGAAGACATCAGTGTGTGCCTGGGGCAAGTGGGAAAGCCTCTTGCAGGAAGGGGTTGTTGCTCTCTCCCTGACCGGTCTGTCTCAAGCAATGGAAGCGGATGAATTGCGCTTTTTTTGCGCTTTTTTGTTTCAATAGGAAAGTATTGAGTATGAATTTGATGTGAATTTGATGTGACTTTGATGTGACTTTACACTCAATGGCACTCAACTTGCATCAAAGTCACATAAAAGTAGAGCAAAAACCTTTTTAATGTTGCTGGAACTTAAGTCGCATAGATTTGGAAAGGGGTTTGAATTTGAATTTGATCATGGGGTTCCATTGCAATTAATAGGCTGTGACTTGTCATGTGACTTCATGTGTCCAAAGTTGCATGTTAGGGTTAGTAGTTAAGGGTTAGGATTTAGGGTTAGGATCAGGGTTAAGGGTTAGGGTTAGAGTTAAATTTTAGGGTAAGTTTTCTAACTCTGACATTTAATGTTAACCATAGCCCCTAACCCTAACATTTAACGCTAACCCTAATCCTAACATTTGATTCTAACCCTAGCCCTTAACCTTAACATTAAATGCTAACCCTAGCCCTTAACCTTGACATAAAACGCTAACCCTTACATTAAGCACTAACCTTAGCCCTTAACCCCAAACCTAACATTTAATGCTAACCCTAGCCCACTAACCCTAACATTTAGTGCTAACCCTAACCCCTAACTCTAACATTTAACGCTAACCCCAGCCCTTAACCTTAACATTTAACGCTAACCCCAGCCCTTAACCATAACATTTAACTCTAACTCTAGCCCTTAACCCTTAAATTAAATGCTAACCCTAGCCCTTAACCCTTAATCTAACATTTAACGCTAACCCTAGCTATTAACCCTAACATTTAGTGCTAATCCTAACATTAAATGCTAACCCTAGCCCTTAACCCTAAACCTAACATTTAAAGCTAGCCCTAGCCCTTAACTGCTTGCCGACCGCGCTATAGCTGAATGACGGCTGCAGCACGGTCGGATAACTCTAGGAGGGCGTACTATGATGTCCTCCCAGAATCCCGCTATCGCAGAGGACCCGGCGCATCACGGTTCAGAGGACCCGGTGCTGATAGCGGCCGTTTACCACGTGATCGTTTCGTCAAATGACGGAGCGATCACTTGTAAACAAACCGGTGTCACGTCCGGTTCTTCTCTCCCCTCCCCGTACCTATTGGTACAGTCCGAGGGGAGAGGGGAGAGATCAGTGACTGGATGTGTAGTGCCCACAGCGCTGCTCTGTGCCCAATCCAGCCATCCATCCATCCATACCCAGCCATCCAAGCTCAGCATACCCATCCATGCTCACCCATCCATACTCAGCATACTCATCCATCCATCCATCCATGCTCAGCCCTCCATACTCAGCATACTCATCCATCCATCCATGCTCAGCCATCCATACTCAGCATACTCATCCATCCATCCATGCTCAGCCATCCATACACAGCATATCCATCCATACTCAGCATACTCATCCATCCATCCCTCCATGCTCAGCTATCTATACTCAGCATACTCAGCCATCCATGCTCAGCATACCCATCCATACTCAGCATACTCATCCATCCATCCTCATCCATACTCAGCATACTCATCCAACCATCCATGCTTACCCATATATACTCATCCATACTCAGCATACTCATCCATCCATGCTCAGCCATCCATACTGAGTATACTCATCCATACTTAGCATACTCATCCATCCATCCATGTTCACCCATCCATACTCATCCATACTCAGCATACTCATCCATCCATGCTCAGCCATCCATACTGAGCATACTCATCCATCCATCCATGCTCAGCTATCCATACTCAGCATACTCAGCCATCCATACTCAGCATACTCATCCATCCATGCTCAGCCATCCCATCCACCCCCATCCATAATTAGCCATACCTAGCCGTACCCAGCCATACTCAGCCATACCCAGCCCGTACCCAGCCATACCCAGCTGTACTCAGTCGTACCCAGCCATACTCAGCCGTACTCAGCCATCCCATCTATACCCAGCCATACTCACCCCTACCCATCTGTACTCAGCCATACCCGGCCATACTCAGTTATACTCATTCATGCTCAGCCATCACCATCCACAGCTCATCCATCCCCATTCATGCTCATCCATGCCACATCAGTTCGCATCTATCCCACTACAGTGCCTGACAAAAGTGTAATAGGTAGTCAAATTAGATTTGACATGTATGCCCCTAGAACACCTGACGGTGCTCCCTGCATGTTGGTCCTCTGTATGTGGCCACACCGTGGAAGAGTCTCACACATGTGCTATCGCTGTACTCAGGAGGAGTAGGAGAATCTATTTTGGGGTGTAATTTTTGGTATGTACATGCTATGTGTAAGAAACATTTTGTAAATAGACAACGTTGTGTAAAAAAAAATGCGTTTTCATTTTCTTTACACATTTTCCAAAAACTTGTAGAGAAAAATTATATGTTCAAAAGACTCATTATACCTCATAGATTATACATTGGGTTGTTTTCTTTCCAAAATGGGGTCATTTTTGGGGTGTTTTCATTGTCCTGGTTCTCCGGGCCTTCAAAAGTGTAAGAGGTAGTCAAGAAATTATATGTGTAATTTATGCTCCAAGAACACCTGATGGTGCTCCCTGCATGTTGGGACTCTGTATGTGGCCACGATGTGTAAAAGTCTCACATATGTGGTATTTCCATACTCAGGAGGAATAGTAGAATATGTTTCGGGGTGTAATTTGTGCTATGCATATGCTATGTGTGAGAAATAACCTGCTAATATAACAATTTTGTGGGAAAAAAAAATCTTTATTTTGCAAAGAATTGTGGGAAAAAATTACAGCTTCAAAAAACTCACCATGCCTCTTACTAAATACCTTGGTATGTCTACTTTCCAAAAAGGGGTCATTTGGGGGGGTATTTGTACTGTCCTGGTTTGTTAGGGTCTCAAGAAATGAGATAGGCCGTCAGTACTTCAGGTGTGATCAATTTTCAGAGATTGGCACCATAGCTTGTGAACTCTAATGCCCTGTACACAAGATGGGATTTTCCGACAACAAAATCCATGTTTTTTTTCTGACGGATGTTGGCTCAAACTTGTCTAGCATACACACGGTCACACAAATCTTGTCGGAAATTCCGAACGTCAAGAATGTGGTGACGTACGACGAGCCGAGAAAATTGAAGTTCAATAGCCAGTGAGCCTCTTCTGCTTGATTCCGAGCATGCGTGGGATTTTGTGCGTCGGAAATGTGTACACACGATCGGAATTTACGACAACGGATTTTGTTGTCGTAAAATTTGAGAACCAGCTCTCAAATTTTGTGTGTCGGAAATTCCGATGGAAAATGTACGATGGAGTCTACACACGGTCGGAATTTCCGACAACAAGCTCCTATAGAACATTTTCCGTCTGAAAATCCTATCGTGTGTACGGGGCATAACTTTCACAAAGACCAAATAATATACACCGATTTGGGTTATTTTTACCAATGATATGTAGCGGTATAAATTTTGACCAAAATATAGGAAGCAAAATTATTTATTTGCAAAATTTTATAACAGAAACAAAGAAAAATGCATTTTTTTACAGAATTTTCGGTCTTTTTTCTTTTATAGCGCTAAAAATAAAAAACCCAGCAGTAATTAAATACCACCAAAAGAAAGCTCTATTTATGTGAAAAAAAGGAAAAACATTTCATATAGGTACAGTGTTGCATGACTGAGTAATTGTCATTCAAAATGTGAGAGCACTGAAAGCTGAAAATTGGTCTGGTTAGGAAGGGGGTTTAAGTGCCCAGTGGATAAGTGGTTAACCCCACTGGCGGAATTACCGGGGTCCAGGGCCGGACTTATCATTGGGCTTGACTGGCCTCAAGCCCATGGGCCCCGCCTAATAGGGGGCCCCGCGGGCCCCAGCCGAGTGTACTCAGCTATACTCGGCTAGTTCCGCTCACAGTCACGCTTAGTCCTGCCCTATGATGGACATAACACAGGGACTGGGCATGACTGTGAGCGGAGATAGCCGAGTACACTCGGCTATGTATGTCGGCGCTCAGCTCCGCTCACAGTCATGCCCAGTCCCACCATTGGACCGGTGTTATGTCCATCATAGGGCAGGACTGGGCGGGACTGTGAGAGGAGCCACGAAAAGCCGCCAGGAGCCGAGATACACAGGACCAGCTCTGTGTATCTCGGTGGCGCCATATTTAAACTGCAGTGACACTGACAAGTCACTGCAGTTTAACTGCAGCAAGGGCAAGGCTGCAAATGGTACGGACAAGGCTGCAAATGACACTGACAAGGCTGCAAAGCTGCAAATGACACTGACAAGGCTGCAAGGCTGCAAATGACACTGACAAAGCTGCAATGTCACTGGGCAAGGCTGCAAATGACACTGACAAGGCTGCAAATGACACTAGACAAGCATGCAGATGGACGCTGTGCAAGGCTGTATTGATGAGCATTTAAATGTAAGTTTTTTTTCCTTAAATAGTTTTTTTCCTTAAAATTCTTTAAACTCTTATCTTGAGGTTTGCTGATTGGTTATTGGCAGTTACGTAGTGTCTCATTTACTGCCGTTGAGAAAACCTGTCTGCATTAGACAGTGATGTAATGGCGGACAAACGGTATCAGAGTGGCGCGCTTAAAAGAAAACTAAAGGTTTAAGGTAATGCATAGAAGGTAGGGCCCGAAAGTGACTCAAGCCCAGGGGCCCCCACCACCCTAAGTCCTGCCCTGCCGGGGTCGCAACAGTCGCACTTGCGACGGGGCCCGGCATTCTGCCAATGTCGGGGGGGGGCCCAGCGGGGTTGCTATTCACGGCTCTGAGTGGAGATCGTGTCTGTCATGAAACAGTAGCACTGATAGAAGCACCGGCATTAACGTTCTATTTGCCCGTCCGTCGTCTCTGGCAGAGGATGAGAGAGGACATACAGCTAATCTCACTGCTCCCCCTTCTCCCCCCTCCTGTGTGCTCCGCGGGCAGTCTAATGTGAAGCTAAGGAGCTCACATTTCTCGCGGAGCACACAGGAGAGGGGAGGGGGGAGAAGGGGGAGCAGTGAGATTAGCTGTGTGTCCTCTCTCATCCTCTGCCAGAGAGGATGGACGGGCAAATAGAACGTTAATGCCGGTGCTTCTATCAGGGCTACTGTTTCATGACAGACACGATCTCCGCTCAGAGCCGTGCTGTCCTGAGAAGGCAGATGGCACTGATGGAAATCAATAGCATTCACTGAAGAGCACTGATAGAAGGCACTGATGGGCACTGATAGAAGGCACTGATGGGCACTGATAGAAGGCACTAATGAGCACTGATAGGAGGCACTGATGGGCACTGATAGAAAGCACTGATGAGCACTGATAGAAGGCACTGATGGGCACTGATAGAAAGCACTGATGGGCACTGATAGGAGGCACTGATGGGCACTGATAGAAGGCACTGATGAGCACTGATAGAAGGCACTGATGGGCACTGATAGAAGGCACTGATGAGCACTGATAGAAGGCACTGATGGGCACTAATAGAAGGCACTGATGGGCACTGATAGAAGGCACTAATGGGCACTGATAGGAGGCATTTATGGGCACTGACAGGAGGCACTAATGGGCACTGATAGGAGGAATTTATGGGCACCGATGAGCACTGATGGGAGGCACTGATGGGCACTTATAGGCACTAATGGGCACTGATATGAGGCACTGATAGGCGGCACTAATGGTCACTGATAGAAGGCACTGATGGACACTGATAGAAGGCACTGATGGGCACTGATAGGCACTAATGGGCACTGATAGGGGGCATTTATGGGCACTAATAGGAGGCACTGATGGGCACTGATAGGAGGAACTAATGTGCACTGATAGGCTGCACTGATAGGTGGCATTGATGGGCACTGATAGGTGGTACTGATGGGCACTGAGGAACACTGATAGGCAGAACTCTGGCAGTATTGATTGGCTTTGATGAGCAGAATTGAAGAGTACTGATAGGTGGCACTGATGGACGCTGTTAGGCGGCATTGATGAGCACTGATAGGCAGCATTGATGGGCACTGATAGATAGCACTGATGATAGGGGCACTGATTATCAGTGTAAACAATTTACTGACATTCTTGACGGTTAACGGCAGTCCTTTCCTAACACAGACACAGCGTGGGAGGAAAGGGCTGCGGATAACCGGCAAGTCTGTTTACATGTGATCAGCTGATCACATGGTAAAGAGCCGCTGTGATTGCGATGGCTGCATGTCCCAGGAGTCATACGGGAAGCACGGTTTTGGGAGGATGTCCATGGACACCCCCCCAAAATTGGAAGCCCAGGGCTCGGATGGAAGGGGGGCAAGGGGGCCCATCATGGTTTCCTGCACCAGGGCCCTGAAGGTTCTAGTTACGCCTCTGGTTAACCCTTACATTAAATGCTAACCCTTAAATGAAATGCTAACCCTAGCTCTTAACCCTAAATCTAACGTTTAATGCTAATCCTAGCCCTTAATCCTAACATTTAGTGCTAACCTTAACCTCTAACTCTAACATTAAATGCTAACCCTAGCCCTTAACCCTAGACCTAATGTTTAAGGCTAACCCTAGCCCTTAATCTTAACATTTAACTCTAACCCTAGCCCTTAACCCTTACATTAAAGACTAACCTTAGCTCTTAACCCTTAATCTAACATTTAACTCTAACCCTAGCCCTTAACCCTAACATTTAGTGCTAACCCTAACCCCTAACCCTAACATTAAATGCTAACCCGAGCCCTTAACCCTAAACCTAACATTTAACGCTAACCCTAGCCCTTAACCCTTACATTAAACGCTAACCCTAGCCCTTAACCCTAAACCTAATGTTCAATGCTAACCCTAGCCCTTAACCCTAACATTTAGTGCTAACCTTAACCCTAACATTGAATGCTAACCCTAGCCCTTAGCCCTAACCCTGGACATATAAAGTCGCATGACAAGTCACAGCCCATTGACTGCAATGGAACCCCTTCAAATCTATGCAACTTTGAAAAGGTTCCTGCACTACTTTGATGCGACTTTGTGACGAGTTTAAAGTCGCATCAGTTTTGCTACTCAATAGTTTCTTATTGCCTAAAAAACCCCGCAAAACACATCAAAAATGTGTGCTCGAAAATGCAAAATGCACCGCAAACTGCTCCTAAAAAAATCCATCAATCCAAACATGGATAGGTGTGAATCTAGACTGAATCACAGCTGGACAATGCTAGATTCACTTGGCAGGTGAATATGTTATTTCAGCTCAACTCAGTGGGCAAGGTAAGAGGGGTTAGGATCAAAATTAAAAGCCTGGCGCTGGGAAGGGGTTGTAAAGTTCCTCTTTAATATTACAGTAACATTTCAGAAGGTATGCTCACTGAGAATACACCCTGGTGTCCCTTTAAAAGTAGTTTCCTAAAGTCAAAGTGTACTAGCCAAACTTCCAAAAATGTCATTTAAGTTTTGTATATGCACCGTAAGGATTTAAAGTAGCCGATGATCAGGGACTTCACGCACGGTTGCAGCGCTTATAATGAGAATGACGATTGTAACAGCTGAAAGCAAGCTTGGCTGGCTATGTGGAACAAAGCTATTAAATAATGGAAACCCTAATAGCGTCGTACTGCACCTGCAACCGTCGCCGTCATTCCTTCCCATGAATATAGGAGTGACTTACAGGAAACCTCTGAAATAATTTCAGATATTTTGGTTCTAAGGATGGTCTTCTTCAGTGTTCAATATTCTATATGTATATTTCTGTACTTATATATATATATATTTTTTTTATAAACCTTTACTGGATGATGTTTAGTTTGCTAAAGCACTGTGTATCATAAAAAAATGCCATTTTAGTTTTGACCCAACAAAATACTGTTTTCACTTTTTATTTTAGTCCTTTTTCACATGTTAGTGCTGCTGATCTTCTCCATGCTATTTAAAGCCACGTCCTGTCTACAAACACTTACTCCATACATCATTATTCTGCACTGAATTCCTGAAAATGACAACAGTAGACTATTTTTTTTTTTAGGTTGAACTAGATGGATTTGTGTCTTTTTTCAACCTGACTAATTATGTAACTATGTAACTATGCCTGCACAATTTGCACCATAATAATATTATATTGGTGCGCTAAATTATTAAATACCCATCCTACTAAATAAATCAATATTGTGTCCTAATAAATATCCAATTGACCAGAGTGTTATGTAATATTCAATAAAATGTGAATATAAATAAATATCCAAATTGCTAGAGTTCTATGTAATATTCCATACAAATGTAAATAAATGTCACAAATCTAATATCACACAGTATGCTGTATATAGACTTTGTCACCGTGAAATAAGAGCATACATATGGGGGTCACATACCCCTGCATATATAAGTGACCACAAAATGCAAAAGTGAATAATAAATAAACAACCAAAATCCCTATTGATTCAGTCCTGTGAATATAATATTGAGTCTTGAGCCTTTATAATCTCTTGCTGCTTTTCTCAAGTTCTCAGTTTGAATAATGATTAATATAAAAGAAATAAGAGAGCGCATCATTGCGCAATGATACAAGTACCATTAATCTGTATACTGAATTTAAACCACTCACATTTATGTAGTAGCTAAGGCGCTTTAAGATCAATGGTCAGAAGATTAGACACCCCTCACACAGCATCTGCTGTGTTAATAAACACTTTCGATGCCGTCACTGGCTCCTCCTCCCGACACGTTGTGTCACATGACACGTGACTTTTTCAAGGGTAGCTGAATCCCTACTGAATCAGTAGGGATTTTGGTTGTTCATTTATTATTCACTTTTGCATTTTGTGGTCACTTATATATGCAGGAGTATGTGACCCCCATATGCATGCTCTTATTTCACAGTGACAGTCTATATACAGCATACTGTGTGATATTAGATTTGTGACATATATTCACATTTGTATTGAATATTACATAGCACTCTGGCAATTAGGATATTTATTTATATTCACATTTTATTGAATATTACATAACACTCTGGTCAATTGGATATTTATTAGGACACAATAGTGATTTATTTAGTAGGATGGGTATTTAATAATTTAGCGCACCAATATAATATTATTATTTTTTCAGTCACTGTGACACAGCACTATCAGATTGGTTGCAGCTTTTATCAATTAATGACTTCATATCACCCAAACACATCCACATCAGCGCTTTAATAATTTTTTTCACACAATTTGCACCATGATGACCATTTGTAGTCTCCACCAGGGGAGTATGTGTCCGGCTGACAATGCAGAAAGTGCCCTGAGCAAAGACCTTCATGGTGGGATCACCAGGTAATTTTTTTATTGAAAGCTGCAGATTAATCACTTCAGCGCTGGAAGGTTTACTCCCCTTCATAAACAGGCCATTTTTTATTGCGGTGGGCAAATCGGAAACCTAACTGACACTTTTGACACTTTTGACACTTTTTGGGGACCAGTGACACTAATATTAGTGCTAAAAAATATGCACTGTCACTGTACTAACGACACTGGCAGGGAAAGGGTTAACATCAGGGGCAATCAAAGGGTTAACTGTGTTCCCTGGGAGTGATTATTACTAACTGTGGGGGAGATGCTTTGACTGGGGGAATGTAAAGATCCATGTTCCTGCTTAGCAGAAACACAGGATCAGCACATTATCGCATAAAGTGGTCTGGTCAGGAAGGGAGGGGGGTAAATCTTCCAGAGGTCAAGTTAATTTGCACATTACACTGCACAATGCATTGTAATGCATGATCGTCGGTGCAGTGTACAACACACCTTGTAACCATACTCCAAAGCATGTGCGTTGCAGGACACCACAATGCAAAGATGGGAACATCTGTGTGCTGTTTTGCCCTTTTTAAAATGAATGGGCTGCTTTTATGCAATGTGAAAATACCTAAACATGTTGAATCTTAACTAAATTGTTAATTCGGTAATCAGGCTAAATTATTATGCCCAGGTGGCTGGTGCGATTTACCAAGGGCTTGGCGAATTTTGTTTGAAATTCGGGGAAATAGAACTTAGTAGGCGTTGAAGTCTATAAGGGTTTAATCTTGTTAAATTATGTTCATTTTTAGTACTAATAGACAAACCCCTGTCAAAGAAGGCCCGGGAAACTGGGTACTGTCATAAAAGACATGCACCACTGCAAAAAAAAACGCTGTACTTCATGGGGAGTGTTTTTTATGCTTGGAGAATGCCTTATCAACATAAAATAATAAGCTGTTTAACCTAAAAAAAAAGCCCTATCGAAAAACAAAACAAAACATGAAAACCCCCCAAAAAGCCCATTTTATTAGAAAGCCTTGCAGCAAAAAAGCTTGCCATTGATGAGATGGATGTCCCCCCCCCCCCAATTGGCCCTTCTAATGCCCTGTACACACGACCGGTTTTCCCATCGGAATAAACTCTGAAGGTTTTTCCGACTTAGTTCCAACGAAATTCTGCGCAAGCTGTCTTGCAAATACACGGTCACACCAAATTCCGACCGTCCAGAATGCGTTGACGTACAACACATAGGACGGGACTAGAAATCGGAAGTTCAATAGCCAGTAGACAATAGCTTCCATCTCGTACTTGCTTCAGAGCATGTGTCGTTTTTGGTACGTCGGAACAGCATACAGACGAGCGGTTTTCCCGATAGGAATTGGTTCCTTCTGAAAAATTTAGAACATGTTCTCTTTCTAGGTCCGTCAGAATTTTCGACGTAAAAAGTCAGATGGGGCATATACACGATCGGAATATATGATGAAAAGCTCCCTTCTGACTTTTTCTGTCGGAAATTCCGCTCGTGTGTACATGGCATAAGCCTTCCGGCCATAGTTCAAAGGTCTGGCAGCGCATTATGGTAAAAAAACAAAATAAAAACGGAGTGAACATGCACAGGACTGCAAATCTCCAATCCACAAGTTTCTCCCCAAACCCATAGTAGCACACGAACCTGATCCTCATCCCTAATTATTATTGTTAATATTAGACATATTAATTATAATTTCTTACATCAAATGCAAACCACGAGGGTACCTTAGTACCTGAAACTAGTTAAAGATTAAAGGCAAGGTGTGCATAAACATATAGAGCCGTGGCCAAAAGTTTTGAGAATGCAACAATTATTCATTTTCACAAAGTCTGCTGCCTCAGTTTTTATTATGGCAATTTGCCTATACTCCAGAATGTTATAAAGAGTGATCAGATGAATTGCAATGTTCCTCTTTGCCATGAAAATTAACTTAACCATAAAAAACATTTCCACTGTATTTATGAAGAAGGCTTCATGGCGCCCAATAAAGTCCAGCAAGCGCCAGGACCGTCTCCTACAGTTGATTCAGCAGGCAGGTATGAGTGCATCTATACACACAATGAGGCGAAGACTTTTGGAGGATGGCCTGGTGTCAAGAAGAGAAGCAAAGAAGCAACTTCTCTCCAGGAAAAACATCAGGGAGAGACTGATATTCTGTAAAAGGTACAGGGATTGGATTGCCAAGGACTGGCATAAAGTAATTTTCTCTGATGAATCCCCTTTCCGATTGTTTGGGGCATCCAGAAAAAACCTTGTCCATAGGAGAAAAGATGAGTGCTACCATCAGTCCTGCCAACATTAAAGCATCCTGAGACCATTCATTTGTGGGGTTGCTTCTCAGCCAATGGAGTGGGCTCACTAACAATTTTGGCTAAGAACACAGCCAAGAATAAAAAATGGTGGAAAAACATCCTCCGAGAGCAACTTCTCCCAACCATCCAAGAACAGATTGATGAGGAACAATGCCTTTCCCAGCATGATAAGGCAAAAGTGATAACTAAGTAGCTTGGGGAACAAAACATCAAAACTTTGGGTCCATGGCCAGGAAACTCCTCAGACCTTAATGCCATTGAGAACTTGTGGTCAATTCTCAAGAGGCGGGTGAACAAAAAAACACCCACAAATTCTGACAAACATTGATTATGCAAGAATGGGCCCAGAAGTTGATTGACAGCATGCTAGGGTGAATTGCAGAGGTCTTGAAAAAGAAGGCTTAAGGCTGCAAATATTGACTCTTTGCATGAACTTAATGTCATTGTCAATAGCCTTTGACACTTATGAAATAATTGTAATTCAGTAAACCATAGTAACATCTGACAAAAAGATCTAAAAACACTGAAGCAGCAGACTTTGTGAAAATTAATATTTGTGTCATTCTCAAAACTCTTGGCCACGGCTGTAAATGTGGCATTGAAGCTTACTTAGACATGTAACATAGCTCACTCAGACACAGATATTGAGTCACTATTTTTTTCATAGAAACGACTAGTTTTACCATTAGGCACAGTAGGCCTGTACTTTTAGACACCATAGGTAAAGAGGCACCATTAAGTTTAGAGGACTTTATATTAGTTTAGAACCAAATTTCACGAATTCAGTATTCCAAACCAAAACGGAATTTCAGTGTCATAAGGCAGTGCTGCCAGAAGCTTCTCAAACCTGCCTGCACCATTTAGCATATTTTCTGCTCTTTAAAACACTTTTTGGGGCTGGGTTCGTGTTCCTATTGACTTCAATGTGACTGATTTGGAAATTCAGAATTTTGAGGTTTGTGAATTGAAAAAGTTTGGCTGAAACACAGTGGATTGGATGTTTGAGACACTTGCTCATCTCTGATCCTAACAGAGAGGTTTGCCTACATGCTCCAGTGTCAGAAACCCAGCCCTGACCTTGGTATTAATCCTTTCAAGAGACACTGTGAAAAGCCCACTGTATTCCTCTACAATGGATTATATAAGGTTCCAATTAAAAGTAAGTAGAACTTCTATCATTTTAAAGTAAACCAATTGTACTTTTTGATAACCGCAATGCTCCCTGGTGATAGCGTTAGCAGTACACTGATTAATTGATCAGTGAACTAATATGTGAATAATTTCACTTAGTTTAGGATAGGATTGAATTTATGAATGTTATTTGAAAAATGAAAAAAAGTGCGCATGTGATGATGCAAATAATCAAATATGCAAACCCAAAAAGAAAATGACAAAGTGTATTGCATCAGTACACACCAATGTGAGGTAAGTGAAGTAAATTGCAACAAGTGAAATATAAACCAATCAGAAAATATTAAAACAATATCAGTCCATGAGGTGAATCAAAATAAAGTTCATCAGTAAACTGAGCATCAATCCGCTTAATGAAAGCCCGTGCCTCTCAAAGGTGGATCAAAAGGGGAGAGCAATATGCAGGATGATGTGACTCGACTTGTAGTGACTCCAAGACGTGAAATCAAAATAAAAGATGTGCCCTTGCCATCCATGTTGGACCTCCTCACTGGCGAGGTCAATCGAGCAAGCAGACTTCGCCCTCTGCGGGGACCTTATCCCGATGGTATCTGGAACAGCTGACAGGAACAGTGTCTCCGATCCGGACTGGTCCAAGTTGTGAGCATGGAGGGGGGGAGAGGGTTCTCTTGCTCCAGGAATGGCAAAGAGAAAAACGAAAAAACAAAGCTCCAAATAGTGTGAATAAGTTACGGTTTTATTCAAAAAATAGAGCAATAACGGAGGGTGCACACTCCGTGTGCATTTAAAAACAATAAACTATGCCGGCATCAAAATAAAACACAACCCGTGCAGTACATGGGGCAATCGATGTGACGGCTTACAACACGTAGCCACGCCCTACATGTTTCGTCATAAGCACGTGTCATTTACCTCACATTGGTGTGTACTGATGCAATACACTTTGTCATTTTCTTTTTGGGTTTGCATATTTGATTATTTGCATCATCACATGTTATCACAGATCTTAAGCGCACTTTTTTTCATTTTTCAAATAACTATTTATACGCAGATATTGGTGTTTTCTAGGTGCAGCTATTGATTTGTTATATATTTTGGCTCTATAGCGCGTTTTTTTTCTTTTTAATTTATGAATGTGAAGGCAGAACATACTGTAAATGATAAGCCAAGTTCACAAAGCCATAGCAAAACATTGAGATTTAAGTTTACTCTGTTCAGATTGGTAAAATATGATTTTTGATTGTTTTTTTATGGATTCCTGCACTTTGCATGGCATCGCTGCTCAGTGTTTTCTTTCATTAGATAAGACCAATAGACATTATTTGGAAAGTGCCATGTGAAAAGACCTGAGACAATGCGGCAGAGGACAATGCAGTAGAATGCATTCATTGTCAATTTAAAGAACATCTCTCTGCCAAATGTCTGTACTGTATCGATGTTATTCCCAATGGTTTTGTGCAGTGTGATTTCGGAGGTAAAGGTGAAGGGGAACATCTGCTAACAGTGAATTAAGAAAGCATGCGAGTGTGACAGTGTACAGTGAGACGTGTTCGCCAGTAATTACGAATATTATTTCGATACGGGTTATTTGATAATAAAAGTACAAGCTAAGCTATAAAATTACAAAGTTGTTTTCAACAAACAATATGCTACAATTGAGCAAGTTCACTCAAAACAAATTTGTACCGTTTGGTTGTAAGGCATGATCCAATCCTGAGTCTTCATCGCTTTCTGGGACCCTGGTAGGGAGATTTTCCCTGACCCCAGAAATTACAAAGTGGTTTTCAACAAACCATATGCCACAAAGATTTGATGAGCAAGTTCACTCAAAATAAATTTGTACAGTTTGGCTGTAAGGCATGATCCAATCCTGAGTCTTCATCGCTTTCTGGGACCCTGGTAGGGAGATTTTCCCTGACCCCAGACTTTGATTTTTGAGACACACTGCTAATGTTAACTGCTTGAGTTCTTCATCTGTTGCTATATGAAATTAACTAGAGGGCACCCAGGACAAAAAAAATGGGCCATGATACCTCTTATGGGTTCTTGGTAAAATGATAAAGAGACGCTCATTTAAGTCAATAAATAAAGTATGACTGTGTATTCACAGGTGCTAAATGCAGAGAAAACGAGTAAACTAACACTTGGGAACAACCTCACCTGTACTCTGAACATGCTTCCTAGGGCAGTCTTTCTCAACCTTTTTACCCTAAAGGAACCCTTGCTATAATTTTCAGGCCTCAGGTCACTTGAGCTGAGCTAATGGGTCCTCCAAGGATGGCTAGGGATTCCTTGAACTGTGGCTAACTCCACTTGACAGTGCCAGTACCATAATTTTAGGTGTGGCATTCTGGCCACCACTGTAAGGTGGAGCATTCTTCCCACTGGCCACCACCAATGTGATGGGCATTTTCTCAATGGCCATTAATGGACCAATATTAGACAGAGGAAGTCGGGAGCAAGCTGGATCCGTAACAGAAGTCAACACACAGGAATCAAAAGTCAGGTAAGCTCTGTAGACCAAGCAGCAAGGGGTTTTTATAGAGGGAGCAATGTAAATCAATGGCCAGACTAGTCCCATACAATGCATCTAGTGTTTGGGTCAACACAAAGCAACACTGTGACTATCAAATTCTAAAGTGTACACTGAGCCAGAGAGTGAGGTGAGTCTCTCATATGTATGGATTTGGTAATGCTGGCCAAGGGTCAGAAGCATTATTCAACCTTTTTAAAGCTCTTGTAGCTCAGCCCAAGTGACCTCAAACAAACTTGCCCCCAGTGTAAAACAACGAGGATCTGGTACCTGCCCCAACTGTTCAAATCAAAGAAGTTCTTTTTATTAGGAGTCTTATTAGGTCTTACATTCTGATTTCATGATCTGTATACCTTTCCAGGTTAGAAAGTACTCAGAAAGTATTGAAGCCAGAGTACTGAAGGTAACTTGCCTTTTTCAGAAGTAGATCATCAGTGTCAGCTCCCATAGTTATGTTGTGTAACAGTATCAACCAAATGATCAGGTAAACAATGATGTGCAACAATAACAATATAGACAGTGTGGTAGCAAGGTATACAATAGTGTGGAACAAAGATTAAAAGTCAACACTGGTGGTAAACACTGTGTCTCTGATCCAAGATGGAGAGTCATGCTGTCCGGAACAGCATGGAATCCAGGCAACCTGTCAGGAAAGACGTCTGCTGAGTACAGCAGACATTTCCAGGCGCATACCTGTGCGCAGGCGCCAACCAAGAATGTCCGGAACTGCCACAGGCGCTTCTGCAAACGCGCATGCGTGTGCATGTGCGCACCTGTCACCAGAACTGGCGCCAGTCAGCACCAGTCGCTGACTGGTTGCTGCTTGGTCTACAGCGTTTACCTGAATTCTGATTCCTGTGTGTTGACTTCTGTTACTGATTCGGCTTGCTCCCGACTTCCTCTGTTTGCTTCCTGCCCTGACCTCTAGCTTCCCAAGGACTGATCTCTGCTTCCAGTTCCTGTTACCCACCACCTGTTGCCAAAACCTGCCTGTGACCCGACTACGCTTCTGCCTGCTGTTTATACCTGATCTGCCGTCTGTTGCCAAAACCTGCCTGTGACCCGACTACGCTTATGCCTGCTGCCTATGCCTGATCTGCCCATCTGTTGTCAACCCGGCCCGTCTGACCCTGCTTCTGGCGTCCAGCCTACTACTGCTCCTGCTTCCTGTGGTGCGCCTCTGCTTGTCTCTTGCCAAGTCTGCCAGCCTATCTGCCTTTTGCTTGCCTGCTACCTGCTGAGTCCGGCTTCCTGTTCGTGAGCTCCTGGCTCCTACTTGCACAGACTTCTGGACTGATCATAGGCACTCTTACCCCGCCGTGCTCCTGAGCCTGCTGTACCACTATCAGTGGCTCACGAGCCGGAGCGGTACGAGAGGCCTTCCTCTACACAACAGGCTCGTTGTACTACCAGGTACGTGACACAACTGGAAGTAACGTCATAGTGGGCAGTACATGTTTCGGAGCATGCCCAGTCACTCCTTCATGCGACTGGGCATGCTCTGAAACATGTACCACCCACTCTGACGTCACTTCCGGTTGCCTGGATTTCATGCTGGTCCTGACAGAACGGCTCTACATCTTGGATCAGAGACCACAGTGTTTACCACTGCTAGTCAGCTGGAACTTCCACCTGTAGTTGTCTTTACTCCCAGGAGGCATCCCGCTTTACATTATGGATTCATTGATATGCCTGTTTTTTACTTCCATCTTGTAAGTGTTTTTAACCTTTCCTTGTCACTTAGAAGCGCCTTCTTCTCTGCTTTGTTTTTCCTATAGAGTGTGCTTCCCTCTTCTGAAGTGCTGCTGCGGTGCAAATAATCACATGTTAACAGCTAGTCATGTACAAGTCTCTTTGTTATCCACAGCGCCCTATTCTCCACACTCCACAAAGGTAAGGCTGGAGGTGTCTTTTTTCTTTAGGTTCAGATGGCTGAAAGTAATGCCACCCCGCTAGAAAGAAACTATTCTGGAGACAGTTAGCACATTGTCTTCCAGGACTGGGGCTTACAATAAAGCTGCTTGCTCTTGCGGTTGCCAACGGCCTGTAACCTGTTGAGCAGGAGGGCCGGCTGTACTGACTTATTCCTGATACCTCTTGTGGCTCCCCCTGCAGCAATGCCAGATTTTCCTCCTCTCTCTCTCTCTATGGCTGCACAGCAGGGGGATTGGTTTTAGTATCTGTTTACCCACCCCCTTTTCCACCACACAGATCATCCCCATTCCTCTGCTATTCGGGCCCCCCTTTCACCTGCTATCCTGGCCCCTCTGTGTGCCCTTTCCCTCACAGCACTGCCAGCTTCCCTCCTCTTCTCTCCCTCCCACTGGCAGCTGCTAAGGGCACACATGGGAGTCATTACACAATAGAGACCTCATTCACACAGAACCTTATTTATTAACTCAATACACTTTTATCTTTTAGATTTAGCAGGGGTTTGTTGTGTTTGTGTTCACTAATAATGATTTTAGTGTATTTTTAGTGACAATTTTATTTGATATTTTTTGGGGGGGAAGGGGAGCCCTGTCAGACAGCCTGTATAGGGCCTCATGATTTTTAACAGCAGCCCTGCTGGTGACATGCCCGTTTACTGAAGTCCCATCAGGCATGGTCCCTGTGAGCCCTGGAAGGGTGGGAAAACTTGAATATATATCCCCTTGGCGTTTCCAGGAGTCCAGGGCATGATGGGAGCCCAAGACATTGTGGGAAATGGAGTTAAAGTAGCCATGCCCCTTACTGAGGAAAGCAAGCAAGGGGACACACTGCTACAGTTCTTTCACTCCCTCCTTTACCATGTTTCAGCTACCAAGGCAGGACCTGCAGCCTCCATGTGCACAACCCCCCCCCCCGGTCGGTTACCAGCCCTGCAGTTACGCCATCTATGGCGCAGGCAGTGCTTCGCGATGGGCGTCGGCTTCCCCAGTGCGTCTCCTCCCGCCTCCTAGGCCAATAGGATCACTTCTCCTTTCGGCCAATCAGTAAACTGATTGGCAAGGAGGAGAATCAGTGTGACAATAGTCA
The DNA here is from genome assembly GCA_037952835.1 of Lithobates septentrionalis. Classification (NCBI taxonomy): domain Eukaryota; kingdom Metazoa; phylum Chordata; class Amphibia; order Anura; family Ranidae; genus Lithobates; species Lithobates septentrionalis. Next base: position 443,357 of record JBBDGP010000231.1, on the reverse strand, counting down.
ATATTCATTCGCTATTGTCACACAACTGGGTGGGCTCAGGCGCAGTGCTCTGCGCCCCGAGCCCATGCTTTTTCGAAGCCCTTCTTCTGGCTCTAATCACGTGCTTCAAAAACAAAAAAACCCCACTGGAATCCATTCGCCCAAGCGCCCCGCATTTGGTTAGGGGGCCAGACGCATGGATAAGGAGGCGGCACCCCTGCATTATGGCGGTCACTAGTGCAGCCTCTTGTACAGTAACCTAGCATCCAGTCCCAGAGCGCCAGGGGCAAGCAGCCCCTCTCCTCAGCTCACTGATCCATCTCCTCAGGGGGAGAAGTGGTTAATCAGTTCAGTACCAGCCTGTATACCCCTATATTACTGGGCCATTTTTTTAGTTTTTAATGCTGTGATGTTGTGTTTGACTGACAAATAGTCATGTAACACTGTACCCAAATTCAATTTAGATTTTTTTTTTTAACCTGATCGAATTTTCATTTGGTGATTTTTAATAACCACTGGTTATGGAACAGTTTCCATTTCTTTCTGTTATCAAACATAGCCAGAGGCGGCTCTAGACTTTGTGAGGCCTTAGGCAAAACCTAGACATGAGGCCTCACTCATGCCCATAATGGGAAAAATAATTCAAGCGACAAAAAAATAAACTGTATAAATTTAAAGTGCTGGTATCAGTGTTCTCTATATCGGTGCTGGTGTCAGTGTTCTCTATCTCAGTGCTGGTGTCAGTGTTCTCTATCTCGGTGCTGGTGTCAGTGTCCTTATCTTGGTGCTGGTGTCAGTGTTCTCCATCTCGGTGCTGGTGTCAGTGTTCTCTATCTCGGTGCTTGTGTCAGTGTTCTCTATCTCGGTGCTGGTGTCAGTGTCCTTATCTTGGTGCTGGTGTCAGTGTCCTTATCTTGGTGCTGGTGTCAGTGTTCTCTATCTCGGTGCTGGTGTCAGTGTTCTCTATCTCGGTGCTGGTATCAGTTCCTCTATCTCGGTTCTGGTGTCAGTGTTCTCTATCTCGGTGCTGGTGTCAGTTCCTCTATCTCGGTGCTGGTGTCAGTGTTCTCTATCTCGGTGCAGGTGTCAGTGTTCTCTATCTCGGGGCTGGTGTCAGTGCTCTCTATCTCGGGGCTGGTGTCAGTGCTCTCTATCTCGGGGCTGGTGTCAGTGCTCTCTATCTCGGGGCTGGTGTCAGTGCTCTCTATCTCGGTGCTGGTGTCAGTGCTCTCTATCTCGGTGCTGGTGTCAGTGTCCTTATTTCGGTGCTGGTGTCAGTGTCCTTATCTCGGTGCTGGTGTCAGTGTTCTCTATCTCGGTGCTGGTGTCAGTGCTCTCTATCTCGGTGCTGGTGTCAGTGCTCTCTATCTCGGTGCTGGTGTCAGTGCTCTCTATCTCGGTGCTGGTGTCAGTGTTCTCTATCTCAGTGCTGGTGTCTGCATTCACTATCTCGGGGCTGGTGTCAGTGCTCTCTATCTCGGTGCTGGTGTCAGTGTTCTCTATCTCGGTGCTGGTGTCAGTGTTCTCTATCTCGGTGCTGGTGTCAGTGTTCTCTATCTCGGTGCTGGTGTCAGTGTTCTCTATCTCGGTGCTGGTGTCAGTGTTCTCTATCTCGGTGCTGGTGTCAGTGTTCTCTATCTCGGTGCTGGTGTCAGTGTTCTCTATCTCAGTGCTGGTGTCAGTGTTCTCTATCTCGGTGCTGGTGTCAGTGTTCTCTATCTCGGTGCTGGTGTCTGCATTCTCTATCTCGGGGCTGGTGTCAGTGTTCTCTATCTCGGTGCTGGTGTCAGTGTTCTCTATCTCGGTGCTGGTGTCAGTGTTCTCTATCTCGGTGCTGGTGTCAGTGTTCTCTATCTCGGTGCTGGTGTCAGTGTTCTCTATCTCAGTGCTGGTGTCAGTGTTCTCTATCTCGGTGCTGGTGTCAGTGTTCTCTATCTCGGTGCTGGTGTCAGTGTTCTCTATCTCGGTGCTGGTGTCAGTGTTCTCTATCTCGGTGCTGGTGTCAGTGTTCTCTATCTCAGTGCTGGTGTCAGTGTTCTCTATCTCGGTGCTGGTGTCAGTGTTCTCTATCTCGGTGCTGGTGTCTGCATTCTCTATCTCGGGGCTGGTGTCAGTGTTCTCTATCTCGGTGCTGGTGTCAGTGTTCTCTATCTCGGTGCTGGTGTCAGTGTTCTCTATCTCGGTGCTGGTGTCTGCATTCTCTATCTCGGTGCTGGTGTCAGTGTTCTCTATCTCGGGGCTGGTGTCAGTGTTCTCTATCTCGGTGCTGGTGTCAGTGTTCTCTATCTCGGTGCAGGTGTCAGTGTTCTCTATCTCGGGGCTGGTGTCAGTGCTCTCTATCTCGGGGCTGGTGTCAGTGCTCTCTATCTCGGGGCTGGTGTCAGTGCTCTCTATCTCGGGGCTGGTGTCAGTGCTCTCTATCTCGGTGCTGGTGTCAGTGTCCTTATTTCGGTGCTGGTGTCAGTGTCCTTATCTCGGTGCTGGTGTCAGTGTTCTCTATCTCGGTGCTGGTGTCAGTGTTCTCTATCTCGGTGCTGGTGTCAGTGCTCTCTATCTCGGTGCTGGTGTCAGTGCTCTCTATCTCGGTGCTGGTGTCAGTGCTCTCTATCTCGGTGCTGGTGTCAGTGTTCTCTATCTCGGTGCTGGTGTCTGCATTCACTATCTCGGGGCTGGTGTCAGTGCTCTCTATCTCGGTGCTGGTGTCAGTGTTCTCTATCTCGGTGCTGGTGTCAGTGTTCTCTATCTCGGTGCTGGTGTCAGTGTTCTCTATCTCGGTGCTGGTGTCAGTGTTCTCTATCTCGGTGCTGGTGTCAGTGTTCTCTATCTCGGTGCTGGTGTCTGCGTTCTCTATCTCGGGGCTGGTGTCAGTGTTCTCTATCTCGGTGCTGGTGTCTGCATTCTCTATCTCGGGGCTGGTGTCAGTGTTCTCTATCTCGGTGCTGGTGTCTGCATTCTCTATCTCGGGGCTGGTGTCAGTGTTCTCTATCTCGGTGCTGGTGTCAGTGTTCTCTATCTCGGTGCTGGTGTCAGTGTTCTCTATCTCGGTGCTGGTGTCTGCATTCTCTATCTCGGTGCTGGTGTCAGTGTTCTCTATCTCGGGGCTGGTGTCAGTGTTCTCTATCTCGGTGCTGGTGTCAGTGTTCTCTATCTCGGTGCTGGTGTCAGTGTTCTCTATCTCGGTGCTGGTGTCAGTGTTCTCTATCTCGGGGCTGGTGTCAGTGTTCTCTATCTCGGTGCTGGTGTCTGCATTCTCTATCTCGGGGCTGGTGTCAGTGTTCTCTATCTCGGTGCTGGTGTCTGCATTCTCTATCTCGGGGCTGGTGTCAGTGTTCTCTATCTCGGTGCTGGTGTCAGTGTTCTCTATCTCGGTGCTGGTGTCAGTGTTCTCTATCTCGGTGCTGGTGTCTGCATTCTCTATCTCGGTGCTGGTGTCAGTGTTCTCTATCTCGGGGCTGGTGTCAGTGTTCTCTATCTCGGTGCTGGTGTCAGTGTTCTCTATCTCGGTGCTGGTGTCAGTGTTCTCTATCTCGGTGCTTGTGTCAGTGTTCTCTATCTCGGTGCTGGGGTCAGTGAAGGAGATAGCAGCGGAGAAGCCAATCAGCAGGCAGTGCCAGCGCAGGATGCAGAGCGCCTGGCCCACCAAGGCTGAGGATCAGCACTGGACTGGGACCTCCCAACCCCCCCCCCGCAGTGGAGCCCCGCATATGTGGGGGTAAGGGCAGGGCAGAGGGAAGGGTCAGGGGCTGCCAATCACAGGTGGGCACAGTGGGACTGAGCTGCCCTTACTGTTTGTGACACTGATGATCAGGAGGAAGGGAGTGGAGTGCATGGGACAGGACAGGGGGTGAATATAAAGACCAGTCTGTGGCTGAGGGATGCTGGGGGGGGGGGCTGGCTCTCTCTCATTTTGGTGGTTGCTGGCTGCAGAAGGGGTTGTGGCATGGTAGCTGTGCCTCTCCCTGCAGCTGGAGCCACGGTTCTCCCTCCCCGCACTGATTGACAGCCCCAGAGAGAGAGAGGTGGCCTGGTCCGGACACCTCTTGTTTCCTACCTCCCTTTCCATCTGCTCCATACAGCGCTCGTGCGGCTTCCTCCGCAGGACCTTCCTCTTCCTGTCCTCCTCACTGCATGCCAGATTCCTCCTCCAGCCCGGGTGTGCGGGGACCGCTCCGCTGAGCACTCCAGTGGTGGGGGGGTGACGGCCGGGGGGGGGGGCGCGATCTGCATCTCCGGAGCAGCAGGAAACTTTTTGCTCCGGCTGCCTGAACCTCCTCCCCCTCTCCTACCCCAGACAACACAGCACTGGCCCCGCCTCCTCCTCGAGACAGAGCCACACTCCATCCTCTCTCTCCTCTGCCTGGCCGTGGAGCACACAGGCAATGTTAAACCACTGCTGGCCGGAGCTTAATGCCGACCGCAGCGGCATTGTTGTAACTTGTAACAGCAGAGGCGGCTCTTCAATGAGGCGGTCGCGGGGCCCCTATGAGTGCGAGGCCTTAGGCGACCGCCTTATTTGCCTAATTAGAGAGCCGCCTCTGAACATAGCAAATAAAAAATGGCAAAGAAGTGTGAACACCCCCAAATGAACTCTTTTTTTGGAAGGATAGACACCCCAAGGTGATCTCAGTTTTTGCCAATTTTTTGGGGAAATTAAGAACAAGCCCGTATTGAGATGATTAAAACATGGAGCTTCGGGATGGTTCTCTAGAATCAGCAACATTGTAGGTTATGCACAAGGGTAGGAGGAGGTGAAGGGGTTAATGTACAGGTTACATAATTTCCCTTTGGGTTTATTAAAGTATTTTGAATCTGAACCTGAATCTGAACATAGAATAAGCGGATGGATATTGGGTTAATGTTCAGATGTGCGGGATAAGAGAGGTTCACCGCACATATGCGTCATTGGACTGCCCATGTTTCTGTGCAGAGAGCGTGCTTTCTGTATGCTCCCAGCACTGAGACTGAGCTGTGAAAAACAGCTCTTGGTCCCTACTAATGATCGATAGCTGGCAGGACTAGCGTCCAATCAAGTGACCACCATGATGGCCAATCACAGCGGCCACATGATCATTTATCCTTCCCATCGCAATGAATCCTCCTCCACCTCGAATGTACGGCTGTTTGTACCCTGGAAAAATTGTTCATTAGTTCCTCCTTTCTCTTTTGTAAGAGGACAAGGTGGACTCTCCAATGTAAACAGTACACTATTTACATATGTGAAAGCTGTGAATGGCCATTACAGTAATTACATGGTATCAAGCGGCTCAGATGGGCTACATTCACTGTGTTTGTGAACTGATCCACCCAATGAAAGCTGTTCACAGCCACCGATAGGCACACCGGCTTTGCGAGGGCACACCAGAAATGGACGTCTACTTCCCCACCATTTTTTTTTAGTAGCCCAAACCTTGCAAGATGACAATGCACTGCACAAGGGAGTCTTCTTGCAAGAATGGGCTACTGAGCATTCTCCCAGATCTCACTGCAAGGGTGGCGATGTTACCCTCATCTAGGTGAAGCTGGGTGTATGGTCTTAAAAAGCTGGGGGGGAGGGGGGGGTTTAATAACTTTTTTCCCTACAGATTTTTTTTTTCATTTATTGCCGCATTTTGGCATAGGAGACATTTGGCAAGTAAATAAGTGGACTTTGCATTTGTAGTGAAAGATCCACTTTAATTATATAAAAATATATTTTAAATGCGGTCTAATTATGTCCCGAACACAGTAAAATATATTTTTTCTCTCTTGCATCTGCTGTAGGCATGCTCATGAGTTTTCCAAAGCAATCTGTACGTCAGATTATTATCCATCATCATAATTCAAAAGTTTCAGAATAATTGAATTTCTATACAGTTTAGTTTTGTCTCATTTGTATCTGTCCCCTGCAGCATGGTTATAAAAATCACACAGTTCAATGTGCACGAACATGCAAGTGGAAAATTAAAGCGGGCACTGAACATCTTGGCTTGTTAGAGAGGTAGGCGATGACAGATTTATTAGATGATCTGCAGCAATTGGTGCAACATCTATCTGGGGTCTACCCATTATGTTTGTTTTCTGTCTCATCCTCTGTATTGTTGTTTTTCAAATAAAAGATAAAACAAGAACCTTTGTGATGCTGGATGGTTCCAAGAATAAGCATACACCTAGGATTTTTATGAGAGAGAAAGAGGGGGAGGGGGAAAGTGAGAGAGAAAGAGGAAAGGAAGAGAGGGTGGGGAAAGGGAGAGAGAGGGGGAGAGAGAGAGGGAGAGAGAGAGGGGGGAGAGAGAGAGGGGGGGAGAGGGATAGAGAGAGAGGGGGGAGAGAGGGGGCGAGAAGGGGGGGGGAGAGGGAGAGAGAGAGGGGGGGAGAAAGAGGGGGGAGGGAGAGAGGGGGCGAGTTGGGGTGAGAGAGGGAGAGAGAGAGGAGGGAGAGAGAGAGGGGGAGAAAGCGAGAGAGAAGGGGGGGAGAGAGAGGGGGTAAGCGAGAGAGAAGGGGGAGAGAGAGAGGGGGGGAGAAAGCGAGAGAGAAGGGGGAGAGAGACAGAGAGAGAGGGGGGCGAGGGGGAGAGAAAGAGAGAGCGAAGGGGGAGAGAGAGAGAGAAATAGAGAGAGGGAGCGAGAGGGAGGGAGGGGGAAGGGAGAAAGAGAGAGAGAGTGTGGGGGGGAGAGGGGAAGGGAGAGGGAAAAGAGGAAAGAGAGAGAGAGAGAGAGAGGGGGGAGAGAGGAAAGGGAGAAAGAGAGAGAGGAAGAGTGGGGGGGAAGAGAGTGGGGGAGAGAGAGGGGAAGGAAGACAGGGGAAAAATAGAGAGCGAGAGAGACAGGGGGAGACAGGGGGAGGGAGAGAGAGAGAGAGGGGGAAGAGAGAGAGGGGAGAGAGAGAAAGAGAGAGAGAGTGGGGGAGAGGGGGAAAGGGAGAAAGAGAGAGGGTGGAAAAGAGAGGGAGGGAATAGAGAGGGGGGAGAGAAAGAGAGAGTGTGGGGGGAAAGAGAGGGGAGAAAGCGAGAGAAGGGGAGAGAAAGGGGGGAGAGAGAAGGGAATGGGAGAAAGAGAGAGAGGGGGGGAGAGGGGGAGAGAGAGATAAAGAGGGGAAAGAGGGAAAGAGAGAGAGAGGGGGGAGGAGAGAGAGAGAGGAGTCGGGAAAGGGAGAAAGAGAGAGAGAGGAGGGAAGAGAGAGGGGGAAATAGAGAGAGAGAGAGAGAGAGAGAGAGAGAGAGGGGGGGAAGAGAGAACGAGAGAAAGGGGAGGGAGAAAAAGAGAGAAAGAGAGGGGGTAAGAGAGAGCGGAAAATTTAGAGAGGGGGGGGGGGAAGAGAGGGGAGGGAGAGAGAGTGGGGCAAAGGCAGAAAGAGAGAGGGGGGAGAAAGAGAGAGGGGGAGAGAGGGGGAAGGGGGAGAGAGAAGGGAATGGGAGAAAGAGAGAGAGAGGGGGAGAGAGGGGGAGAGAGAGATAAAGAGGGGAAAGAGGGAAAGAGAGAGAGAGGGGGAGGAGAGAGAGAGAGGAGTCGAGAAAGGGAGAAAGAGAGAGAGAGGAGGGAAGAGAGAGGGGGAGAGGGGGAAATAGAGAGAGAGAGAGAGAGAGAGAGAGAGAGAGAGAGAGAGGGAAAGAGAGAACGAGAGAAAGAGAGGGAACAAAAGAGAGGGGGTAAGAGAAAGGTAAGAAATTGTAGTGTGGTTTGAGTTATTGGGGTAAAGATGTATGTGGGTTGGTATTAGGGGTAAAATGACATCTGTATCCGCCAGTCATGTCTTCTCTGTCTCATTGCGCCCAAGAGACAGAGGAAACAGGAAGCATGAGGACTGCAAATTGACTCTCCGGACACTGGAATCTGGCTGGTGATCCCTCCATCCACACCAACAGCATGACAGAGGAGAGGACACAGAGAATGATGAGGATGGCCGGCCGGGGAAGGTAAGAAGTTTTTTTTAGCTGCTCTAATGACCTCCTTCCCTCCCCCACCCACCCCACTCAAATTAAAGCCTCCATTCAGTGACTGATCACCTAGTGAGAATCCATCCCATCCCATAATGACAGCAACAAGGGCTTACAATCCGAGGCCAGGAGTGGGTGTCTGCAGCATGCTGTCCTACACATGACTACACATACTACACATAGGGGGGAAAGAGAGGGGAGGGAGAAAGAGTGGGGCAAAGGCAGAAAGAGAGAGGGGGGAGAAAGAGAGAGGGGGAGAGGGGGGGAAGGGGGAGAGAGGGGGAAGGGAGAAAGAGAGAAAGAGAGAGAGAGAGGGGTGGAGGGAGGGGAAAGAGAGATAGATGGGGTGGGGAAAGAGAGAAAGAGAGAGAGAGTGGGGGGAAAGAGAGGGGAGGGGAGAGGGGGGTGAGAGAGAGGAAATAGAGAGAGAGTGAGAGACAGAGAGAGGGTGAAATAAAGAGAGAATTTGAAAAAAAATTGATAGAGAGGAGGGCGGGGGAGGGGGGCAGGGGAGGGGGAGAGAGAGGGAAAGAGAAGAGAGAGAAAGAGAGTGGAGCCCTGGCACATATGCAGTCCAAACCAAATAGAACATATGCATCCTTAAATTCTGTTAGCACCTCCTCCAAGTCTATCAAAGCATCTTCATTATGTTAGATGGGCTAAGCTAGGCATGGGCCAATTCTTTTTGCTGCTTGCAGGACAGAAGAGTGCACTAGTATACTTGGACCATCTACAAAACTGCATCCGCAGCTCATACCAACATAAAGCTTTACTGATCAGAAAGGACGATGCCAAACTGTGTGAGACAGAGAGGGCCAGGGAGAAAGAAAGAGTCAGACAGATTTCCAGAGAGAAAGTTACAGAGAGGTCAAGACTCTGTGGCATGGGTGTTCAACCTGTGGCTCTCCCATCCTGCCTTTGGGTTTCATGCTTGTAACTGTTCAGCCCTGCAATGCCTCATGGGACTTTCAGTTTTGGAACAGCTGGTGCGCCACAGGTTGAGCACCCATGCTATATGGGGGTGATTTACTAAAAGAAAATAGACTGTGCACTTTGCAAAGTGCAGTTGCACTCAGCAAGTGCCATTGCTCCAGTCCAGAGCTTAGTAAATGAGGTAAAGTTTCACTTTACAAGGAATACCCAATCACATGCAAAGAAAATAAAAAAAACAGTATTTTTGCTTGCACATGATTGGATGATGGAAGTCAGCAGAGCTTCTGCTCATTTACTAAGCTCTGGACTGGAGCAAATGCTCTTGCAGAGCACAACTGCACTTTGAAAAGTGCACAGTCTATTTTATTTGTCTCCAGTAAATCAACCCCTATGAATCTGCTATGAAACAGCTACACACACCTTGGCCTAGAAATTACCAATCAGGATGTTTCAAGACAGCCAAAGAGGACCATGAAAGACAAGGCATGCAGAAGTTTCTATACCATCAGGAGACAACTGTACCACCTAAAACCATCAGAAAAAATCTAAAATCTTTGACAGTGGTCATCACCCTAATCCTCAGTTGTGGTAGTGACATATGGGGTCCTGTCATATACCCAGACCAACCCAAATTGGAATTCAGCCAAACAGAAAACTATTCCACCTGGAATGCTGCAAGCACCTCTATGCTTATTGGAGCACCTTCAATATTGTTGAGCTGGGCAGATTCCTTTTACTGCTTGCAGGACAGAAGAGGGCAATAATATATTGGGACCAGCTACACACCAGCAGCCCAAACTCATTCCACCATAAAGCTTTACTGACCAGCAAGGACCAAGCCAAACCATGCGTCCTGCAACAACTCATCAGAGAGAGAGAGAGCAAGATGGTGGGAGAATTACAGTACATAGCACCATAGCAAAAGCATCCAGAATTACACCTTTAATGCTCCATAGAGCTATATACTATATATATACATAGTACCGTGCAAAACTTTTAGGCAGGTCTGAAGAAATGCTGTAAGGTAAAAATGCAAAAAGTTATGGCGGGGGGCGTGACTGGATGTTGAGGTGAGAGGTGAGAGAGGACGCCGTGACTGAATCCAGCCCTCTCCCCTCGCTCCGTCTCTGGCATCTGACACTGCGAGACCCAGGAGACTGCCCGAAGCACTGAACAAAGCCGCCGTGGCTGCTGCGGACGTGACCGCGGACGCGACTGCCGTACTGAGCCCAGCTGCACGGTGCTCTCCCGGGAAACACATCGGCGGCGCCTGTCCCTGTGAGAGAGGAGGGCGCCGACACCCGGGATCGAGCTGTACTGGAAACCCCCTGAAGGACTAAGCAGCATAGGATCCCCCCCGGAGGACTGGAGGGGTGAGTCACTGGCTGTATGTGCACCTACAGCGTAAAAACCCAGTTGTGAAAGACATTACTATTAATATCCTGGTAAGGGGACTGCGGCTACACAGGCTCAGATCACAGGGCAGGGGGCCAGCATTGTGCATTGGCAAGGCAGCATACTGTCGGGAATGTCAAAGAAGAAGGGGATGGAGGATGGGCCAGCCCAACAAGGGACAGGGGGTCTCGGAACCCGCAGCGCCAAGGAGAAGGGGAGTCAAGCGGCCACCAAATTAAACCCCTAACAAATCCAGTAATTTAGGGGGGGGCCAACAACAGGCGGGTCACCCTGGGAGGAGAAGTCAGACCCAGGAAAATGGGACTTTGTCAGCTCTATCATCAGCTATACCACTGGCAGGCTCAGCCGCAAGAGGGATCCTGGATAAACAACAAAGCCTGGGCCTGGAAGGGGCGACAGGGGGAGGCCAGGGCAGTTCGGGTGAGAGGGAGCCATCTCTGCAAGGTATTCTTACAGCTGTCAATACCTGTAAGCAATCAATCACTGAGCTGTCTGAGCAATTTAAAAGTATTAGAGATGAACTGCTTATTGTTAAAAGGGAAGTGCGTACAGTCTGCACCCGCACAACAGCACTTGAGGAGAGATTCAGCCAAATGGAGGACGATGTGTACCCATTAAAACAAGAGGTGGCACTCATGAAAATCCAACTTAAGGATTGCTTACAGAAAATGGACAGTATGGAGAACAGGCTACGTAGAGAGAACTTGAGGGTACTTGGGCTCCCAGAGGGCTGTGAGGGGAACAACCCCATTCAATTCATGGAGGACTGGCTGAGGGAGAAGTTCGGCAGAGACTCATTTTCCAACACATTCGCTATTGAGCGGGCGCATAGAATAGGTCCCAAAACCCTAGCACCAGGAGGCCACCCTAGACCCTTTATTTTTAAGCTTTTAGGTTTTCGGGACAAAGTCACCATTTTACAGAAGGCAAGAGAGTTAAAGAACATCCAGCATAATGGAGTTAGGATCTCAATTTACCCAGATTTCTCACCTGAGCTGCAGAGGCAAAGAGCCAAATTTGGAGACTGCAAACGAAAGCTTCAACAACTTAGAATCAACTACGCGCTTCTGTTTCCGGCACGATTGCGTGTCTCAGCTCTGGGGGAGGTTAGATTTTTTTCTACCCCCAATGAAGTGTCAACTTGGCTAGAGAGTATTGAAGAGAGAATTAAGAGAGGAGAGGGAAGTTAGGTGCCGTTTGGAACTTTCTCCTGTTTTTTCTTTGAACTTTTTATTGTATAAATTTTGGGTTTTTTTTTTTTTTTTTCTCTTACTGAATTTTTTTCCTGTTGATGTGGTAAATTGGGAGTGGAGTGGGGGAGGGGGGGGGGGATGAAGTAAATAGTAATATAATACATCTATAGAGAAAAATGCACAAATTACGCACAAGGTAATAGCACAAAATATTTTTATTGTGTTTTTTCTAGAGGGGGAGAGTCCCCCCCTTACTGGATCTGGTTCACGTTTTTTTTTTTTTTCTCAAACCTCAAAAAGTTTTCTGAAGGTCACAATAGAAGCCCGAGGGTTAGGCCCCAAAGTGGGCGAGGGGGTAAGAGGGGGGAGGGGGGGCGAGGGGGGGAGAGAAGGGGGGTGTTGGGAGGGTGAGGGGGATTGGGGGGTGGGGGGGAAGATGCACAAATACAATCAGAGGTGGAAGGTAGGGAGTGGTGTGAGTGGATATGAGTGGATTCAGGCTGTTAAATTAGAGGGATGGGTTAAAGATAGGGAGATACACTATATACCCCCTTACTACACTTGTAAAGGGAGATGGTTTGTTGTGATAGGAGATCAAAATATTGTAACGGCACTAGATAGAACGCTCCATGAGCATCGAAAGAGGGAGTGGTAAAATCCCGGATACGGGTAAAAGGATTAATATATGTTCATGGAATGTAAGAGGAGTAAAAGATAAGGTTAAAAAACAAATAATTTTTTCAATAGCCAAAAGGGGGAATGTTAAGATACTCTGCCTTCAGGAGACGCATCTGGTAAGAGATACAATTGAAACTTTGAGTAATAAGCAGTTTCGGACACAGTTTCACTCCACTCACTCATCATATTCGAGAGGGGTGAGTGTACTGATAAACACAGATTTGGCTTTCTCCTGCGGGCAGAGTAAGCTGGATGAAAAGGGAAGGTATATTTTCCTCTCTTGCTTAATAGAAAACAGAAGATATATATTGGCCAATGTGTATATCCCCCCCCCCCTCCCATTTTGCACAGAGGTAATGGAGGACCTAGCCAGGTTCGTAGTAGACTTCCCTGGGACACCGGTAATAGCACTGGGAGATTTTAATATGACGATGAACAGGAGTATAGACAGGTTCCCGTTAAAATATGGAGCTGGAGAGGTCAACAGGAGTCCCCTTTTGCAGTACTGTGATGAAATAGGGCTGGTGGATATCTGGAGAAGGAGGCACCCTGGAGAGAGGCAGTACTCATGTCACTCCAGGACTCATGCCACCCTGTCCAGAATTGATCTTGTACTGGGGAATGAAGAGGCACTAAATGTAGTGGAGGAGATAACATATGAACCAAGAGGCGTCTCAGACCACACGCCAGTTATTGCCTCCGTGAGAGTAGGGGGGCAGTATGGCAGGGGGGAGCTGGAAGATCAACCCCTTCTGGCTCGAACTTATAAGAGAGGAGGAAAAAATGATGGAGGGGTTGTCTGAATTTATTAGTATAAATCTAGGACCGGCTCCACTTAGGGTGGTCTGGGACTCCGTGAAGGCATATCTCCGAGGAGCTTTAATCCAGAGAATTGCGTATGTTAAGAAACAGTCGCAAGCTGAGGAAATGGGAGCTAAAGAAAATGCAAGACTGTCAGAGGCGCACTTTGTAGTAACACCATCCCAAGCTAATTATGAGTGCTGGGTGAAGAGGCAAGAAGAGTATAGTAGGGTTCTCCGAGAGAAGGCAGAAAAGATTGGATCCTTTCAGAGACGGAGCTTTTTTGGAGAAGGAGAGAGAGTTGGGAAAGCTCTGTCTCTGATTGTCAAGGCAAATGGCCCCCCGAGTGCAGTGTCGGCAATTAAAGGGAGGGAAGGAGAAATAAGAAAAAACACCCCGGATATAGTAGACGAATTTAAGACATACTTTGAGAAGTTATATGGTTCCTCCAGGGGAAATATAGAGGGGGAAATGCAGGGCTTCTTTGAGGGGCTGTGGATAATCCCGGTATCAGAGGAGTAGGGATGAGCTTCGTGTTCGAGTCGAACCCATGTTCGACTCGAACATCGGCTGTTCGACCGTCCGTCGAATTGCGAACGTTATGGGCCGTTCGCGCCAAATTCGTGTGGCGCGTCACGGCCCATAATTCACTGCGGCATCGCAGTGCATTGCTGGCTGATGATTGGCCAAGCATGCACTATGACCCGCATGCTTGGCCAATCACAGCGCCGTCAGTAGAGAGAGCTGTAATTGGCCAAAGCCAGGGTGGCTTTGGCCAATTATGGCTCAGGGGATTTAGTACACGCCCCACACTATATAAGGCCGCCTGCACGGCGGCCCTGTGTAGTGTGTTCCGGTGTGCTGATAGAGAGAGAGACAGACAGTGTCATTTGATTTGAGAGCTAGATTAGGCTAGATCTGTTCCTGCTATTTACATTTAGTGCAGTGCGTCCTGCTCACAGTGTTCAGCTAGATCCGTTCCTGCTATTTACATTTAGTGCAGTCAGTGCGTCCTGCTCACAGTGTTCAGCTAGATCTGTTCCTGCTATTTACATTTAGTGCAGTCAGTGCGTCCTGCTCACAGTGTTCAGCTAGATCTGTTCCTGCTATTTACATTTAGTGCAGTGCGTCCTGCTCACAGTGTTCAGCTAGATCCGTTCCTGCTATTTACATTTAGTGCAGTGCGTCCTGCTCACAGTGTTCAGCTAGATCCGTTCCTGCTATTTACATTTAGTGCAGTGCGTCCTGCTCACAGTGTTCAGCTAGATCCGTTCCTGCTATTTACATTTAGTGCAGTGCGTCCTGCTCACAGTGTTCAGCTAGATCCGTTCCTGCTATTTACATTTAGTGCAGTCAGTGCGTCCTGCTCACAGTGTTCAGCTAGATCCGTTCCTGCTATTTACATTTAGTGCAGTGCGTCCTGCTCACAGTGTTCAGCTAGATCCGTTCCTGCTATTTACATTTAGTGCAGTCAGTGCGTCCTGCTCACAGTGTTCAGCTAGATCCGTTCCTGCTATTTACATTTAGTGCAGTCAGTGCGTCCTGCTCACAGTGTTCAGCTAGATCCGTTCCTGCTATTTACATTTAGTGCAGTGCGTCCTGCTCACAGTGTTCAGCTAGATCCGTTCCTGCTATTTACATTTAGTGCAGTCAGTGCGTCCTGCTCACAGTGTTCAGCTAGATCCGTTCCTGCTATTTACATTTAGTGCAGTCAGTGCGTCCTGCTCACAGTGTTCAGCTAGATCCGTTCCTGCTATTTACATTTAGTGCAGTGCGTCCTGCTCACAGTGTTCAGCTAGATCCGTTCCTGCTATTTACATTTAGTGCAGTCAGTGCGTCCTGCTCACAGTGTTCAGCTAGATCCGTTCCTGCTATTTACATTTAGTGCAGTGCGTCCTGCTCACAGTGTTCAGCTAGATCTGTTCCTGCTATTTACATTTAGTGCAGTGCGTCCTGCTCACAGTGTTCAGCTAGATCCGTTCCTGCTATTTACATTTAGTGCAGTCAGTGCGTCCTGCTCACAGTGTTCAGCTAGATCCGTTCCTGCTATTTACATTTAGTGCAGTCAGTGCGTCCTGCTCACAGTGTTCAGCTAGATCTGTTCCTGCTATTTACATTTAGTGCAGTGCGTCCTGCTCACAGTGTTCAGCTAGATCTGTTCCTGCTATTTACATTTAGTGCAGTGCGTCCTGCTCACAGTGTTCAGCTAGATCCGTTCCTGCTATTTACATTTAGTGCAGTGCGTCCTGCTCACAGTGTTCAGCTAGATCCGTTCCTGCTATTTACATTTAGTGCAGTGCGTCCTGCTCACAGTGTTCAGCTAGATCTGTTCCTGCTATTTACATTTAGTGCAGTGCGTCCTGCTCACAGTGTTCAGCTAGATCCGTTCCTGCTATTTACATTTAGTGCAGTCAGTGCGTCCTGCTCACAGTGTTCAGCTAGATCTGTTCCTGCTATTTACATTTAGTGCAGTCAGTGCGTCCTGCTCACAGTGTTCAGCTAGATCCGTTCCTGCTATTTACATTTAGTGCAGTGCGTCCTGCTCACAGTGTTCAGCTAGATCCGTTCCTGTTATCTTCCTACTGACAGGCAGGCTTGTCTGGTTACAGTATATAAAGCTACCTGAAGAAAATTACAGGTGTTCTATCCCAGCTTAGTGCAGCTACAGGCCATTAGTATGTCTGGAAGGCCAAGAAGGAGAGGCAGACAGTCACAAGCCAATAAGAGAGGGCAAGCAGGCTCTGTGTCTAGTGCTGGTCGTGGAGACGGTGCATCCTCATCAGCCCGTGGCCATGGGACACGCTTGGCCTTTTTTTCAGCAGCTGGCCGTGTTGAGCCGCAACATGCAGAAAACTTGGTCGAGTGGATGACCAAGCCGTCCTCATCCTCCTCATCCTCTCTCACCCATGCCCAGGGTGCTTTGTCTGGCAAAGCAGCGGCCTCTTCCCTCAGCTCAATGTCATCAGTGACTCCTTCCCTAGCTCCACCATGTCCTCATGAGGATTCCCTCGAACTGTTTGACCACAGTGTTGGGTACATGCTCCAGGAGGATGCCCAGCGTTTGGAAGGCTCTGATGATGATACTGAGCTCGATGAAGGCAGTAACATGAGCACGGACAGAGGGGGTGCCCAAGAAGGACAGCAATCTGGCAGTCATGCTCCCCCTGCTGCAGCATACTGCCAGGTTTGCTCCAGTGATGAGGAGGGAGGGGATGATGAGGTCACTGACTCAACGTGGGCGCCTGATAGGAGAGAGGAGGAGGAGGAGGAGGAGGAGGTGGCACATCACCAACGAGGCAGGATGCCCTCCAGGGGCCAGCCTAAGGGCAGCACATTGACTGCATCACACCCCAAAGCTCCACATGTGCAGGGCGCTGCAGTCTCTGCGCGTTATTCAAAAAGTTCTTTGGTGTGGGCCTTTTTTGAGACGAGTGCATCGGATCGCACCGCTGCTATTTGCAACATATGTCTCAAGCGTATCTCGCGTGGCCAAAACATCTCCCGCTTGGGTACCACATGCTTGACCAGACATATGTTGACCTGCCATGCAGTTCGTTGGCAAGCATATCTAAAAGACCCACACCAAAGAACAAAGAGGATCTCTCCTTGCTCCTCATCAGCTGAGATTTCCAACCCCACTAGACCTTCAGTCCTCTCTGAGACCTGCAGTGAGAGGAATGAAGGTGTAGAATTAGGTGTGTCACAGCCAAGTACTTGTGGGCAATCTGCTTTTGGTACACCGACGCCAGATTGTACCAGGCAAATTTCCCTGCCCCAGCTGCTGCACCGCCGAAAGAAGTTTGCTCCCAGCCATCCACATGCCCAGCGGTTGAATGCTAGCTTGGCAAAATTGCTAGCACTTCAACTGCTGCCTTTTCAGTTGGTAGACTCTGCCCCCTTCCGTGAGTTTGTGGAATGTGCGGTTCCTCAGTGGCAGGTACCCAAACGCCACTTTTTCTCACGGAAGGCGATTCCAGCTCTCTACCGGCATGTGGAAGGCAATGTCCATGCCTCGCTGGACAGGGCGGTCAGCGGTAAGGTGCATATTACCGCTGACTCATGGTCCAGCAGGCATGGACAGGGACGTTACTTAAGTTTCACGGCGCATTGGGTGACTCTGCTGGCAGCTGGGAAGGATGCAGGACAAGGTGCAGTAGTGTTGGAGGTTGTTCCGCCACCACGCCTCCAAAATGCTGATTGTGACCCACCTCTCTCCTCCACCCCCTCCTCTTCTTCTTCCTCCATGGCCTCTTCCTCGGAACCAGCGGTGCTCCGTAGGCATTCAAGGGGCTACGCAAGTACGCAGGCCAAAAGATGCCATGCGGTGCTTGAGCTGGTGTGCTTGGGGGACAGGAGCCACACTGGGGCAGAGGTTCTGTCAGCTCTGCAGGGGCAGGTTCAGAGGTGGTTGACGCCACGCCAACTTAAGGCAGGAATGGTGGTTTGCGACAATGGCACCAACCTCCTCTCTGCCCTCCGACAGGGACAACTGACCCATGTGCCCTGTTTGGCTCACGTCCTTAACTTGGTGGTGCAGCGGTTCTTGGGCAGGTACCCGGGCTTACAGGATGTCCTGAGGCAGGCCAGGAAAGTCTGTGTGCATTTCCGCCGGTCATATAATGCCAGTGCTCGGCTGACGGACCTCCAAAAGGAGTTTAACCTGCCCAAGAACCGCCTAATCTGTGACATGCCCACCAGGTGGAACTCGACATTGGCCATGCTGCAGCGGCTGCACACGCAGCAGAGGGTCATCAATGAGTACCTGTGCGACTATGGCACCAGGACAGGGTCAGGGGACCTTGGTTTTTTTTCCCCACGCCAGTGGGCCATGATCAGGGATGCATGCACTGTCCTGTCACCATTCGAGGAGGCCACGAGGATGGTGAGCACTGACAGTGCATGCATCAGTGACACTGTCCCCCTTGTCCACCTGTTGGAGCACACGCTGCGTGGAATAATGGACAGGGCACTTGAGGCAGAACAGAGGCAGGAAGAGGAGGACTTCCTTAGCTCTCAAGGCCCCCTTTATCCAGACAGTGTTCCCGCGTGCCCGCCGATCACACAGGAAGAGGACGAGGAGGAGGAGGAGGAGGAGGAGGAAGATTGTGTCAGTATGGAGGTGGAGCCTGGCACTCAGCATCAGCAGTCTTTAAGGGATCAGTCCCAAGGAACACATGGACTTGTACGTGGCTGGGAGGAGGTGGCTGCGGACGTTGTTGTCCTTAGTGACCCAGAGGACTCCGGACCGAATGCCTCAGCAAACCTACGCTGCATGGCCTCCCTGATCCTGCAAAGCCTGCGTAAGGATCCTCGTATTCGTGGTATCAAGGAGAAGGACCAATACTGGCTGGCAACCCTCCTTGATCCACGTTACAAGGGTAAGGTTGCGGACCTTATCTTGCCATCGCAGAGGGAGCAGAGGATGAAACATCTTCGGGAGGCCTTGCAGAAAGGTCTGTGCAACGCGTTCCCAGAGACTGGGAGGTTACAAACTCCTGTTTCTGGACAACGTGTTGCTGAGGCTTCGGTCAGTCAAAGAAGGAGCGGTGGAGAAGGTGGCCGTCTGACCGATGCGTTCAGACAATTTTTTGGTCCGCAGCCCCAAGGTATGATCGGTTCCAGCAACCATCGCCAGCGTCTGTTTTACATGGTGCAGGAATACCTAGGGGCAAGATCAGACTTGGACACCTTTCCCACCGAAAATCCTCTGGGTTACTGGGTCTTGAGGATGGATCACTGGCCAGAGCTTGCACAGTATGCAATTGAGCTACTGGCCTGTCCTGCATCCAGCGTTCTTTCGGAACGCACATTCAGTGCTGCTGGAGGCGTGGTAACCGATCACAGGGTGCGTCTGTCCACTGACTCGGTCGATCGGCTGACCTTCATAAAAATGAATCAGTCTTGGATCACCACCAGCTACCAAGCACCTGATGCTGATGTAACTGAATAATTTTTTTCAGATCCCTTCAAAGACTGCCTATGTTGATGCTGAGTGACTATCCCTGAGTAATTATCCTCTTCCTCCTCAATCATCACGCTGATAGCTTGTAAGAACATTTTTGGTTCTGGGCACCACCACCAGTGCCTAAGGCACAATTTTTCAGCCCCTGTATAACAGGGGCGTGTAATTACAATTTTTGATGTAATACTTTGCAGCAGGGCTCGTTCCTGCATTCCAACTAGAGTGTCTGTGAGGGGTTGCAGTGTTGTGGCACCAGCACCAGTGCCTAAGGCCCAATTTTTCTGCCCCTGTCTAACAGGGGCGTGTAATTACAATTTTTGATGCAATACTTTGCAGCAGGGCTCGTTCCTGCGTTCCAACTAGAGTGTCTGTGAGGGGTTGCAGTGTTGTGGCACCAGCACCAGTGCCTAAGGCCCAATTTTTCTGCCCCTGTCTAACAGGGGCGTGTAATTACAATTTTTGATGTAATACTTTGCAGCAGGGCTCGTTCCTGCATTCCAACTAGAGTGTCTGTGAGGGGTTGCAGTGTTGTGGCACCAGCACCAGTGCCTAAGGCCCAATTTTTCTGCCCCTGTCTAACAGGGGCGTGTAATTACAATTTTTGATGCAATACTTTGCAGCAGGGCTCGTTCCTGCGTTCCAACTAGAGTGTCTGTGAGGGGTTGCAGTGTTGTGGCACCAGCACCAGTGCCTAAGGCCCAATTTTTCTGCCCCTGTCTAACAGGGGCGTGTAATTACAATTTTTGATGCAATACTTTGCAGCAGGGCTCGTTCCTGCGTTCCAACTAGAGTGTCTGTGAGGGGTTGCAGTGTTGTGGCACCAGCACCAGTGCCTAAGGCCTAATTTTTCAGCTCCTGTTCAACAGGGGCATGTAATTACAATTCTTGATCTAATATTTCACAGCAGGGCCCTGTGAGGGCTTACAGTGTTTTGGCCACAGCAACACCTAAGGCCCAAATTTCTGCTGAGTATATAGGGCAGGACCCTACTTTCAAACATCTAACTTACAAACGACTCCTACTTGCAAACGGAAGGAGACAACAGGAAGTGAGATGAAATCTACCCCTAGGAAGGGAAATTCTCTCATGTAAGAGTTAATATGGGAAAACAATTTCTCCTTTCCACTGATGCTTTCCAATCCTTGTTCCACAAAAAAAACCAAATTTTCAAAAAACATTTTTCATTGGGACAAAAAAGTGAGGTGAAATCTTCTGAAGAGGAGGAAAGACGCAAAACAAATGTCACAGGGGTGATAACCCTTCCCTATGTTTTCCAAAAAGCTTAGAAAAGATTTTTTGGCTGGAGCTAAACACGTTAAAAATGTTCAAAATTACAAACAGATTCTACTTAACAACAAACCTACAGTCCCTGTCTTGTTTGCACCGCCTGTATACTGCTGTTCAGAGTATATAGGGCCTGGTGGCCCCACACCTTTCCTTATTTTAATTTGGGTGCGGGGTTCCCCTTAATATCCATACAAGACCCAAAGGGCCTGGTAATGGACTGGGGGGTACCCATGCCGTTTGTCTCACTGATTTTCATCCATATTGCCAGGACCCGACATGACATTAAACCCGCAAGCAGTTTTAAATGAGATTTTTTCCTTTAAAAATGACATTTGGTGCAGGGACTGTTCTAAACATGGGAAACACGCGTCACTTTACAGGCATACTATAGACACCCCCCAGGTACGATATTTAAAGGAATATTTCACTTTTTTTTTTTTACTTTAAGCATCATTAAAATCACTGCTCCCGAAAAAACGGCCGTTTTTAAAAGTTTTTTTTGCATTGATACATGTCCCCTGGGGTAGGACCCGGGTCCCCACACCCTTTTTAGGACAATACCATGCAAATTAGCCTTTAAAATGAGCACTTTTGATTTCGAACGTTCGAGTCCCATAGACGTCAATGGGGTTCTAACGTTCGTGCGAACTTGCGGTCCGTTCGCGGGTTCTGGTGCGAACCGAACCGGGGGGTGTTCGGCTCATCCCTACAGAGGAGGATCGGGAAATGCTGGATGCCCCATTGACCCTTAAAGAACTGCAGAGGGCTGTTGGAGATATGGCGGCTCAAAAGTCCCCAGGCCCGGATGGCCTGCCGATAGAACTATATAAAAAATACGGGGAGGTATTGTTACCCTTATTACTGGAGGTATTCAATGGGGCTAGGGAGGAGGGGGCTTTGCCCCCCTCTATGGCAGAAGCCATAGTAATACTTCTGTTGAAAGAAGGGAAGAATCCAATAGATATGTCTTCATACAGGCCCATCTCTCTCCTGTGTTCGGACGTAAAGATCCTGGCCAAAGTACTAGCTGCAAGGCTGAATAAGATAATCCCTAAACTAATACACACGGACCAGTCTGGGTTCATCCCAGACAGATCCACAAGTACGAATATAAGACGGGTATACCTTAATATGCAAATCCCCATAGAAAACAGCGGTAGGAGAGCAATTCTTTCGCTAGACGCAGCCAAGGCCTTCGATTCCTTGGAGTGGCATTATTTATGGAAGGTACTAGCGGAATATCGGCTTGGCCCCCGGGTTTGCTCGGTGGCTAAAACTGCTATATAGCGAGCCAAGGGCCAAGGTGAAAATCAACGGGCAGTGCTCGGAGTGGTTTCAGCTGAGCAGGGGTACGAGACAGGGGTGTCCCCTGTCCCCCCTACTCTTTGCACTGGCGATTGAACCCTTGGCGGTGGCTCTGAGGATGGCACAGGGCATACAGGGATTTAAGAGGAGGAGAGGGGTGGACAAAGTGGCATTGTATGCCGACGATATTTTATTATTTTTGGCGGATACGCAGGATTCACTGGAAACAGCTATGAGGATAGTGAGGGAGTTTGGGGTCTTCTCTGGGTTACTGATCAATTGGGAGAAATCAGTGATTCTGCCTATTGATACCCTGAGTGAGCCTCTCCCTCACCAGGCGTCCCAAGTCCAAGTGGTCAGGCAAATGAAATACTTGGGGATTAATATATCTAGAGACCCAGGCCAGTATATATCTGGAAATCTAGTTCCATTGATGAAAAAGCTGAAGCAGAAGTGTCAAGTATGGAGACGTTTGCCCCTCTCGGTCGCCGGGCGTTGCAATCTGATTAAAATGGTCTGGCTACCTCAAATCTTATACGTTCTGCAGAACTCTCCTGTTTGGATCCCCAAGCACTGGTTCAAAAAAATAGACAGTATGTTTAGAGAGCTTATCTGGAAGAAGGGGGTGGCCAGGATCGGGTTGGAGACGCTACGGCGACCAGAGGGGAAGGGAGGTTTGGCGGTACCAGATCCACGTGGCTACTTCCTGGCAGCTCAATTGCAACAAGTTGGAGGTAGTAATAGGCTAAGGGAAGTAGGAGCAGGGGGTAGCATCTTATTGAATGACACCAGACATGATACAGTGGCAGAGGGATTAGAGGCAGACTAATTTTGCACCAAATGTCCTACTACCCGGATGATGTGTAAAGTCTGGGTACAAGCTAAAAGAATTCTGGGATATGCCGGTTTCGCGGAATTTTCGCCACTTTGGGACAACAATAGCCTTAAGGAGCTTAAAAAAATGGGTCGCGTAGAGGAATGGGACCGTTTGGGTATCCACTACCTTGCACAGGTATATAGGGCAGGGAGGTTGAAGTCCTTTCAGGAGCTGGTAGAGGAGTATGCGATCTCCAGCAGGTTATTTTACAGATATCTGCAACTTAGACATGCCCTGGAGGCACAATTTGGGAAGGAAGCGCCAGTGTGGTGCGAAATGACCTCTTTGAGAAAGCTGATCGATGCGGGATCCACAAAGGGTCTGATTTCGGGCATGTATGGATGTTTGAAGGCAGCAGCCCAGGAAGGCCCGGTTGAAAATAAAAATAGTTAGATGGGAAAAAGATGTGGGAACACTGTCTGACGATCAATGGGATCAAGTCTTGGCGTTGGGTCCCAGGGTCACTCTTTCTCCTTCACAAGTGATGTCTCACCTGTATTTATTATATAGAGCATATTATACGCCCCTGAAACTATTCAAGTGGGGCAAGAGACCCGATGCGAAATGTCAAAGATGTAGAGGGGGACATGGGGATTTGATCCACATGTTCTGGCGATGCCCCAAGCTGCATAGATATTGGAAAGGGGTAGTGGGGCAAATAAACTTAGTGTTTTGGACATCGCTGAGGTTGGAGGCGGGGGAGTGCCTGCTGGGATTGACGGGGGAGGGAGGGATCTCAAAGGACATACAGACGGCAAGAGTTAGATGCTTGTTTCAGGGGAAAAAAGCTTATCGCGCAACACTGGCAAAGGAAGGAGGCTCCGACAGTGACAGAATGGGAAAACGCAGTAAGGGAAGTGATCTGTAGGGAAAGGTATATCTATAAGAAAAGGGGCAATTATAAGAAATTTGAGAAAATATGGAAAGCATGGTTGGATTGGGAGAGAGTTGGATCAGAGGTGGGGTAGGATGATATGGGATGAGAGTGATGTAGAGTATGTGTGAGGCTGTATGACGGGTGAGGGGAGGAGAAAGGGGGGGGGGGGAGAGGGGAAAACAAAGAAATTATTGCTAATCTTTTCCTTTTTGAAGGTTACAGCTTATGGATATCTCGAATTGGTTCATACTAGTTGCAGAGAAATTTATGGGAATAATGGATGATTTTAATGAGCTGGTGATTTTAGTGACAGTCCCTAGTTGTGTATTTCTTTTCTTTTATTTCTTTTTGATTTGATTGTTGTATATGCTGTAATGGATAACTTTTTTCAAATAAAGAGATATAAAAAAAAAAAAAAAAGTAAAAATGCTTTCAAAAATATATATTTCATTTGTTTATAAAATGCAAAATTAGCGAACAGAAGTAAAATATTGATCAAATCAATATTTGGTGTGACCCTTTGGCTTCAAACTAGCATCAATTCTTACACTTGCACAAAGTCATGGATTTTCCAGGGTTAGAGTCAGGTGTATGATTAACCATTTATACCAAGTAGGAGCAAATGATCATCAATTTCATATTTAGAACAAAACACAGTCATTAACTGAAACAGAAACAGCTGTGTAGGAGGTTTAAAACTGGGTGAGAAACAGCTGAACTCTTCTACGAAGGTGAAGTTGTGGAAGACAGTTTCATGTCATAGGTCATACACCATGGCAAGACACAACAAGGCACAAGGTAGTTATACCAAGTTATACCAGCAAGGTCTCTCCCAGGTAAACATTTCAAAGCAGACTGGGGTTTCAATATGTGCTGTTCAAAGCACAAAGAAAGAGGCAATATTGAGTACTGGCCAAGGAAACTTAAAGCGGAGGTCCGCTGAAAAAACAATATTAAAAGCCAGCAGCTACAAATACTGCAGCTGCTGACTTTTAACATATGGACACTTACCTGTCCAGGGAGCCCGTGATGTTGGCAGCCAAAGCCGATCCGTCCTTCGGCTCTCGTCTGCTGCCGCCGCCATCCTCGGTAAGGGAATAAGAAAGTGAAACCGTGCGGCTTCACTTCCTGGTTCCCTACTGCGCATGCGCGAGTCGCACTGCGCGTCCTCTCAGGTCCCTGCTGTGTTCTGGGACCTGTGTGTCTCCCAGAATACAGCAGGGGAGGACGGGGTAGGCGCCGGAAGTGGCATAGGTCCCCGCAAGCGCCGCGGGGATCTATGCCAGGAAGTGGGAGGAAGTGGGAGCAAATACCTGTATTAGACAGGTATCTGCTCCCCTCTCCCCCCTGAAAGGTGCCAAATGTCACACCGGAGGGGGGGAGGAATCCAAAAAGTGGAAGTTCCATTTTTGGGTGGAACTCCACTTTAACGCAGCAGATGAATCATACTTACTTCCCTTCGACATCAGAAGATGTCAGCAGTGTCATCAGCACTGAACTGGCGGAAACCAGTGGGATCCAGGTAAACCCATCTACTGTCCGGTGAAGTCTGGTTGCAAATGGTCTTTGTGAAAGAATTGTGGCCAAAAAGCCATACCTCCAATGTTGAAACAAGGATAAGCGATTTAGTTTCACACAAAAACATAGCAACTGGGGTGCAGAAAAATGGCAGCAGGTGCTCTGGACTGATGAGTCAAAAATTGAAATATTTGGCTGTAGCAGGAGGCAGTTTGTTTGCCAAAGGGCCCGAGAGCGGTACAATAATGAGTGCGTGCAGGCAACAATGAAGCATGATGAAGAATCTTTGCAAGTTTGGGGCTGCATTTCTGCAAATAGAGTTGGAGATTTGATTAGAAACAATGGTATCCTCAATGCTGAGAAATACAGGCAGATACCTATCCATCATGCCATACCATCAGGGAGGCGTGAGATTGGCCTAAATGTATTCTGCAGTAGGACAATGGCCCCAAATATTATTACTCTAGATAAAATTAGCAAAATGTATTCTGTAATTAGTCTAATTTATAGAGCGATAAAAATTGCAATTCTGGTATAACACATGGCAAAAAAGTTTTTTTAAAAAAAACATAAAAACACAAAAGAGCAAACACTTAAAAAAAGTAAATTAAATTAAATAAATAGATAAATAAATACAAACAAAAAGTAAAAAATAATAGCTAAATAGAGTTGCACCAAAAATGCAAAAAGTGTTGATGCATTTTGCGGGGTTTTTTATTCCCTTTATAGCTGGTTACCAAGAAGCAGGCCAGCAGGCCGACCACCACATCCTTAACAACCGATGAGTCATCATGTGACTTCGTGCAACTGGCGGTGATGTCACAAAGGGGGGTCACCAGGTGACATCACCGGGTGGCCCTGCCCCTCACCTATGTAAGAACTGTCAAACGGAGGAGCGGGCAGTCAGCAATTAGCCTTCGACGAGTGCAGAACTGTTTTTTTTTCAGGTCTGGTGGTCTGGCTGGTGGCATGATTAATGATGGATCTACATTGGGGGACATTATTGTTGGATTTTTAATAAAAGAGTTGTCAAAAACTGTGTTTGTGGGGGGGGGTTTATTGACACTTTTTTTGGTGAATGAGTAGGAGTACAATGTACTCCATACTCATTGACATGGGGGGGCAGGATCTGAGGACCCCCTTGTTAAAGGGGGCTTCCGGATTCTGATAAGCCCCCCACCCGCAGACCCCCACAACCACAGCCCAGAGTTGTGGGGAAGAGGCCCTTGTCCCTATCAACATGATGGAAAAGGTGCTTTGGGGCAGGGGGGTTGAGCACCCCCCAATGTTAAGAGCATACGGTGTGGTATGGTTCACAAGGGGGGGCTTGCTCATCCCCTCCATTTCCTGACCTGCCAGGCTGCATTTTTTTTGCGTCGTTGGTTTTCCATCCAAATCAATACCAGACTCGAAGCATTTAAATAGTTACATAGTCAGGTTTAAAAAAGACACAAGTCCATCAAGTTCAACCAATAAAAGAGAAAAAAAAATCATACAATCCCATATACACAATCCTGTACCCACAGTTGATCCAGAGGAAAGTGAAAAACCCCAGCAAATCATGACCCAATTTGCTCCAGCAGGGGAAAAAATTCCTTCCTGATCCCCCGAGAGGCAATCAGATATTCCCTGGATAAGCTTTACCAATGTTAGTACCCAGTTATTTTATGTACATTTGGGAAAGAAACCAGGTCTTTTTTAAAGCAATCTACTGAGCTGGCCAGAACCAGCTCTTGAGGGAGTTCCACATTTTCACAGCTCCTACTGTGAAAAAACCTTTCTGAATTTGAGGGGGACCCCACGCCTTTTTTTTTTCACCAATTTTTTTTTTTTACACGCAATTCTTTTTTTCTTTACATTCAGCCGATTTTACATAACAACTCATGAGGCATCAGCTGTCAGCAGGGAACCCCGCTGACAGCTGATGCCTCATGGGTTGTTAAGGACTTGGAAGCCGGCTTCCTGGCCTGCTCTTTACCAACCAGCCATATATATATACAGTGTTTTTTAAGGGGAAAAACAAAAACACAAAATGTGTGAAAACTGAATGCAAAATGCATAAAAAACGTGGGTTTAAAAACGCAAAATGCGAAAAATGTGCCTGAAAACTGCATCACGATAGATGTGAACCTAGACTTAAGGTGCAGATGCAGACTGATGAAGCACATATGTCTGCCTCAGAGCTTGATTGGCTCAGAATACTGACCCTCCATCTCCCAATATGGCCTGTACACTGCAGGGGATCCGACAATAAGAAATAAATCAGGGACTGATGAAATTGCATTTTAAAATACCTTTTGTTTTCAATAAATACAGTGGAGATTTTATACTGGCAGAATTTGGCTTTAAGTGAGTACAAAACACACAATAAAACAGTGAGCAATTACAAATAATTGCAAGTGAGAAAAAAACAAGCACACAGCAATAAGATGGATTTTTCACTATGCCCTTCCAATATTATTGAACATGCTGCAGAATTCTGAGGCTGCAGGTTGGTTTCACTCTACAAATTACCCAGGAAACATTTTTCAAGGTCATTGGAAAGTCAAACGATGTTCGCTCCTCATCACTGCTTTGATCTAGTTTTTCATCCTTCAGGAGCTTGAGGACAGAATACAGTAAAAATAAACTGCTTCCAAGTCACAGCGCTGAGAGCAAATTAGCCAAAATAAAATGTAGGACATCTACGACCTGAACGCAGGAAGAACTGACTCAGGAGCTTTCCGTTTAACTTTATTACTATAAAGGGTCAATAAAGTCTTGACTTTACATAAGGTTTTAAAAAAAACACCAAAAAATGCTGTTATGTCATCAATAAAAAGTATTTTTTAAAACCAATTAGTATAATTAGTAAGTAAGAAAGTAAAACCATCTATGCTGTTATTAGTCTTTTGTAACTGCCTGTACAGAGAAAAGAAGAAGCAGCACTAGGAGCCATATTGGAGTATTGCAGGGTATGTAAACCTCAGGATTAGACAAACCAACAGGCAAACCCTTTGGCAGTTATAAAAGCTCCCACATAGGTATTTCAATTGTGTATTTAATTATTGGTCTGGAGTTCAGCTTTAAAGGGAAACTCTACTGCTTTTTGGTCTCTTATACTTCATTTTAAAGTTTATACTTTAAAAACAGTTGTTTAATATCTTTTTCAGTATATACACAACCAAATAAACACCTATTACAAAGGTACACCTGCAGCACTTACCCCCGCAGGAGCCGCTGGTGATGATGGGGCCTCTGTCCTGCCACGATTCTTAAAGCCTATATTTAAAACGACGCACTGTCTTTAAATAAAAACAACCAAATGTGAAAATAAACTGAATAAAGTGACTATAGTGAAACAACAACCCAAATGGCAAAATATGCGCTCACTCCCAAAATTTTTTTTTTTTTTTTTTTTTTTTTTTTTTTTTTTAAGCAGCTACCACAGCACTAGAAAATTGCACATATATCAAAAATGGAAAACACAACGTGTAGCGCTAGAATAAATTAAAAAAGGAATAAACAACTGCATACTATAAGGTATGGAACCAGTTTGCAAACAACTAATCAAAGTCACATTTGGATTTCTCACAATGTAGGAATAAAGAACAGTGCAAAGTCCATGTATGAAGCATAGATGAAATAATGTTTATAAGTGATGTGTGAACCACCTTCACCAGGGTAAGGTTCTATAGTCTTTGAATAGATGCAAAACAACAAATTAGTTCAAGTCCCGAATTAAATGATTTAAAATCGGCTCTGGAACATCACCCCACAGTGTCTTCACACACATGCAAATCACTCTAACGGTAGAGCTGGTAAAATTGGAGGCTTACCGGAGGGTTTGAACCCAAAACAGCGTATACTGTGAGGGTCAAACCGGCTTTTATTGCTTAATGGCAATGGTGGGAAGACCTTGGCGGCGTGTAGCGATCACAAGGGGTTCATAAAGTTGTATCTTCTCCAATCATGACATAGGATCACCCCGTTTGTAGCTCATAAAGGATATAAAAGAGGCCACATAGTGTGATACCATAAAAACCGTAATTTATTTAAAAGGAAATACACTTACATGATAAAGTTGTTATAAAAGCGCTTGTACATAAAAGAAGGCAGCAGTGGAGTCCTCCCGACGCGTTTCGTCTGAGTAGACTTCGTCTTGGGGTACCCTCCGCTGCAGCCTGACTCCTTAATATAGGAACTACAATCATCTTGAAGTGACTCCAGCCCATTCAATTGATAAATTTAGCACTTCCGGGTTCGCAAGATGGCGGACCCGCGTGCGTTCCAAGCCTCCCATTATTAGGTGTGTTATGCGTTCCACCTCCCATTAATGGCTTATTGATCCCCATATATGTGACTTTAAGGTGGCTCCTATTTCCGAGATTCATAAAGTCAATAGAAACCTAAGGGACCCCCAGTTTGTGTGGTTTTTATCACCGATGTGTGTGGGGAGACAGATCCCGCTTAATCTCGCGACACAACGCTGTAACCTTGTGATGCGGAAGCGGAAATGCATGTCGATGGGTCTCGGCATTTGCGTTCCAGCTTTAATTTGGCCGGAACCATTCGATGCACCAAATCCCAGTGAATCTCGCGATGTGACGCCCTAACGCCACGTCGCGAGAACGGAAGTGTGTTCCCTCTAAACTAGGTTTGCGTTCCAGCGATGGTTAGCCGGAAGTGCCTAGTGGGATACAGAAATGAAAAGTATTCAATGTTGTACTGCTTGCGTCCTGCTTTGAAAACGCAACTACAGCAAGCATTCAGCAGAAGATCGAATTGATATTAAAGGAGGAAGGTATACAACCATACCTCTGTGTTCACACAAAGGAATACAAAAAACCCTGATTACATCCATTCATATATATGGTTGTGAATGGCGAAAAAATGTGTATGAAAAAACCCATAGGCCAAATTGTAAAGGAAATTGAATGAACTAGATTCACTTACTTAATATAATTAACATATAAAACGTCTATAGTGGTCCTCAGATATAAAACATACTATAGATAAACTAGATTCTCTCGCGTCTATATATTGGACAATAACGACCTTTATAGAAGCCATCTGATACGGAAAAAACCGTTTCCTGTAGGTAAAAAAGTGAACCTTATATATGGACCCCACATAGTGTCAACATCATGATTCGTCCAAGAAAGCGTTGACATCTATGTCTACATTGAGCCCAAAAGGGGAGAAAGTCTGTAACTCGTAAGCCCAGAACATCTCCAGACGGGATACTCCCCTTATTTTTGCACCCCCTCTCCATGGTGGTGTGTACTTGTCAATAACGACAAACTGTGACCCATCGGGGCTACCACCATGGAACTCTTTATAGTGTTTCGGGACCGTGTGTTTCGGGTCTCTACTTTTAATTAAACCGATATGTTCACCTACCCTAATCGAGAATGTCCTGGTGGTACGTCCTATATACTGTTTCTTGCAGGGGCAAGTAATGAGATACACTACAAACCTCGTACTGCAAGTGCAGAATGGCTTTATAGTGTATCTCCTTCCCGTGGTGGTTGAAGAAAACTCTGTCACTTTACGTGTTCTCACCGCATTGTGTTGACACACTATACATTTCTTGCATGGAAAGAAACCAGTCCAATCGTGAAAAAAGGAAGGGCGGGTGGGGGGGTTAATGATGTTGGGGGCTACCCGACCCTTTAAAGATGGGGCACCTCTGAAAATAACATTGGCTTCTTCTGGGATAAGTGGTCCCAGAACACTGTCCTGTTTGAGGACACCCCAATGCTTTTTCAGAATGTTTTTAACTTGTCTATGTTGTGTTGAAAAGGCCGTCAGCATAGCCCACCTGAACCTCCCGTCCGGTTCTTTCTTAGGTTTGATTTCCAGTAAAGATTTCCTATCGGTATCGATAGTTCTTTGTATTTCCTGATCCAGGCCTTCAGTATCATATCCCTTATCTACGAATCTAGACTTTAAAATCTGGGCCTGTTCTAAAAAAACCTCTGTATCCGTGCAGTTCCGTCGGAGTCTCAAAAACTGGCTCCGAGGGACCGCATTTAGCCAAGAGACATGATGGCAACTGTCAACTGGAATAAACCCGTTGCGGTCCGTAGGTTTAAAGTAAGTGCTAAATTTAAATTGCTTGTTTACTATCTCTATCTGTAAGTCCAAGAAATGGATTTTGGTCTTACTGGCTTCATACGACAAAGATATACCTCTGTCGTTTGTATTCAAATTCCTAAAGAAATCCTCGAGTGTTTCCATGGTCCCATTCCATAGGAGGAGGATGTCGTCTATATACCTAGTCCACAAAACCAGAGAATTGGTTTCGTGGACATAGACGACATCCTCCTCCCATTTTGCCATGAATAGGTTGGCGAGACTAGGTGCGAATTTCGCTCCCATGGCGACTCCACGTTGTTGCAAATAAAAATTGTGATTAAACCAAAAGTAGTTGTGTTTAGCCGCGAACTCTAGTAACTCCACAAGATACTCACACTGAAAGGGTGCCAAGGAATGTTCCTGGGCTAAAAAATGTTTAACAGCGTCAATGCCCTTATCGTGTGGAAT
This sequence comes from Lithobates septentrionalis, assembly GCA_037952835.1. NCBI lineage: Eukaryota > Metazoa > Chordata > Amphibia > Anura > Ranidae > Lithobates > Lithobates septentrionalis. Next base: position 412,091 of record JBBDGP010000231.1, on the reverse strand, counting down.
GCAGGTGTATAGTGACGCTACGTCTGCAGTGGCCATGAGGACGCCATCTTGTATAATGACGTTTTCAAGGAGTCTAATTGTGGAGCTGGTGTCTTTCAAATAAGAAGGAGTTTTCTTTACTAGGGGCTGCAAAAAGAAATCTATATACTTCCCTACTCTGGCTGTGATGGAATTAATACCACTTACAATTGGTCTACCAGGGGGGCGAACGGGATCCTTATGGATTTTCGGCAGATAGTATATGGTAGGGATTCGGGGTGCTGAGGGGATTAGAAAGTCCCTTTCTCTTTTATTCAAGATGTTCAACTCATAGCCCTTTGAAACAAGTTGGTTCAGTTTCTGTTTGTATTTATACGTGGGGTTATTAGGTAGTACCTGGTAAGTCCCCGGTTCACTTAAAATACGAAGCATTTCCGCTTCATACTGGCTTTTGTCCAGAATAACTATTCCACCCCCCTTGTCCGCTGGGCGAACTACCAAATCCTTACGTGCACATAAAGACTCCAAACCCCCTTTTAAAGAGGGAGGATGATAGATACGTTTCATGGGTAGTCTGGCCAAGTCATGTAGAACAAGGTCCCTAAAGATTTTCACAGCTGGCGCTGTGGGAACCGGGGGAGAAAAGAGAGAGGGGTTGGATAAACCAGAATGAACCGTTCCGAACGTGGCTGCTGGGTAATCAGTACGAATCGGATTGGATACCAAATACCTCTGTATGTTAACCTTTCGTATGTACTTATGTACATCCATGAACGTATGGAATTTATCTAGTTTTTTTGGGGGGGCATATTTAAGACCCTTATCTAATACGGATAGTTCAGCCTCCGTGAGAGTCTGTGAGCTAAGGTTATAGACACCCTGGCCCCTCATATTCTTTGTCTTTTTTCTTCTTTGTATTCTCCTACCACCCCTACACCCTCTCTTTGATCTAGGCCTCGTTTTCTCGAGTGTGGAGCCTCGCGAAAAACCTGATTCCCATGTCGATAAGGACTATGTATATATGGGGCTTGGTCATAGTCCTCTCTTCTACGTTCTGGACTATAGACCTCCCTAAAGTGACTATAGTGCAATGGATTGATAATCACTAGAACCAAGTGAGGATAATTAAATCATGTCTACCTTTTATTAATGTAAATAAAGTGACAACAGTGCAATAAAAGTGCTATCCACGTGAAACATAACAGAATAACAATATGCTTATTATTAATACAGTGACACATAGAAAAAATACTAAGTGCTGTAGTGCATATATGTGATAACCCGTTAATATATCACATCAAGCAGTACAGAAAACTTATAAAAAGTCCATAAGTAGTTAATTCTTAATGCAGTGACCCAGACGTGTTGGTGTGTTCACACACTGGTACTCCCCCCTCAGAGCTCACCTCAGAGCGTGTGACCTCACATTCAAGTTTGGTCAAAACATGCCTGTGAACCACCTCTGGGTTCTGTGAATGCTGTAGAATCCTGGGCTGCCCAATAGCATAGTCTCATATATAAGTGGGATAACAGAAAAGTCTGGATAGTGTGATAACATTTTGGTATATAAAATAACTTTTTATTAAACACAAGCCCCATTCAGGGGTACACACATGGACTTGGTGCATCAGTGCACCACTCTAGAAAAGGTAAATATATGCCGGGATCATATGAGATAGTATGCGTCTCCTCCTTAAGCAGACCAGCTGCCTCCTGTACCGTCCTGTCCCCTCCCCAACTCTTGTGGATACAGGGATGTGACGTATCTTCCTCAGGGGGATTATAATTGGACGGTTGGTGTCTGTTAAATAATCAGCCAGCAACCATTTTCTTGTAGCCTGAGGACACTCTAGTGTTCCCAGGCTAAATATGATATAATACCTGCATTAAAATTCACTATCCGGATACCTATATTGGCCACCGACTTACTATAAGAATCTCCTATTTACTCCATCATGCTATAGCCCTATTGTATTTTGCCCACATAAACTGCCATGTATGCGGCAATGGTGTATTAACGTACTCAGGACGATACTGCTGAGTAGGCATACTACCTCATCCCAGAACTAGATAATCAAAACAATATATCCATACAAATCACACATGATCATGTACATTAAACATAATAACATATAAATATATAAAAAAAATATATAAAAATGTAATAAAAAAAAAATATATATATTATATATATATATATATATATATATATATATATATATATATATATATATATATATATATTAAAAATTATACATTTGACAAATAGGAAATTTTAAATATACACTTTGGTTTTGCACGAATTTATGAGACGTGATCAACACCAGCAGCTGTCCACACAATAGTTATTTTACAAGTGGAGGCTCGCAAGATTTCTTTATTTCAGAACAGCTCTTAGAACCGGTTCACACTGAGGCAGCATGACTTGCAGCGCGACTGCCTCAGGCAACCTGCACAAGACAGCAGCGGCGACTTGCAAAACGACTTCTATATAGAAGTCAATGCAAGTCGCCTCAAGTCGCCCCCAAAGTCGTACACGAACCTTTTTCTAAGTCTTAGCGACTTGGGTCTCTATTAGAATGGTTCCATTGTACAGAACGGGACGCGACTTGTCAGGCGGCTAAGTCGCCTGACAAGTCGTCCCAGTGTGAACCGGCTCTTAAAGCTGCTTGGTCCCCACTGACACACCTGTTTATAGGTAGAAAGCCACTTACACCTGTGTAACGTAAGCGTTAGTATTCTAGCAATCTATGACACTACACAGGAAATAGACCAAATATCTGGTGGTGGATTAAATGGATGTATTAAAGTAATGCAGTTAAACAATGCATAAATTAATGAATAGGCAGCCAAACATGTTTAAATAAGCATTACTAGATAACTGAGTGCTTGTCTATGATCCGGCAAAAAAGTCTTGGCATCATAATTCAATAAATTAAAGGTCCTCATAAGCACACGTACAGCCCCAATAGCAGGTGGGCCTATGAGTTACTGATGAAGGGGTACTCCTAGAGGTGATTGTCAAGTACCTGGAACATAATTATCAGTGTTGGCTGGCTTACGTTGGGACCCTTCTTTAGGTGGTGCACATGTAGTTTTCCAGCAGATGTAGCAGATGGCTAATGGGCTGCTAAACAAGGGGGTCTCTCCTGCATTAACTATGTCAGTGCTGAGATAAGCACGGATGTTCAGCTCACCCCTCCTAGTACACAGGATCACTTGGTGATCTGCAGTCCTCTGAAATCAGGTCCCACAAGTCTTTCTGCTCAAATCCTCACAGGTCTTAGCCCTCTGATCCCTTATTCTAAGCAAACAGACACACACAGGTCCTCTCTCTTAGGCTCTCCATTAAAGGTTCTATTTGACTGTCTCTTTGAGCTCGGCTTCACTTCGGTAAAAGCTTGCAAAGACTCACATGTCTCTCCTCATCTGTGTGCAGGGATTTGTGCCCCTTGTAGTCCAAGCCCCTATTCAGTTCTATTGTACAGTCTCCTTTAGGAACTATATGTCCCACGACCCTCTTGTGCTTTCCATGGATTGGTCCACTGCTACTAGTCCTCTGTCTCTGCTGCTAGAAGGGGGGAGTGTGAAAGAGCGAGCTGAGAATTAACATAGAGCCTGAGAGAGGGGAGAACTGGCTGCATGCACACAGCCCAGTGCTCCTGTCATACCATGCAGTGTCCTGGCAGAGGAAGGGGGGCGAGTGAGGGAGGGAAGGAATCTGCACACAGCCAGCAGCCGTACCTGGCTTATTATAGCCTTATTATATTTAAAAAGCGGCGTTTACTACCACTTTAAAGCTTATCTATTGCTTGTTAAAAAGAGAAGTATGGCCAAACCCAAAATTCACTTGAGGGTTACTGGAGTGCACTTACTTGTGCTTTCTTGTGACCCAGAATCAGCCAACAGCAGGCTAAAGTCCACTGTTGGCTAACGTCAGGATCCACCCAGATGCCTGACCAACAGCTGGCTCAGCCCCTAGGGATGCCACTGAGAGGCTGCGCATGGCGTTCTTGCCCCCTCTCCTGCCCAGCACTCTAGTGAATGTTGGAGGGGCAGAGAAAAGAACGGTGACTGACAGTCACTACTCCCTGCTCAGAGTGGACTGAGAACTGAGCAATCAGCGGTCATGTGATCGGTCCGTTCTTATTCGGTGGGGAACAGCTGCAGCATCACAGCAATGCTGCAGCATGGGGGACGAGTAGGTATGTTTGTTTTTTTATAACCCCACACATCTCTTTTAAGAGTAATCTAGAGCCCTAACTCTCTTGCCCATCACTGACAGTGTCATACGTGCAGCTGTTCTCCTTCTCCTTGGCTGCCAGGAGGTGAGGAGAGGAAGAGACAACACAGGACACTTGTAAGGCTGTGTTGCAGCCACTGTAAGCCAGGGGAGAGCCTGCCCACCTTCACAGGACATCAGAGGACATTGATTGGCTGCTGTGCAGCCTGGGAGGAAGAGGACTGCTAGCAACCACCTGGGACTATGGAAAATGTAGTCTCCAGAGACAGTTTGTTAATAAACCACAGACTGGATGGACTGCAAGTCCCAGCAGGGGCAGGTGGCTGAGAAGGGGAAAAGGGGGAGAGAGTGCATGGGCTTGGGGCAGTCTTGTCGAGGACAGTGAGAGGTGAATAATAAAGTGAACTTCTGTGTTGGAGAGCTGCGGCTAGAGGGTTCACCATGGTGTTGGAAATACAGAGAGAGACTATACTGCCACATCAACACAGAGATCACAGCTAATGTCACCAGGTGCAGACAAAGAGTGAGAGAAGGTGAAATCACAGATTGTTTGGTGGAAAGAAGCTGAAGGCCCAGCTTTCTGCCCATTGCCTAAAGGGACAGTGTTAACCATTTTTGGGATACAGTTTGGGAACTTACACCCAATATTGGAAAACCCATTCAAAGCTGAGAGCTCCAACACCAGAACTTTGGGCTCCAATGATCCCCAACACATTGGCCAGTGGAAGGGGTTTGAAGAGACTAATGTAAAGTTCCCAGTACCGCCACTTTGTTGGGACCTCCCTGGTTTTCGGGCTTAGAGTCAGAGACATTTGCTTCTGCAGTTTATAATGTTATACAATATTTGTTTCAGCTATTGTTCACTATTATTGCTATTTTGTTTATCATGTTCCTACATGTGTTTCACACATAATATTCCCTCTTCAGCCTTGGTGTGCCAGAAGCAGTGACATTGCCAGGAAGGTCGTTGACATCCAGACTCAGGGGACCTAAACATCAGGGCTCCTTTGGGGGTTTGCCTTACATAGGTATACATAAACATTTAAATGGCAATAGCCTGGCCACAATTCCACTCTAAATGCAAACACTAAAGAATAACAAAGCCAGCAAAACACTGGGTGCTCTAATTCTGCCTGCTTTGTATGGAAAGTAAATGAGAGTTGGATAATTTGCCAAAAATTCCTACAAAAACAGCAGTACAAAGTAAGAAAAGATACATCTAATATGAAGTTATAAGCTGAAAAATTATAGTGAAAAAGAGACTGGGGAAATTGGTGCTGCCCTATTCTAATATATTTGCCCAAACATTACAAATAATGTATAAATATGTGAAACAAACAAAATGGGGTACTAGCGTGAATGGCTTGTCCCTACAATTATAATAGCGTAGAAAAATATATATATATTTCTTAAACGTGAACGTGCGACTGCTCTGTGTATCTGGAATAAATATGAAATTGTGCAGATTTGAAAAAAATGTAAAAATGTGCTCCACCTCTATTACAACATTCAAAAAAGTGTCAATCAGATGCCGCAAACTTAAGGGTTACCATTAGTCATGTAGGGATCTTCTCATACTCCCTGTGACTACAGTAACAAAAGTGCACTGTGCATAAAATAAACAAAGGTGCATTAGACTAATAATTACTAGATTACATACAGACTCAATTCATAAGAACAAAACCATAGGAGCATAAGTCCGACCTGTAGTGTTCATATAAAGTGCAAGAAAGTGCATCTGTGAAATAAAAAAACCACACCAAGGAAAAAACTCTTAATAAAGTCTTATTTAAAAAAGGAATGTTTGGGTGCGTCAGGATTGATAATGCATTCCCAGCTATCCAAGGGGTAATATTCGGTGACTTCTGTGCATACAGGAACTGGTGACTTCAGGTGCTCCCCCCCGTGCTCCCCCACTCACCAGATTCTGTCACCCTCAAAGGGGTATTAGGCAAAAGAGTGGGTGCCTCAGGATGGCTGCTGCTGTAGGGTGTCCCTCTTCCGTTCTGTTTATTCGTTCATAGATCGCTCCTTCTGTGCTGATGGTGAAGTTTCCCTTATCCGGATCTGGATGTTATCACTAATTGCCACCTCCGTGCTGTTTGAGACTCCTCCGTACTCCTCAGCTCGCGCCTCGCTCTCCAACCAAGCCAGACACGCCTCCCCGTTGAAAAATTATAGTGATAATACAACGGTATCCTCCCAACCCTCTGATACAGGATCCACCTGTACATTAAAGTGTACTATATAGCCAAAACTTTTTTGTTTAGTTTTGAGTTGAATACAGAAGGGTTAAAACCTGGAAGGTTATTATTTAATGTCCCATTTGGGGTGATTTTCCTTTGGCAACTTAAAAGGAATTGAAAGAAAATCTCTACAAAATGAGAGTAATTTCCCTTTTAGTTGTCACCAGAATACATGTCTCCAGTGGAATATTTCCTCTCGCTTTTTGTTCTGATGGCAACTGAAACACTTTTGGTTTCCCATTACTTTCTATCTTGGTACAAATGGTCACAGACAGCAATAAAATCACGGCAGACAGTCTCATCATTCCTTAAGGCTGGCCAAATGCTCTAAGATGGCGAGTTCAATTATTCCAGCCACCCTAAACAGTAAATGGCTGAATCTCTCCTGCCAGCTATTGTATTCAGAAAGTCACATCCACAACTGTCTGGATACCCCAACAATGGCTGCATCTTATTGGGTAATTCTCAGCCCAGCTCCAGTGACAGCTGCTGCTGTATATTTTAGGGGGGGGGACGCGGCAAACAAGAAATCCCAACCCAAGGAACTGCGCCCCGAGCCCACCCTTTTTTAAAGCCAATTAGAGCCTCAGGCTTTAATCATGTGCTTAAAAAAACCCAAAACATTGGAATCCATGCGTCCGGCACCCTGCATGTAGATTAGAGGCTGGGCGAATGGATTAGGGGCGGCGCGCCTGCTCCCCGTATGGACGGGCCGCCACTGCCCAGCTCCTTTAATTTTCATATCAAAAGATACCTGGTGGGAGGATGCCAACAGGGCCACCCGCGGCCTAAATTTCTGACACTTCATCAAGAACTGGACAAAGTTCACCCCATATATGGCCAGCTTTATTCTATCCAAAAACCTGATTATTTGTACATTTTAATGCCATATTTCCCTTTTTGAACATGGAGTATCAACCCCAGAGAAAAATATTTAGATTGCAGTGTTCCAGCACCACTTTGAGTAACATTTAACTTAAAGTAAAGAACTGATTTTAGCATCCACTCAAAGGTTTTCACCGAATAATACCCTTTTGAACTTAAATTCACTCATTCGGAAATAAACATTGCACAATCTTGCCTGAATGTATTGCGGACACCGTGATGTTTAAGGACTTCATAAAGTTTTAATGGAAAGAACTGCGGGAAGCAAGTGTCACTGTCAGCAGGGAATTCCCAGTGCTGTATGTCGGAAAAGACACCATTGAGGTAAATACGATTAATACTTTTACACTGGATTAACTTCCACCATTCCTTCCATGAAAGCTTCCCGGAATTCTTCTTGAATATTGCTTAGACTCCAAATGATCATTAGGGAAAAATTATTTTTAGAAGGATTATGTGCTCAGACTCATTTAATAGCATCAAAGGGTGATAATAATTTAGATAAGGATAGTGAGGGTTTAAACGCCAATGTTAAATCTCAGTTCTATTTTTTTATCAGATAATGAATCATGTGTCTATATTAGTGAATTCAATTCAGCAGTAGAGAACAAATTCATTAGGTTAGCCAAAGAACTGCAGAAAAGACCGTCTAAAGTAAAATCTACACATGGAAAAATGATCTGAATAAAATACCGTTATGATCACTGCTACTGATAAACCCGAAGCAGTAGTTATAATGAACAGGGAACATTATATTCAGGAAAAAACATTGCTTTAGAACCAGAATATTTATATTAAAGCTGAAGTCCAGCCAAAACACCTAAACACAAAGATAAAATACATATAAGGTAGCGGTTTTAACTGCATTTTTCTCCTTCCTTCATTCCTTGAATTACATTTAAAAAATCCATTTATATAGTTGCCAACATTGTAAAAAAAAAAAGTGGGACACTTTTGTGGCTGTAGGCGGAGCCGTACAATAATTAGGGGGCGGGGCATTCATTTGTAGGTGTGGTTTAGGAAAAACATACAAGTGTGGTGCGCGAAGCGCGCAACGGGGAAAAATGGGCATGGTTTACGCGGCATAGTGGGCGTGGCGTAAATGGGCGTGGTTCAAGAAGGTGTGGTTAGAGTCTGAGATGAATGAGGGATGGAGAGGGAAAGGGGGCGAGGGGGAAAGGGGAAGAGGGGGAGAGGAGGAAAGGGGGAGAGGAGGAAAGGGGGAGAGGGGGATAGGGAAATGACGGGACAGCAGCCCCAGATCCTACACAATAAAAATATGTGTATTCTAGAAAGTTTAACAATCAGCAGATAAAGATACTCCAAACACCTGGTGTTAGCACTTCAATCATCCCGGCACCATGGTTGTTATGGTGTCAGGATGATTGAAGTGCATTATTTCTATTATTACATTGTAATATAAAATGAAATCATTCAACTCACCTTAATGCAGAATCATGGGATCCCTGAGCGTGTCACTAGCCACGTCGCCTGCCACCAGCCGTCTGTCCTTGCGTCAGATGTCCCAGCAGAGTCCGTCCTTGCATCAGGTGCCCCCAGCGGAGCCCCCCTTACATCAGATGTCCCCAGCGGAGCCCCCCTCACACCAGGAGTCCCCAGCGGAGCCCCCCTCACACCAGGAGTCCCTGGCGGAGTCCCCCCTCACACCAGGAGTCCCCGGCGGACCCCCCCTCACACCAGGAGTCCCCGGCGGAGCCCCCCCTCACATCAGGTGTCCCCGGCGGAGCTCCCCCTCACATCAGGAGTCCCCGGTGGAGCCCCCCCTCACATCAGGTGTCCCCGGCGGAGCTCCCCCTCACATCAGGAGTCCCCGGTGGAGCCCCCCCTCACATCAGGAGTCCCCAGCGGAGCCCCCCTCACATCAGGTGTCCCCAGCGGAGCTCCCCCTCACATCAGGTGTCCCCGGCAGAGCCCCCCCCTCACATCAGGAGTCCCCGGTGGAGCCCCCCTCACATCAGGTGTCCCCGGTGGAGCCCCCCCTCACATCAGGAGTCCCCAGCGGAGCCCCCCCTCACATCAGGGGTCCCCAGCGGAGCTCCCCCTCACATCAGGTGTCCCAGGCAGAGCCCTCCTCACATCAGGTGTCCCCAGTGGAGCCCCCCTCACATCAGGTGTCCCCAGTGGAGCCCCCCTCACATTAGGTGTCCCCAGTGGAGCCCCCCTCACATTAGGTGTCCCCAGTGGAGCCCCCCCTCACATTAGGTGTCCCCAGTGGAGCCCCCCCTCACATCAGGTGTCCCCGACAGAGCCCCTCCTCACATCAGGAGTCCCCAGCGCAGCCCCCCCTCACATCAGGTGTCCCCGGTGGAGCCCCCCTTCACATCAGGAGTCCCCAGCGGAGCCCCCCTCACATCAGGTGTCCCCAGTGGAGCCCCCCTTGCATCAGGTGTCCCCAGTGGAGCCCCCCTTGCATCAGGTGTCCCCAGTGGAGCCCCCCTTGCATCAGGTGTCCCCAGTGGAGCCCCCCTTACATCAGATTCCCACAGCGGTGAGCCCCCCCCACCTCAGAGGTGTCCTAGTGTAGTAGTGTCCGCCGGCCGCATGGCTAGAACCCCCACCCCTTTCCATAACAGACTGGCAGCGGGGCGGGGGGTAGGCAGGGCGAGGCGGAGCGGGGCGGAGGGTGGGCAGCGACACAGGAGCTCCGTCTAGCCCCCCCCCAGCCTTCTTCCTGAACTTCTTTAAAATGGCGACCGGCGGAGACAATGTCTCCGCCGGCCGTGGACCTCTAGCGGTGGCGAAAATCGTGATCACCCTACAGGCAATATCACCTAATGTCACCTAATATAATATCACCTAATGCTCCCCTCTGGTTAAATTCCACTCTGGAGCATTTCTATTCGCTACCTGACCCCTATGCTTGGACTAATTTTAAGATAAAAACAGTGACACAGATCATTTTGGATAAATCTTTGATTTCTTTTTCCCAACTAATCTCGGATTTCAATATCCTTCAGTCGTATTCTTTTCGTTTCCTTCAACTCTCCCATGCCTTCAGCTGTCAATTCTCTGGCTCTCCTCTACAACTAGTCCAATCTGCCTTAGAGAAGCTTCTTAGGTTGGATTGCACAAAGAATGCCGCATCTAAATTGTATCTTCACTTAACAACTGCCTCTCTCCCTGATTTAGAGAAATTAAGATCAAAATGGTCTAAGGATATCCCTGAACTTAATGAGGATGATTGGGATAATATATGGGACTCTCCCTTCAACTCTCTCGTCTCCTTGAGAGACAGACTTATTCAGTTTAGGATAGTCCACAGGGCATATTATACCCCCCATATATTAAATAAAATTAATTCAGACTCTGCTCCTGGCTGTTGGCAATGTGGGGAGATTCCTGGAGACTTTACCCATATATTCTGGACTTGTCCAGCTATCGTAAGGTATTGGGAAGAAATACTAGCTTTTATATTCAAAATAACATATATCCCACTGCAACGATCAATGCCAATATGTATTTTAGGTCTGATAGAGCAATTTATTCCTACGACAGCAGGGCGCACTTTGGTGGGGCTGCTTTTGTTCTATGCTCGTAAAGCCATAGCTCTCAGCTGGAAGAAAACCACCCCCCCATCGCTGACTTTGTGGAAACAACTCATTAATAATAGCTTACCATTATACAAAGAAACATATATAAATAGGGGTTGTCTCCTCAAATATAAAAAGGTTTGGTCCAAATGGCTCACGGACCCCTCTACAGCCTCAATAGCCTCCTAGAGGAATATGACTCTTTGCAATCTCTCCATTAGTTATTGGCCTCTAGGTGTACATATGTAACACGGGATGACACCTTTCTCTAAAATTAAACTGGCATAGGGACCAGGTATGACCAATGTATGTATGTATGTATGTATGTATGTATGTGGGGTTTGTTTTGTTTTTTTTTGTTTTTTTTGTTTTGTTTTTTTTGTGTTTTGTTTTCTATGTATATAGTTTCTTTAATTGCTGCAAATATTCATGTTTGTTTGTTGTCTGTTTTTTTGAAAATTAATAAAAACGTATATTTAAAAAAAAAATGGCGACCGGCGGAGACATTGTCTCCGCCGGCCGTGGACCTCTAGCGGCGGCGGTGGCGAAAATCGTGAAGAACCGGATTTCTCTGGACATTTACCGGGACACCACAAATTCGGGAATGGCGTCTAAGTCCCGGGAATGTCCCGGGAAATCCGGAACAGTTGGCAACTATGCATTTAATGCTGTATTTAGAAAATGCAGAGTTGCAATATTTTGTGTTTTCTGCCTGGAGTCCATCTTTAAAGGCATTGTACACTTTTAAATGTTTTTGTTTTAACTAGGCATTAGTATAGTTATACTCCCTGTCATTGGTTTGCCTTACCTTGTAATGATGGGCTCACCTGTTGCAGCTGCAGTTTGTAGTGTCATGGCTGATCCATTCTCCTATGTTTATGTGTTTCTACAGCTAGCCTCCCCCTATTTTCTAAAGGGATGGGCAGCTTCTTGTTTCAGGTAACACACCATGTAAGGCATTCTTCGCCATTTCCTCTGTGTTTCATCAAAAATGTTTGAGTGCAAATGAAGCACTGCATGGTGAGTGCTCCGTTAATTGATCTTCCCGTTTGTGTCTCTGTCAGATCGAATTACTGTTTAGCTCTCACCTGCAGAAAACTAGACTGGGAGACCCAGTGATTGGGAGATATGTAGTTTCTTTATGGGAAGTGTCAGTTCCTAGACCACAAACAGAGGTCATGCGTTTTTCTAGTGCCGTGCCATGCTGAATGCCTCTTGATTGGACACAAAAAGAAACATCTGACATGGGAATGTGAAGATCTACTTTACTATCGGCTGTGCGCACATGGCAACATAAGACACCATTAAACTACATGATCATTACACATCTAATGCAAGTGAAAAACACAGGAGGATTTATTTGCTAAAACTGGAGAGTGCAAAATCATGTGCAGCTCTGCATAGACACCAATCACCTTCCAGGTTTATTTTTTGTTAAAGCCTAATTTACCAAGCTGATTGGCTACCATACACAGCTGCACCAGAATGTGCACGCTTCAGTTTTAGTAAATCAACCCCAAGGTACAGGTAGGAAGGTTTATAATGCCTTTAAAGGAGTTGTAAAGAAAGAAGTTTTTTTATCTTAATGCATTCTATGCATTAAGATAAATACATACAGTATCTCACAAAAGTGAATACACCCCTCACATTTTCGTAAATATTTTATTATATCTTTTCATGTGACAACACTGAAGAAATGATACTTTGCTACAATGAAAAGTAGAGAGTGTTCAGCTTGTATAACTGTGTAAATGTGCTGTCCCCTCAAATTAACTCCGTATCGAGGTATGAGCCCTCCTCTCTACCCCCCCCCCCCCTTCTTTCTTCACTTTCCCCTCCTCCTTCATTCCCCCCTCCTCATCTCCCTCCCTCCTCCCACCTTCCCCCTTGCCCTTTTTCCACCCTTTTTCCTTTACTACCCCCCCTTTCCTCCTTTTTCTTTTTTCTTCTTCTTTCTTAAACTCTTTTTTCCTTTCTTCTCTTTTCTTTTATTTGATTTTCTTGGTCTCTTTTCCTTTGTTTTCTTTTCTCTTATTTTATTCTGTCTTTTTTCTATATTTCACTTTTTTTCTCTTTATTATTTATTTATTTATTATCCTTTATTTATTTTATTTATTTTTTATTTTCTATATTATTATTTATCATTTCTTTCTTTCTTTACTATTTCTCTATCATTATTTTGTCTGCTATTCTCGCTTTGGCTTTCACAACTCTTTGGTCCCACTTCTTTTCTCCTCTCCTTTTTCCTTTCTCCTCGTTCCCTCTTTCTCTTCATGCTCGCACTCTCTCTCCTCTATTCGTTTTCATTTCTTGGTTTCTCATTCTGTGGCTGTTTGCTTCTTTCGTATTCACGTCCCTCACTACACCTATCTTGCCCACCTCCCTTGATTTGACATATTCTGCCTTATGGGTGGGGTCCACCGACGTCACACGTTTCCATGACATCGGCAGCCCCAGTAGTGTCCCTCACCACTCGGCTACCACTGGCACAATGCACATGCGCGGCCGGCGATGGCTGTTGTAAACCCAGCATCCTCACACACTGGCTACGCCACGGCGCCCCGACACTATAGCGTCCCTGGTTACCTTGGATACCGCCTATGCATTGCGCAAGCACGGCCTGCGATTGCTGCCGTGATCTGCCCCACAGCTTCCAGTCCCTGCACTGGCACCGATCTAAAGCAAGATCGTGCGCTGTATCCTGATGCTCCCTGACAGCTGGTTTGTCCCCACAGTGATTGGGGACCCACGCCACAACACCATTAGAAAGGTATTATAAAGGCACTATTAGCATTTCTTTTTTTAATCCCTTCTTTTTTCATATGGTTTTTCTTAAATCTGTGATTTTGTGCTAATGTTTTTGAACTGTTTTGGTGGGATTTGTGACGTCATCAGTCTGGGTGTGGGAGGAGCTTTGTTTTTGTTTTTTCTTCTTTTTTTTTCTCTGATTGGTTGATGGTTATTTAAATTCTTTTTACTGTTACCCCACATTTATCACATGCCTGAGGAAGGGGTCCTGCGTGACTCCGAAACGTTGCACTCTCCTTGTGTTGTGATCACGCAATAAATGACCCGTTTGGACGCTATTTATGTTGTTCCATGGTGTGCTGGCAAATATCTTCACTCAAAATAACTCAACACACAGCCATTAGTGTCTAAACCGCTGGCAACAAAAGTGAGTACACCCCTAAGTGAAAATGTCCAAATTGGGCCCAATTCGTTATTTTCCCTCCCCGATATCATGTGGCTCGTTAATGTTACAAGGTCTCAGGTGTAAATGGGGAGCAGGTGTGTTAAATTTGGTGTTATCGCTCTCACTCTCTCATACTGGTCACTGGAAGTTCAACATGGCACCTCATGGCAAAGAACTCTCTGAGGATCTGAAAAAAAAGGATTTGTTGCTCTACTTAAAGATAGCCTAGGCTATAAGAAGATTTCCAAGATCCTGAAACTAAGCTGCAGCACGGTGGCCAAGGTCATACAGCGGTTTAATAGGGCAGGTTCCATTTAGAACAGGCCTCGCCATGGTCGACCAAAGAAGTTGAGTGCACGTGCTCAGCATCATATCCAGGGGTTTCTTTGGGAAATAGACGTATGAGTGCTGCCAGCATTGCTGCAGAGGTTGAAGGGGTAGGGGCTCAGCCTGTCAGTGCTCAGACCATATGCTGCACACTGCATCAAATTGGTATGCGTGGCTGTCATCCCAGAAGGAAGCCTCTTCTAAAGATGATGCACGAGAAAGCCCGCAAACAGTTTGCTGAAGACAAGCAGACTAAGGACATGGATTACTGGAACCATGTCCTGTGGTCTGATGAGACCAAGATAAACTTATTTGGTTCAGATGGTGTCAAGTGTGTGTGGCGGCAACCAGGTGAGGAGTACAAAGACAAGTGTGTCTTGCCTACAGTCAAGCATGGTGGTGGGAGTGTCATGGTCTGGGGCTGCATGAGTGCTGCCAGCACTGGGGAGCTACAGTTCATTAAGGGAACCATGAATGTCAACATGTACTGTGACATACTGAAGCAGAGCATGATCCCCTCCCTTCGGAGACTAGGCCACAGGGCAGTATTTCAACATAATAAGACCCCAAACACACTTCCAAGACGACCACTTCCTTGCTAAAGAAGCTGAGGGTAAAGCATGGAGACTGGCCAAGCATGTCTCCAGACCTAAAGCCTATTAAGCATCTGTGGGGCATTCTCAAATGACAAGTGGAGGAGCGCAAGATCTCTAACATCCACCAGCTCCGTGATGTCTTCATGGAGGAATGGAAGAGGACTCCAGTGGCATCCTGTGAAGCTCTGGTAACTCCATGCCCAAGAGGGTTAAGGCAGTGCTGGAAAATAATGGTGCCCACACAAAATATTGACACTTTGGGCCCAACTTGGACATTTTCATTTAGGGGTGTACTGACTTTTGTTGCCAGCGGTTTAGACATCAATGGCTGTGTGTTGAGTTATTTTGAGGGGGCAGTAAATTCACACTGTTATACAAGCTGTACACTCACTACTTTATATTGTCGCAAAGTGTCATTTCTTCAGTGTTGTCACATGAAAAGATATAATAAAATATTTACAAAAATGTAAGGGGTGTACTCACTTTTGTGAGATACTGTATATACATGGGGTTCACCCTGGGATTTTAAATGAGGTGAATATGGTAAGCCAAAAAACATATCATGATGGTAAAAAAGTAGATTTATTACAGTTTGTTGCGCATGTAAGACACAACAGCAATAAATACAGGCCGATAAAATATACATATGAACATGGGTCAGTCCACATACATGGTAAACAGTATATACCAATTACAAACATCAGAGAAATGTGCAAGCATCGGTAGTACCTGACGACGTTTCGCGAGACCGCGCTCACTCTTCAGGGGTAAATGCTTTGCTATATCTGTAATACAAGTAGTGAATAAAATATATGTATGTAGCAAAAAATGGGCAGGGAGGTGAGTCATCAACGGGGTCAAACTGTAGGACCCCATACTCACCAATGGGTTGGGCGGCCCGATCATCAATCGCTGATTCCACCGGCAGAGGCAGCAACAAACATCCAGCACGGGAGCCGAAGAGGAGGAGCAAAAGGTAATCCCATCGGGTGAACAACCGGAGCACTGACATTGCATTGATAGGTGTAAGTACGAATGTCCCTAGAGGTCTCCCCTTGTCCATGATCATGAACTGCAAAAGTAGTAAAAGAGTATATATGTATGTCAGAAAAACCCTGCGAATACCGGTGAGCTTGCTGCCAGTGTTTAATATGAATGTTGCAAAAATAGTAAAGGAGTATGTATATATATATATATATATATATATAGATATATATAATCTCAGAAGGACCCTGCAAATAAAAGTGAGCTTCCTGCAGTATTTGGTATAAATATAGATGTATAGGGACCAGCATGGAGTAAGTGCTGGTGTATGCTGGGGGACTGAAAGGGCAATAAATTAATACAATAAAAAGTATAAAAAAAAATGTTGGGCCAGTGATGTGCAAAGTGCACAGTGAGTGAGAAAGGGCGGGGATGGAAGGAAAAAACAAACAAATGTGCTAAAATGTCAACTAGGCTAAAAAGCAACATAAATTACCTGAATGTAATGTGAAACCTTCCCCTCCTGGAAGTGCAGCTGATGTGTGCAGACTCATGATGCAATTATGCAAATAATCCACTTTGGACTTCTAGGTAAGTGCTATTTTTACATTATATATATTAGTTCACAAAATGCAGCTAAGCATCCCTAGGGTCTTAACTGGTTGCCAACATTTTAGAGATTCATTTTTTATTAATTAACAGTCACTACTGTATATTTGGAAGTTTTTCTCTCAGGGGGAGGAGATGCCATTGATTGTTCATTAGAAAGATTGGAAAATTCTACCTAAACAATAACCAGCAATGTGGTGAGCTTGCTTCTAGCGGATACAGCAGCTAATGCTTGGAGAAAACCTACAGGAAAAGTATCAGCAATGCAATTAGCCCCTGTTCACTCTGGTGTGACTTGTCATGCATTTAGACAGATCAAAGTCGCATGACAAGTCGCACCCCATTTCTGGCTATGGAACCGTTCATATTGGTTCAACTCCAACTTGCACCGATTTTGAAAAGGTTCCTGCACTATTTTTGGAAATTTCATGTGCAACTTGCATTAACATCTGTGCATGAAGTCGCGCAGATGTCGGTGGGGGAAGCCATCCCCACCAGGAGAAGGCAGTGATTATTGTTAGCGACTATAGCAGCCGCTAGCGATAGTTGCAAGTGAATGCAGCAGGCTGGTTGTACCCAAATTGATTGATCGTTCAATTTGGTACATTCAGCCTGCCCATACACTGTTCAAATCTTGGCCGGTTCCCACCAGTAAAGTTCCTCCACCCCAAACTTGCTCATCCATGTCTTTATGGACCTTGCTTTGTGCACTGGTACATTTGGTGGAGGGGGGATTATGGTGTGGGTTGTTTTTTTTTTTTTCAGGGGTTTGGGCTTGGTCCCTTAGTTCCAGTGAATGGAACTCTTAAAGCATCATCATGCCAAGACATTTTGGACAATTTCATGCTCCCAATTCCCAACTTTGTGGGAACAGTTTGGGAATGAGCCCTTCCTGTTCCAAAATGACTGTGAACCAGTGTACAAAGCAAGGTCCATAAAGACATGGATGAGCAAGTTTGGGGTGGAGGAACTTGACTGGCCTGCACAAAGTTCTGACCTCAACCACCTTTGTGATGAATTAGAGCGGAGACTGCGAGCCAGGCCTTCTTGTCCACGGTGGCCTAGAAGCACAAACATGCTTCTGGAAGAATGGTCAAACATTCCCATAGACACACTCCTAAACCTTGTGGACAGCCCTTCCCAGAAGAGTTGAAGCTGTTATAGCTGCAAAGGCTGGGCCAACGCATTATTGAACCCTACGGACCAAGATTGGGATGCCATTAAAGTTCATGCGTGTGTAAAGGCAGGTGTCTCAATACTTTTGACAATATAGTGTATTTTGAGTAATAGATTCAATGACAGGTTCACTTTAAAAAGTGTTGTTTTAAACATCACTCGTTATTTTCACAGAGGCCATTTAGAAGTGATGTGAAGCCCATTAACCAAAAGCAAAAGTTTAGGGCTGTACACGGAAAAGCGAGTATGACTTTTGTCACTAGAAATATATGTGACTCTTTAAGCTATTAATGCCGGTTTCAGTCAGCGCAGTCTCAAGAGAAACAATCTCATTTAAAACTTGGCAGCTAGCTTCAGAATTCTTCAGTTTCCAAGGGTGCCATAATTTACAATAGACCAAAAGAATATGAAAATAGTAAGCCTCCATATAAAACTTTAAACTGGATTAAGTAAAAGAGGCAAAACTGTAAACATTTTAAGAGAGTCACGGAGCCAGGGGGGACCCTAAGCGCAGGGACGGCATGACAGTGCTGGACTGCACATCTGCCTGTCCCTGAAAGGGTTACACTTCTCCTTTTTGGAGAGGGGGAGGAGCTGCAGGAAGTTTTAGTTAGAAGATTTAGGAAGGGGAAGTGACGTCAGTTTTGAGAGCGGTGGTGGACGAGATTCCCACCCACCCTCCCAATGGTTGGCAGTAGTTGTTTGTTCCTGGAATAGGACAATGTTCTGTTACAAGTTGTAACATGTGTACCCATCCAAGGATGGGGGGTTGTTTGATTGTACCCATCCAGATGATGGGAGTTTTGCTGGTACCCATACATGGAAGGATGGGGATTGTAGTTGGTACCTTCAGGCCCTAAGGGTTAACCTGCAGGAGTTAATATGCTAGGTCACTGGGGTATGTGGTTATAATGCCGTGTCCGGGGTTTCCGACTGGCAGGTTTTAAATTAACGAGGTTGTACCAGTGACCTAGTTCATAGTCACAGTTCTTACTGAGTAAGTTACCTTAACAAGTTAGTTAAGGAAATACAGTTATTTATATATTTATGTTAATTTATATGTTTTAAATAAAAGGCCGCAAGGCCATTTTACTCCAAAAACTAGTCCGAGTCATCCCTGATGTTTTTGGAGGGAGGGTATGTATGGTAGGATGGTATTAAGTAAATGGGCTTAAGTCCTACAATGTCATGTTCTTTTTTTTTTCTTTTAACTTTATTTAATTTTTTTTTAGGCTTATTTTATAGTTCTGCAGTGTTGTAAAACTAGCAACAAGGATTTTCAATGATTCATTGCCAAAGCACACCAGTAAAAAATAACAACTGTTTGTACTGCTGTAGGTTATTCGGTGATATCTATGACAAATTAGGGGGTCTATTTATAAAAGTTGGGGAAGTCCAAGCAGATTTGCATGTTTGATTTTCCAATAACAAAATATGTAGTGCGCCACTACCCTCGCTAAACTCAATTCACAGAAAAAGCTTTTAAAGATCAAGTGATATACAAATAATAATGTGTGGGCGGGGCCTATTGTGGCCTGCACGTGTGGGTACCTTTTGAACAGAGCACGCTGTTCAATGCTCTGGACCAGGGGGAGACTGCGGTGAAAAATCAAACATTAAGGCTGGGTTCACAGTTGGGTGAGGGTTTCCCCACATTAACCACTTCAGCCCCGGAAGGATTTACCCCCTTCCTGACCAGAGCACTTTTTGCAATTCGGCACTGTGTCGCTTTAACTGACAATTGCGCGGTCGTGCGACGTTTCACCCAAACAAAATTGACGTCCTTTTTTCCCCACAAATAGAGCTTTCTTTTGGTGGTATTTGAACACCTCTGCTGTTTTTATTTTTTGCGCTATAAACAAAAAAAGAGCAACAATTTTGAAAAAAAAAAGGAATATTTTTTACTTTTTTCTATAATAAATATCCCCAAAAAATATATAAAAAAATCACTAATTTTTTCCTCAGTTTAGGCCGATATGTATTCTACATATTTTTGGTAAAAAAAATTGCAATGAGCGTATATTGATTGGTTTGTGCAAAAGTTATAGCGTCTACAAAATAGGGGATAGATTTATGGCATTTTTATTATTCATTTTTTTTTATTAGTAATGGTGGCGATCTGCGATTTTTATCAGGACTGCGAGATTATGGCGGACACATCGGAAACTTTTGACACCATTTTGGGACCATTGTCATTTATACAACGATCAGTGCTATAAAAATGCACTGAAAACTGTGTAAATGACACTGGCAGGGAAGGGGTTAAACACTAGGGGACGATCAAGGGGTTAAGTGTGTCCTAGGGAGGTGTTCTAACTGTGGGGGGGATGGGCTACCACTGACATGATAAGGATCACTGCTATCGATCACAGAGAGCTGTGATCTCTGTCCTGTCACTAGGCAGAACGGGGAAATGCCTTGTTTACAAAGGCATCTCCAGGTTTTTCCGCTTCGTGACACGATCGCGGGCCCCCAGCGGACATCGAGTCCGCGGGGCTTGTGGGCACGGTCACGGAGTACGTGGCGGGCGTGCACGCGCGCCCACAATGCCGCAATTCAAAAGGGACGTAACTGTATGCCCATTTACCATGCCGTGCCATTGTGCCGATGTACATCGTCGTGTGCTAGTCGGCTACTGGTTAAATTTGCATGACAGGGGACTGTGTCCGGCTCTCTATGGAGCCAGTGCACACAGCTGCAGGGCGGCCGCGATCCGCACTGGAAAAGGGCCCCGTGAGTCTTTGGCTCTGTTTCAGGTCCGAAAACAGGCAAAAAATAGGGACACACCGGACCCCTTGCTGTGAGCCACGGCCGCAGCAAGTGTGAATCCAGCCTAAGGTCCCTTTCACACTACCACGACTTCAAAGTTGCGCAATTTTGCTGCGATTTTGCCGCCACGATTTTTGTTGTGATTTCAGGGAATGCCTGTGTAACTCGCATCAAAGTCGGACCAAAGTAGTGCAGGGACTACTTTGAAGTCGGCACGACTTGAAGTCGTACTAATATGAATGGTTGTCATTGGAAATCATGGGGAACGACTTGTCATGCGACTTTGCAGTCCCAAGTCGCAGGACAAGTTGTACAAGTGTGAAAGGGGCCTTAGGCATTTCCCTGACTTAGAGATGAGCCTTCATTGCGTGCAATAATAAATGCAGAGTTCCTCTGACAAAGTGCCCTCCCATGTCACTACTCACTTTATTTTGCATTAGGAGGAACGTGCTAAGCCTGCGCCCTTTCCATCCATTCTGCATGCCTCCCATGCACATAGCGCAGACCTCACACATGTACAATGCCTTCAATTCCCGTACCTCGTGACCAAGCCAAAGATCTTTGTAATTCGTGTTTGGATCCAATTGCTATTGAATACCAAGGGGAGGGAGCCAGACATCGGCCCTCTCGCTACTGGAGGACCGGTCAACTTTACCAGGTACCACACCTAATGGCTGGTTACATTGTGTCTTGAACTTGTACTATGTAAAACACATCTCAAAGTTCATGTGAAGTTTTAGATATCCAACATACTGTGATCAATCCACAAATACATGTGCACAATAAAATAATAAAGTTCTAATCCAGGTGAGTCCACAAGGTGTGTGTACTCCTTTAAATTACACACTGTGAAGTGCAGCCCGATCACCAGTGTCTCCAAACTGCTCACCTTCATAATATGACCTCTACAAGGAAAGGAGGTCTAATACACTTGTATCCCCACAGTGATGAAATACTGCTCAGTCATCCAGATCAAAACTTTTTTAGGTCTTCTACTGCATAATACTCATCAGCAGGGGCGGACTGACCATTGAGCCACTCAGGCACTGCCCGAGGGCCCTGGGCCACTAGGGGGCCCCATCAAGGTTGCCAGCCTCAGTAAAACCAGGGATAGTATGTATTAATCTGTGTTTTTTTTTACATCTGTCTGTATACTGTGTGTACATGTATGTGTATACTGTGTGATTGTATACTGTGTGGCCCCATAATCTCTGATTGCCTGGGGGCCCCATAATCTCCTATTGCCCGGGGGCCCCATGAGTTATCAGTCCGCCCCTGCTCATCAGCCCACACGGATCCATATGAAAGAGAAAAAAACCTCTCATAGTATTCTCTGAATGCTTTATTCAGCAATAATAGGGATTAAAAAAAAAAAAAAAAAACTCTCCTAGCAGAGTAGTAAAAGCACATGTTAAACCACACCAATATACACTATATTGTCAAAAGTATTGGGGCGCCTGCCTTTACACGCACATGAACTTTTCTTTTGGTTAATGGGCTTTAGATCACTTCTATATGAGAAAATAAAGAGTGATGTTTAATACAACACTTTTTACCACTTCAGCCCTGGAAGGATTTGCCCCCTTCCTGACCAAGCCATTTTTTGCAATACGCCACTGCGTCGATTTAACTGACAATTGCGATGTCGTGCGATGTTGTACCCAAATGTATGTCCTTTTTTTCCCCACAAATAGAGCTTTCTTTTGGTATTACTATAGTGAGATAAGTGCGCTAAATAAACTATCTATTGTGTACTACAATTAATTAATTAAGGCAGATAATTGAACCACATACTTTAGACCTAAGATGATATAGATTAATTCATACAAAAAGACTTGTAATAGTCCTAGATGGGTATGTATATCAAGTCCACATATTTCACTGTTAAAAGTAAAAAGGAACTGGTGTAAATGAAAAAAACATCACAGAGTGATTATCTTCCTTATTAGGCTTGGTTCGACAAATGTTGTAACTTTACCCTGGGTTTGTTCACTGTTTCATCAGATGATCAGCTTATGCACTTTTCAAGCATTCAATTTCATTCATGTAATCAAACAGAAAGGATTTCATTGCGCAATGAGCTATTCAAAATGATCTCCTTGGCAAATCAAATTAAACGCACTCACTTGTATGTTACACACATCAGCGCATAGAGCAGTCAGCCGCCCACCGTGATCTCTCTCCTCGCACCGTGTTGTGAGTACCAATGAGGCACATCAGATGACGTCACTGGCTCCTCCCAACGCATTGCGTCAGATATCACGTGACTTTATCAGGGGTCAAGTGCATAAGCTGATCATCTGATGAAACAGTGAACAAACCCAGGGTGAAGTTACAACATTTGTCAAACCAAGCCTAATAAGGAAGATAATCACTCTGACGTTTTTTTTCATTTACACCAGTTCCTTTTTACTTTTAACAGTGCAATATGTGGACTTGATATACATACCCATCTAGGACTATTACAAGTCTTTTTGTACGAATTAATGTATATCATCTTAGGTCTAAAGTATGTGGTTCAGTTATCTGCCTTAATTAATTAATTATAGTACACAACAGATAGTTTATTTAGCGCACTTATCTCACTATAGTAATACTAATTTATCTTGAGTGGTATCAGAACACGTACACATAGGTGCGGCTTTACACTAATTTATATTGTTTATTTCAATAATTTTTGTATTTTTTGGAATATCACGTATAATTTGGAGCTTGTTTTTTCAGATAAGCATACAACATTGGAATCACCATACAACATTGGAATCACCACATTTATCCAATTAGTGCTTTAGTTAATCATTGCACATTCCTTTGGTGCTACTTGATAACCTCTACGTTTTTTATTTTTTGCGCTATAAACAAAAAAAGAGTGACAATTTTGAAAAAAAAACAATATTTTGTACTTTTTGCTATAATAAATATCCAAAAAAAAACCTTCTTCATCAGTTTAGGCCGATATGTATTCTTCTACATATTTATGGTAAAAAAAAAAAAAAAATCGCAATAAGCGTATATCGATTGGTTTGCGCAAAAATTATAGCGTCTACAATATAGGGGATAGATTTATGGCAATTTTTTTTTTTACTAGTAATGGCGGTGATCTGCGATTTTTATCGGGACTGAAACATTGCGACGGACACATCGGACACTTTTGACACTTTTTTAGGACCAGTGACATTTATACAGCGATCAGTGCTAAAAATAGCCACTGATTACTGTATAAATAGGGGGCGATCAAGGGGTTAACTGTGTTCCCTATGTGTGTTTCTTACTGTGGGGGGAATGTGGCTGACTAGAGGAGGAGAGAGATCGTTGTTCCTACTTAGTAGGAAGACACGATCTCTCTCCTCTCCCCTGACAGAACCGGGAATTGTGTGTTTACACACACAGATCCCGGTTCTCGCTCTGTCACGAGCTATTGCCGGTGCCCGGTGGTCATCGCTCCCACCGGCCATGCGCATTGGTTCCAGGGACACTTTGCGGGCATGTTCGCGTGCCTCCAGCTACAGCGCCTTAAAGAGCCGTCGTACAGCTACAACGGTTTGCGCAGCTGTGCCAGCCTGCTGCTGTATAACTGCGGCGGCTGGTTGGGAAGGGGTTACAGTGAACCTGTCAATGATTCTATTAATCAATGTACACTATATTACCAAAAGTATTGGGACTTAGTCCATAGGGTTCAATATTGAGTTTGTCCAGCCTATGCAGCTATATCAGCTTCATCTCTTCTAGGAAGGTTGTCCCCAAGGTTTAGGAGTGTGTCTATGGGAATGTTTGACCATTCTTCCAGAAGTGCATTTGTGAGGTCAGGCACTGATATTGGGCGAGAAGGCCTGGCTCGCAGTCTCCGCACAGCCTTCCACTATTCTAATGGATCCCAAGCATCCATTAGCATGATGGCATCATTACAATTGCAGACTCTGCCCCTATTCACATCTCTTCATGCAGCGATTTCACAAGGAAGTGAGAAAAAATCTGCAATGGGGTACTGACAAAAATAAAATCTGACAGGGTATCTAGCCTTTCCCTACTCTATTACAGAAAATAATAATAATAATAATAATAATGATAATAAAGCACATCTCTCTGCATAATTGTATTTGAGTGAAAGGCATTCCATCCATCAGGAGGTTTGTCCAGGATTCGCTGCACTCTTTCAGGTTGGACAAAGGGCACCTAGTGGAAAGGAATTATTGCAGGAGACAGCACCCGAGAGGTGGTGAGTAGGGCAACCAGAGATTCTTTTTTTTACCCCTGCTGGGGGGCTATTGTTTGTAAGTTTTGCCCAGAGCTTTGTGTTAATGAATTATTTTCAGGAGGTAACAGACACTCTGAGATTACCAGTGCTTACCAGAAACAGTTTACAGAAAGTCCATTTTCCTTTACCAAACTCAATGAATTTCCAGCTAGACTTAGTGGTAGACCTAAAACCACTGTACAGCTTGACGGAAGCCATACAAGTCTTACTTCTCCTCAAAGACTGGCTGACAACACAAACTTCCCATCGATCCTGTCTGACAGATATAGATTTGTGGTTACTGCTTCCACTTTTGCATTATTAACCAACATTGTATTTAATTTGCCTGCAGCTGTCTGTCTTAGAGTATGACAGCACAGTTAAATTAATAAAGACCTTTGCTAAAGACACAGTTAGTGATGGGAGTTAACAATCCTTTCCACTTCATTCAGAAACCACCATATAAAAAAGAATATGTCCATTTTGAATTACACAGTTCACCCATAACTTCAATGCAAGCTTTGATCTTTCTTAATAAAATGATATCTATTTTTCTCTGTCCATAAAAGCAGATGGTTTGACTTTAAATTGCGGGTCAGGCTTAAGTAAATCCTTTAGGCTACTTTCACACTGAGGCGTTTTACAGGCGCTACAGCGCTAAAAATAGCGCCTGTAAAGAGCCTCTCCTGTCTCTCCAGTGTGAAAGCCCGAGTGCTTTCACACTGGGGTGGTGCGCTTGCAGGACGGTAAAAAAGTCCTGCAAGCAGCATCTTTGAAATCAATGGGGCAGTGCCGCCAAACCGCCAGCGGGTGGTTTTAACTCTTTTTCGGCCGCTAGCGGGAGTTAAAAGCGCCCCGCTAGCGGCCGAATAGCGCCGCTAAAACGACGGTAAAGTGCCGCTAAAAATAGCAGCGCTTAACCGCCGACGCCTGCCCTAGTGTGAAAGTAGCCTTAATGTTTGCTGCTTTTTCACCAACCAAACATAGGGGTAGGTGGTCCTTCACTGAGCTGTGTTGCATTAATTGTAGCGAGGTCAGCAGTAAGATGTGTTGTCAAAAAAGAATATCTGGATTAGAAAACTAGCTGAAAAAATGCTTTTTTTTACAGGTCACACTTACATATTTCAGCTGTGAATTTAGCTGTCTGCAGTCACTTCCATTTAACCACTTTAGCTCTTGTACCTGTATACTCCTGTAGGGAACTGCTGCCCTCTACTGTTTGACTTAGTAAATGCCTGTAAATAAATTATGTATGCACTTCTTTTCCCTGGTTGTTGGCTTTGAAACCCCAGAAGGAGGATGTAGAGACAGAGAGTCTCAACCACATTTCCTTCCCATGCTGGTTAATCTTGAGCCAGAAGGGATTATTATACACTACTAGTGAGGGACTAAAGTGCAGAGTAGATAGACTGACTGAGTTCCAGTGCCATAGCACAGTTCTTGCTCCCTTCTAGGTTGGTTGGACAACAGTTGGAGAATCTCCCTAGGATTGCAGATCTTATTTTCAGGTCTCCAACACAAAGACAGATGTAGCATCATCCTCAGGGGCCCCTGCAACTTGACTTTGCTGCAATATGCATCTGGAGGTATCTCTATTAATATCTATATATGCCTGGGTAAATGTGCACAATTTCAGCAGGATTCATATCAGGCCCTTTGCTGATAATACCTGTTTGTACATTGGATGCATGCACTGTTATTTATCTATTCTTATATAAAGCTTGTATTGTTTCTATACTGGTGTGCATAAAAATGCCTATGGTAAGGTGACCAGATTTTCAAAATAAAATCCGGGGACATATTTTTTCAATTTATTTTTTATTGGCAAATGGTAAACTATTTGATAAGCATAATTTCCTCAAATGATATATGCAGTGTATGTGGTATGTGTTTATGGAATGATTGTATGATATATACATTATTTCTCACATTTTCTCCATGAGATGAAAAAAGAAATATTTCTTACCACTGTGTACATTACAGGCCTCCTCTCAGACCACCATCCAGAGCACTGTGTATCCCCCCAGTCTGCACAATCCCCCCAGTCCAGTCTACAAAATCCCCCCCAGTCTGCACAACCCCCCCAAGTAAGCACAACCCCCCAGTCTGCACAATCCCCCCCAGTCAGCACAACCCCCCCCCCCCCTAGTCTGCACAATCCCCCCCCCCCCCCAGTCAGCACAACCCCTCCCCTAAGGCTCGGTTCACACAGGGGCAACACGACTTCAATGCGACTTTGCAACGCGACTTTGCCCTGCGACATGTGTCCGACTTTCAATGAACGGGGATCCGACTTGGATCCCCGCCACTGTGTTTGGTATGAATCTTTAGGGGGAACTCTGCGCCAAATTTTAAATAAAAAACCGGCATGGGTTCCCCCTTCAGGAGCATACCAGGCCCTTGGGTCTGGTATGGACCTTGAGGGGAACCCCCTACGCCGAAAAGACGGCGTGGGGGTCCCCCCCAATCCATACCAGACCCTTATCCGAGCACGCAGCCCGGCCGGACAGGAATGGGGGATGGGGACGAGCGAGCGCCCCCCCCCCTCCTGAACCGTACCAGGCCGCATGCCCTCAACATGGGGGGTTGGTGCCTTGGGGGAGGGGGGGCGCGCTGCGGCCCCCCCACCCCAAAGCACCTTGTCCCCATGTTGATGAGGACAAGGGCCTCTTCCCGACAACCCTGGCCGTTGGTTGTCGGGGTCTGCGGGCGGAGGGCTTATCGGAATCCGGGAGCCCCCTTCCCGGCCCCCCACCCTATGTGAATGAGTATGGGGTACATCGTACCCCTACCCATTCACCTAGGGAAAAAGTGTCAATTTAAAAATAAACACTACATAGATTTTTAAAGTATTTTATTAGACAGCTCCGGGGGTCTTCTTCCGACTTCGGGGGTCTCTCCGGTTCTTCTCCACGCTCTTCGGATCTTCTGCCGGGCTCCTCCGCTCTCTTCTGCTCTTTTGCCGCTCTTTTGCTAAAGCGGAGGAGCACGGTCTTCGGTCTTCTGCCCTCTTCTCTTCTTCTGATGTTGACACGACGCTCTCTCCGGCTAGAATGCTCTCTGTGCGCTCTGCTCTGACTTATAAAGGCGGTGACCCCGCCCCCTTATGCTGTCACAGTCCCTGGGCATGCTGGGATTATGACGACATAAGGGGGGCGTGGTCATCGGGTGATGACCACGCCCCCTAAACCGTCACAGTCCCAGCATGCCCAGGGACTGTGACGGCATAAGGGGGCGGGGTCACCGCCTATATAAGTCAGAGCGGAGCGCTCAGAGTGCATTCCAGCCCCAGAGAGCGTCGTGTCAACATCAGGAGAAGAGGGCAGAAGGCAGAAGATTGAAGACCGGGCTCCTTCGCTATAGTAAAAGAGCGGCAAAAGAGCAGAAAATAGCGGAGGAGCCCGGCAGAAGACCCGGAGAGCGCGGAGAAGAACCGGAGACCCCCGAAGAGAAGAAGGCAGGAGACCGGGCTCCTCCGCTATAGCAAAAGAGCAGAAAATAGCGGAGGAGCCCGGCAGAAGACCCGGAGAGCGCGGAGAAGAACCGGAGAGACCCCCGAAGTCGGAAGAAGACCCCCGGAGCTGTCTAATAAATTACTTTAAAAATCTGTGTAGTGTTTTTTTTTTAAATTGACACTTTCCCTAGGTGAATGGGTAGGGGTTCGATGTACCCCATACTCACTCACATAGGGTGGGGGGCCGGGATCTGGGGGCCCCCTTATTAAAGGGGGCTCCCGGATTCCGATAAGCCCTCCGCCCGCAGACCCCGACAACCAATGGCCAGGGTTGTCGGGAAGAGGCCCTTGTCCTCATCAACATGGGGACAAGGTGCTTTGGGGTGGGGGGGCCGCAGCGCACCCCCCTCCCCCAAGGCACCAACCCCCCATGTTGAGGGCATGCGGCCTGGTACGGTTCAGGAGGGGGGGGCGCTCGCTCGTCCCCACCCCCATTCCTGTCCGGCCGGGCTGCGTGCTCGGATAAGGGTCTGGTATGGATTGGGGGGGACCCGTCTTTTCGGCGTAGGGGGTTCCCCTCAAGGTCCATACCAGACCCAAGGGCCTGGTATGCCCTTGGAGGGGGAACCCATGCCGGATTTTTATTTAAAATTTGGCGCGGAGTTCCCCCTCAAGCACGAGTCGCATGCCGAAGTCGGATCATGCGAGACGGCGATCCGACTTCAATGATAGTCAATAGGCTGAAGTCGGATCAAAGTAGTACAGGGAGTACGCTCTGAAGTCGGAGCGACTTCAGTAGTGTCTATTAAGACGCTCCCATTCACTGTAATGTGAATCTCTTTCTGGGGCGACTTGAGGGCTTAAAGTCGGATCCCAAGTCGCGGTAGTGTGAACCGAGCCTAATGCTGGCCATACACTATACAGAAAATCGGCCGAACCCCTTTTCGAAAAACGAACGTTCGACCGTGACCGCAAACGATCTTGCCATCATATAATGACCGATAATCTCTTCAGTGGACATGAATAAATAATTTTGTGTTCGTTTTTTTACATATACCTAGTGCAGAAAGTTCGGACGGGAAACACATTAACCTTGCAATTTATCGTACGTTCGGCAGAAATTTTCCAAACATGCCGTTCGTTTTTTTTCCACAAAAACGTCACAAACGATTATCGATTTGTACCCACTAACTTGCCGAAAAACGAATGAAGTGTCCATTCGAACGATTTTTCGGCCGATTTTTCGTATAGTGTATGGCCAGCATAATGCTGGCCATACACTATACAGAAAATCGGCCGAACCCATTTTCGAAAAACGAACGTTCGACCGTGACCGCAAACGATCGTGCCATCATATAATGACCGATAATCTGTTCAGTGGACATGAATAAATAATTTTGTGTTCGTTTTTTTACATATACCTAGTGCAGAAAGTTCGGACGGGAAACACATTAACCTTGCAATTTATCGTACGTTCGGCAGAAATTTTCCAAACATGCCGTTCGTTTTTTTTCCACAAAAACGTCACAAACGATTATCGATTTGTACCCACTAACTTGCCGAAAAACGAACGAAGTGTCCATTCGAACGATTTTTCGGCCGATTTTTCGTATAGTGTATGGCCAGCATTAGGCTCGGTTCACACTGGGGCGACTTGGGATCCGACTTGTACGCCCTCAAGTCGCCCCAGAAATAGTTTCGATGGGAGTGAACGCTAGCGTCTTAATAGACGCTACTGCAGTCGCTCCGACTTCAGAGCGTACTCCCTGTACTACTTTGATCCGACTTGGTAGGCGACCTGTACCATAGAAATCAATGGAAGTCGCCTCCAAGTCGGATCTCTCTGTAAAGTCAAGCGACTTTGCAGGGAAAACCCCTCCCTCCCCCCCTCCCTCCCAGAGAGCTGATTGGCCACAGGCGAAGTCGCCTGTCATGGAGGCGACTTCAAGTCGCCTTGTAATTTGCTGAAGTCGCGCTGAAGTCGCGTCGAAGCCGCGTTGAAGTCGCCGTGCAAAGTCGCGCTGAAGTCGTGTTGCCCCAGTGTGAACCTAAGTGAGCACAACCCCCCCAGTCTGCCAGTCTGCACAATCTCTCTCCCCCAGTCTGCACAACCCCCCCCCCCAGTCTGCACAATCCCCCCCCAGTCTGCACAATCCCCCCCAGTCTGCACAATCCCCCCCTCCAGTCTGCACAATCCCCCCCCCCCCAGTCTGCACAATCCCCCCCCCAGTCTGCACAATCCCCCCCCCAGTCTGCACAATCCCCCCCCAGTCTGCACAACCCCCCCCCAGTCTGCACAATCCCCCCCAGTCTGCATAATTCCCCCCCAGTCTGCACAATCCCCCCCCCCCAGTCTGCACAATCCCCCCACCAGTCAGCACAATCCCCTCCCCTAAGTGAGCACAACCCCCCAGTCTGCCAGTCTGCACAATCTCTCTCCCCCAGTCTGCACAACCCCCCCCCCCCAGTCTGCACAATCCCCCCCCCCAGTCTGCACAATCCCCCCCCCCCCCCCAGTCTGCACAATCCCCCCCCCCAGTCTGCACAATCCCCCCCCAGTCTGCACAATCCCCCCCCCCCAGTCTGCACAATCCCCCCCCCCAGTCTGCACAATCCCCCCCCCCAGTCTGCACAATCCCCCCCCAGTCTGCATAATTCCCCCCAGTCTGCACAATCCCCCCCCAGTCTGCACAATCCCCCCCAGTCTGCATAATTCCCCCCAGTCTGCACAATCCCCCCCCCCAGTCTGCATAATCCCCCCCCCAGTCAGCACAACCCCTCCCCTAAGTGAGCACAACCCCCCCAGTCTGCCAGTCTGCACAATCTCTCTCCCCCAGTCTGCACAATCCCCCCCCCAGTCTGCACAATCCCCCCCCCCAGTCTGCATAATCCCCCCCCCCAGTCTGCCAGTCTGCACAATCTCTCTCCCCCAGTCTGCACAATCCCCCCCCCCCAGTCTGCACAATTCCCCCCTCAGTCTGCAGAATCCCCCTCCCAGTCTGCACAAACCCCCCCGTCTGCACAATCCCCCCAGTCCAGCCTGCGAAATCCCCCCCCAGTCAGCAGAATCCCCACCAGTCAGCAGAATCCCCACCAGTCTGCACAATCCCCCCCCCCCGAGTCTGCACAATCCACCCCAAGTCTGCATAATCCCCCCAGTCAGCACAATCCCCCTACCCTGTCTGCACAATGCCCGCCGGTCAGCACAACCACCCAAGTCTGCACAATCTACCATCAGTCTGCACAAACCCCCCAGCCCAGTCAGCAGAATCCCCCCACAGTCTGCACACCCCCCCCCCAGTCTGCACAATCCCCCCCCAGTCTGCACACTCCCCTCCCCCCCTAGTCTGCACACTCCCCTCCCCCCCTAGTCTGCACACTCCCCCCCAGTCTGCACAATCCCCCCAGCCCAGTCAGCAGAATCCCCCCACAGTCTGCACACCCCCCCCAGTCTGCACAATCCCCCCCCCAGTCTGCACAATCCCCCCCCCCAGTCTGCACAATCCCCCCCCAGTCTGCACCACCCCCCCCAGTCTGCACAATCCCCCCCCCCCAGTCTGCACAATCCCCCCCCCCAGTCTGCACACTCCCCTCCCCCCCCAGTCTGCACAATCCCCCCAGCCCAGTCAGCAGAATCCCCCCACAGTCTGCACAATCCCCCCTCCCCCCCCAGTCTGCACAATCCCCCCAGCCCAGTCAGCAGAATCCCCCCACAGTCTGCACAATCCCCCCCCACAGTCTGCACAATCCCCCGCCAGTCAGCACAAACCTCCCCAATCAGCACAACCCCCCCCCCCCATTCTGCACAATCCTCCCTCCAAGTCTGCACAATCCCCCCCCCCAATCAGCACAATCTCCCCCTCCAGTCACAAGGGGGAGAACGGAATGAGAAGGGAAAGAAGCAAAGAGGTCTGGTGAGAGAGGAGAGCTGTTCATGGAGCGGATGGCTCACTCACCAATTATGCCTCCCCTCTCAGGCTCGTTTTCACAAGTAGGCTGAGCACAGTGCATGCAGGAGGCTGGAGTGTGGGCGGGGTTGGGCGGACATCAATTCAAGGCGGATTGTCTGATTGGACAGGCGGCGGAGTGAGGGAGGAGCCAGATACTGCTGATGGGACGGGCAACAGGTGCTACAGCCTGACTCCCGGAGCTAAAATGCGGAAGCGCCTGAGACTAAGCAGCCGAACATAGTGCCATGGCTGCTGCTGCGCCAAGCCGGGGACAAAACCGGGGACATATTCAGTCCGGGGAGAGCGTCCCCAATCCGGGGACTGTCCCCGGAAAACGGGGACGTCTGGTCAGCCTAGGCTATGGTTAAAGTAGAATTATAGTGCAACATTTTTTTTTAAATTTTGGGTAGAGTAAGGGAGGTTTATAACCACTATAAGCTTTACTTCCGCCCTCTTTGTCCCAATGGGGAGATTTACCTTCACTTTCTGTCCCATAGCCAAAACAGGAAGTAAGAGGAAACCTCAGCAAGTTAAGGGACTTTCTTGGGGACCCCTAAATCACCAGAATTAGTGTCCCCATTGGAAGATTTCCCTTCCATTATTTGTCTGAGGACAACCCAAAATTTGAGATTTTCTTTTACTTTCACTTTCAATGATAATGGTAAACAGAACAAATGGAGAGGATGATCCCCCCCCCCCCCTAACAGAGACACAAACAGCTAAAAAAACTGACAGGTGTTCTAATCCATCTCCACTCTATCCAAAACTAAAAAAAAAAATATGCCTTTAGTTATACTTTAATGTTATTTGCTGGTTGCAGTAGTTCTTCTGCTTCCAACTAAAGTAAAACTTTGGATAGCAAGCATAATTTCTTCCGGAAACATGCTTGTAATTCAAAGAAATCGTATATCAAAGCAAATTTCCCCATAAGAAATAATGGAAACTCAGATGATTTGTTCCACAACCATTTATTCATAAGTCCTTCAGTTTATAGTCCGTATAAAAAGATTATAGCAACGTGATAGGTTGTGTAACCATAAAATGTCCATCCACAAATGTCAGCCTCCACAAGGGGATTAGAAGCAAAATCCAGAAGCAGCTACAGAGAAGAGAATAGAAGAGAGGCACAGGGCCGGACTGGGAATAACATCCAGCCCTGGAAAAAATTTCATACCAGCCCCACAGCATTATTATACCACCGCAACAGCATAACGTCATTGATTTCTTGTTCATGAAAGGGAAAACCATAAAATGCACATTTGAAGAGTGTATTATATATAGATAAGACAGATATGAAATCACATAGGGCTTTATATATATATATATATATATATATATATATATATATATATATGCAAATTCCAGTTAAAAGTGGTAAGTGATCAATCATCAAGGGGGACCCCAGGAACTCAGAACGTGGGAGGGGGGGGGAACCACCTTCCGCAGAAAGAATACACTAAGGTAAGGGGGGGTGGGTTACTGATATAAGGCTGTGCTTTATATCGGTGCCCCCTTACATTATCGTATTCACTCCCCCCTTACATCAGTGACCCCCCCTTCAGACTGGCCTAGCGGTGCTGTCACTGACCTCCTCTCAGGTGCACCGTGTAGGGCTCAGTCAGTCGGCTCCAGCTCGGTGGCTCTGGTTTTATCCTATAGTCTCCTCTCCACAGTCCACACTTGTCTGACTTCTCCCATGACCCCCATCCCGGCGGTGCTCCCACTCTTGACTCCTCTGCAGACTCCCTCAGAGACTGCAGACATGATACAGGAGATGGTCAGAGACTGCAGACATGATACAGGAGATGGTCTGAGACTGCAGACATGATACAGGAGATGGTCAGAGACTGCAGACATGATACAGGAGCTCAATGCAGCCTCACCAGTGCCCATCAAATGCAGCCTCACCAGAGCCCATCAAATGCAGCCTCATCAGTACCAATCAAATGCAGCCTCACTGTGCCCATCAATGCAGCCTCACTGTGCCCATCAATGCAGCCTCACTGTGCCCATCAATGCAGCCTCACTGTGCCCATCAATGCAGCCTCACTGTGCCCATCAATGCAGCCTCACTGTGCCCATCAATGCAGCCTCACTGTGCCCATCAATGCAGCCTCACTGTGCTCATCAAATGCAGCCTCACTGTGCTCATCAAATGCAGCTTTACTCTGCCCGTGAATGCAGTCTCACTGTGCCCATGAATGCGGCCTCACTGTGCCCACCATTGCAGCCTCACTGTGCCCACCATTGCAGCCTCACTGTGCCCACCATTGCAGCCTCACTGTGCCCATCATTGCAGTCTCACCGTGCCCATCAATGCAGCCTCACTGTGCCCATCAATGCAGCCTCACTGTGCCCATCAATGCAGCCTCACTGTGCCCATCAAATGCAGTCTCACTGTGCCAGTGAATGCAGTCTCACTGTGCCCGTGAATGCAGTCTCACTGTGCCCAGGAATGCAGCTTCACTGTGCCCATTATTGCAGCCCCTCCTGTGCCCCATGGCCCAGTCAGCAGTCCCTGTCTGTGGGAAGGTGTGTTGTTGATGCTCGGTACGGTACCTTGCATGCCAGCAGGATATCCATGATGGCCAACAGCAGGCAGGGTCTGTTCTCGTCTCGTTTTGGATGGGGACAGTGCTCCTTCCAGAGGATCTGTTTGCTGTGAGATGGAGTGGTCCCTGGCCACCTGCACCTTCAGCCATCCTCATTTTCCAGCCCCAGTCAGCCTGTCCTCTGGTCCTGGGGAAGTGGAGAGCACTGGGTGGGAGCTGGAAAGAAGGGGGAGCAGAGAGTACTGGCGGAGTTGGAGAGCACATGGGTGGGGGCAAAGAGCAGGGGGGAGTGGAGATCACAGGGATGGGGAGCGGAGAGCGCTGGGGGGGGGGGACTTGAGAGCACTGGGGGTCCAAAAAGAACAGAGGTGGAGAGCACCGTGGGGGCTAAGAGTGTGGGGTGGCGAAGAGCACTGGGGGAGGGGCAGAAAAACAGGGGTGGAGAGCACTGGGGGGTACAAAGAGCAGGGGGGAGTGGAGAGCAATGGGGGGAGCTTGAAAGCACCAGTGGGGGCCAGAGAGAACAGGGGTGGAAAGCACGGGGGACTGGAGAGCACTGGCGGGGGTTGGAGAGCACATGGGTGGGGGCAAAATGCAGGGGGGAGTGGAAAGTACAGGGGTGGGGAGCGGAGAGTGCTGGGGGGGAAGCTTGAGAGCACTGGAGGGGGAGCCAAAAAAAAACAGGGGTGGAGAGCACGGTCGGCAAAGAGCACGGGGGGGCTAAGAGTGTGGGGTGGCGAAGAGCACTGGGGGAGGGGCAGAAAAACAGGGGTGGAGAGCACTGGGGGGTACAAAGAGCAGGGGGGAGTGGAGAGCAATGGGGGGAGCTTGAAAGCACCAGTGGGGGCCAGAAAGAACAGGGGTGGAAAGCACGGGGGACTGGAGAGCACTGGCGGGGGAGTGGAGAGTACAGGGGTGGGGAGCGGAGAGTGCTGGGGGGGAAAGCTTGAGAGCACTGGAGGGGGAGCCAAAAAAAAACGGGTGGAGAGCACTGGGGCAAAGAGCACGGGGGGGCTGGAGAGCGATGGGTGGAGCTTGAGAGCACCGGGGGGACCGAAAACAGGGGTGCGGAGAATGGAGGGCTGGAGAGCACTGTGGGGGCGGAGAGCACTGGGGTGGGGGCTGGAGAGTGATGGGGAGAGCTGAAGAGCACTGGGGGGGGAGAAAGAACATGGGTGGAGAGCACTGGGAGAGTGAAGAGCACTGGGATGGTGGCTAGAATAGGATGGGGAGAGCTGGAGAGCAGGGGGGGGGCAGAAAAAACAGGGGTGGAGAGAACTGTGGGGGGGGGCTGGAGAGTGTGGTAATGGGAGGAGAGCATGGGGGGGAGCCAGGGAGCACAAGGAGAACTGGGGGGGGCCAGTAAAAGAAGTTGGATAGGAGGATCGGCGGGGGGGGCGCATATAGAGGAAATTAGCTTTCTATATTCCTCTATGCAGCCGCTGAATACTTGATTCTCCTCCTCTCCCTCCTGCAAGTATTCAGCGGCTGCATGGAGGACTATAGAAAGCTAATTTCCTCTATATGCGCCCCCCCCCGCCGATCCTCCTATACAGGCACACAGGGCGGACTGTACGGGCGGGCATCTACAGTATCCCTCTCTCCTGCTCTGTCCCTCTCTCCTGCTCCTGTGTGTCACGGAGCTGGCTGGGTCTGTGTTCGGCGGCCGCGCTGTAACATGGTCCCGCCCCCCTAGACCGGCTCGTGTGATAGGCGGAACACTGATTCTATCCACTATCACACAAGCCGGTCTAGGGGGGCGGGACCATGTTACAGCGCGGCCGCCGAACACAGACACAGAACACAGACCGTGACACACAGGAGCAGGAGGGGAGCACTGCAGCCGCAGCAACTCAGGCGGCCTACCGGGAAATCTCCCGGTATCCCGGTAGGCCAGTCCGGCCCTGGAGAGGCATCTCTAATGACCGGACTTGTCGGCATCAAAGGTCCGACGGAACGAATCCGTCGGACAATTCGATCGTGTGTGGGCTTCATCGGACCTTTTCTGTCTAAAAACCTGACGGACCTTAGAAATAGAACAAGTTTCAAATCTTTCCGACGGACTCGATTCCTATAGAAAAATCCGTTCGTCTGTATATTAGTCCGACGCACCAAAAACAACGCAAGGGCAGCTATTGGCTACTGGCTATGAACTTCCTGATTCTAGTCCGGTCGTACGTCATCACGTTCGAAACGATCAGACTTTGGTGTGATCGTGTGTAGGCAAGTCCGTTTCGTTGGAACTCCGTCTGAACTCCGTCAAAGTTCTTCGGGGTTCAGTCCGACGAGAAGTCTGCTCGTGTGTACGCGGCATCAGTGTAGCAATATGGTTATATTTAATACGGGTACAACATGGTTGATACTTAAAACAGGCACATCTAAGTATGCAGGAATCTGGGGTAAAGCTGTCCAAATAGACCATCTTCCGCACCGCCAACTCTCACTGTTTTCAGTCTGCAATTGTGACCGGGAAAATTACCCTGCAGTAGAGCGATCTGAAAGCGAGGCTTGAACCCCTAGTGGAGTGCAGCGTTGAAGGGATGATGTCGATGGTGGTGAGGAGGATGGTCTATGTGGACAGCTTTACCCTGGATACCTGCATACTTAGATGTGCCTCTTTTAATCATCAACCATGTGAGTTGCTAAATGTTGTACCTTCATTAAATGTAACAATATTGTTACACCTAGACGCACCGCTCTTCTCTTTTATACTCAGTTGTGACATGCTTCTACTTGTATATGAAGGCATCGCTCGTTTATCAAGTCAAATTTTTTTTTTTTTTTAATTGCCTGTCTTGCAAAACACTCTCCGACCAAGTTACTGGTTTTACTGTCATTTGTTTAGATTAATGATTCATTTCCCAGGAAGGAAATCCACTGCCAATTTTACTATTAAACCCACTTTTCCACTTAATAAAGGTTCTCTTATTTACCTACAGGTTTAGCGCAATGTCCTGCTTAAGGAAGGCCATTTCTCATAACCCCCCTCAAAAAGAGGGGTACACTATGTAGGATATTGTATTAAAGTACAATATTGACCAGAAATTCAGTTGAGTTGTCCAAGCCAACTGAATTTTAACATATCAAAGGGACAGCTGAAGACCCTTTGATGTGTTAATCTTATGCAAGTCTACCTAGGTATGTGAGGTATGGCCTGTTAACCTAATTTAACACACTCCTAATGGACCAGAGAAATGTTTAAATTTCAACTATGGGCCTGTTTATATAGTGATGCATTTTTTTGAAGCAGGGGAATTGTTTTGCAAAAATTATTTTATTTCTTTGAAATCTACAGTATAGACAAAAAAAAAGGTAAGCACATGTGTTCTCTTTGTCTTGAGCAGTATTAGTTTAAAAAACAACTAGTTTATATAAATATA
This sequence comes from Lithobates septentrionalis, assembly GCA_037952835.1. Taxonomy (NCBI): domain Eukaryota; kingdom Metazoa; phylum Chordata; class Amphibia; order Anura; family Ranidae; genus Lithobates; species Lithobates septentrionalis. The sequence continues at coordinate 373,963 of JBBDGP010000231.1, read as the reverse complement.
CAGCCATGGCCAAAAGTTTTGAGAATTACACAAATATTAATTTTCACAAAGTCTGCTGCTTCTGTTTTTTTTTAGATTTTTTTGTCATATGGTACTATGCTATGCTGATGTATAATTTCAAGCATTTCATAAGTGTCAAAGGCTTTTATTGACATTCCCATTAAGTTTATGCAAAGAGTCAATATTTGCAGTGTTGACCCTTCTTTCTCAAGACCTCTGCAATTCACCCTGGAATGCTTACAATCAACTTCTGGGCCACATCCTGACTGATGGCAGCCCATTCTTCTTGCATAATCAATGCTTGGAATTTGTCAGATTTGTGGTTTTTTTTTGTTTACCTGCCTCTTGAGGACTGACCACAAGTTCTCAATGGGATTAAGGTCTGGGGAGTTTCCTGGGCTTGAACCCAAAATTTCAATGTTTTCTTCCCTGAGCCACTCAGCTATCACCTTTGCCTTATGGCAAGGTGCTCCATCATGCTGGAAAAAGCATTGTTCGTCACCAAACTGTTCTTGGATGGTTGGGAGAAGTTACTCTCAGAGGGTGTTTTGTACCATTGTTTATTCATGGCTGTATTCTTAGGCAAAACTGTGAGTGAGCCCACTCCCTTGTCTGAGAAGCAATCCCACACATGAATCGTCACAGGATGCTTTACGGTTGGCATGACACAGGGCTGAAGGTAGCGCTCACCCTTTCTTCTCCAGACAAGGTTTTCTCCAGATGCCCCAAACAATCAGGAAGGGGATTCATTAGAGAAATTGTTTCTCCCCAGTCCTCAGCAGTCCAATCCCTGTACTTTTGCAGAATGTCAGTCTGTCCCTGATGTTGTTCCTAGAGAGAAGTGGCTTCTTTGCTGCCTTCTTGACTTCAGGCCATCCTCCAAAAGTCTTCGCCTCACTGTGCGCTCAGATGCACTCACATCTGCCTGCTGCCATTCCTGAGCAAGCTCTGCACCTGTGGTGCCCCTATCCCAGAGCTGAATCAACTGTCGGTCCTGATACTTGCTGGACTTTATTGGGCGTCCTGAAGCCTTCTTCACAACTGCAGTGGAAATGTTTTTATTGAGATTAAGTTAATTTCTGTGGCAATTAATTGCAATTCCTCTGATCACTCTTCATAACATTCTGGAGTATTTGCAAATTACCATAATAAAAACTGAGGCACCAGGCTTTGTGAAAATGTATTATTTGTATCATTCTCAAAACTTTTGGCCACAGCTGTACACTTTCTTCCATAATGTGCCCCATTTAAAATGACACATGACATTTAAAATGACACAGAACCCTGATTCACAACTGAGCTCAACATGCAGAATCCCATTGTTTGTAATTGCTTTTAAAAGCACATTTTCTTGTAAGCTCTATGCCTGGAGCTCCAAAAAAATCATATGAGCTATTTTTTTTTCAACCCAAACACTTCAAGTGGAGCTCCTGTAAACGTAGAGCACACACATTGTTTATGTGCACTCCTTCCCTTGCCCACCTCAAAAAAAAAAAAAAAAATACATGCAAAAATGCTTACACAAAGCTTGTAATACACTTAAACCCCCTCCCCAAAAAAAAAAAAGAGAAAAATGCTTCAAAATCACCAGGAATACACTCTGCTTAGGTGTGAATGCAGACCTGTTTTTTCCAGTACAGAGCATGACAAAGTTATTCACAAATGAAAAACAGGATTTTTCACAATTTTGTGCTTCTTGTTTTATGACACTGGTTAAAAAAATAGAAATAAAAAAAAATACTTGAAAAATAATAGCTAAAAAGAAAAGAGGAAGAAGTTATTTAAGATTGATTAGGGTAAACTAAGGGTTTATAGAGTGTAAATCGAGTGTAAATAAAAATATATTTATGTTAAAAAAAATGACCTAGTAATAGATTTTGTAAGAGCCCTTGCACACTGGGGCGGGGGGGCGGCGTCGGCGGTAAAACGCCGCTATTATTAGCGGCGTTTTACCGCCGGTATGCGGCCGCTAGCGGGGCGGTTTTACCCCCCCGCTAGCGGCCGAGAAGGGGTTAAATACCACCGCAAAGCGCCTCTGCAGAGGCGCATTGCCGGTGGTATAGCCGCGCCGTCCCATTGATTTCAATGGGCAGGAGTGGTAAAGGAGCGGTATACACTCCGCTCCTTCACCGCTCTGAAGATGCTGCTGGCAGGACTTTTTTTACCGTCCTGCCAGCGCATCGCTCCAGTGTGCAAGCCCTCGGGGCTTTCACACTGGAATGCAAGGAGCGGCACTTTCAGGGCGGTTTGCAGGCGCTATTATTAGCGCAATAGCGCCTGCAAACCGCCCCAGTGTGCAAGGGCTCTAATAGATTTTTAATCAAAGATTTAACAAAATTCTTAGGATACAAACAGTATCAAACAAATATAAAAAGGTGTTACGTACCTGGTGGTAGAGCCCAATATGCAGAGGATGGCCTCTCTTACACCTCTGACTCCTGGCCCCTGATAGAGCAGACAGGAGGCGCGGGAGTGCAAAGTCGCACGAGTGCCTGGTAGGGTTGCTAGCAGCGATGCTGGACCGGAACTCCTGGTGGAGTAGTGGGGGAACACAGACACAGCGGTAGGACCAGGAACAGCAGGCAGGCTGGAAGCTGGAACTGGCTGGTACTTGGATGCCACAGACCGAGAAGCAGATGCAGCAGCTGGAGGAATAGAAGCTCCGTGAGGACTGGAACACAGACTGGTACAGGCAGGCAGGGTCATACACTGGCGGGCAGATCAGGAACTGATGCAGAGTTAAGGTAAAAAACAAAGAAGAGGTCAGCACCATCTAAGTGCGGCGTGATAAAAACATTTAAATATAGGACAGATGATTTTAAACTCACAAGATTGTAGAGATTACAGCGCATGTGAAATGGTATAGGAAGTTCATCTACTCCTGGGGAAGGCGGTTCGCTCGCATGTGGAAAGGCAGCTGATGTTTTCGGCTGCGCTGGTGGCTCCCAGCGCTTCCTGGTTCTCAGATTCGGCTCAGGGGCAGCTGGACACGTCACTTCCTGATGGTGAGAAAGTGGGGAGGAGCGCGCGTTCTGAGCATGCATGCTCTTTCATCAGGCCTGTCAGGCCCAATTACACACCTGTCCATTTTCATCCAATCATATCCGATCCGCCAGACAGATGGAAGATAGGACCCTCAACCGTCTGGATTTTGTGGACAGGATTGTATCTGACATCCGCTGCTCCATAGGGATGAATGGAGTGTCCAATCAGGTCTGTCTGAAAAAACTGACAGGCGTACCTGAACGGACAGCCCATGTGAAAGCCTAATACCAAGCAATTCCCAGCTGTCATTTTGACAGCTGGTAATTGCCCATAAGAGCAGGTAGGGAAAGAGGAGTAGGAAGTAAGAGATGTGTCTTAAAAACTTTGTTGACATTTTATAGGATGTGTTCCTTTTCCAAATCCTCAAGTGGTTAAAATCCAACTCCAGCGTCCAAATCCAAATCCAAAGTGCATTATTTTATTTTGGTTTTTGTTAAAAAGGGCAAAGTGACAGAGGCTCTTTAAGAGCATGAACAAGTAACTGTGTACCCCAACACATACGTTTTTTTTTATATCGAACGTTTACAGCTTTAGAAAATATACTTATTCATACATACAGTATACGTATGCACATATCATATGGGGTTCAGGCGGTCATGGGGAGCAAAGCTGACCAGTGTGGCTGCCTGAAGTGGAATAAAACCCCAACTATAACTATTTCCCTCCCCCTCATTCTACCTGCCCTACCTAACCTATATAAAAAAGACCTGTGTGCTTTCTTATTTTCACTCAGCTCTAGTTTGGTCACATGATCCTGCAGCTGTATGTATCAACAACAGCTATGAATTCCAGGAGCCATCATCCATGGGCTTACACTGCTTTTTAGCAGATGTGCGGGAATACCATTAATTCTTAATGGAACCCCATGCATCAGCACCCGCATGCAGGACTGTATGGTGCTGCAGCACCATTTTTTAAGTGCCGTCTCACACTGGTGCACTGTGGGGAAACCCTGCGATTCCGTTGCCGGTTACCGCGACGCACCTGATTCGCACACTGGTTCACACTGATATCTGCAAACCGCTGGGGGTGTCAATGTAAAGTTAATGACACCCCCAAATCGGTTTGCAAATCGCAGTGCGAACTGTCAAATGGTGCAGGAATCAGATCGCATAGGTGTGAACACCCATGCAATCTGATTGCAGTGCGGACCAAAAAAAGAGTCCTGCGCCATTTTGGTGCAAATACGATGCGATTTCAGCCATACGGTTTGTATGGATGAATTTGCATCGCACAGACATTGCATGTGATCTGCACAGCAATGCGGTGCAAATCACATGCGATGTCTGTGATTGCACAGGTGTGAACCCAGCCTAAAACAGTGTTGGGACTTCTTTCCTCACGTTTCTTGTGGGTACTGTAGCCCATGCAAATGAATAGGCTGCTGCAACCGTGACATGCACATATGTGAACCTAGCCGTAGTTATCAGCATGTACATTACAATGGGGGAATTTTGCAACTTTTACATTGTCTAAAAACAACATGATATAAATGGCGGTTCACCTTTAAATTATGACCAGCAAAAGAAATATTGTTGGAATAAGTAAAATAAGTTTTTTGTTTTCCTAGTTAGGAACTTTTGTTAGTTTTGAACAAGATGTCCTTTAAACAGGAGAACATTGAATTAGACCTCCCCTGATATAATTGTATGTGATAGTCGCTGATTATTTTCATCAACACTCTATAAGAAGATGAAAAGATTCAATTGGAAATAGAACTTTCGAGGCAAGCACAGATGACTCATTTAAATCATCAGCTGGCAGTGCCTGTTGTTCCAATCAAACATGGGCAATTGAAAACAAACAAGGCTGACAATGTTTGCAATGCTGGAATAATAGGTTGCCGTGTTTCATGCTGTCATTATCATCATTCTGTTGTGAATGTTTATCGGCTGAGAGCAGCCTGATATTAGGAAATGGAGAAGAGGAAAGGATCAGATGTATACGCTGGTGTTGGCCAGGCCAGGGTCTGTAGAAGGGCGACATGAGAAGACAAAATAACAACTTCCGATAGGCAGGCTCAGTCTTTTGAGCATTTGACATTTTTTGCCTTTGGAATTGTATTTGGTTTAGTTACAGACCACCGGTCAAGCAGAAGTACCTTTATCTGCGTCAGTGTTTATCCATGCCTTTTTTTTTTTTTAAGAGAAACTATAATGCCGCGTACACACGGTCGGACTTTTCAGCTACAAAAGTCCGACAGCCTGTCCGACAGACTTTCGACGGACTTTTGGCGGACTTTCGACGGACTTGCGGCGGACTTTCTAACGAACAGACTTGCCTACATACGATCACACAAAAGTCCGTCGAATTCTTACGTGATGACGTACACCGGACTAAAATAAGGAAGTTCATAGCCAGTAGCCAATAGCTGCCCTAGCGTGGGTTTTTGTCCGTCGGACTAGCATACAGACGAGCGGATTTTTCGACCGGACTCGAGTCCGTCGGAAAGATTTGAAGCATGTTTCAAATCTAAAGTACGTCGGATTTGAGGCTAAAAAAGTCAGTTGAAAGTCCGGAGAAGCCCACACACGATCGGATTACCAGCCAGCTTTAGTCCGTCAGCGTCCGTTGGACTTTTGTAGACGAAAAGTCCGACCGTGTGTACGCGGCATTAGGGTTGATTTACTAACAGCAAATAGGCTGTTTAGGATGCAAGGGGATTTTCCCCTAGCTTAGTTCAAGTGGTGAAGACTCACTTTGCAAATGTAGAGCTTACCCTGCAGGAGGCGCCTGATACGATGGGTTCTCTGTTCTGCCACTACACTTTAAGCTGTTTGGTCCTTACTGACACACCTGTGTAATTTAAACGTTAGTATCTTTCCATTAGCTGCCACTCACCCAACAAATTAAATTCAAAATATTAACAATAACTTACAAAGCCATCCACAACTTGGTCCTCAGCTAAATCACTAGCCTAGTCTCAAAATACCAAATTGTTCTCTTCATTCCTCCTAAGACTTCTATCTAGATACCTCGTCACCTCCTCCTATGCTCACCTCCAGGACTTTTCCAGAGCCTCTCCTATCCAATGGAACTCCCTACCCTAATCTGTCCAACTATCTCCAACTCTATTCACTTTTAGGTGATCTCTGAAAACTTTTCTCTTCAGAGAAGCCTACCCTGCCTCCACTTAACAACTGTACTTTTATTTTCTTCATCAGCTCATCCCCCACAAGTTGTTACATTTTGTATCACTAGACCCTTCCTTCTACATTGTAAACTCGAATGAGCAGGGCCCTCTGATTCTTCCAGTATTTACTTGTAGTGTAACTGTACTGTTTGCCCTAACATTGTAAAGCATTGTGCAAACTGTTGGCGCTATATAAATCCTGTATAATAATAGTATGTTATCACTCAATAATAATGCGCAGAAAATAGGCCACAAACCACTGAAAGGATGTATTATGGCAATGCAGGTAAACAATGCATGAATCAATAAACAGGCAGTTGAACAGGTTTAAAAGGTGCTGTACTAGATAATGTACACTGACCCATGAGATGACAATTAACTGAACAGTAATGTAGAGCTGCAACTAATTAGTATTTTCATAATCGACTAGTGTTGGAATATTGTTATTTCTGTATTAATTCATAATACTTTAGAACCACTCACTTCCTGCCCAGGACTACATGTCCCATGAGGCATTACTCCTCCCACATTTACATTCACATTTACATTCACAAGTTCTCAGGCACTTACTGACATGTATGGACGGTGTACTGAGCTGTATGTGTGCTGCGTTGTGTTTTCTGACATGTATGGATGGTGTACTGAGCTGTATGTGTGCTGCACTGTATTTCCTGATATGTAAACAAATAGTGCATTCTGTATGCAGGCCAACTAATTGGCTGGCCGATTAATCGATTATGAAAATAGTTGAAAACTATTTTCATAATCGATTAGTTGTCGATTAATCGGTTAGTTGTTTCAGCCCTACTGTAATGAGGCTAAACCAAATTGATATTGGTGCAACAGGGTTAAAAGATTAGACACTAACTAACAGGGGCGGTCTGACCATTGAGCCACTCGGGCACTGCCCGAGGGCCCTGGGCCACTAGGGGGCCCCATCAGGGTTGCCAGCCTCAGTAAAACCAGGGACAGTATGTATAAATCTGTGGTTTTTTTACATCTGTCTGTGTATACTGTGTGTACATGTATGTGTATACTGTGTGATTGTATACTGTGTGTGTATATTGTGTGGCCCCATAATCTCTGATTGCCTGGGGGCCCCATAATCTCCTATTGCCCGGGGGCCCCATAATCTCCTATTGCCCGGGGGCCCCATGAGTTATCAGTCCGCCCCTGCTAACTAACCCACAAAATTAAGGTCCTTGTGTGCACACTAAGCATACAGCCCCAATAGCAGGTGGGAGTATACATTACTGAAAAATGGGTACCTCTGGAGTTGACCACAAGTACTTGGTGCCTAAATGTCAATATTAGCCGGCTTTCATTGGGTCCCTTCTGTAAGGTGAGTCACGTGTAGCTGTCCCTTTAAGAGTGTGCAACGGATAGCTGATGGCTGCAGTAGCAGTCTCTATCATATAAAGGGTACATACACACTAGGCACCTGAAAAAAGCGGCCTAAAAATGCTCATAATGGCGCATATTGCACACGCGCTTATGTGTTAATTTGTGTTTGTGTTTTATAAGCATTTTCTTCCAAAACATTCTCCTCTGCTCATTTTTCCCTATAATCAATTCACACCTGAAAATGCCCAATATGCCTAGATGCTGCATTTATGTGCGTTTACACATCAAGTATTTTTTCTGCCTAAAACACACTTGTTGTGGTGGGTTTTTTTAAGCCTGTAAATGCTCCTCTTCAAATATGACTGTAAATGCCCAAATATGCATGGACACATGGGCTACCATAGAGTTGTTTTTAAAGGCAGAAAGAAAAAAAACACCAAACACCTGTCTAAGCAGGATTTTATATGCCCAATATGCAAGAGACTTAGCTGTGTCAATGTTGAGATAAGCACAGATCACCCCTCCTGGTAAACAGGAATCCAGAACAGATCATTTGGCAGTCTACTGTCCTCAAGTACCCTGGACCCAGTGACTCGGTCCTCATGAACAGGCTCAGCTCTGGTCTTCACTGCTTCTCCTTTTGCTGTAGACACTCACGGCAGTGGATCTTTCCAGCTCTGGTCCCAGTTCAGCAAGCAATCTCTCAGTGTCTCAGGTACCCCAGTGTTGGGTTGGCACCCTCTGTTGCCCACACTTCAGAAGCTCTGGCAACAGTCGTTCCAGCTTGGCTTCCTCCTGCAAAAGAAGCAGATTTCTCCAGAATTGCACGGGGAAAAGTCTTATCTTTCCTCCTCTGCTATGCAGAGAATAAAGGGTAGTGAAGTCCACAACTCCATCAGTCTCCCTTCACTTGCACTGCACTGTGCCCTTTAAGGACTAAATTTCCCAGAATCAATGGCAGCCGCTGCATAGCAAGTCCTCTTGCTGCTGATTTGGCTCAGATCCTCTGCTGCCAGGAGAAAGCAGGGGCAGGAGCGAGCGGGGGATTTCACACAGAGCCCGCTCTACTCACATAGCAGGGAAGTGAGGGGGGAGAAGAACACAGCCTGCTCTGCTCAGACAAGAAATTCAGGAGTGAGAGGAACGCAGCTTGCTCTGCTCAAACAACAAGGAATTCGGGGGGTGAGAGGAACACAGGCTGCTCTGCTCAGACAACAGGAAAGGGAGGCGGTGAAAAGAACACAGTCTGCTCTCCTCAGACAAGAAGGAAGTCAGTGTTGAGAGGAACGCAGCCTGCTCTGCTCAGACAGCAGGGAAGTGAGGGGTGAGAGGAAAACAGCCTGCTCTCTTTAGACAGCAGGGAAGCGAGGGGAGAGAGGAACACAGCCTGCTCTGCTCAGACAGCAGGGACGTGATGGGTGTGAGGAACACAGCCTGTTCTTCTCAGACAACAGGGAAGTGAGGGGTGACAGCCAGCTGCCGCATAATGCACAGAAGCTCTGTCACTGCTCACAGTGGGAAGGGTGGGGGGAAGTAGGAGAGAGCTGCACACAGCGTGCAGAGCACCCAGCTACACAAAGAATACCCACTCACATGCAAATAAATTTTAAAAAAAAGTAGTATTTTTGCTTATATATGATTGGATGATGGAAATAAGCAGAGATGTATCTCATTCATTAACTTATGAAAAAATTCCCTTGCAAAGTGAACAGCCAATTTGCCTTTAGTAAATCAATCAAATAGTGTACCATCAGGTGTGAAATGCTACACTTTGTCCTCCATTATGTGGCCCTAGAGCCCCAGCAGCTAGTGTTAGTATTTTTCTGCCTACTTGCTTAGGAAAAAATATTATTTAGACTGGCTTTTACTTTCTAAATGGTCTGTTTATTTCTTTCATATATCATACATTTTTGTACTGTCAACTCCCTTTTCTTTTTATGTATTTTCTTTCGCTTTTAAAATGCATCTTGTAGAGAGGAATAATAAATGTTGCCCCTGGGTCAGTACTTAAATGATATGATGGGCTGGTGGTCCTGATTTGAGATACTTCACCAGGTAGTTATTGATCAGAGTGGGACCCACAGTCGCACATGATGGGAATTTTATAGCTACCTGCTCCCCAAACAGACGTATGAACACAGCATCTAGCAAGGAGAAATATTTGAGCACTTTTGTGACAGGTTTCAGACAAGTAAATGGAGCAATGACTGACAGTAATAGACATAATAAGCCAAAGATCAAGACAAGCTGGACACAAATACAGTCCAAACAATACACAGGAATAATCCAAAGCATGAACAGGCAGACAGTCAAAGACGGACCTCTATCAAAGGCATGAGGAAATAGGCAAACCTGTTGATCAGGTTCAGGCATGACATTCTGGCCTTGCTTTGAAGTACACTAATAAGGTCAGGTGTGCACAGCAGAGACCTAAGCTGCAGTGCTGAATAACAATAGAAGATGACTTATGCAGGCCATATATGCGTTGAATTCCGATTTTCTTTAGATAAGATTTTCGAAGGAAAATTATTTCGGAATTCAACCCATGTATGGCCGACTTAAGGTGTAAGGTTGATTGTTACACACTACACACCCAGGTAGAGTCATTCCACCCATCTGTTGTCCTATAGTCAAGCTCAGTCACCAGGTTGGCAACACGGTGACAAAGAGTGATTGGCCCACAATGCTGACCCTGCTTATCCTTCTGAGTTCTAGAATTTTATAGGAGAGTTACTGTAAAAACAGATTCTTATACTAACAGTATTTAAATGTACATTTACTGATTTATGATTAAATTCATAAAGTAATAAAGTGTCTTCTTTATATGTGCCTGGATCTAAGCAGTAATTACAATCAGTCAATCAAAGCCGGTGACATCTTTGAGTGCTGAACCATTCTGGAATTGGCTCCACAGTTAAGACTTAATGGTGGCATCTCATATTTCTTGACCATGACATTTTTTTTCTACAAGCTATTCATTTCGATTTTCATGTTCCTTTTTGTATAATGTCCTTTAGGTGTTCCGTGACCTCAGAGCCTTTTAGAGCATTTTGCTGAGAACTGACTTTGCTGACTGCATTTCTTAGACCCCCTTGACAGATTTAAGGAAGAAATGTATGACTGCAGACCTTTTCTTTCCGATGACACTTTAATTACGACATGTGACCTTTCCTTTAACAAACTGCCCACTGAAATCAATGAGCGTTCACTCTGTTAATAGGGTAATAAAATTAATTGCTTGTAGCTTTTTGAGATTGTCTCTAGAAATATATGTTTTTGTTCTCTCGTGCTCAATGTTTGGGTGAATTTGGGTGAATTTACTGCAATATGATTTTGGGACATTTTCAAAACAAATGAATCTTCATTGTCAATGATCACTCCACACAACACTGATATTTCAGATGTATACCTAAAGGTATCACCAAACACTGGTTTCTTCTATATTTCAGCAGTAAGAGAGAGAATTCCATGAAGTACCTAGAAGTCTAGATTGGATATATTGTTACTCAGTTTCTAATAGCCATTGGGGAATTTAGCTGACTGAACTGTACCCATACCTGAAATGTTAATGAAAACTCTATTCACTGGGAGATATTTACCAAAACTGGAGCATTCAGAATCTGGTGCAGCTGTGCATGGTAGCCAATCAACTTCTAAGTTCAGCTTGCTCAATGAACCACTTGCTGACTGCTGCATTCCGATATACGTCGGCACAATGGCAGCGGTGGGCAAATGGGCATACCTGTACTTCCCCTTTAATTGGCGGGGCTAGTGGGCGCGCACGGGGTAATGTAAAGGGGGGCAGAGGACACTGTTTTGGGGGGTACAGGCACTATAGTGGGACAGGGTAATGTGAAGGGGGCAGAGGATGCTCCTTTGGGGGGAACACTACTGGGGGGGGGGGGGGCAGAGAACACTGCTATGGCAGGGCAGAGGACACTACAGTGTGGGGGGGTGATGTGAAGGGGACAGAGGACACTGCGTTGGATGGAGGGGTACCGAACATTACGTCTACATCTTTTTATTGGGAGCTTGATTTTTTTTTTTTAAAGGGTGCCCCCTACCACCCCCACACACAGCTTTTCTCCATGTTGTGCAGGTAGATCTTGAATTCTGAAAGGTTGCTTACCCTTAATTTAAACAAAAGATGATCCAAATTAGATTTCTACACCAAACATATCACACACCACTGTGACTATTGGGGAAAAGAAATGACTCCCTGTGCCATAAATGCTGTACAGCTGTAGGATCATTTATACACATGGTTTGGGCATGCAATAAGGTGAGTCCCCTCTGGTCTCAGGTTACTGCTCTTATTGCAGACAATTTTGATCTGCCCAATATTTGCAGCCCTGACAGATGCCTGCTAGGCATGATGGATAGATCACGAGGAGACAGAAACTGCTACAAAACTTTTCCTGCGTCTACTTTTATTTTTACACAAGGAAAGCAGTTGCAATCCAGTGGGTCTGCTTGGACAGGGTTGGTATTGAGGCATGGAAAAGATTGGTTGGCTCAGATTATGCTTGGGGCTGGGGACTAGGCATCACTTACCTGTCAGAAGAAGACTGGAACAATTGATTTATATCTCACAGAATTTTCATTGAGAAAGACATACAATGCACTCCAAGTTTTTGTGTTAGTTTTGTTAATTGCCCCGAGATCGAGGTAGCCTATAATGCCTTACAGACTGGAACAACGCTGCTATTGTACAAATGATTAGCTTATAAACTTCTATTGATTCTTGACACAGTATCCTGTATGACATCGTACACTTGCTATATGCGTCTTAATAACTGACCCTGCCTAACAATTTATGCATGAAATGTCATGTATGGAATGTCATTATGCAACTGGCATACTGATCGTCATTGCATTGTGATTGTGATGTGCATGGCAAACAAAACTTTAAAAATATATATATATATATAAAAGAATAAAACTGCCCTATTCTGGTTGTGTGGACTCCCCCTCAGCAATGTCATCATACATGTGGACCCATCCACATTTCAGGGCTGGAGCGGGAGCAAATAAGAGCACCAGCTGTTAGGGGATGAAAAATAAGGTATGTATTCCTCTGTCATATCCTCCCTAGAAAAAAAGGAAAAAAGAGGGAATACTGAAAAACATATATTATATAGTACACAGTGTATATATAGGTGTTTTCCTAAAGTGCAAGTAAACCCTCCTATCGTTTTCAGCCAAAGAAAGCTGCCACCTTGGCCTCTATTTAATCTTTAACCTCTTCACACCAGCGTTATAGCCAAAAGACACGCTCTGTGATCAGTGAGTCAATGAGACTTGGCTGATCACAGATCCAAGTAAGGGGCCGTTCCTGACCCCTCACCGCGCGATCAGCTGTTGGCCAATGACAGCTGATCACATGATGTAAACAGAAGATCTTTATCGGATTTTTTTTCTCACGCTGACAGTGTGGACATTGGTCCCGCACATAGACCCACAATGCTGCTAAGCAGTGCCTACCAGTGCATGCCAGTGTTGCCTATCAGTGTCCACTAGTGCCACCTATCAATGCCCATCAGTGCTGCCAATCATTGCCCATCAGTGCCACTCATCATTGTCACCTACCAGTGCAACCCATCAGTGCCACCCATCAGTGACACCTCTCAGTGACACCTCTCAGTGCCGCCCATCGGTGACACCCATCAGTGACACCTCTTAGTGCCCACCAGTGCTGCCTCATTGCCCATCAGTGCCACCTATCAGTGCCCATCAGTGCAGCCTCATCAGTGCACATAAGTGCAGCATCATCAGCGCACATCAATGAAGGAGAAAAACTTACTGTTTGCAAAATTTTATAACCAACTATGAAACAATTTTCGGTCTTTTTAAGCACAATATAAAAAAAACAGCAGTGATTAAATACCACCAGAAGAAAGCTCTATTTGTGTGAAAAAAAATGATAAAAATTTTATTTGGGTACAGTGTTGCATGGCCATGCAATTGTCATTTAAAGAGTGACAGCACTGAAAGCTGAAAACTAGCCTGGGCAGGAAGGGGGTTTAAGTGCCCTGTACGCAAGTAGTTAACTGTCATGATGCTGCACATGTGATCAGTTAGAACACCAGCCATTGGATGGTTTGACAGTCTGGTTGAGAGCACAACCAATATGACAGTAACGTTCCCGACATGTGCCAAAAATGTAACTGTTTTTTGAAACTGTTAAATCTCTTGGTCAGCAGCTACTAATACTGTAGCTGCTGACTTTTAATATTAGGATACTTACCTGTCCAGGGATCCCGCGATGTCGGCACCCCAGCCGATTATCCGATCGGCTCTCGGGTGCTGCCGCTGCCATTCGTGGTAAGGGAACCCGGCAGTGAAGCCGAAAAGGTCACCTACTGCGCATGCGCGAAGAGCTCTGCGCTATCTAACTGGCCCGGCGGAGGAAGGAGGAGGGGGGCTGAATTTCTGGGGGACCTCGCTGCATCTTTTCGCAGTCAGGTCTCCCAGAAGTGGGGACGGGTACCTCCCCCCAAAAGGTAGCAAATGTGGCACCAGAGAGGGGGAGGAAGCAAACAAGCTGTGGAACTCCACTTTAACATCAAGTTTTTTTAGGTTTGGCTAATCCCAAAAGAACCCGTTTGCAGTACATTAGGAGTTTAAGCTAGGATCATGGACAAAACATGGTGAGCACACAAAGGTTTATGATTTTTAGATTGCGCTTATGAAACTTCATGCTGGTGTTGGTAAACCCTTAAAGCGGTAGTAAACTGCACCAATTTGTTTTTTATTTTTTAAGCCCTGTAAGGTAAAGGCATAATGTGGTAGTACTACCACATTATGAAATACCAGTACTTACCTTAGAACGAAGCCCCCTAGCGCCACGCTGTCACCGATGACAGGCGCTTCCTTCTTCACCCAGTCTTCCTACCGGGTTCGCATCCTCCGGCTGCCTGATTGGCCACACCCCGTGATGAGTGAAAAAATAGTGAACCATTCCGCGCCAAAAATGTGTTAATAAATATAAATAAAATTATAAATAAAAATATAAATAAAGCAGCTACACCCTAACTGGATGAAGAAATCATCAGTGCGTAAGTGTATTATATATAAGAAATGTATTATTTGTGCTTAGCACTTGGTGTATATATATTTATATATCTTTCACTCATATCTAGCGCTCCCCACATCCCCCTTTTTTTTTCACACCCTGTGATGGCATCACTCCCACGCATGCGCTTGGGAGTCTCGGACCATGGCACAGTGACGTCACCGGCTGCATGAAGTGTGATTATCTCCTAAACGGTGCAAGTTTAGGAGATATTCACTGTACCTACAGGTAAGTCTTATTATAGGCTTACCTGTAGGTACAAGTGCCAGAAAAGGCTTTGCTTCCACTTTAACCAGTTGCCGACCGCCGCACACAGATGTAAGTCGACAGAGCGGCACGGGCAGGCAAAAGGGCTTACCTGTACGTCCCTGCCTGCCCGCGGGTGGGGGGTCCGATCGGACCCCCCCCCGGTGCCTGCGGCGGTCGGCAAATCTTCCCCGGCGATCGGTGGTGAGGGGGAGGCCATCCATTCGTGGCCCCCCCCTCGCGATCGCTCCCAGCCAATGGGATCATTTCCCTGCCTCTGTATTGTACACAGAGGCAGAGAAAATGATGTCATCTCTCCTCGGCTCAGTATTTTCCGTTCCGGGCCGAGGAGAGAAGACTGGAATGTAAGTGCACAAACACAACACAACACAGTAGAACATGCCAGGCATACAAAACACCCCGATCCCCCCCCGATCGCCCCCTGATCCCCCCCCAATCACCCCCCCCCGTCACAAACTGACACCAAGCAGGTTTTTTTTTTTTTTTCCTGATTACTGCATAGTGTCAGTTTGTGACAGTTACTGTGTTGGGACAGTTAGTATTACCCCCCTTTAGGTCTAGGGTACCCCACTAACCCCCCCTAATAAAGTTTTAACCCCTTGATCACCCCCCGTCACCAGTGTCACTAAGCGATCATTTTTCTGATCGCTGTATTAGTGTCGCTGGTGACGCTAGTTAGGGACGTAAATATTTAGGTTCGCCGTCAGCGTTTTATAGCGACAGGGACCCCCATATACTATCTAATAAATGTTTTAACCCCTTGATTGCCCCCTAGTTAACCCTTTCACCACTGATCACCGTATAACCATTACGGGTGACGCTGGTTAGTTCGTTTATTTTTTATAGTGTCAGGGCACCCGCCGTTTATTACCGAATAAAGGTTTAGCCCCCTGATCGCCCGGCGGTGATATGTGTCGCCCCAGGCAGCGTCAGATTAGCGCCAGTACCGCTAACACCCACGAACGCATCATACGCCTCCCTTAGTGGTATAGTATCTGTACGGATCAATATCTGATCCAATCAGATCTATACTAGCGTCCCCAGCAGTTTAGGGTTCCCAAAAACGCAGTGTTAGCGGGATCAGCCCAGATACCTGCTAGCACCTGCGTTTTTCCCCTCCGCCCAGCCCACCCAAGTGCAGTATCGATCGATCACTGTCGCTTACAAAACACTAAACGCATAACTGAAGCGTTCAGAGTCAGGCCTGATCCCTGCGATCGCTAACAGTTTTCTTGGTAGCGTTTTGGTGAACTGGCAAGCACCAGCCCCAGGCAGTGTCAGGTTAGCGCCAGTACCGCTAACACCCACGCACGCACCATACACCTCCCTTAGTGGTATAGTATCTGAACGGATCAATATCTGATCCGATCAGATCTATACTAGCGTCCCCAGCAGTTTAGGGTTCCCAAAAACGCAGTGTTAGCGGGATCAGCCCAGATACCTGCTAGCACCTGCGTTTTGCCCCTCCGCCCGGCCCAGCCCAGCCCACCCAAGTGCAGTATCGATCGATCACTGACACTTACAAAACACTAAACTAAAGAGTCAGGCCTGATCCTGCGATCGCTAACAGTTTTTTTGGTAGCGTTTTGGTGAACTGGCAAGCACCAGCGGCCTAGTACACCCCGGTCGTAGTCAAACCAGCACTGCAGTAACACTTGGTGACGTGGCGAGTCCCATAAGTGCAGTTCAAGCTGGTGAGGTGGCAAGCACAAGTAGTGTCCCGCTGCCACCAAAAAGACAAACACAGGCCCGTCGTGCCCATAATGCCCTTCCTGCTGCATTCGCCAATCCTAATTGGGAACCCACCGCTTCTGCAGCGCCCGTACTTCCCCCTTTCACATCCCCAACCAAATGCAGTCGGCTGCATGAGAGGCATTTTCTTTATGTCCTCCCGAGTACCCCTACCCAACGAACCCCCCCAAAAAAGATGTTGTGTCTGCAGCAAGCGCGGATATAGGCGTGACACCCGCTATTATTGTCCCTCCTGTCCTGACAATCCTGGTCTTTGCATTGGTGAATGTTTTGAACGCTACCATTCACTAGTTGAGTATTAGCGTAGGGTACAGCATTCCACAGACTAGGCGCACTTTCACAGGGTCTCCCAAGATGCCATCGCATTTTGAGAGACCCGAACCTGGAACCGGTTACAGTTATAAAAGTTACAGTTACAAAAAAAAGTGTAAAAAAAAAAAAACACATACAAAAATATAAAATAAAAAAAAATAGTTGTCGTTTTATTGTTCTCTCTCTCTCTATTCTCTCTATTGTTCTGCTCTTTTTTACTGTATTCTATTCTGCAATGTTTTATTGTTGTTATGTTTTATCATGTTTGCTTTTCAGGTATGCAATTTTTTATACTTTACCGTTTACTGTGCTTTATTGTTAACCATTTTTTTGTCTTCAGGTACGCCATTCACGACTTTGAGTGGTTATACCAGAATGATGCCTGCAGGTTTAGGTATCATCTTGGTATCATTCTTTTCAGCCAGCGGTCGGCTTTCATGTAAAAGCAATCCTAGCGGCTAATTAGCCTCTAGACTGCTTTTACAAGCCGTGGGAGGGAATGCCCCCCCCCAACGTCTTCCGTGTTTTTCTCTGGCTCTCCTGTCTCAACAGGGAACCTGAAAATGCAGCCGGTGATTCAGCCAGCTGACCATAGAGCTGATCAGAGACCAGAGTGGCTCCAAACATCTCTATGGCCTAAGAAACCGGAAGCTACGAGCATTTTATGACTTAGATTTCGCCAGATGTAAACAGCGCCATTGGGAAATTGGGAAAGCATTTTATCACACCGATCTTGGTGTGGTCAGATGCTTTGAGGGCAGAGGAGAAATCTAGGGTCTAATAGACCCCAATTTTTTCAAAAAAGAGTACCTGTCACTACCTATTGCTATGATAGGGGATATTTACATTCCCTGAGATAACAATAAAAATGATTAAAAAAAAAAAAATGAAAGGAACAGTTTAAAAATAAGATAAAAAAAAATAAGAATAATAAAGAAAAAAAAAAAAAAAAAGCACCCCTGTCCCCCCTACTCTCGCGCTAAGGCGAACACAAGCGTCGGTCTGGCGTCAAATGTAAACAGCAATTGCACCATGCATGTGAGGTATCACCGCGAATGTCAGATCGAGGGCAGTAATTTTAGCAGTAGACCTCCTCTGTAAATCTAAAGTGGTAACCTGTAAAGGCTTTTAAAGGCTTTTAAAAATGTGTTTAGTTTGTCGCCACTGCACGTTTGTGCGCAATTTTAAAGCATGTCATGTTTGGTATCCATGTACTCGGCCTAAGATCATCTTTTTTATTTCATCAAACATTTGGGCAATATAGTGTGTTTTAGTGCATTAAAATTTAAAAAAGTGTGTTTTTTCCCCAAAAAATGCGTTTGAAAAATCGCTGCGCAAATACTGTGTGAAAAAAAAAAAATGAAACACCCACCATTTTAATCTGTAGGGCATTTGCTTTAAAAAAAATATATAATGTTTGGGGGTTCAAAGTAATTTTCTTGCAAAAAAAAATTATTTTTTTATGTAATCAAAAAGTGTCAGAAAGGGCTTTGTCTTCAAGTGGTTAGAAGAGTGGGTGATGTGTGACATAAGCTTCTAAATGTTGTGCATAAAATGCCAGGACAGTTCAAAACCCCTCCAAATGACCCCATTTTGGAAAGTAGACACCCCAAGCTATTTGCTGAGAGGCATGTCGAGTCCATGGAATATTTTATATTGTGACACAAGTTGCGGGAAAGAGACAATTTTTTATTTTTTTTATTTTTTTTTGCGCAAAGTTGTCACTAAATGATATATTGCTCAAACATGCCATGGGAATATGTGAAATTACACCCCAAAATACATTCTGTTGCTTCTCCCGAGTACGGGGATACCACATGTGTGGGACTTTTTGGGAGCCTAGCCGCGTACGGGACCCCGAAAACCAAGCACCGCTTTCAGGCTTTCTAAGGCCGTAAATTTTTGATTTCACTCTTCACTGCCTATCACAGTTTCGGAGGCCATGGAATGCCCAGGTGGCAAAAAAAAAAACCCAAATGACCCCATTTTGGAAAGTAGACACCCCAAGCTATTTGCTGAGAGGTATAGTGAGTATTTTGCAGACCTCACTTTTTGTCACAAAGTTTTGAAAATGGAAAAAAGAAAAAAAAAATTTTTTTCTCGACTTTCTTTATTTTCAAAAACAAATGAGAGCTGCAAAATACTCACCATGCCTCTCAGCAAATAGCTTGGGGTGTCTACTTTCCAAAATGGGGTCATTTGGGGGGGTTTTATGCCATCTGGGCATTTTATGGCCTTCAAAACTGTGATAGGTAGTGAGGAGTAAAATCAAAAATGTACGCCCTTAGAAATCCAGAAGGCAGTGATTGGTTTTCGCGGCCCCGTACGCGGCTAGGCTCCCAAAAAGTCCCACACATGTGGTATCCCCATACTCAGGAGAAGCAGCTAAATGTATTTTGGGGTGCAATTCCACATATGCCCATGGCCTGTGTGAGCAATATATCATTTAGTGACAACTTTTTGTAATTTTTTTTTTTTTTTTTAGTCATTATTCAATCACTTGGGACAAAAAAAATGAATATTCAATGGGCTCAACATGCCTCTCAGCAATTTCCTTGGGGTGTCTACTTTCCAAAATGGGGTCATTTGTGGGGGTTTTGTACTGCCCTGCCATTTTAGCACCTCAAGAAACGACATAGGCAGTCATAAATTAAAGGCTGTGTAAATTCCAGAAAATGTACCCTAGTTTGTAGGCGCTATAACTTTTGCGCAAACCAATAAATATACACTTATTGACATTTTTTTTACCAAAGACATGTGGCCGAATACATTTTGGCCTAAATGTATGACTAAAATTGAGTTTATTGGATTTTTTTTAGAACAAAAAGTAGAAAATATCATTTTTTTTCAAAATTTTCGGTCTTTTTCCGTGTATAGCGCAAAAAATAAAAACGGCAGAGGTGATCAAATACCATCAAAAGAAAGCTCTATTTGTGGGAAGAAAAGGACGCAAATTTCGTTTGGGTACAGCATTGCATGACCGCGCAATTAGCAGTTAAAACGACGCAGTGCCAAATTGTAAAAAGTGCTCTGGTCAGGAAGGGGGTAAATCCTTCCGGGGCTGAAGTGGTTAAGCACCCTGTACAATGCAGCCTCACTATTGCCACCCCATGTAGTCCTATTTCAAGTATATATCCAACACCAAGCTTTATTTTTTATAAATGTTAATTAATTATTCAGTTCCTCCATTTTTCACCAAATCTGTCAGCTGCTCACACTGTGTCTCCTGCAGAAACATCATTTTTCATTTATATGTCAGATATCAAAAACATTTTGGCACGACATTCATCAGCTGCAGGTGAAAAAGTGTTCTTTCAATGACAGGGAAAACATTTCTAAAAGAAGAGATACAGATACTGGAGATGTTTATATGAATCACAATGCAAAATTATCCTTCAATCAAAATAGGGGAAAATATAGTCTAATGCCGCGTACACACGAGCGGACATTACGGCGGACTTTGCCCGGCGGACTGGATTTCGTCGGACAATTCGATGTGTGTGGGCTCCAGCGGACTTTGTTTTCTCAAAAGTTCGACGGAATTAGATTTGAAACTTGTTTTAAATTTATCCGTTGAAATCGAGTCCGGTCGAAAAGTCCGCCGTCTGTATGTTAGTTCGACGGACAAAAAGCCACGCTAGGGCAGCTATTGGCTACTGGCTATGAACTTCCTTGTTTTAGTCCGGTCGTACGTCATCACGTACGAATTCGACGGACTTTGGTGGATTGTGTGTAGGCAAGTCCGTTCATTCACAAAGTCCGTCGGAAAGTACGTCGAAAAGTCCGCCGGGCAAAGTCCGCCGTAATGTCCGCTCGTGTGTACGCGGCATAAGGCTGTTCTGCTAGACACCAGAATCAGCCACCGCTTGCAACTGACACAGGCAGTCTACCTTCCTTGAAACCAGTTCAAGTGATCCTGGCATCAGGACAATTGGCCATACGTTTGGATCTGGTCTCTGATCTTTGTTAACCACAGCAGAATACAAATCCATTATTAATCACATAGCCCAAAATTGAAAAATGGAGATTACAGATATCAGTCAGAAGCAGGTAAGATTTGTTACATTATCGGTATAATATATCAGTATAATTTGTACTGCTTCACCCCGAAAGACAGACTGCCACCCCAACATAAAATAGGACTGTAGCAAGGCGTTGGACATTCAAATAGTTACATATTCCAAGCAAGCAGTAAATACACTTTAACCACTTCAGCCTCAGAAGAATTTACCCCCTTCCTGACCAGAGCACTTTTTGCGTTTCGGCACTGTGTCGCTTTAACTGAGAATTGCGCTGACGTGGCTCCCAAACAAAATTGACGTCCTTTTTTTTCCCCACAAATAGAGCTTTCCTTTGGTGGTATTTGATCACCTCTGCGTTTTTTTATTTTTTTCGCTATAAACAAAAAAAGAGCGACAATTCTGAAATTATTTTTTACATTTGCTATACTAAATATCCCCAAAAATATATAAAAAAACTATTTTTTGCCTCTGTTTAGGCCGATACGTATTCTTCTACATATTTTTGGTAAAGAAAAATCGCAATAAGCGTTTATTGATTGGTTTGCACAAAAGTTATAGCGTCTACATAATAGGGGATAGTTTTATGGCATTTTTATTAATATTTTTTTTTTACTAGTAATGGCGGCGATCAGCAATTTTTATCGTGACTGCAACATTATGGCGGACACATCGGACAACTTTGACACAATTTTGAGACCATTGGCATTAATACAGCGATCAATGCTAAAAAATTGCATTGATTACTGTAAAAATTTCACTGGCAGTGAAGGGGTTAACCTCTAGGTGGAGCTGTAGGGGGTAAGTGTGTCCTAGGGAGTGTTTCTAACTCTGGGGGGGAAGAGCTGTGTGTGACACTACACTGATCGGCGCTCCTGATCACAGGGAGCAGAGATCAGTGACAGTGTCACTAGGCAGAACGGGGAGATGCTTGTTTACATTAGCACCTCCCCATTCTTCCTCACCATGAGACGATCGCGGGTATCCCCGAGGACATCGGGTACGCGGGACCTGCGATCACGGTCACGGAGCTCCCGGCAGGCGCTTTCAGGTACGGTAATCTGTCTGTACGTGCCCTTCTGCTGCAGTATATCTGCGTGAGGCGGTCGGTAAGCGAATAAGGCTGGGTTCACACTATTGCCGCATGTGGTTCACAGCAGGAATCCGGTGCATATTTGCAAATTTTGGGGCTGAATTCGGACCTGAAACAGACCAAAAGACACACAGGACCCCTGAGCAGAAGCGAAGATATGTGAACCAACTCCTTAGAGAGCCGGTCACAATCTCCTACCATGCGAATTGAATGCGGAGAAACCCACATCCAATTTGCATAGGTGTGAACCCAGCTGCGTGTTCCTGTAAGAGTCACATGTGGTTCAGTGCTGTATGATTGAGTCCATTCATTTTTTTTAAAGGGCTTAAAGCACACTGCACTGCACCCAAAATAAGTGCATTGAAACTCACTTTAACCAGATTGCATGTTACTTCTTTAGCATGTGATCTGCAGGCAAATGCATTACATTTGCGGCCTACATTTTGGGTGTCGGTAACTTAACACTGACACCCACTGCAGATCACATCAATTTTCTGCCACTGTCTTCCGGTGTTAATAGTGCCTAATACAAGCTCTCAATGACCTTTGCCTCTGAAAGTCCCTCAAGCTGGGTCTCATCACTCTGCTCCCTCCTTTCATATGCATCTGCTTTGCTTACATTACAGATTACAAAGTTTGAAGCCTGCCAAGTCACTGCTGGGAGATGTGGAACAGAATAAAATGAGTTGTTGAATGTGAAAGTGCTCCTGCTTTAAGGCTGGTGACACCTGAGCAATTATATTGCTAGCGGATAGCTAGAAAAGTCTGCCTGTGTCCCTATAGAATCACTCCTCTGTAGCAAGAAGCAGCAAAATGTCGCTCTGTTGCTGGCTCCATGTGTAGGGCCGACATTCCACTGCCTCAGCTACAGAAGGAACGATTCCATAAGAACAAACAGGCAGCCTCTTAGCAATCCTGCCACTGCTGACTTTGACAAATTGTCAGCAGAAGTATCACTAGAGGCAGAGTTACCCATTTGTCATCAGCCATAAGTTTGAAGATGAATTAATCCATAGTGACTGCTGTTTTGGAGGTCAGTGAGGAGTTAGGGTCCAACTCCCAGCTATTTTTAAAAATTTCTTCTAGCGGGAGTAAAAAATAAAAATCAGCTTTTGCTGCAATACTCGCCTTCAGTTTGGAGCTGCGTCCCCATATTGATACTTTTTTGCCACTAGATATTGTCTGCTTTCCATAGTGAATTACACAAGGCTCTTTTTGTGGCTCCTCCCAAGTTCATGATGGGGGCTCACACAGTCCTTTGACCATTTTTTTAAAATTAGCTACCAATGCACCAGAATTGACCCGAAAATGGACATGCACCTGTTGTGCTGCCCCCGTAGGGGCCTCTGGTAACAGCTTACTTAATAGTACAGAGGCTGGCAGTGATAAAAGCACCAGTCCATACACTCCAGCTCCAATATATCAGCCTAGGGCAGTGATGGCGAACCTTGGCACCCCAGATTTTTTGGAGCTACAATTCCCATGATGCTCTTGCACTCTGCAGTGTAGTTGAACATCATGGGAAATGTAGTTCCAAAACATCTGGGGTGCCAAGGTTCGCCATCACTGGCCTAGGGGATGTATTTTGTTTTTAATTTATTATTTGAAGAACTTTAACAGGAGAGGGGGTTGGGGCAGGTATACTCCAAAACTCTTAGCTCTTAGTGATTAGAGGGCAATCTTCTCCTCAAGTAATTGTGGGCGTTAGACAAGCTAATACCTCACACCTGGGGACCATAAGACAAGTCTTTGAGCAGTCGAAGGCCTCACAGCTGAAGACCATTTGGCAAGTCTCTTTGGCATCCGGTTACCTTGTGCTAATGCGCGATTGCAGGTACCCAGTGCAATTTCCAGAACACTACATAGTCACAGAGATCAGTGTAGGGTCTTTAGTCACAAGCCCCCAGGACAGCTGCCACCTTCCAGCTTCCTCTGGACATGGTCCAGTGAGTGAGACAGTTTCTCTCCAGACCAGATTCCTTGTGGTGAGGTTCTGCAATAAGCTTCTAGCAAAGTCAACAGCCCTGACACCGCTGAGGCCTCTAGTGCAGCTGTATGGTCATTGGGATGGCTGAGGGCAGCAGCCCCTCCAGCTCCTGGAGAGAAGGAACCTAGCTCTCCAATGCTTTGGACTAATTATCATCATCCCAACCCCCTTCTGGACACTCCTCTCCAGGGATTGGCTGAAATCGGATAAATATTCAGGCTGATTATTTTGAATGACCGATGCTGCATCCACCTAGGTAAGTATGAATCTGCAAAAAAAAAGCCCATACGTCTCTTCTAAAAGTCAGCAGCAATAGTAGTTGTAGCTGCTGACTTTTATATTTTTACTTTTTTTTTGGAGAAGGGGACTGAATATCCTCTTTAAAGTGGGAGTAAACTCCCATGCATAATTTGTACCTATAGGTAAACCTATAATAAGGCTTACCTATAGGTACTGTAAATATCTCCTAAACATGCATTGCAATGTCACCGGCGCATGGGCCACCCGGGGTGTTCCTTCAGAGTCCTGTGCTGTAAATGGCGGCTCGCGCACGCATGCTCAGGAGTGACGTCATCGTGGCTCCGGACACTCACACAGCCAGAGGACGCAAACCCAGAAGGAAGACAGGTGAAGGTCAGCTTGCCGCCGGAAGGTTTCACATAATGTGCTAGTATGCGATATATACTAGCACATTATGACATTACCTTGCAGGTTCCAAAAAAGAAAAAACCCACAAAACAGTTTACTACCGCTTTAAAGAGGAGAAACTAGTCAAATAAATTAGTTCCCTTCACACCGCAGCTAAAACGGCATTGCAGGGTTTGTGATGACCCTTTTTCACATTGCCATCCTCCATGGTGACGATGATGAGTGATATGGCTTGTTACATAATACAATATGAGACATTGCAGCCACACTGACAAGCAATTCAAACATAAGAGGAAAGCTCTACATGGTAAAATAGAGCCTTGCTCTTCACATCATTTACAAGCAATATACCTGTGCAAGTGGTTGTAAGCAATACAGTTTTCAACAGTGATTTACTGTTTACAGCATCTGAAGGACATTTGAAGCATTTAACATGTATATCACATAATTTGTCATCCCCTGCCTAACGCTAGATGATGTGCGGGCCAGGCTGCTAGGAAAACAAACGGAAGTTATAGGCACATCTAAACCTTACAGTATAACCAGCCATAACCACGGTATCTTTTTTTTTTTCTGTGGGCAATTCAGCGTCAGATAAAAGTGCTCCGGCGGCGGATTCACCACAGGATCACTTTTAGAGGCGGCGGGAGAGGTGCCCCCCTCCCGCCACTTACCGGTCATTTCCGAGCTTACCAGGGCCATTGGTAAGCCTGGAACCGATCCGATGCGGCCGATGGCTAGGCAGAAAATTGTGCGGGGACAAGATAGTCCTCACTTGGCTCTATGCCCTTGGAGGACCAAAGTGACCTCCAACATCACTTCCGGTTCTCTGGCTTAAAGACATGATTTTTTTTTTTTTTAAGTCAAAGTGTGTTTTTTTTTTTCCTTTTGCTTTTAAGGTTAAATGAGAGATCTGGGGTCTTTTTGAACAGATCTCTCAATAAAGAGGGCCTGTCATGCTTATTTCTATTACAAGGGATGTTTAAATTCCTTGTAATAGGAATAAAAGTGATACAAAAAAATAAAAATACATAAAGGGAGAGTGTAAAAATTTAAAATTAAAAGTAAAATAAATAATAATTAGAAAAAAAAAAAAATTTAAAGCGCCCCATCCCTCCAACCTTGCACGCACAAGCGAACGCATACGCAAGTCGCGCCCGCATATGTAAACGGTGTTCAAATCACACATGTGAGGTATCACCATGATCGATAGGGCAAGAGCAATAATTCGACCATAAAAATTTAAAGCGCCCCATCCCTCCAACCTTGCACGCACAAGCGAACGCATACGCAAGTCGCGCCCGCATATGTAAACGATGTTCAAATCACACATGTGAGGTATCGCCATGATCGATAGGGCAAGAGCAATAATTCGACCAATAGATCTCTGTAACTCTAAACAGTAAGAAAGAATAGGAGAACACATATATGAGGTCAGCGTGGCTGCACAACCGAAGAGTATACAAAAAAATCGCACAATTCTCACTCTCTCATCTACCCAATGAATAAAAATACCCCTGAAGAAGACCAGAAATTAAAGGGTCGAAATGCATTGGGGTATTCATGTGGATAGTAATGTTGTAAATGTAATTGGCAAACCATGTTTTCCTTGGGGAGTTTTTTGCCATGAGTGATGTTTTATGTTGTTGTTTGTGTCGAAAACCAGAGCATGCAGTTTAAAATTAAATTTATTGTATATTTGAATCTATCATTTATTTCCTGATCTAATTAAAGATTTTTATATAATTACCCTCTTACAAACTTTTTGCTGCCTAAAAAACCCCTTGGGGAAATCTTTCCATTTTTTGGTAAACTGTAATGCCCCGTACACACGGTCGGATTTTCAGATGGAAAATGTCCGATCGGAGTGTGTTGTCGGAAATTCTGACCGTGTGTGGGCTCCATCGGACATTTTCCATCGGATTTTTCAACACACAAAGATTGAGAGCAGGATATAAAATTTTCCGACAACAAAATCCGTTGTCGGAAATTCCGATCGTGTGTACACAAATCCTACGGACAAAGTGTCACGCATGCTCAGAATATATAAAGAGATGAAAGCTATTGGCCACTGCCCCGTTTATAGTCCCGACGTACGTGTTTTACGCCACCGCTTTCAGAACGATCGGATTTTCCGACAACTTTGTGTGACCGTGTGTATGCAAGACAAGTTTGAGCCAACATCCGTCGGAAAAAATCCTAGGATTTTGTTGTCGGAATGTCCGAACAAAGTCCGACCGTGTGTACGGGGCAATAGAATGTATTAAGGTGAAAAAACTTTTACCTTTACAACCCCTTTAATTGATTTGATTGATCTCTGTAACTGATGCATATTCCTGGAGAGCTTGTTCTTTTGAAAAACAATAGACTTACTGGCCAGATCACCAGATGAAAATAGAAGAGATAAAGTCTAAAAAAGAAAATAAATGCTGCAACATAATAAATGTTTGCTTTTGGGTTTAACAATACTTTAACATGAGCTGTCATGGCATGATTACTAGGAATTATTTTAATTAAAGCTACAGATTTAAAAATTGATTGAATATAAAAATATACTTCTGAAATTAGGTAAATTACAATTATATGATATTTTAGTGATTAGGTTTACATATGCTACAAGTCCCAGATCCAGCTATCATTAGCAGATGTAATAGACATATTCCCTTTTGGGATTTGCTTATCTAGCTCACTTCCAGTTGCACTTCATAGCTGGAACTACGTGTCACAACAAAGTTTACAAAAACTCGAATTTATCAAATACTAATACAAATATGTATTAAATTACATATTTTGAGAGATATTGGGCACAATCCAATCATTGTAAGAGGGGAAAGAAAGGCTAGTTGAGCTGGAAATCAATTTAATTATCTAAAGCTAATTTATATTCATGGAAAGAGCGCATTCTGTATTTTACAAAATTAGAATGAATACCTAATATACAGTGGATGGCTAGGTCCTTGTTTTAGTGACATCTAAGACTGTACAGGGTTATGTTTTTACACTTATTTTCCAATGCTAACTGCCATGGGAACATAAATCACCTTTCAGATGGGAGATAATTCTGTTTTGGTGGACAGTTTCATGGATAACTTCGTGCACCATAAAAGTCACATCTTTGTTGTGTGTTTTGTCATTTGAAAATGTTAGTTGCTTGGCTGTCCTGTTGATTAAATTGTTTCATTACTTTCTAAAACATTGAGCTGGAACAAGTTTCCAATCATGAGTTCTGACTTCACTTTGACTTTTCAAACTTGATGTGTGTTCCATGTCATTGAAAGTACATAAACCAGAGACAGCCAGGAAAATTGTATTCTTAGGAGGTTAGTACTGAGAGCCCCTTTATTTATCACAGTACAACGTTCTTTTAAGGGTTAACTATAGAGTTTAGGTGAACATTACATAGTTACATAGGTACATAGTTGTTAAGGTTGAATAAAGACACCAGTCCATCCAGATCAACTTGTGGTGTGTGTGCGTGTGTGAGATTACGTCAATATTAAATCCTGTATGTTGCGATGTCCATCTAATGCCGCATACACACGAGCGGACTTTACGGCGGACTTTGCCCGGCGGACTGGATTTCGTCGGACAATTCGATCGTGTGTGGGCTCCAGCGGACTTTGTTTGCTCAAAAGTTGGACGGACTTAGATTTGAAACTTGTTTAAAATTTATCCGTTGAAATCGAGTCCGGTCGAAAAGTCCGCCGTCTGTATGCTAGTTCGACGGACAAAAAGCCACGCTAGGGCAGCTATTGGCTACTGGCTATGAACTTCCTTGTTTTAGTCCGGTCGTACGTCATCACGTACGAATTCGACGGACTTTGGTGGATTGTGTGTAGGCAAGTCCGTTCATTCAGAAAGTCCGTCGTAAAGTACGTCGAAAAATCCGCCGGGCAAAGTCCGCCGTAAAGTCCGCTCGTGTGTACGCGGCATAAAAGTTTTTTGAAACTAGCGACACTCCCTGCTGATACCACTAATTGTGGAAGGGCGTTCCAAATACTCATCGCTCTGACAGTAAAGCACCCTCTACGCATTTTTACAGTTAAACTGCTTCTCCTCCAGTTCCATTGAATGGCCGCGTATCTTTTTAAACTCCCTCCCACTGAAATGTTTTTTTCCTATGCTGGGGTCACCAGTACGGTATTTGTATGTCCCTATCATATCCCCTCTCAAGTATCTTTTCTCCAGAGCGAATAAGTTCAATGCTTGTAGTCTTTCCCCATAACTGAGGTTCTCCATTCCCTTCATTTGCTTTGTTGCCCTTCTCTGGACTCTCACCAGCTCCAGCACATCCCTCCTGAGGACTGGTACCCAGAACTGGATGGCATACTCAATATGCAGCCGGACTAGTGTCTTGTAGAGTGGCAGAATTATTGTTTTTAGCTCTGGAGTAAATCCCCTTTGTAATGCATGCTAATATTCTGTTGGCTTTGCTTGCAGCAGCTTGGCATTGCATGCCATTGCTGAGCCCATCATCTACTAGGACCCCCAGGTCCTTTTCCATCCTAAATCATCCCAGAGGTTATCCCCCTAGCGAGTAACTTGCGCTCGAATTTTTAGCATTTATATAAATAATAAAGGAAAAACCGCGCTAAATTGCAGATGCAACAAACACCACAAATATCAATGAGGTAATAACTAAAGAAAATAAAGTAAGTGCGCTTGCAATAAAGTGACAAATATATGCTTTAACAGGAAAGTTACATAAAAATGTAATCAGAAAACCTATGTGACTATAAAAAAGTATGTGACAGCACAAACGGATGACCGTAAAAGGTTATGAAGTCCATAAACTCCTTGAGAGGTATGTGATAGAGTCCATACATAAAAATACAAAAAAAAGCAAGTCCAGTGAAAAAGAATCGCACACCCAAGTTGCATCCACCTTAACCCACAAATGAGGAGAGGGGAAGAGGGGTATGTGAAGTAAATGTCCAGGCTGAAGGTGAATCCAGATAACAATGAAGTTTTATGCCCTTACCGGAACCAGTGGACTTCCTATATAGCAAGGTCAGATGCGCAGGCAGATATAGCCCTCTGCAGGGACAAATAGACTCCAAGGTTCCTCAGCCGGGATGGATGAGCTCCCACATCTATGTCCTCCGAGGTCTATAGCGTCCCAGGGGCAAGAGACTCCAAGGTGTCAATCTAGGGAAAAGCACTCACGGGGGGGGGGGGGGGGGGCCGTGAGTGCAAAAATGGCGAAAACCTCCAATAGTGTAGTAAAAACAAATAAGCTTTTATTGCTCAAAAAGACGGAGCACACATCTCCGCAATACACGTAATAAAAAGCCGGCAGTTAAAATAGGTAGCGAACACCCGTTACCTTATATTTTTCAACATTACTTCATTACTTCCCTTTTAATGCATGCTAATAGTCTGCTAGCTTTGCTTGCTGCAGATTGGCATTGCATGCCATTGCTGAGTCTGATCTACTAGGACCCCCAGATCTTTTTCCATCCTGGATTCCCCCAGAGGTTCTCCCTCTAACGAGTAACTTGCATACACATTTTAGCCCCCAAGTACATTAGTTTATATTTTTCATCATTAAACTTCATTTGCCACGTAGTTGCCCAACCCATTATTTCTACTGAGTTCCTCCTGTAAGGTTTCCACATCCTGTTGTGAAGTTATTGTCCTGCTTAGCTTTGTATCATCAGCAAACACTGAGATTGAGCTATTTATCCCATCCTCTATATCATTTAGAAATAAATTAAATAGAATTGGTCCCAGGGCAGATCCTTGGTACCCCACCCCAGCCCATCCTGAGTGCTCCCTATTTACCACCACCCTTTGGACACTTTCTATCCAGGAAAATACCTTATGGTCCATGCCGACAGACCTCAGTTTGAAAAGTACACGTTTAAGGGGAACTATATCTAATGCCTTTGCAAAATCCAGGTATACCACATCCACAGGCCTACCTTTATCTAGATGGCCGCTCACTTCCTCATAGAATGTTAACAAATTGGTCTTACAAGAATGATCCTTCATGAATCCATGCTGATTACTACTAATGATACTGTTTTCTTCAGAAAATTCTTGGCTATAGTCTCTTATCATCCCCTCTAATAATTTACAAACTATTGATGTTAGACTGACTGGCCTGTAGTCTTCAGGTATGTGTCTCTGCCCCTTCTTAAATATTGGTACCACGTTGGCTTTTCTCCAATCAGCTGGTACCATTCCAGTCAGCTAGACTGTTGTTCCTAATTTTTATGGACAGTATACTATCACCTGACTGAGATTCCTAAGGACTCTCAGGTGTAAGCCACCTGGTCCTGGTGATTTAGCAAAATGTGTAAAACGTGCAGTTATATATTTGTCCCACTAACCCAACATTCAAAATGCATACCATACAATAGAAGAAGAGGAGGTCTTACGCTGACACCTAACACCTTTGCTTGCTGCTCATTTGTTATAGGGATGAACAAAACTAAGTTTTTTCTTCACTGGAATTTTGGCAAAGATCAAGACATTTCTGTGAGGTTACACCATTTGGTGCTATGCTTTGCAGAAAGTGGAAGCTACTTTCAGCTATCATGGACCTGTTCTTATACTAAAAAACACTAACCCTAATCATAACTCTGTTTGTACACTAAGTCACTTGAAAAGGAGTTCACTTAAAGTGTATGTAAACGCTGCGCTGACCCGTTAGGAGTCTGAGTATTTTGGGTACCCTGCTTCACTACTGAGGCCTGAGCAGAGTATTGCCCCTGCTGACACCACCAAAATACCTTGACCAGGTGACTCCCTGGCTGTCACACAAAGGATAAACACGTGCACACTGATGAAATAAATGTTTAACTTGTATTAGTGTCACAGAAATGGCAAAACAGACAAAGGAAAACAATTGGCTGAGTCTTTCAAATGGCAAAACACCAACAGGAAAAGGCAATATAGCACAATATAGAACCACTTCAAGCCACTCCCACCCATCCTGCAGGACTGAAGATTTAAACGTGAGCTCTCAAACCAAGAAATTCTCCCCAAGTGAGTAAATAAAATGAGAAAGAACAAACACTGGGCTAGCTCACTTGCCAGTTCTCAGTGAAAAGAGTCAAGGTTCAACTCTTAGAAATCTAGACAAATAACTTTATAGCAGATACTCCAAGCACATGAAGAACTATTCTGCCAGGCTATATGAAGCCCTTACATTGGTGCACAATAAAGATGCAGTCTCTTTAAAGAAAAACTGAGTTGCCCAAAGTATGGTAAACTGGCAAATGGTGTTCCCCTTTAATAAGCACTAGTAAGGCGAAGAGTCACTTTAAGGGTGTTGGAATAGGGTGAAGTATCACGTCACAAGAATGATGTCTGCAGAACACGGGCCTTGAGAGGAAAGGAAGTCATCCTCTTCCTCCCGCTGCTCTGCCTCGAGGCACGCAGAGTCTGTTCCAGTAGGAACGCAACAGGGATTGTGTCACTGATGCATGCATTGTCATGGCTCACCATTCTTGTGGCCTACTCAAAAGGTGACAGTACAGTGCCTGCATCCTTTATCAGCAAAGGAAAAAAAAGCAGAGCCAGCCTGAGCCTGTCAGTGTGCCATACTCACACAGGTACTTGTTGACGGCCCTCTGCTGCATGTGCAGCCGCTGCAGTATTGCCAAAGTTGAGTTCCACTTTGTGGGCATGTCACAAAACGGGCGGGTGGAATTCCCGCTGAATTTCAGCCAATCAAGCACTGTTATGTATGACCGCCTGAAATGGCTACAGATTTTTATGGCCTGTTTTAGCAGATCTTCCAACCCTAGGTACCTGCTTAAGAAATGCTGCACATCACTATTCCTGGCTCCAGCTGGCATGGTGTGAACCACCTCTGGGCCTCTCCCGGAAAAAAAAGGGCTCCATATAGTGTAAAATCATTGACTTTTTTGGATAAGTAAAAGGTTAAACTCACATGTTAGTAGACAATAGTAGGCATGTAGTGTAGTCTGGAGCGCCGGCCAGAAGCTCACAGACAGCCCGTCCTACTGCAAATAACAGCAGCAATGGGAGGTGACGAGAACACATCGCTCTGCCCTACGCGGCGTTTCGTGATAGAGTCACATCATCCTGAGTCCTTTTTTTCCTTCTATGATTCCATCTGCAATGCTGTGGGCTGATGTCTGAGTACCTGTCAGTGTGATCATCTTTAGCCTGACCCTGCAGTCTTTGATGTCTCATCTTGATATAAGGTCTCTGATCCATTGGTCGTGGTCCGAAGCAGTATTAACAAACAGCCTTCTCTGATCCTCTGTAACGGGGGATCATGAATTTCTGGTAAGCTGCCAGTCTGATTTCATGGTGGTGGAACAAGCACGCTTCTTTTTTTTTTCTCACAGCAAGAACCTATGTTTTTTGGAACTTTTTTAAGATACTTTTATATCACTTGGGTGATTTATTTTTATACATGGACTTATAATTATCACTTTTGTACGTTTAATTGTTGGATTGAATACTAATTTGATATGTGTTATGTATACCCTAAAGGGGAACTTTTCACTTAGTTCTAAATATTTGATTTAGTGATGATGTATATGATCAACAATCTTTTCTAGCGCGATTCCCCCCCCCCCCTTTTTTTCTTATTTAATTTCACTGTGTCTGTGTTGCATAGATGAATCGCAGCTATAATTGTTATTGTTTATGTATTTCACTGTAGCGCAGTTATCTCCCCATTTTTCTTATCACATGGAACCTTTTAGCCTGACTCATGGAATAGCCCCTTGAACGCTTAGGGGGTACTGGGGGTTCATAGGACAATTCAGTAGAGGAGGGCATGGAGAAGGAGGGGGAAGTGGAGTTGACAAATCTTGCATCATCACCAGTAGCTGTATGGAGACATGGCGGCACAACAAGCTGCAGCACTGAGCCCTGTCCTGCATCCTTCTGAGCTGCAAGCAGAGTTACCTAGTGTGCTGTGAACAAAATATATCATCCCTGACCAGTGCTGGGATAAGGCCATTTGGTGCCCAGGGCGAAGATGGCAAACTGCGCCCCCCCCCCCCCCATCTCCCCCACTGTAATGTCCACATCTCCCCCACTGTAATATTCAAATCTCCCCCACTGTAATATTCACATCTCCCCCACTGTAATATTCACATCTCCCCCACTGTAATATTCACATCTCCCCCACTGTAATATTCACATCTCCCCCACTGTAATATTCACATCTCCCCACTTTAATATTCACATCTCCCCCACTGTAATATTCACATCTCCCCACTTTAATATTCACATCTCCCCCACTGTAATATTCAAATCTCCCCCACTGTAATATTCACATCTCCCCCACTGTAATATTCACATCTCCCCCACTGTAATATCCACATCTCCCCACTTTAATATTCACATCTCCCCCACTGTAATATTCACATCTCCCCCACTGTAATATTCACATCTCCCCCACTGTAATATTCACATCTCCCCCACTGTAATATTCACATCTCCCCCACTGTAATATTCACATCTCCCCCACTGTAATATCCACATCTCCCCACTTTAATATTCACATCTCCCCCACTGTAATATTCACATCTCCCCCACTGTAATATTCACATCTCCCCCACTGTAATATTCACATCTCCCCACTTTAATATTTACATCTCCCCCACTGTAATATTCAAATCTCCCCCACTGTAATATTCAAATCTCCCCCACTGTAATATTCACATCTCCCCCACTGTAATATTCACATCTCCCCCACTGTAATATTCACATCTCCCCCACTGTAATATTCACATCTCCCCCACTGTAATATTCACATCTCCCCCACTGTAATATCCACATCTCCCCACTTTAATATTTACATCTCCCCCACTGTAATATTCAAATCTCCCCCACTGTAATATTCAAATCTCCCCCACTGTAATATTCACATCTCCCCCACTGTAATATTCACATCTCCCCCACTGTAATATTCACATCTCCCCCACTGTAATATTCAAATCTCCCCCACTGTAATATTCACATCTCCCCCACTGTAATATCCACATCTCCCCACTTTAATATTTACATCTCCCCCACTGTAATATTCAAATCTCCCCCACTGTAATATTCAAATCTCCCCCACTGTAATATTCACATCTCCCCACTTTAATATTTACATCTCCCCCACTGTAATATTCAAATCTCCCCCACTGTAATATTCAAATCTCCCCCACTGTAATATTCACATCTCCCCCACTGTAATATTCACATCTCCCCCACTGTAATATTCACATCTCCCCACTTTAATATTTACATCTCCCCCACTGTAATATTCAAATCTCCCCCACTGTAATATTCAAATCTCCCCCACTGTAATATTCACATCTCCCCCACTGTAATATTCACATCTCCCCCACTGTAATATCCACATCTCCCCACTTTAATATTTACATCTCCCCCACTGTAATATTCAAATCTCCCCCACTGTAATATTCAAATCTCCCCCACTGTAATATTCACATCTCCCCCACTGTAATATTCACATCTCCCCCACTGTAATATTCACATCTCCCCCACTGTAATATTCAAATCTCCCCCACTGTAATATTCACATCTCCCCCACTGTAATATCCACATCTCCCCACTTTAATATTTACATCTCCCCCACTGTAATATTCAAATCTCCCCCACTGTAATATTCAAATCTCCCCCACTGTAATATTCACATCTCCCCACTTTAATATTTACATCTCCCCCACTGTAATATTCAAATCTCCCCCACTGTAATATTCAAATCTCCCCCACTGTAATATTCACATCTCCCCCACTGTAATATTCACATCTCCCCACTTTAATATTTACATCTCCCCCACTGTAATATTCAAATCTCCCCCACTGTAATATTCAAATCTCCCCCACTGTAATATTCACATCTCCCCCACTGTAATATCCACATCTCCCCACTTTAATATTTACATCTCCCCCACTGTAATATTCAAATCTCCCCCACTGTAATATTCACATCTCCCCCACTGTAATATTCACATCTC
This sequence comes from Lithobates septentrionalis, assembly GCA_037952835.1. Classification (NCBI taxonomy): domain Eukaryota; kingdom Metazoa; phylum Chordata; class Amphibia; order Anura; family Ranidae; genus Lithobates; species Lithobates septentrionalis. The sequence goes on along the minus strand of JBBDGP010000231.1, from coordinate 338,324 downwards.
CCCCACTGTAATATTCACATCTCCCCCACTGTAATATTCACATCTCCCCACTTTAATATTCACATCTCCCCCACTGTAATATTCACATCTCCCCCACTGTAATATTCACATCTCCCCCACTGTAATATTCACATCTCCCCCACTGTAATATTCACATCTCCCCACTTTAATATTCACATCTCCCCCACTGTAATATTCAAATCTCCCCCACTGTAATATTCACATCTCCCCCACTGTAATATTCACATCTCCCCCACTGTAATATTCAAATCTCCCCCACTGTAATATTCACATCTCCCCCACTGTAATATTCACATCTCCCCCACTGTAATATTCACATCTCCCCCACTGTAATATTCACATCTCCCCCACTGTAATATTCACATCTCCCCCACTGTAATATTCACATCTACCCATACATCAATACATCACAGTCCGCTCAGCCCCCACCCACCTGTCAGCCCACCACATCACAGCCCTCAACAACTCAATTTTAATGTCCTCAGCGAGTCAGCACACACTTTCCCCCTTATCAGTGTCCTCACTCCCTGTAACTTTGCCCCCTCCCTCACTTACCTTGCACAGACCGAAGATCGGAGGGAGGCACGGCATTTCTTGGATGGAGGGCTGGTGTTTCAAGATGGTGATTGGTTGCTGAGACCGCCCTTCATCCTAGCAGCCAATCACCTGCTTGTTAACCTCTGGCAGCTCCGCCCTCCATCCAGAACTGTCCCACCTCCCGCTGTCGGCTCTGTGTGAGGATTACAGAGACGGCAGGGGGAAGAAAAGACTGCTAAATGGCAGTACCGCGGCGAGCCACATAGGAGAGTGAGGTGGTCCGCATTTGGCCCGAGGTTCCCATTTAGTGATGCCCGTTTTAGGACACTTCACTGCGCCCCCCCACCCCCAATAAATTGTCCCGCCCAGGGCATCCGCCCCTTCTGCCCACCCCTTGTACCGGCTCTGTCCCTGACCATGCTTGCTGGACCACATGTCAGCAGCAATGTGGACCTTGCAGCTGACTGCTTTGCCCAACGATGCCACAACATTGCCTTCCATGTGATACAGAGCTTCATTGGCCTTATGTGAAAAGAATTAGCTACTGAGAACCAGCCATTATGGTAAAGCACATTCTGCAAAATCACAAAAGGGGGCAGAATCCACCAGACGGAAAGGCAGAATCTGTAAAGCCAATAGCTTTGACAAGCTTGAATTTAGATGCTGGGCATGTGGGTGGCAGTGACTGTATTTTTTTTGTGCTGCGGCAGATGGGGCAGAGAAATTTGTCTACTATAGTCTACAGCCAGTGGTTTGCTACTGGCAGACATGCTGCAAGGACCTGTGACACCCTTCTCCATACCATCATCCCTGTCAGTGGAGGTTGCTGAGAGGTCATGAGGTATAGCGGGGGTAGAGTGGAAAGTTGAGGAGTGAGGAGGAGTAGAATTGCATCCCTTTTGTGTGGCTTTCAGGTGCACTTGCCAAGGGGCTGAGTTGTGGGAGGTTAAATGCCTTGTCAAGCATGTGGTACCCAAATGGCTATTGTTTTTGCCCTGCTTGATCTGCTTGAGTCAAAGTTTGCAAATTGCAACAGTGTGATCGGCTGCACATGTGTTAAAAAAGGCCCAAACAGCTAAAATGTGGAAAGTGGGCTGGGAGATAACAGCTCCACAATCTGCTGGAATAGGGTGGCTGCTTGCTACTCTTCCATGATGGCTGCTGTGATGGACTCCATACTCCTGAGGAGTATGTCCGCCGTATAACCCTCCCTTGCCCAGTTGCCCAGTACCAGCACAATCCAAGATCCCTTAGCCCACCCAGTCACTTGTCGAGACACCAGTGTAGGGTGAATAAAAGCATAAGACTCAAGTATTTATCTCTGGAGACAATCCCCCTCCTTGTTGGCATAGAGACACAGGTACATCCAATCACATGAGGCATGGGTACATTAAAGCATTTCAACACATCTTATAAACAAAAACCGGGCATGCAGCCAACAACTAGTGGTACTGAAACATTTAAATCTTTAACAACTTTTAACAAATTTTAAAACAGTAACTGGGCGCGCAGACCACTTCTTTCATGGAGAGACCTGTTTAAGGAGCTTCTCCTCTCCTTTGACTTGGGTATGTGTGCTTGCACACAGTTTAAATTCCACCGTGAGCCGAGAGTGATGGGTACTTAAGAGCAATAGTGGGGTGGAGACAAACTTGAAGGGAGTGGGCTGTCACAGCTGCCTCATTGGGGTTGTGCCTCACCCTCACTTTCCTCCTCTGCTCTATCTGGCACCCAAGTCGCGTCAGTGACCTCATCATCATCCTCTCCATCCCCATCATCATTGGAGCCAAATTGGCAATACGCTACGGCTGGGGGAACATGACTGCCAATTTGTTGTTTACCAGTGTTCTCCCTGCTCTGTAGGCTCATGTTCCTATCTTCCTCAACCTCAGAATCAGGATCTGAATCATGTAATGGCTGTGCATCATCAAGGTGCAAGTGGCTGATGCTGTGTTCAAAAAACTCAGCTGACTCCTCCATACCTGATGCTGGGGCTATGGCAGGAATAGCTGTGGACAAGGAGGCAGAATAAGCCACTCTGGCAGTTGTGGTGATCTATGCACTAGTCTCTGCTAGCGTGATGGAGGATGAGGAAGATGAGGATGGTTTAGTAAACCAGTCCACCACCTCCTCTGCTTGCTGTGGCTGGATAGCACGGGCAACATTACTAAACAGAGGAAATGATGACCTGCCTGAGGACGGACCATGTCCAACTTTGCCTGTGGACACAGACAATGCTGGCCCCCTCACAGTGCCAAGGGAACATCTGCCTCTCCTTGTTGGCCTCCCAAAATGTAATAAAGATAGGGAAATGTGTCGGTGGATGCCCTTTAATCAATGGAAAGTGGTGTTTGGTTCACTTTAACTTGAGTACTCACTACACACACACACTCCACTGACACACTACAATATACTGCAGTAAACGTGCACTAAAGCACTGCAAAATACTGCGGTAAACATGCAATAATGCACTGAAATATACTGCGTTAAATGTGCAGTAAAGCACTGCAGTATACAGCAGTAAACCTGCAATAACGCACTGCAATATACTGTGATAACTGTGCACTAATTCACTGCAATATACTGCGGTAAACCTGCAATAACGCACTGCAGTAAACCTACAATAACGCACTGAAATATACTGCGTTAACCATGCACTAACGCACTGCAATATACTGTGGTAAACCTGCAACAACGCACTGAAATAAACTGCGTTAAATGTGCAGTAACACACTGCAATATAATGTGGAAAAACGTGCAATAACGCACTGAAATATACTGCAGGAAAACTGTTATAAAAAAAAAAGGGACACTAAAGAAAATATGAACAGTCACACTACTCACACTGTACTATCACTAGATTCACACTAAACTGGACTTTACACTCACAATAGAATCACCATAGTACACTATAGCACACTAACTCGCCAGTAGCACTGAACAGAGCCCTGCTCTCTTCCTCTCCACGCCAATATCACACTGCAAATGGCCACAATGGGAAGAACATTTTTATAGTGTGGGTGGGACTAACAGCAATGACCCATGATTGGATAGAGCCATCATTGCTTTCTCCAATCATGTCTCTGACAGGGCTCTGTGTCCTGATTGGGAAAAGCTTTCATTGCTTCAGCCAATCAGAGCTTTCAATACATTGTGCAGCGGCACAGTGCATTGTGGTTGTTTGGTGGGCCAAACAAACGGTCGAACACCCTGATAATTTGGTTGTTCATCGAATGGGCGAACTGCCAATGTTCGGCCCGAACTCATGCTCGGGCCGGACTGTTTGCCCGACACTAATGCTGACGTACATAAAGCCCAAATTCTGTGTATGGATGCATGAACTGTGTTATGAGCATGTAAATGCCAAATGTTTCAAGCTTCATCAAAATATGGCACAATTTAACATCTTTAGGATGACTTTATAAGATGTGCTTTTCCTTGAATTTCTTGAGTTATGCCTGTGGAATTGCCTTCTGTCAGAATGTTATGAAAAGGTTAGGACCATATGGAATAACTTTGTCTCCCTCTATTACATTGTCAAACTGTCATGGAAAGTCGTTATTTCACACTAGACAGAAGTACAGTAAATACAAGTTGTCTGCTTTTGAATACAGTTGATACATTAACATTCGATGCAGCTGTGATTTACAACACTTAAGAATCAGACATGCTTGTCACCAGCAAATAATTGAAAAATCGATAATGTTTGGACTTAGGTAATGGTCATTGTGCAATGTTCAAATCAATTAGCGCTCGTTCAAGGCATGCCCTGTAAACACTATATTGCTGACAAAATCCCCATGTAGACATTATTGACAGGCAGACTTGATTGAAATATATTACCCCTAGCTGAACATCTAGCTAAGTAAAAATGTTTTGGACAGAAGCGGGCACCAGCCTGAATTAAACTGCTGAGGATAACATATATAAAAGACCAGTTGATTTAAAGCTGAACTCCAGGCAAACAACTAAATACACAGTTGAAAAGCATAAACAGAAGACGGTTTATCTGCAGAAGCCTCTGTGTTTCTGATATACCTAACCTTGTCAGACAGAAGAGCCAGACTGGTCACTTAACCTTTCTCTACTGAAGTTAGGTAATACAACCTGGTCAACTCTACCATCCAACCTTGATTGGACAGCTGAGTAGCTGCAGACCAATGAGCTCATCAATCTACTATTCCCCTTGTTAACACGTTCCTTACGTAGCACCCTCCTAGCATAGGATGCCAGGCAAATTATTTTTTGGCTCTTTCTGTAGTCAAGAGAGCAGTGATAATTTTTTCTAGTCTGTTCATGGTTCGACAGGCTGGGAGTTTGATTGCCTCCCCTGGCTCTGGAGCTTAGGGAGGGGGATGCAAAAAAACAGCCTATATCATGCCTCAGCCAATCCCTGGAGAGGAGTGTCCAGAAGGGGTTTGGAGAGGTGATAAATAATCTGAAGAACTGGAGAGCTGGTTTCTCTCTCCCCAGTGTCACGTCTACCCTAACGCAGGTGGTCAGACACTATAGCTGGCTATGGTGTGCTTCACCTATAGCAGCCCCCTTTCCCATAAGGCAAGCAGGCCTACCGGTACTTGGTTGCCCCCCAGGACTTATGCACAATGCTATAGTGCCTGGCCACCACGCCTGGGCAGATGCGAACTGAGCAAGGCAAACAGATACTTGCAGTTAGCAGACAGATAGTGTGGTTTTATGACAGTCCAGATAAAAGGCAGGCTGAGTTCAGGGAATAGTCCAATATCCGATCCAAAGTCATACACAGGGAAATCCAAACTAGCAAAGCAGGGCAGACAGACAGGGAGCTTGATCAGGAACAACACACATCACTTTTTATCACAAGCATGAGAATGAGCGTTTGGCTTGCTTATAACAGGTGACTGACCACATCAATCACCTTGCAGGTGGACAAAGACAGGAAGAATGCAATAGCCAAAACCCGGATGCTGGAATGAGGAACAGGAGCACTAGGTGCTCATGACACCCAGGAGGATTCCAGAGTCAGAGGGGCTGCTGCTCTCAGGAAGCCCATGAACTGTGCAGCTGTTCTAGAGGCCTCTGCGGTGTCAAGGCTGAGCAACTGGATGGATCTGTTTGAAGCCGATTACAGGACCTCACTACGAGGGATCTGGTTTGGGGAAGGACTGTCTCACTCACTGGACCGTGTCCAGAGGAAGCTAGAAGGTAGCAGCTTTCCTAGGGACTTGTGTGTAAAGACCCTAAATTGATCCCTGTGACTGTGCAGTGTTGTGGAAATTGCATTGGCTACCAGTAGTTGCGCATAGGCACAAAGTAGCCAGATGTCAAAGAATCTTGCTTCATGGTCTTTCTTCAGCTGTGAGACTTTAGATTGCTCAGAAACTTGTCTCATTGTCCACAGCTGTGAGGTCTTAGCCTGTGCAGAAAGTTATCTCAGCTGTGGGGATTTAGACTGTCCAATATTCATGTCTACATAAGGTGAGCATTGTCCTCTAATTGCTACTGCTAATAATTTTGAAGTCTCCAATGCTATATTACCTCTCCTGTTAAAATGTCTTCAAGCACAGCAGTTAGTGTCCCTGATCACCACCACACCAGTTACAGCATCCCCGATCACATCCACAGTGGTCACAGTGCCCCTGTCACCACCACAGCAGTTATTGTGCTACAATAAGGACTTGTTCATATGTGTGATGCTCTCTGAAGAGACATCCATGGTTAGATCGCTGTTCAGAGAACATTTGACAGGCAGTGAGGAAGCATTGTATTACCTCCTCACCACCTGCTTTAACCCCTTGGACTCCTCAAATGCAACTCCTTTGACAATGCTCATTGGCAGAAAACCATGTTAGGCGGGGCCTAGCTGGTAATGTCCTTACGCCTGCCATGTTTGGATGGTGTGGCGTTCTCATTGTGTACATTGTATGATTGCAGTGGTTCTCACAGGTGGCTTTTAAAGGGATATACAAATTGAGCGTATATTGATCTCTGTTAACCCAGGAGATCAACAACTTTTGGTAAGAGGCTAAGTGATTCATGGTGGAGGAGTCACGTGGAAAAACAGTCACCTGCTGTTTGTCCTTGGCACATGCTGGATGGAATTCGCGTGAACTTTGCACTTTAATCTGCACTTTTTGGCACTATGAACTTTGCACTAGTTTAGTATTTATCGGTTACTTTGAAGTAGTGATTTTGGTATCCATTTGCATATTTATTGATTGATTTATTCATGGTTTACATATGCACTTGCACCAGTGGTTTATTTATGGTACATATGTATATGCACTAGCAGTTTTTAGATAATTGCACAATTTCTTATTGATTGTTATGTTTAATGATTTTTTTTGCTATAGTAATGATTTATTTATTCTTTTGTGCACACATAGGGAAATAAATAAGAAGCGCACCTATTTAGAAAAATAACCCCGTTCACTTGAATTGGTCATGATCAGCGGGCATACAGGGGGTATAATTCCTTACACAGCTGCAAAGCTATTTCCTGGATCGATCCTTTGCCCATATGCTATGTCTATGCCTGCGCCTGAACTGACCCATCTGCTTGTCCAACTGACTACATTCCTGCGAGACACCAGTCCCATCCATCCCCTGTGGACAACTGCACTCCTGGAACCACAGGAACTCTTTTCTTCTTTCTTTCTTTAGCCTCCTTTACTTCCAGGCTAGTGAACATGGCATTCCTGGGGGCAGCCATGTACCAGAAGGCTAGCCTTGCTTGGCTTATAGGAACTGCGCCTGCTATAGGTAATAATACACTAAGCTATATTCCTTGACCACTCGTATAGAGGCGACTATTACAGTACATTGGTTTTGATACAATGTCCAGTATATAATCTGTCCAAAAAGTGTAAAAGCCTCACACATGTGGTATCGCCATACTCACCATATAAGAAGTAGCAGAATGTGTTTTGGGGTGTAATTGCAAGTATGCCTATGCTGTGTGTGAGACATAACGTGCTAAAATGACAACTTTGTGAAAAAAAAATTCTTAATTTTAAAAAAATTGTGAAAAAAATTACAACTTCAAAAACTCAGCATGCCTCATACTAAATACCTTGGACTGTTTACTTTCCAAATAGGGGTAATCTGGTGGGTATTTGTGCTGTCCTGGCATTTTAGAGCCTTAAGAAATGAGATAGGCAGTCAGCACATCAGGGATGATCAATTTTCAAATACATTATATGTATCATAGCTTGTAGACTCTATAACTTTCCCACAGACCTCACAATACACACTGATTTTGGTTATTTTTACAAAAAAAGTAGCAGTATAAATTTTGGCCTACATTTACACAAAAGTGTTTTTTTTTTCAAAATTTTTGGTCCTTTTAATTTATTCAACAGAAAATGAAAAGCCCAATGGTGATTAAATACCGCCAAAAGAAAGCTCTGTCTCAAAGCAATTATAAAAATGTCATTATATTTTGAGTTCAGTTTCATGAGTAATTGTCATTCAAAGTGTGACAGCACTGAAAACGTAAAAATCGCCTGGACAGGAAGGAGTGAAAGTGAGTTAAAGGAACAGTATTGCTTATTGGGACACCATTCTACACCCGTGCTTAAAGAGCTTTAGAGTCGGCTTTGGACATCAACATACTGGTCAGTAAGGGAGGGTTTGCCAAAGTCTACCACATGACTGTCATAGCATTGTTGCTTAGACATGACCTTCTATAATATAGGGATAAGGTGTCAGCCAATGGTCTGCTGGATTATTACCAAGTGTATATGTTATTTTGTAGCTGCTTCACATACTTGGAAATGTTTTCCATTCATTGGTTTTTGAATTTTTGTGCATTATTGCAATAAATATTCACCATACAATCCTGGTGTGTCGGAAAGCATGGTACTGCTTGGAGAGTCGCGGGCACTGGAACCAGGGGACTCGAGAAAATGGTGGCTCCTTCCCTCTATATAAACATATTCGTATAAGGAAAATTTTATATACTGTAGATTGTAAAAAAAAAAACTGTAAAATTGTTTAAAACATATATAGACTTACAAAGGTGACCCATACCCATTATATTTTTCCTTTAATGAAAAGGTTTAGATGTGCTGCAGGCGAGAAAGCTTGACATTATGAGAAGACCTGGAAATAATTCAGACACAGATGCTGCAGTGAGACTGGATCCTGTCCAGACAGAAGGGACTGTAGATAAGATCTGAACAGGACAGTCGAGTCAGCAGAAATTAGAGGGAAAGTCAAGTGCAGGATACACGACTGATGAAAAACCAATAAAAAGGTGTACATACCAAATGAAGCAAGTAAGCAATTCTAAAATACTGCCAAACACAAATGTTGCATTAATTCAATTGCAATGTGATGATGCAAGATAGAAAAAAATCTTCCATATACCTAAAACTGTGTTCCAAACAACAACGGACAGCAAATTACATTATGTATATTCAAAGTGCAACAGAATATGATGGGGTCATGTGCATAATAGGTTATTACTATTATTATTATTATTAATTGAGTTAATTGAACATAATTACAAGTCAGGTTGAAAAAAATGACATAGGTCCATCTAGAACAGCTATTCCCAGCCAGGTTTCCTCCAGTGTTAATTTTGTCAATGAAAACATTTTCGTAAAAGAATTCGTAAGAGGCATTTTTACAGTGACGAAAAGTACAGCCCGTTTTCGTCCATTGATAAAAACTATGACGAAAATCAGATCTGTTTTTGTTAACAAACGAAAAAGGGACAAAAATGTGAGGCAGTGACGTTTACCCTCGTGAACTAAGTTCCGGTTTTCATGAAGCTTCCGCAATCCATTCCCGGCAGGGAAGCGCACCGTGACGAGACGACTGCCAGGGACCTGAGAGTAAGTAGAGCAGCACTGTGCATTACAGGCCAACCAGGCCTCCGAGTCCCGACCCCTGACGAGACGACCGTGCCGCCAGGCACCCAGAGCAGAGTAGACTGTGAGTGTATAGTAATAACAGTTGTGGTACATTACAATTACAGCAGGTCTGAGGCCTCCCCTCAGACCAATGTCCGTCCAGAGCACACTGTGCAACTGTGCATTACAGGCCTCCTCTGACCACTGCAGTGGCATCCAGGGCACTGTGCATTAAAGGCCATCCCTCAGACGACCACCATCCAGCACTGTGCAGCATTACAGGCCTCCTCTGACCACTGGCAGTGGCATCCAGGGCACTGTGCATTACAGGCCATCCCTCAGACGACTACCATCCAGCACTGTGCAGCATTACATGCCTCCTCAGACCACCGTTCAGAGCACTGTGAAGCATTACAGGCCTCCTCAGCCCACCATCCAGAACACTCTACAGCTTTACAGGCCTCCTCAGACCACCATCCAGAGCACTGTGCAGCACTACTGGCCTCCTCAGACCACCGTTAAGAGCACTGTGCAGCATTACAGGCCTCCTCAGGCCGCCCAGAGCACTGTGCAGCATTACAGGCCTCCTCTCCCCCAGAGTGGCTAAATCTGTATCTGTGAGTTTGTTCAAACCTTAATACCATAACTAATAACATGATATTCAATTTTTTTACTCCAGGAGTATATAATGAGTTTGAAAATTCTAAAGAAATGCTTAAATAATGCATTACAACTTAACTAAACACATTAGATTTGAGTTGATTAAAATTATTTTATTCCACTAAAATGTACTGGAGATTTTAGTCGACCAAAATATGATGACTAAAATGGGACTAAAACTAAAATGCCAATTTAATCAAAGACTATAACTAAAACTAAAACACTTGCAGAACACTAAAATTGGACTAAAACTAAAATGCCATTTTAGTCCTAAGACTAATGCCCCGTACACACGTTTGGACATTGATCGGACGTTCCGACAACAAAATCCTAGGATTTTTTCCGACGGATGTTGGCTCAAACTTGTCTTGCATACACACGGTCACACAAAGTTGTCGGAAAATCCGATCATTCTGAGCGTAAAACACGTACGTCGGGACTATAAACGGGGCAGCGGCCAATAGCTTTCATCTCTTTATTTATTCTGAGCATGCATGGCACTTTGTGCGTCGGATTTGTGTACACACGATCGGAATTTCCGACAATTTTGTTGTTGGAAAATTTTATAGCAAGCTCTCAAACTTTGTGTGTCGGAAAATCCGATGTGTGATGGAGCCTACACACGGTCGGAGTTTTCGACAACAAGGTCCTATCACACATTTTCCGTCGGAAAATCCGACCGTGTGTACAGGGCATAAGACTAAAACTAAATTGAATTGAATTTGCTGTCAAAATTAACACTATTTTCCTCCAGAGGTTGCTAAGGGTTCCTTAAGTTGGGGCTGATCGACCTCCTTTTTGATGGTGCCTGCATGGTTTTGAGGTCAAACCCACTTGGCAGAGCAAGATAAACCCAATGATCTTTTTTTGTTTGTAAGGGTGGCGTTCTGACCACCACTCTAATGAGGTTATTCTTCCTACTAGCCATCAATGTTAGAGGCATTTTTCCCACTAATCACCATTAAATTCTTTTTTGCAAGAGTTCTATGTGATTTAAAATTTTAAAATTATTTCAAAGGTTCCTCTAGGGTAAAAAAGTTGAGAAATTCTAGAAATCTAGAAACATGTTTCTTTATTGACTTTTTTTAATGAGCTTTTTTATGAACAGCTTTGGACATTAAAAGGGGGCTGTCACCTACAAAAAGCATAGAATTGTTTTTTAGTATTAATACTGATGTTGTAAAACATATTGTAAAAATACATGTTTTGGAAGCATCCTGGGAACATCCTGGTGATAGGGTGGGAGCAAGAACAATTCAGCATTCTTAATTACCAGTCAACCAGGGGCAGCACAGACAATCAATAAATTATATTGATTTTAAAGCAGGGTTTTCCAACTGAAATGCAGGGCTGGGCTATCAATGTAACAACTAGATCCTGTACTGTGCAGGAGACAGCCAAGGTGAGGCAGATGGGTAACCCACCATGAGCACTGTGTTTGGGGGGCACAGCAAAAGTGAAAGTTGAGGTGGAGGCCTCCAGCCTCTGCATCATCCCAGCTGTCTACTGCACTGCAAAACAGTTTTACCGCTACAGGACAGCAGCTCTGCGCAGGATCACATATGAAAAAAGAAAAATAAACTGACATTAACCACTTAAGGCCCGGAGCATTTGGCTGCCCAAAGACCACAGCACTTCTTGGGATTCGGCACTGCGTTGCTTTAACTGACAATTGCGCAGTCATGCGACATGGCTCCCAAACAAAATTGACGTCCTTTTTTCCCCACAAATAGAGCTTTCTTTTAGTGGTATTTGATCACCTCTGCGGTTTTTATTTTTTGCGCTATAAACAAAAAAATAGCGACAATTTTGAAAAAAAAACGCATTCATTTTTACTTTTTGCTATAATAAATATCCCCAAAAAATATATAAAAAAACATTTTTTTTCCTCAGTTTAGGCCGATACGTATTCTTCTACGTATTTTTTGGTAAAAAAAATCGCAATAAGAGTTTATTGATTGGTTTGCACAAAAGTTATAGTGTCTACAAAATAGGGGATAGTTTTATGGTATTTTTATTAATAATTTTTTTTTTACTAGTAATGGCAGCGATCAGCGATTTTTATCATGACTGTGACATTATGGTGGACAGATCGGACACTTTTGGTGCAATTTTGGGACCATTCACATTTATACAGCGATCAGTGCAATTAAAAATGCATTGATTACTGTGTAAATGTGACTGGCAGTGAAGGGGTTAACCACTAGGGGGCAGTGAAGTGTTTAAGTGTGTCCTAGGGAGTGATTCTAACTGTGGGGAGGCATGGCTATGTGTGACATGGCACTGATCACTGCTCCCGATTACAGGGAGCTGTGATCAGTGTCCTGTCACTAGGCAGAACGGGGAAATGCTTGTTTACATCAGCATTTCCCTGTTCTTCCTCTCTGTGAGACGATCGCGGGTATCCCCTTGGACACTGGGTCCGTGGGACCTGTGATCACACTCACGGAGGTCGCGGCACGCGTGCGCGCCCGCAAACCGCTTCTTAAAGGGCAATGTACAGGTACGTTAATCTGCCTGTACATGCCCTTGTGCCGACCTATATCAGCGTGAGCCGGTCGGCAAGAGGTTAAATAAGTGAACATGTATCTTGACCGTTGAATCACCAACAGAATCCTCCTCCTTGTGATTAAACCACCACCAACCTAAGGATGTGCTTTTACGAGCGAGCATTGCCCACCTATTAGGGAAATCAAAACTCCTCTTGTTCAAAGCCAAAGCACCAAATGGCATACCCCAACAAAGAGATAAGACGCCAAAATAGTGTGAAATCTTAAGAGGGTTTTATTAAAAGTAATGCACTTACATGCCAGCAGAATAAAAACGGCGTATGTAATACGGGCACATTAGCACTTGTGTGCTCTCATCCAAACGCAATGAGAGTAATCAACACCTCAGCCCGACCGGTTTCGTCACTACAAGGACTTCTTCCGAGCTTTAAATCACTGTAATCTCCCTTCAAGATGACAAAAATTCCTTCAGTGTTGACCTTGCGTGAAGCTCTGTAGTCAAAATCCATTGCAAATAATGCTATAGTCACGGCTGCAGTAAATGTAATATGAAACAATAAATAAGAAGTCCTTGTAGTGACGAAACCGTTTGGACTGAGGTGTCGATTGCTGTCATCGCGTTTGGTGAGGGCACACAAGTGCTAATGTGCCCATTATACACACGCTGTTTTTATTTTGCTGACATGTAAGTGTAATAATAAAAATAATAATGATAATTTTAATAAAAGTATTCACTGTTTTTGTTTAATAATATAATATTTTGTTTTTTTATTTTAGGATCACATATACATCCTGCACCTCCACCTTCAGGGGGCGTGTGTGCACCGCCAGCAAGCCGATTCTGCTGAGATAATTCAAAGCAGAAGCCGATCTGTGGGTGCCAGGCACTCGATGTCCTCTGGCACCTGCTGATCGATGGTAAACTACACAGAATGGAGATCTGCCTATGTAAACAAGGCAGATCGCATTCTGACAGGGGGGAAGTGATGGATTCTGTGTTCCTGCGAAGCAGAGAATACAATCCATTGTTTCCCCTTGTAAAAGCAGCACATACAGTGCACATAAACACTGGCTAGGCACACAGTTAACCCTTTGATTGTCCTAGATGTTTAACCCCTTTCCAGCCAGTGTCATTAGTACAGTGACAGTGCATATTTTAGCACTGATCACTGTATTAGTGTCACTGGTTCCCACAAAGGGTCAAAAGGGTCAGTTTATGTCCGATTGTCCGTTGCAATATCCCAGTCCCACTATAAGTTGCTGATCACTGCCATTACTAGTATAGAAAAATAAAATAAAGACTCCATTCAGACTTTATAAAGAATGCAATAAGAAATGTAAGGGTGCAATTAGGACGGCTAAGATAGAACATGAAAGACACATAGCGTAGGAGAGCAAAAAAAATCCCAAGAAATTCTTTAAGTATGTAAACAGTAAAAAAGGGAGGACAGACCATATTGGCCCCATAAAGAATGAGGAAGGACATCTGGTTACAAAGGATGGGGAGATTGCGAAGGTATTGAATTTATTCTTCTCCTCAGTCTTCACGAGTGAATCGGGGGGCTTCAGTAACCAAAACTGCAGTGTTTATCCTCATGACACAACACAGGAAGCACCTCCATGGTTAACAGAGGACGGAATTAAAATTAGACTTGAGAAACTTAACATTAATAAATCACCGGGACCAGATGGCTTGCATCCGAGGGTACTTAGGGAACTCAGTCAGGTGATTGCCAGACCGTTGTTCCGAATTTTTACAGACAGTCTATTGACTGGAATGGTACCAGCTGATTGGAGAAAAGCCAATGTAGCACCAATATTTAAAAAGGGCCCAAAATACATCCCTGGGAATTACAGACCAGTTAGCCTAATATCAATAGTATGTAAACTATTGGAGGGGATGATAAGGGACTATATACAAGATTTTAGTAATAAGAACGATATCATTAGCAGTAATCAGCATGGATTCATGAAGAATCGTTCTTGCCAAACCAATATATTAACCTTCTATGAGGAGGTGAGTTGCCATCTAGATAAAGGAAGGCCCGTAGACGTGGTGTATCTGGATTTTGCAAAAGCATTTGACACAGTTCCCCATAAACGTTTACTGTACAAAATAAGGTGTGTTGGCATGGACCATAGGGTGAGTACATGGATTGAAAACTGGCTACAAGGGCGTGTTCAGAGGGTGGTGATAAATGGGGAGTACTCAGAATGGTCAGGGGTGGGTAGTGGGGTTCCCCAGGGTTCTGTGCTGGGACCAATCCTATTAATTTGTTTATAAACGACCTGGAGGATGGGATAAACAGTTCAATCTCTGTATTTGCAGACGATACTAAGCTAAGCAGGGCAATAACTTCTCCGCAGGATGTGGAAACCTTGCAAAAAGACCTGAACAAATTAATGGGGTGGGCGAATACATGGCAAATGAGGTTCAATGTAGAAAAATGTAAAATAATGCATTTGGGTGGCAAAAATATGAATGCAATCTATACACTGGGGGGAGAACCTCTGGGAGAATCTAGGATGGAAAAGGACCTGGGGGTCCTAGTAGATGATAGGCTCAACAATGGCATGCAATGCCAAGCTGCTGCTAATAAAGCAAACAGAATATTGGCATGCATTAAAAGGGGGATCAACTCCAGAGATAAAACGATAATTCTCCCGCTCTACAAGACTCTGGTCCGGCCGCACCTGGAGTATGCTGTCCAGTTCTGGGCACCAGTCCTCAGGAGGGATGTACTGGAAATGGAGCGAGTACAAAGAAGGGCAACAAAGCTAATAAAGGGTCTGGAGGATCTTAGTTATGAGGAAAGGTTGCGAGCACTGAACTTATTCTCTCTGGAGAAGAGACGCTTGAGAGGGGATATGATTTCAATTTACAAATACTGTACTGGTGACCCCACAATAGGGATAAAACTTTTTCGCAGAAGAGAGTTTAATAAGACTCGTGGCCACTCATTACAATTAGAAGAAAAGAGGTTTAACCTTAAACTACGTAGAAGGTTCTTTACTGTAAGAGCAGCAAGGATGTGGAATTCCCTTCCACAGGCGGTGGTCTCAGCGGGGAGCATTGATAGCTTCAAGAAACTATTAGATAATCACCTGAATGACCGCAACATACAGGGATATGTAATGTAATACTGACACATAATCTCACACATAGGTTGGACTTGATGGACTTGTGTCTTTTTTCAACCTCACCTACTATGTAACTATGTAACATAAATAGTTCTCACAGTTTGTAGACGCTATAACATTCGCATAAACTAATTAATATACGCTTTTTGGGATTTTTTTTTTTTTTTACCAAAAACATGTATCAGAATACATATTGGCCTGAATTTATGCAGAAATTAGATTTTGTAATTTGGATTGGATGTGTTTTATAGCAGTAAGTAAAAAAAAAAGTTGTTTTTTTTTCAAAATTGTCAGTCTTTTTTTGTTTATAGCGCAAAAAAAAATGCAGTGGTGATCAAATTCCACTAAAAAAAAAAAGCTCTGTGGGGAGAAAAAGGACATAAATGTTATTTGGGTACAGTGTTGCACAGCCACGCAATTGTCAGTTAAAGTAAGGCAGTGCCGTGTCACAAAAAATGGCCTGGTCTTGGAGGAGGGTAAATCTTCCAGAGGTCAAGTGGTTGTACTGGCCATACATGGATCAAAATTTGGCCAGTTAGCAGGAATTGGCCGAATTTTGATCCATGCCACTGTGGTTGCAAAGAAGTTGATCTACCTCTGTAACCACCCTGTTGGAAAATTACTACTTGATCCAGGCTGCAGGCTATAGATTGCAGCTCTGATCAGTGTATTCTGGCAGCAGGGAAGTCTCTCCACTGCCAGTATACAAAGACACAGTGGATGATTCCCCCATCTACCTTGAATGTGTGGATGGTGGAATTGGGTCAGTTTTTTTTCTTTCAACCCGCTGGGTGAACAAAAAAAAACAGACTCATCTATGACCGGATTAAAGTATAACTAAAGGCAAAACTTCTTTTTTTTTAGTTTTGGAGAGAGTGGAGAGGGATTAGAACGCTTTGCAGTTTTTATTGCTGTCTGTGCCCACGCTAGGGAGATTTCCTCTCTATTTGTGCTGTTTACCATTATCATTGAAAGTGAAAGGAAAAGAAAATCACAAATTTTGGGCTGTCCCCAGAAAAGTAATAGATGGGGACACTAGTTCTGGTGACATGGGGGTCCCCAAGGGATTGCCTTACTTTGCAGGGATTTCCTCTCACTTCCTGTTTAGCTAATGGACAGGAAGTGAAGGGAAATCTCCACAACGGGAAACAGATGGTGAAAAAAAAAATCTGACAAGGGTTATAACCCTCACTTGCTCTATCCAAAATGAAAAAAAAAAAGTTTTGCCTATTGTTCCACTTTAAGATCTGCACCTCTTTAGTGCTGGGGGGAGCGCTTAATTGAGCGCCCTCAACACTGTCACCGACAATTCAAAGTCACCTAGCAATGATCAGGAGCCAGTGGGACAGGCTACCAATTACATGACCACTATGATAGCCAATCACAGTGATCACATGATCAATGATGCCCATGCACTTCCCTGAGATGTTTCGGCTTTAAGATCCTTATAAAGGGCTGGGGGGTAGGTGGAAAAGCTATTGCAGCTGTGAGCTTGCTTACATGCCATTGCTGCCACAGACTTAGAAATACTTGCATAAAACAAACATGCAGATGCAGATCAAAGTCAGAACTTCTAAACCTAATTTATTTAGAAAAGTACTGAAGCCATCAGATCATTTTTATGAGAGCATCCATACTTCCTTACTGTAGGTTTTCTTTGAAATACGTTGCATGTCCCCGTTTTATTTGCAGCTCATTTCTGACTCTGATATAATATGCGGAAAGCTAAGATGGCTGATTCACAAAGTAAATTTCCTCTGCTATAAAAAGAATTATGTACGATTCTGGATCCAGCAGAAGAATACACTGCCAGACTCCCCGTTGAAAAAAATATCAAATTACCAGTTACATTTCACACATTTCAATTATTTTACGAAGTGTAAAACATCTTTTAATAGATTTATTAGTAAGAGGTACTCAAGCCAATTAAAAAAAAAAAAAGTTTTGGCGAGCATTCCCCATAACAGATTATTTTAAGAAGCTCATAAAGTTTTCTAGGGAAGGACAAGGACAAGGACACAGAATGTCTATGCCGAGTATTATAACTGAGGCTGGGACAAGCAGAAGGTAAGATGACAGTTGGCAATTGCATATGGCTGTACGCTGGGAGCAAAAATCATTGGCCTAATTAAAGGTGCACAGGCAGATCACAAATAATAAATGATAAATACGAGCAGTGGATACACCTCATCGTCCTGGCACCTCTGCTTTCTATTACAGCATTGACAGCTCTCCAGCTCTTTACAGATTGTTTGTGTGACCACTGAGATGGATCAGAGTTGTATGGATCGGTTGTATTTGATGCAAACATGTTGGCACAGGCTATTCAGTGTTAAATTCCTGGTATATCAACACCAGTGCTTTTTTTCTCATTGATATAATAGAGTGTAGTTGTTTGGCTTAAATTGTAGCACTTAAAGTCAAAGTTTAATAAAAAAAAAAAAAAAAAATTTCAGCACAAGGGACAGTACTTGCATTGAATGAGTAGAGCCCCTTGTGCTGGTGCTTTCTTAGTTGAAATCTTCCATCCTTGGCCTCCCCCATACCCAGTGGCAGCTGCTCCATAAGGGGCGCAGGGGCACCCTGCCTCCATCCATGCGTCCGGCCCCCTGATCTCAATACAGGGCGCCGGACGCATGGATTCCAATGGCGGGGGTGTGTTTTTTTGAAGCAAGTGATTAGAGCCAGAGGCTCTAATAGGCTTCAAAACAGGGTGGGCTCGGGGCGCAGAACATTGCGTCCTGATCCCACCCAGTTGTTTGGCACTAGTGAATGAATATTTGTTATTCTTCCTCATTCTCCTCCCGGCCAATCAGGAAGCCCCTAACAAAAAAAGACCCAAATGTTTAAAAAACAAAACAAAACATGTTTTTCTTTGTTTTAGTTATAAAACTTTGCAATAATCTTTCTTCATTAATTAGAGGCCATATATTCTGCTAAATTTCTTTGGTAAAAATAACCCAAATCAGTGTATATTATTTAGTCTGTAGGTGTCATGATCACTTAATGCCCCTGTTCCTCATTCCAGCACCTGGGTGTTTATTGTTGCTTTTCCCCTGTCTGTGTTCACCTGCAAGATGGTTGATCTGATCTGTCACCTGATATAAGCAAACCGAACACTCTATCCCTTGCTTGTGATAGAGACACAGTTACCTGTGTTATTCCTGATCAAGCCTCCCATTTGTCTGCCTTGCTTTGCTGTTGGATTTCCCTGTGTATGACCCAGATCGGATATTGGACTATTCCCTGAACTCAGCCTGCCTTATTACCTAGACTGTCTTTGGATCGGATATTGGACTATTCCCTGAACTCAGCCTGCCTTATTACCTGGACTGTTTTTGAACCACGCGGTCTGTCTTCTAAACTACAAGTAGTCTGTTGTTTGCTCTGTTCGCGTCTGCCCTAGTGTGGTGGCCAGGCACTATAGCATTGTGTACAAGTCCCAGGAGCAACCTAGTACCCATAGGCCTGCTTGTCTTAAGGGAAAGGGGACTGCTATAGGTGAAGCACACAGTAGCTAGCTATAGTGTCTGACCACCTGCATCGAAGTAGACGTGACATTCGTAGGAAACTTTGGCATATACAGCACATTTATTATACCTCTATCCATAGAGGAAGGAGTATTATTTATAACAGTATCAATAATTATTGTACACCTGCGGATCATTGGTGTATTTCACTGTTGTGCACTTGTATTAGGCCCCTTTCACACTGGGGCTGGAGGTGTGTCGGCGGTAAAGCGCCGCTTTACTGTCATTTTAGCGGCGGTATTCGGCCGCTAGCGGGGCGGTTTTACCCCCCGCTAGTGGCCGAGAAAGGGTTAAAAACCACCGCAAAGCGCCTCTGCAGAGGCGCTTTGCCGGCGGTATAGCCGTGGTGCCCCATTGATTTGAATGGGCAGGAGCGGTGAAGGAGCGGTATATACACCGCTCTTCACCGCTCCGAAGATGCTGCTAGCAGGACTTTTTTCCCATCCTGCTAGTGTGAAAGCCCTCGGGGCTTTCACACTGGAGACACGGAAGCGGTTTCGGGTCAGTTTGCAGGAGCTATTTTTAGTGCAATAGCGCCTGCAAACCGCCCCAGTGTGAAAGGGGTCTTAGTGTTTTTTATAAGTTGGGTTTAAGCGCACTATTACTATTGCATTCATTTCTTATTCAATGTAGGTACATTCCATTGTGCTGATTGAAAAACAAAAAGAGAAAAAACTAAACTTAGGCTATAAATGTATTTATTGTCCTTTGCATAGGTCACATTGTTTCCCCCAGCAATGCCTTAATCTGCTTTACTCCCCAGTAGGACAGTGTTGTCTTTTTTT
This sequence comes from Lithobates septentrionalis, assembly GCA_037952835.1. NCBI lineage: Eukaryota > Metazoa > Chordata > Amphibia > Anura > Ranidae > Lithobates > Lithobates septentrionalis. The sequence goes on along the minus strand of JBBDGP010000231.1, from coordinate 318,303 downwards.
AGGTTAGCATCTACTTCCTGGGCTAGGGTTCTTGTCCATAGATGAGACTAATATGCATGCTGGTTTTGAAGACCTCGTTTTCTGGGTTGTGTGTTCTTGTTACCCTACAACAGACGTGATTTTCTACAATGTTACAATGTACAGGTTGATGACTGGGGGAGAGGAAATGCTGACTGATGACATCATTTCAGCAAAGACAATGAGTAGAGCTCCAGGATATCTTTTTGAAACAAATATACTATTCCTAAACATCATGCAATATTATATTAAACTGCTAATGCAAATTAGTGATAGGCAAGCTTTAAGTCCAGTAAGATATAGCAAAAATCAGAATACATCCTGCACTGCTTTAAAAGAATGAAATGTGGCCATTGATAGGGTCAGTGTGCTCTAATAGGCTTCAAAACAGGGTGGGCTCGGGGCACAGAGCATTACGCCCTGATCCCACCCAGTTGTGTGGCACTAGTGAATGAATATTTGCTATTGTTCCTCATTCTCCTCCTGGCCAATCAGGAAGCCCCTATTGACCAGGGAGTCTTAGGACACACTTCCAGTTTCTATTTGGCTGGAAGGAGAATGTCTCCTGTGTGTTTGCTGGAGCGGCCCCGGGTCTTCCTGCCTCCATAAGGTAAGGCAGCCTCCATCTCCCGAGGGGGGGGGGGGGATTGATAGTCGTGGACTGTGTCTCCCGTGGGGAGGGGGGGTGGTGGATGACTCGCCGTCTGTCTTCCACGGGGAGGGAGAGTGTTGGTTGTGCTGCCTCCCAAAAATAGTGAGCCCCTGCTGACACTGCCCATACCCCCACAGTGAAAATCTTGCAGTGCTGCAGGGGTTAATACAAACTACCTGTCACATTCACTCATTAAGAGTGCCAAATAGACCCTCCTTTCCACCCTCCCTCCCTTCCCATTCATAGAAGCTGTACTGTCACTTTCATGAATGAAATGTGCCCTATGAATGGAGGAGGAGGAGGTCCTTTCATCCACCCACTCTTCCTCCATTCAAAGGGCACTTTTCATTACTGAAAGCTACAATACAGCTTCTGTGAATGGAGAAGAGGGGCAGAAAAGGTTGGCATAGTTGGCATTCTTGACGGGAACCTCTGACAGGTCCAGAAGCTTGTATTAACCACTTTAATACCGGGCATTTTATCACCTCTCTGCCCAGGCCAATTTTCAGCTTTCAGTGCTGTCGCAATTTGACAATTGCGCGGTCATGCAACACTGTACCTATATGAAATTCCCCCGCTAGCGGCCGAGAAAGGGTTAAAAACCACCGCAAGCTTTAAGTCCAGTAAGATATAGCAAACAATCAGAATACATCCTGCACTGCTTTAAAAGAATGAAATGTGGCCATTGATAGGGTCGGTGTGCTTAATATCACTGAAAGAAAACTGTTGAATACATATATGTGACATGGGGTGCGCACAGTGTACCATATTGCAGCTTGTTTTACTAAACCAACAACAGTAAAATCAGTCTGTATATGCAGTAAAGCATGTTTGTTATACTCACTGTGGAACCTAAGGGGTTTATCCTCTGTATTGTGTAAAGAGGCTGTTTGATCTTCTCTTCTCTGATCCTCCCCTTCTTCTAGAGTCCTCAATATATCTCCTGATAGTACAGAGGCTAGGGGACAAGCTGCACATGCTCAGTTTGGTGTGTATTGCTATAGAGGTTTTTTTTTCTTGGAAGAGTGCATGTGATCAGCACAGGGCCAATCGGCACTGTCCAGACAGAGGGTCAGGGGGTCATGCAGCCTCATAGGACAGTCAGAGTAGAATGAAAACTCCCCGTACAAGCTTTAACCAGACACTAAAAGAAATCACAAGACTGCTATATACTTCTGATGACAAAAGGTATTTAACAGTTTATATTTACTAAAACTATTGCATTTTCTTGTACTGTGGGAGACAAAATATAGTCAGGGCCGTCTTTAATATTGATTAGACCCTGGGCAAACATTTTCTTGCGCCCTCCCGAATCCACTTATCAACTATTTGCAGGCAGTGTTTGAGGGGAAGCTGCCTTGGGCCCCACAACAATGACTGGGCCCTGGGCAGCTGCCCCTTTTGCCCTGCGTTAAAGGTGGCCCAGCATATAGTGAATGTCCTGGGGTTAGTTACACTTTAGTGGACCTTCAGTAATTTTTTCAACTTTCCATCTATTAAATCTTCTGCCCTTGTTGTTTTAACTTTGGATAGTAAAACATTTTTTGTCTGTTATGGATTTGGGGGGACCCCCACGCATTTTTTTATATTTTGGAGTGGAGTTCCCCTTAAAATCAATACCAGACCTGAAGGGCCTGGTATGGATTTTAGGGGGGAACACCCATGCCATTTTTGTTTTAAATTTTGGCGCTGGGTTCCCCTTAATATCCATACCAGACCTGAAGGGCCTGGTAATGGACTGGGGGGGAACTCACACCGGTTTTTTTCAATGATTTTTATGTATATTGCCGGAATCTGGAAATACATTACAGCTGCGAACAGATTTGGATGAAATTTTTTCCTTTAGAAATGTAATTTTGCTGCTCTCATTTATTACACGGCCGCTATGTAAGCAGCCTTACATAGTGTGGGGCATGGACTTAGCCCCCTGAGCCATGATTGGCCAAAGACACCCTGCGATCTTGCAGTGCATTGACGATCTCGCAGTTCATTATGGGGTGTTCCGCGGGTGCTTGAATTTCCCGCCCATAATGTTCTAAATTCGGCGAACACCTGATGTTCGAGTCAAACATCGGGCTCAACCCTAGTCGTAACCCCTTCATATAACTTCCAAGTTTCCCAATTATTCTCTGAGATCAGCGAGGCCCGGAGTAAAAAGGAAAAAGCCTAGACGGCGGGCCAACATGACTGGGTTAGAAGGGGTTTGAGCATAGGAGGAGTTATGCTAGTGCAAAGTATTAAAAGACGTTTGCACTCACCAGTTTGGTGGAAAGATGGGAGCAGGAGGGGCTTCAGAAGTTGGTACATTGGAAGGATTTATGAAGCGTTTAGTCGGAAGAGAGAGTGAATGGGACAACTTCCCACCCTCTCACCCTAAGGGTTTTTGGTTTATTGTGGTTGTTTTGGTCTTTTCTGTTTTTTCTTGCAGGTTACGGAGCTGGCGCATTTTTGTCATAGCAGCAGGTGGCGCACGAGGTAATTGGATGTATTATAATTAGGGGCAAAAAGGTACATTTGTAGGGACTGGCCTGAGGTACGGCTCCCATTATTCTGGCTGGTGGTACCTGCGATGTTGGTTGTCTCAGAGCCAGTGCTTTCTGCGGCTGGAGGCCTAAAATGGTGGCTACGCAGGTACTTGGAGTGCATGCCCACAAGGACCTTGGGGCCCCTGGAATGCTGTCTGATGTTCATGTGTTAATATGTTAATATGTGTATATTCTACGCAACTTAGTCTCCATTCCTCTTCTTCCCAACGCCAGCCACCCTCTCTCCTGCGCCCTCTGGAACGCCCACTCTGTCTGCAACAAACTCACTGCTGTTCATGACCTCTTTGTCACTAATTCCTTCAATCTACTTGCTCTCGCCGAAACCTGGCTCCACGAATATGACACCCCTTCTCCTGCTTATCTATCCCAGGGTGGCCTTCACTGGACTCACTCCCCTAGGCCTAATGGATGCAAGGGAGGTGGAGTGGGATTCCTCCTATCCCCCCAATGCACCTTCCAGGTTATTCACTCTCCTCCCTCTTTTTCGCTCTCATCATTTGAAGCTCACTGTAGACGTCTATTCTCTCCTACTTCCCTAAGAATTGCTGTGATCTACCGGCCCCCTGGACCATTATCAACTTTCCTTGATGAGTTTTCTGCCTGGCTACCCTACTTTCTCTCTTCAGAAATTCCCACAATCCTTCTCGGTGATTTCAACATCCCTGCTAATACAAACACTCCTGCTACTTCTAAACTTCTTAGTCTAACCTCTTCATTTGACCTAAAACAATGGGTACAGGCTTCTACTCACTCTGATGGCAACACCCTTGACCATGTATTTTACTACCTATGCACTCCATGCAACTTCTCAAACAATCCTTTTTCTCTCTCTGACCATCACCTTATTAGTTTCACCCTCCCCCTGTCTTTCCCCACCTTTCCCTCCAATCGCCTAACCATCACCCGTAGAAATTTTCGCAACTTCAACTCCTCTCTCCTCTATTCTGCTACTGACCACCTCTATGACAAAATCTCTCCCCTGTCCTGCCCCAACCAAGCCACGTCCATCTACATAAAATCCCTGTCCTCCACCCTGGACAAGCTCGCTCCCCTCATCAGGCCTCGACCCCTACAACCCTGGCAAACACACTAAAATTCTCAAAAACGTAGTCGCGCTCTTGAGTGTCTGTGGCACAAGACTAAGTCTCTCAAAGACTTCAACCAATACAAATCTGCCCTCCAAAAATACTATTCTTTCCTCCACACTGCCAAGCAAACCTATTTTACAGCTCTTATTAACACCTTCTCTTCTAGTCCCCGTAAACTCTTCTCTACTTTCAACTCTCTACTTTGTCCTCCACCGCCTCCACTCACTGACTCACTCACTGCCCAGGAGATCGCTAATCATTTCAAAAACAAGATTGATACAATCCGCGATGAAATCTCCACTCTACAGGTATCTCCCCAGGCTAAGACCCCATGTCAACAGGTACAACTGACACTCCCCCTATTCAAATCTGCTACTACAGATGAAGTTTCTAAACTCCTTTCTATCGCCCACCCAACCACCTGTCCCCTGGACCCTATTCCCTCTCATATGCTACGGTCACCCTCTGACCCCATCCTACACTCTCTAACCCACATCTTCAATCTCTCCCTCACCTCTGGCATCTTCCCCAATGCTCTAAAACATGCACTGGTCACCCCCATACTTAAAAAGCCGTCCTTGGACCCTACCAATCTTAACAACCTACACCCTATCTCCTTGCTCCCCTTTTCCTCTAAACTCCTTGAACGCCTGGTTTACAACCAACTGAGTGACTACCTCATTGAAAAAACCTTCTTGATCCCCTTCAATCTGGATTTCGCCCTCAATACTCCACAGAAACTGCTCTTTTAAAACTCACAACTTCAAAAACCAATGGACACTATTCTGTACTCCTACTTCTGGATCTTTCAGCTGCCTTTGACACGGTTGACCATCCCCTCCTCCTCAAAAAACTTTACTCCCTCGGTCTCCGTGACTGTGCTCTTCAGTGGCTCTCATCCTACCTATCCCAACGCACCTTCAGTGTGACTTACAATTCTACTTCCTCCACTCCTCTTCCCTTCTCTGTCGGGGTCCCCCAAGGTTCTGTTCTTGGACCTCTTTTATTTTCAATCCAACCTCTTCCCTGGGCCAGCTGATAGCCTCTCACAGCTTTCAATATAATTTCTACGCTGACGACACACAAATCTATCTCTCCACCCCTCAACTCACTCAATCAGTCTCCTCACGCATCACTAACTTACTAACCGACATATCTGTATGGATGTCACACCACTTCCTCAAACTCAACTTGTCCAAAACCGAGCTTATAATATTTCCTCCCCCACGTGCCTCTTCCCCTGACTTGTCTGTCAAGAGCAATGGCACAACCATCCACCCGTCCCCACATGTCAGGGTACTAGGTGTTATCCTGGATTCTGAACTCTCCTTTCGGCCCCACATCCAATGACTTTCCAAAGCTTGCCGCCTAAACCTCCGTAACATCTCTAAACTACGTCCCTTTCCAACCAATAAAACCACAAAGCTCCTGATTCACTCCCTGGTTATCTCTCGCCTCGACTACTGCAACTCCCTTCTTATTGGCTTACCTTTTAAATAGACTATCCCCCCTTCAGTCCATCATGAATGCTGCTGCCAGACTCATCCACCTTACAAACCGCTCAGTGTCTGCTACTCCTCTCTGCCAATCCCTCCATTGGCTGCCACTCGCCCAATGAATTCAATTCAAAATACTAACAATAAGTTACAAAGCCATCCACAACTCTGCCCCCAGCTACATCAATAGCCTAGTCTCAAAATACCAACCTAATCGCCCTCTCTGTTCCTCCCAGGACCTCCTGCTCTCTAGCTCCCTCATCACCTCCTCCCATTTCCGCCTCCAGGACTTCTCCCGAGCCCCGCCCATCCTCTGGAATTCCCTACCCTAATCTGTCAGACTGTCTCCAAATTTATCCACTTTTAGGCCATCCCTGAAAACTTTCCTCTTCAGAGAGGCCTATCCTGCCTCCATCTAACAACTGCACTATTTTCTCCATTAGCTCATCCCCCACAGCTATTACCCTTTTGTATAACTTGACCCTCCCTCCTAGATTGTAAGCTCTAACGAGCAGGGCCCTCTGATTCCTCCTGTATTGAATTGTATTGTACTTGTACTGTCCTCCCTAATGTCGTGAAGCGCTGTGTAAACTGTTGGCGCTATATAAATCCTGTATAATAATAATAATAATAATATGTGAATATGTTTAATATGATATTTATATATTTGGTTAATAAAAGGCTGCCATGGCCATTAAACTCAAGTCTGTGTCAAGTCTGGTCAATTTTATTATAAGTGGTGGAGTGGTGGTCAGGCACTTGGGTCAAATCCTCTTTGGTACCCTAGTCATGTTTCTGTAAAATCCTTCACCAAATTTTTTTTAACTAATAATATTTATTATTAATTTATCAATTATAAATGACTAACAGTAGAAAAATAGTCCCTGCACACTGAGAAATCATCCAATAAAATAATTTATAATATGAAAATACATAAAAAAAACCCTTACAGCAATTAGACCCAGACAGTGGGAAAAATTATGCATTCATCTCCATCTGGAGCGCGTGGCTGAAAAGCTCTGATTTTCATTAGTGTGTGTTTGTTTGGCCGGAAAAGCAAATTCTGCATGTAATAGCTGCATTATGTAGCAGACAGTTAATATTTAATGGCGTCTTAAGCACAATGCAGCTAAACTTTACGAGGGCAGCACATGTTGCAGACAGCGCGATCCATGCCAATCGTATGCAAGCTGTTAAAAAGAAGGATGTTTACCGAGTGACTCCCATCCGTTCAGCAAGGGCTGATCAAATTACTTCAAATAGCCCAGCATCTGTCTGGATCTGGTAATGAAATACATTTTTAGGCATGTGAATAACTGGAGGTAGGTGTCATATTTCACGTAGAGAACATTTAATGGTGTGACCAGAGAGGCTAATGCATTTGTATTCTAGGCTATGCTGGCATGTATGTCTTCATGATACGTCTTCATATGGGCACTCAGTTATAAAAGAGTTACAGATGCGTTTGCTGCAGAATCATGTCCAAACTCACCATGACATCTAATTAACTGTGCTGGTTTATTATCCTAGACATATACATAGACATCACGGATTGCATTCAAACATCTGTTGTACAATAAGGCACCCCCTGCTCTACCTGAGGTTTTCTCTTCCGCCATATACATAATTTTTTCCAAGTGTCTCTTTGCCACGCCAATTACATCAGAGGTCCTTACTCTTGTTCTCTACCGGTGATGTTAGGTAGTGTTTTGCTTTCGTTTGCTAAAGCAGAAAACCCTTATCTATCCTGTTATAACATCAGCACTGAAGACCTTCTGCAACCTCTTTGCAGCGACTTCCTACCTTCATGCGCTTCACTACCTGCAGCATGTCAGTTCTCAAGGCAGGGTTCTTATGGTGACAACAGTGGAAAACACCCGCGTGTTGGCATGGCCATTGGGTGAGCGTATGACAATGTGGCAACGCAGGAGAACAAATGTTAGACAAGAACAGAACATTGGGCTCCACTCACAAATCGGTATTTATCGCTTTAAGAAATGTGGTAAAATACCGCTCAACATTTTCCTTGTTCAAATATATTATTGCAAAATAACAAGTTACAAAAGAGCCAGCAAGAAAACAGTACAGATAATAACAAAGTAGGTGCCTGGGAGCATTCACGAGCAATGGGGACGCAGTCCTTATGACATAGAATCAAATGAACACACCTGAGATTGTTACATCTAAGCAATGTATAGGTTCTAAGCAACAAGAAAATTGCATTAATGTGGCAAGAACAAAATCTCGGGGTGCCCTAACTGGGGATGAAACCATATGCTGCCACTACAACCGTGGCCTTGAGGAGTAGACTTCCATAGGTGGAATGCTCTGAGCAAAATAGGCATTACAGTATGGGCAAAAGAAAGGGACAACCAACTTGTTACAGGGAATTTCAGCAGCGGGACATAGTGTGTACCCAATGTTACCTCGGGCAACACTCACTAGGGCGAGCTGCAAGTGACAGCCAGGGCCCGCTGGCCAGGTAGGAAGGAAAGGAGAGAGAATAAAGAACTCCACGCAGCCTGAAGGAAGAATGGGATGCTCAGCATTTTTCAAATATTTTTTTACCGTTCACAAAAAAGCTTCTAAAATACCAATCTGCTTTAGTGATTGGAGCCCAGTGTCATCCTATAACAGGAAGTGCTTGAACAAGGACTTTCATGGACAGATCACCAGGCATTACTTTCAAAATGTACCACTTTTGGGATGAATTGGGAGCCAGGCCTTCTCTCCAAAATCAGTGCCTGACCTCACAACTGTGCTTCTGGAAGAATGGTCAAACATTTCCATAGACACACTCCTAAACCTTGTGGACAGCCTTCCCAGAAGAGTTGAAGCTGTTATTGGTGCAAAGGGTGGGCCAACTCAATATTGAACCCTATTGACTAAGACAAGTTCATTTGTGTGTAAAAGGCAGGTGACCTAATACTTTTGGTAATATATATATTAGGTAGGTCTGTATACTTTATAATAGTTAGTAGGGTTAAAAGAGATTCTACGTAACATGTAAGCTTTAAGGCTGGCATAAACAGCTATGATTCCTGCTGAATCTGACAGAACTTGAGCTGTGGGTGGCTCTATCAGCACAACCCGACTTGACAAAGTAAATTTTTCTATCAAAGGTTTACCAATATATCTGTCAAGTCATTTTTTTTGTATTTTGATGCATTCCACTAAATAAAGAATAAAAAAAGAAAAAAATGACAACACGACTTGTGTAGCAATTGAATTTACTATATATGTTTTTTATTTGCTGTATTTTTTTTTCCACTAAAGTGGAGTTACCATTTACCAAAGCACACATCACAAATTCACAGTGTTGGCATGTTTGTGTTACATCAAAACATAGACAATAGTCAAATGAGTTAGAAGTCCACTTTAACCCCCAATACACGGCCATACAGTATACCATTCAGTGTGTTTGATTCTATTCAACAGCCACACTAATATGGATGTGATGTTTGAAACCCAAATACGTAAACGCTGAATTCCACACATAAACATCTGGCCGGAAATAATTTTTTTTCGCACAAATCATTTCTTGATTTTGCATCATTCCTCCTTTGTTCAGAGTCATGAAAGCTTTGTGCACATTGCTTTGATAAGCTGAGAACAGGGCTAATTTGGAAAAACAGAGTATCTTGACTATTTCATTATCATGCATCAGCGGTTTTATGTCAGCCTCTGGTTTCCGCAATCTGTCTGCAGACATCTGTACACCTTAACAAACGGCATCACACAGTGTCATCATCTGCTCTCCCCTGACTTGTGCTATTGATTACACCCAAACACCATTCAGTTTGGGTGCTCTTGGAATAGAAACTTTGAAGTGTACAACTGTCTTAAAGTGAACCTAAACTCCATTGTAAAAAGGGAGCAGATACCAAAAGATGCCTGCTATTACCTTTATCAGCCAGGAATCCACTATTGTTCCTCCCCACCCACTGTTGGGCACAATTGTTTTCCTCCGGGCTTTATCCTCAGAGAATAGGTGTAGGGGCTTCCCCCCTCCCCTGAGTCACCCCTTGAATCTCCTCAGAGTCACCCCTTAAACCAAGTATCATTTTGCGGTGCTAAGTAAGTTGTATAGAATGTGTTAATAACAAGAAAGGCGGTAAAATAGATCCCCTGCAGCTCTCAACAATAGTTACTCCCAACAATAATAGATACCCCCCAGCAACAATAGATCCTCCTCAGCAATAATAGACCCCCCAGCAACAAAAGACCACCTCAGAAACAAAATACACCCCCCTAGCAACAATAGACCTCCTACTAACAACAAAATCCCCCATCAGCACCAACAGATCCCTCAGCAGCCAGCATTAATAGAACATCCAGCAGCCAGCCAGACATCCCCCCTCAAAAGTTGATCCCTTCCAGCAACATAACCCTTCCCCCCCGCCAAAAGATCCCCCGATAGCCAGTCAATATACATTCCAGCACACCTCAGCACCCTTTGCCAACACATAGATTCAGTGCTAAAGGTGCCAGAACTGCTAGAAAACTGCATTCCCTATGAAAAAAAGCTCTGGTCCTCCTACACCCCCATGCTGGGCACTTTTGTTTTCCCTAGCCCCAACTGGCCACTATTATTCCTCCCCACCTCTCATTGGGCACTATTGTTTCCCTTCACCCACCACTGACCAATGCCCCTTACTGTGCCCTGCTGACACTATTGCATCTTCTTCCCACGAATATTAGCATGGTGTGTTTTTTTTCTTCCCACCGATTGCTGACTCTGGGCATTTTTTCCCACTGAGTAAAGCCTACAGATTTTTTTCTCTAACTGACCCTCAACAACCAACATTTTTCCCTCCCACTGACCATTGACACTGGGTATTTTTGTCTCCCACTACCACTACACCTGGTATTTTTTTCTTCCCCTGACCACCAACACTGGGCATTGTTGCTCCCACTAATTCTACAGCATTTTTCCCAAGGGAGCAATGACTTCAGGACAGCCTTCCCCTCACTGACCACTAGCCTTTTTCCCCACAGCTGACACTGGGGCTTTTTTTCCTCCCACTAAACAGCAATGTAAGGGACCCTATAATACATATATAAAATAGATAGAATTCAAGATTGAGACTTTAAATATACTACTGGGAGTCAAGGCCAAACAAGCATATATAGTTAAAACATTGTTTTTTATTACAAAATACAGCCTAAAAAAGGTCAAATGTATGACCATTATATAAAATGTCACACATTGTCAATTACAAGACAAGATTGGATTATTTCCAAAGCTGTCGTAAGTCCATTCCTGTAGGTCTACGCATTTTGTGGGATCTCCTGCTTCATCAAAACCTATGATATTTATTTTATGATAAAGGTTTTTACACAATACCGGAAATAATAACTCTGAGGAAACAAAAAAAATATTACAAATACATCCATAACCTGATATGTGAATCATAAGAAAAACCGGATGTCATCCCTATATGTAATAAAAGGGAGATGATATAATCACAGTCAAGGCGTATATGTCTAATGCCCCGTACACGCGGTCGGACATTGATCGGACATTCCGACAACAAAATCCTAGGATTTTTTCCGACGGATGTTGGCTCAAACTTGTCTTGCATACACACGGTCACACAAAGTTGTCGGAAAATCCGATCATTCTGAACGCGGTGACGTAAAACACGTACGTCGGGACTATAAACGGGGCAGTAGCCAATAGCTTTCATCTCTTTATTTATTCTGAGCATGCGTGGCACTTTGTGCGTCGGATTTGTGTACACACGATTAGAAATTCCGACAACGGATTTTGTTGTCGGAAAATTTTATAGCCTGCTCTCAAACTTTGTGTGTCGGAAAATCCAATGGAAAATGTGTGATGGAGCCTACACACGGTCGGAATTTCCGACAACAAGGTCCTATCACACATTTTCCGTCGGAAAATCCGACCGTGTGTACGGGGCATAAGAATGTGCCCACTGGCCCATGGGAAGGAGCACCGATTCCACAAAAACCCCACAAGTGTTCCTAAAAGGAATAAGTGAGATATAGCATATGTGCACTGATATATTGTTAATATTTAAACGGCCAGACAAGTGAGAAAGCACATCTTACCCTGGGGTATTAGGTCAAAACACTACACTAATTTCAAAAGATGTATGATGTCCCCTAGAGATACTGAAGTGAAATATACTTAGAGGGTAGTAATGTCCCCAAAAAGTCCCCTATAAATCAGCCATAAAGAAGGGAGGATTAAAATAACCCAAAAAAAGGGGCCACATGGTCAAATGGAATATAATTAGCTGAAAGATGTTCACCAAACAGCAGCCTGACTTAGGTGAACATCTTTCAGTTGATTATTCAGTTGACAATTTACGCAGCACTTTACATACTGTACCCAAATTAATTTTTTTGTCCTATTTTTCATACAAATAGAGGTTTCTTTTGGTGGCATTTCATCACCTCTGGGTTTTTTATTTTTTGCGCTATAAATGGAAAAAGACTGAAAAAAACGCATTTTTCTTAGTTTCTGTGATAAAATTTTGCAAATTATTAATTTTTCTTCATAAATTTTGGCCACAATTTATACTGTTACATATCTTTGGTAAAGATAACCCAAATTAGTGGATATTATTTGGTCTGCGTGAAAGTTAGAGAGTCTACAAGCTGTGGTGCAAATCATAAAAAATTGATCACACCTGATGTCTCATTTCTTGCGACCCGAACAAGTACAAATACCCCCCAAATGACCCCTTTTTTGAAAGTAGACATTCCAAGGTATTTAGTAAGATGCATAGTGAGGTTTTTGATGTTGTCGTTTTTTCCCATAATTCTCAATCCCACAAAATGAAGATTTTTTTTCCACAAAATTGTCATTGTAATAGGTTAATTCTCTCACATGGCATGTGTATACCACAAATGACGCCCCAAAATACATTATGCTACTCCTCCTAAGTATGGCAATACCACATGTGTGAGACTTTTTCACAGCCTAGCCACATAGAGAGGCCCAACATGCAGGGAGCACCATCAGGTGTTCTAGGAGTCTAAATTACACATCTAACTTGTTGACTACCTATTACACTTTTGAAGGCCCTGGAGCACCAGGACAATGGAAACGCCCACAAAGTAACCCCATTTTGGAAAGCTAACACCCCAACGTATAATCCTATGAGGCGTAATGAGTCTTTTGAATGGTTCATTTTTTTCCAGAAGTTTTTGGAAAATGTGGAAAAAAAATGAAACCGCATTTTTTTTATGCAAAGTTGTCCATTTATAAAGATATTTCCAACACATAGCATGTACATAGCAAAAATTACACCCCAAAATACATTCTGCTACTCCTCCTGAGTATGGTGATACCACAAGTGTGAGACTTTTACACAGCCTGGCCACATACAGAGGCCCAACATTGAAATAGCACCTTCAAGCATTCTAGGAGCATAAATTACACATCTCATTTCTCAACCACCTATTACAATTTTGAAGGCCCTAGAGCACCAGGACAATGGAAACACCCACAAAATGACCCCATTTTGGAAAGCTAACACCCCAACGTATAATCTTTGAGGCATAATGAGTCTTTTGAACGGTTAATTTTTTTCCGTAAGTTTTTGAAAAATGTGGGAAAAAAATGAAACCGCATTTTTTTTACACAAAGTTGTCCATTTATAAGATATTTCCAACACATAGCATGTACGTAGCAAAAATGACACCCCAAAATACATTCTGCTACTCCTCCTGAGTATGGTGATATCACATGTGTGAGACTTTTACACAGCCTGGCCACATACAGAGGCCCAACATTGAAATAGCACCTTCAGGCATTCCAGGAGCATAAATTACACATCTCAGCCTGCTTTTTCTGAACAATCCAGTAAGTGCCATTAGTTAGAATTTCTTTTTTTTCCCTTATTTTAAATCCAATTAACTCCACATTGTCTAGAAATTATTTTCCACCCAGTTATGTAGGCCCTGCACCTATTTCAATTCCCTCATAGCTATAGGCCTGTCTCAATGAAGTGAACCCAGCCTAATGCCGCGTACACACGGTCGGACTTTCCAGCATACTTGGTCCGGCACACTTTCCGACGGACTTTGTCCGCCAGGTGCGCCGGACTTTAAAACGGACGGACTTGCCCACACACGCCGGGACTTTCCGGCGGGCTAAGTCCGCCCGTCTTTCCGACGGACTTTCGCCAGGTTCCGGCGGACTTTCAGAATGAACGGACTTGCCCACACATGGCCAAGTCTGTTCATTTTGAACGTGACTCAGGTGCGACGGGACTAACAAAGGATGTCAATCTTGCCGCTTTTATCGGCGAGATTGACACCTTGCGAGCCCCGTTGCGGGGCATACCAGGCCCTTAGGTCTGGTATGGATTATAAAGGGAAGCCCCTACGCCGAAAAAACGGCGTGGGGTCCCCCCTAAAATCCATACCAGACCCCGATCCGAGCGCGCAGCCTGGCCGGTCAGGAAAGGGGGTGGGGACGAGCGAGCGCCCCCCCCCTCCTGAACCGTACCAGGCCGCATGCCCTCAACATGGGGGGTGGGTGCTTTGGGGGAGGGGGGCGCCCTGCGGGCCCCCCCCACCTCAAAGCACCTTGTCCCCATGTTGATGAGGACAAGGGCCTCTTCCCGACAACCCTGGCCGTTGGTTGTTGGGGTCTGCGGGCGGGGGGCTTATCGGAATCTGGGAGCCCCCTTTAATAAGGGGGCCCCCAGATCCCGGCACCCCACCCTATGTGAATGAGTATGGGGTACATGGTCCCCCTACCCCTTCACCTAGGGAAAAATTGTAAGTAATAAAACACACTACACAGGTTTTTAAAATATTTTATTAAACAGATCCGGGGGTCGCTCGTCCCCACCCCCTTTCCTGACCGGCCAGGCTGCGTGCTCGGATCGGGGTCTGGTATGGATTTTAGGGGGGACCCCACGCCGTTTTTTCGGCGTAGGGGCTTCCCTTTATAATCCATACCAGACCTAAGGGCCTGGTATGCCCCGCGCTCGCCGCAATAGGAAAATTTGTTTTTCCTATTGCAGCGAGCGCGAGATGCAATACCCTGCCCTCGCGTCGTATCTGGTCTGACGGACCAGCATACACACGAGCGGCCTTTCCGTCGGACCAGCACACACACGAGCGGACTTTCCGCCCGAAACTGAGTCCGACGGAAAGATTTGAAACTTGGTTCAAATCTAGGTCCGGCGGGCTTTTCGGAAGAAGTCCGCCGGAAAAGTCCGCCGGCGCCCACACACGGGCGGATTGTCCGGCACACTCTGGTCCGCCGGACCAAGTATGCCGGAAAGTCCGACCATGTGTACGCGGCATAAGTATGTACTTAGATTTATGCTAAGTGACTGTGTAAAATAGAGGGTGCTATCAGATCAAATAAATATCAACACATGAAAATAAAATAAAAAATCACACATAGGCATTTCATTATACTGTAATTGCTTGAAGACATAACCTAATCCAGTGTTTCTGAAAGGGATGGGTTCCAATAAAGGCAGTTGTTAGGTTACACCTAAGGATATACTTTTACTTGTGACATTAATAGCCAATGGGATCACAGAAAAAAAATGAAGCACAAGTGAAGCACAAATAGATGTTTGCTTGTTGGGAAAATCTTAAAACTTACGTAGCAAGACACAAAAATCCTTCTGACAAACTACAAATAATAGAAATGTAAAAATAATACAAATGTTATATCGGTTGCCATTTTATTTTTTGAAATGTTCCAACAAAAGGCAATTGACTGAGTGCACAGAAGAGGCATTCATTTTTTAACCACTTCAGCCCCGGAAGGATTTACCCCCTTCCTGACCAGAGCACTTTTTACAATTCGGCACTGCGTCGCTTTAACTGCTAATTGCGCGGTCATGCAATGCTCTACCCAAACGAAATTTGCGTCCTTTTCTTCCCACAAATAGAGCTTTCTTTTGATGGTATTTGATCACCTCTGCCGTTTTTATTTTTTGCGCTATAAACGGAAAAAGACTGAAAATTTTGAAAAAAAATGATATTTTCTACTTTTTGTTATAAAAAAAATTCAATAAACTAAATTTCAGTCATACATTTAGGCCAAAATGTATTCGGCCACATGTCTTTGGTAAAAAAAATGTCAATAAGCGTATATTTATTGGTTTGCGCAAAAGTTATAGCGTCTACAAACTAGGGTACATTTTCTGGAATTTACACAGCTTTTAGTTTATGACTGCCTATGTCATTTCTTGAGGTGCTAAAATGGCAGGGCAGTACAAACCCCCCCCAAATGACCCCATTTTGGAAAGTAGACACCCCAAGGAAATTGCTGAGAGGCATGTTGAACCCATTGAATATTTTTTTTTTTGTCCCAAGTGATTGAATAATGACAAAAAAAAAAAAAAAATTTACAAAAAGTTGTCACTAAATGATATATTGCTCACACAGGCCATGGGCATATGTGGAATTGCACCCCAAAATACATTCAGCTGCTTCTCCTGAGTACGAGGATACCACATGTGTGGCACTTTTTGGGAGCCTAGCCGCGTACGGGGCCCCGAAAACCCAGCACCACCTTCAGGATTTCTAAGGGCATACATTTTTGATTTTACTCCTCACTACCTATCACAGTTTTGAAGGCCATAAAATGCCAAGATGGCACAAACCCCCCCCAAATGACCCCATTATGGAAAGTAGACACCCCAAGCTATTTGCTGAGAGGCATGGTGAGTATTTTGCAGCTCTCATTTGTTTTTGAAAATGAAGAAAGACCAGAAAAAAAATTTTTTTTTTTCTTTTTTCAATTTTCAAAACTTTGTGACAAAAAGTGAGGTCTGCAAAATACCCACTATACCTCTCAGCAAATAGCTTGGGGTGTCTACTTTCCAAAATGGGGTAATTTGGGGGGGTTTGTGCCACCTGGGCATTCCATGGCCTCCGAAACTGTGATAGGCAGTGAAGAGTGAAATCAAAAATTTACGGCCTTAGAAAGCCTGAAGGCGGTGCTTGGTTTTCGGGGTCCCGTGCGCGGCTAGGCTCCCAAAATGTCCCACACATGTGGTATCCCCGTACTCAGGAGAAGCAACAGAATTTATTTTGGGGTGTAATTTCACATATTCCCATGGCACGTTTGAGCAATATAACATTTAGTGACAACTTTGTGCAAAAAAAAAAAAAAAAAAAAAAAATTTGTCTCTTTCCCGCTACTTGTGTCACAATATAAAATATTCCATGGACTCGACATGCCTCTCAGCAAATAGCTTGGGGTGTCTACTTTCCAAAATGGGGTCATTTGGGGGGGGGTTTGAACTGTCCTGGCATTTTATGCACAACATTTAGAAGCTTATGTCACACATCACCCACTCTTCTAACCACTTGAAGACAAAGCCCTTTCTGACACTTTTTGATTACATGAAAAAATTATTTTTTTTTGCAAGAAAATTACTTTGAACCCCCAAACATTATATATTATTTTAAAGCAAATGCCCTACAGATTAAAATGGTGGGTGTTTCATTTTTTTTTTTTCACACAGTATTTGCGCAGCGATTTTCAAACGCATTTTTTGGGGAAAAAACACACTTTTTTAAATTTTAATGCACTAAAACACACTATATTGCCCAAATGTTTGATGAAATAAAAAAGATGATCTTAGGCCGAGTACATGGATACCAAACATGACATGCTTTAAAATTGCGCACAAACATGCAGTGTCAACCTAATAAATACATTTTTAAAAGCCTTTAAAAGCCTTTACAGGTTACCACTTTAGATTTACAGAGGAGGTCTACTGCTAAAATTACTGCCCTCGATCTGACCTTCGCGGTGATACCTCACATGCATGGTGCAATTGCTGTTTACATTTGACGCCAGACCGCCGCTTGCGTTCGCCTTAGCGCGAGAGCAGGGGGGACAGGGGTGCTTTTTATTTATTTATTTTTTTTCTTTATTATTTTTTTGCTTTTTTATCTTATTTTTAAACTGTTCCTTTCATTTTTTTTTTTTAAATCATTTTTATTGTTATCTCAGGGAATGTAAATATCCCCTATGATAGCAATAGGTAGTGACAGGTACTCTTTTTTGAAAAAATTGGGGTCTATTAGACCCTAGATCTCTCCTCTGCCCTCAAAGCATCTGACCACACCAAGATCGGTGTGATAAAATGCTCCCCCAATTTCCCAATGGCGCTATTTACATCCGGCGAAATCTAAGTCATAAAATGCTCGTAGCTTCCGGTTTCTTAGGCCATAGAGATGTTTGGAGCCACTCTGGTCTCTGATCAGCTCTATGGTCAGCTGGCTGAATCACCGGCTGCATTCTCAGGTTCCCTGTTGAGACAGGAGAGCCAGAGAAAAACACGGAAGACGGTGGGGGGGGGGCATTCCCTCCCACTGCTTGTAAAAGCAGTCTAGAGGCTAATTAGCCGCTAGGATTGCTTTTACATGAAAGCCGACCGCTGGCTAAAAAGAATGATACCAAGATGATACCTAAACCTGCAGGCATCATTCTGGTATAACCACTCAAAGTCGTGAATGGCGTACCTGAAGACAAAAAAATGGTTAACAATAAAGCACAGTAAACGGTAAAGTATAAAAAATTGCATACCTGAAAAGCAAACATGATAAAACATAATAACAATAAAACATTGCAGAATAGAATACAGTAAAAAAGAGCAGAACAATAGAGAGAGAGAATAGAGAGAGAGAACAATAAAACGACAACTATTTTTTTTTATTTTTGTTTGTGTTTTTTTTTTTTTTTACACTTTTTTTTTGTAACTGTAACTTTTATAACTGTAACCGCTTCCAGGTTCGGGTCTCTCAAAATGCGATGGCATCTTGGGAGACCCTGTGAAAGTGTGCCTAGTCTGTGCAATGCTGTACCCTACGCTAATACTCAACTAGTGAATGGTAGCGTTCAAAACATTCACCAATGCAAAGACCAGGATTGTCAGGACAGGAGGGACAATAATAGTGAGTGTCACGCCTATATCCGCGCTTGCTGCAGACACAACATCTTTTTTGGGGGGGTTCGTTGGGTAGGGGTACTTGGGAGGATATATAAATGCCTCTCATGCAGCCGACTGCATTTGGTTGGGGATGTGAATGGGGGAAGTACGGGCGCTGCAGAAGCGGTGGGTTCCCAATTAGGATTGGCGAATGCAGCAGGAAGGGCACTATGGGCACGACGGGCCTGTGTTTGTCTTTTTGGTGGCAGCGGGACACTACTTGTGCTTGCCACCTCACCAGCTTGAACTACACTTATGGGACTCGCCACGTCACCAAGTGTTACTGCAGTGATGGTTTGACTACGACCGGGGTGTACTAGGCCGCTGGTGCTTGCCAGTTCACCAAAACGCTACAAAAAAAAGTGACAGTGATCGATCGATACTGCACTTGGGTGGGCTGGACTGGGCTGGGCCGGGCGGAGGGGCAAAACGCAGGTGCTAGCAGGTATCTGGGCTGATCCCGCTAACACTGCGTTTTTGGGAACCCTAAACTGCTGGGGACGCCAGTATAGATCTGATCGGATCAGATATTGATGCGTTCAGATACTATACCACTAAGGGAGGTGTACGGTGCGTGCATGGGTGTTCGCAGTACTGGTGCTAATCTGACGCTGCCTAGGGCGACGCATATCACCGCCGGGCGATCAGGGGGCTAAACCTTTTTTCGGTAATAAACGGCGGGTGCCCTGACACTATAAAAAATAAACAAACTAACCAGCGTCACCCGTAACGGTTATACGGTGATCAGTGGTAAAAGGGTTAACTAGGGGGCCATCAAGGGGTTAAAACATTTATTAGATAGTATATGGGGGTCCCTGTCGCTATAAAACACTGACGGCGAACCTAAATATTTACGTCCCTAACTAGCGTCACCAGCGACACTAATACAGCGATCAGAAAAATGATCGCTTAGCGACACTGGCGACAGGGGGTAATCAAGGGGTTAAAACTTTATTAGGGGGGGTAAGGGGGGTACCCTAGACCTACAGGGGGCTAAACTTTTATTTGGTAATAAACGGCGGGTGCCCTGACACTATAAAAAATAAACAAACTAACCAGCGTCACCCGTAACGGTTATACGGTGATCAGTGGTGAAAGGGTTAACTAGGGGGCAATCAAGGGGTTAAAACATTTATTCGGTAGTATATGGGGGTCCCTGTCGCTATAAAACGCTGACGGCGAACCTAAATATTTACGTCCCTAACTAGCGTCACCAGCGACACTAATACAGCGATCAGAAAAATGATCGCTTAGCGACACTGGTGACGGGGGGTGATCAAGGGGTTAAAACTTTATTAGGGGGGGTAAGGGGGGTACCCTAGACCTACAGGGGGGTAACAGTCACTACCCTAACACTGCTAACTGTCACAAACTGACACTATGCAGTAATCAGGAAAAAAAAAAAAAAAAAAAAAAAAAACCTGCTTGGTGTCAGTTTGTGACAGGGGGGGGGGTGATTGGGGGGGGATCGGGGGGCGATCGGGGGTGTAAGGTATGCCTGGCATGTTCTACTGTGTGTGTGTGAGTGTTGGTGCACTTACATGTCATCTCCCCTCGGCGCTGGAACGGAAACTCCCGAGCCGAGGAGAGATGACATCACATCCTCTGCCTCTGTGTACTATACAGAGGCAGGGGATGTTTGTCATTGGCTGGGAGCGATCGCGAGGGGGGGGCCACGATCGGATGGCCTCCCCCTCGTCTCCCATCGCTTCCAACCAAATGCCGACCGCAGCTGGCACCGGGGGGGGGTCCGATCGGACCCCCCACCGCGGGAAGGCAATCACGTTTCAGGTACGTGATTTTGCCTGCCCGTGCCGCTCTGCTCACGTATATAGGCGTGAGGCGGTCGGCAAGTGGTTAATCTACCTGTAAAATGATTGTTAATGCGGTGTGCATTTATCATTTCAGCTTTGACAGTCCTGTCAATACTGTTTGCAGACTCCCTGAATACCAAGCAGAGAACGGCAAAATTCCATTTTGCCAGTCTGCAGTCAGCTATTGTAGGATATCATCACCCTGGCAAACTCTAATCCTGATAGATGCTCAACGTAATCACAAAAGTGTAGCACCTGACTGTGAGAAATATTGTCCCGCTGGTGTGTTGCTTGACCAGAACGCAGTTAAAGGCATGAAGGAAAGATAACAGACTCTTAAAGCGAAATAGTAATGGCTTTGAGTATTTCTTTGAGCTTTTTTTAAAGTAAATATCTGTCTATTTATTATCTATATACAATTTTTGTTTTAGGTTTTTTTACATGACAAAGGATTGTCAGAGCACCATGAAGTAGCTGCCTGCCTTTGGGCCTCCTTTGATTGAAAGCCAGAAGTAGCTCTTTATTTATGCATTTAAAATCCTGTTCCAATGGGGATACTAATTGTGATGACCTTGGTTAGACTAGAAAAACAAAACAAAGGACACACCAGCCTTGCACATTACCTTTTTAAAACCTTTTATTGAAGAAATAAAACAGTGATATGTTTACAGACAACATATGTTAGCAAGCTCATCAAGTTTAGTGTCTCGCATCGTCTGGTCCACTGCTCCAATTGTAATTTCATAGTCCGGTATGCGGAGTCATATGGCTGGTCCAATACAACCTACCTGCAAGTGGGAGGAGTTTGAACATTACCAGACATCATCTAGAAAGGTATTTAAAGATAGACTATTCATGTGTATCATTTGGCTCTGAGGAAGAGGGACTTACCCTCGAAATGTGTCAGCCATTTGAAGTGTCTTCCCCATGTTGGGATTGAAGCAGTGAACCAGGTGATGCGGGACACTGTGGACATTGATGAGTTTGATAGCATATGCTGTTTGTGAAGACGCAACTGTTTTATTTCTTCAATAAAAAGTTTTTTTAAAGGTAAATCTCAAGGCTGGTGCGCCCTCTGCTTTTTCTTTTCTAGTGTTTCTTATGAACCCCTCCCCCCCCAGTCCAGAGGGCTGCAAGGTCTTGCCTAGCATCAAGCTGTTGAAGATATAAGGTTCACCATTGTTGCAACACCTACCTTGAGCATGGGAGGTTGTTTGTTTTGACCTTGGTTACAACCAGGCATTCCCTTATTTTGGAGAGATTTCTTCTCACTTCTTGTTTTGGCTATGGGATGGGAAGTCACGGATGGGACAAGGGCAAAGATGGCAAAAAAATAAAAAATATAGGGTTATAAAACCTCCCTTACTCTATCCAAAATGACAAAGTTTTGCCCCTAGTTCCAATTTAAATGTCAGCTTAAACTATTGAGCTCTGCAGACAACAGACATTTTACAACAGTTGATAAGGAGAATCTGGAATTCAGTAAGTGTGGAAGGAAGCTGAGAGATCCATCTGCTGGTAGTAAAGAAGTCTACAAAATATTTATACGCAATACTTCTTTTTTATCTGACCAATAAAGGAAACCTATTTTAATGTTTTTATTTTTAATCTTGACTATAAAAAAATAAATGTACACAACTACTATGCACCCCTTTTATTGAAACTTGAAGCATAGTATACAAAGGGCAGCATGTATAATATAGTAACTGTGTTTTTATGGTTCCAGTAATGAAAACAGAATCAGCTGATCTGATGGCTGTTTGAACTATATAGCCGTAGGCTCGTAGCCAGGCCAATTGAACACTGGAGTTACAAGGTATCTATTAATTGTGTTTCTGATTCCTCCTGTTGGTGGAAATTGAAGCTATTACATGGATAAAACTAACCTTTCCTGAGAGACTCAAGTGCTAGCTAACAGTATCGCTGTGCTCTCCCAGTTTTCAGAGAGCCATTATTCAAAAAGGACTGCATAGAAGTACGTTTAATTAATATTTTACACCTACTTCCCACTGTCCTTTCTAGTTATATTTCTTTGTTCTCTCCTTTAGTGATAAAAGATTTGGTTTCAATTAATTTTTTTTTATGTAGGGCATGAAAGAAAGAGACCACTATTGGATGACCACCCTATTTTATTGATGTCACAGTTTAGCTGCAAATACTGTCTGTATTTTATGCTTTTTTTTCCACATACAGTATCTCACAAAAGTGAGTACACCCCTCACATTTTTGTAAATATTTTATTATATCTTTTCATGTGACAACACTGAAGAAATTACACTTTGCTACAATGTAAAGTAGTGGGTGCTACAGCTTTTATAACAGTGTAAATTTGCTGCCCCCTCAAAAAAAACTTAAAAAACAGCCATTAATGTCTAAACCGTTGGCAACAAAAGTGAGTACACCTCTAAGTGAAAATGTCCAAATTGGGCCCAATTAGCCATTTTCCCTCCCCGGTGTCATGTGACTCGTTAGTGTTACAAGGTCTCAGGTGTAAATGGGGAACAGATGTGTTAAATTTGGTGTTATCACTCTCACTCTCTCATACTGGTCACTGGAAGTTCAACGTGGCATCTTATGGCAAAGATGAAAAAAAGAATTGTTGCTCTACATAAAGATGGCCTAGGCTATAAGAAGATTGGCAAGACCCTGAAACTGAGCTGCAGCACGGTGCCCAAGACCATACAGCGGTTTAACAGGACAGGTTTCACGCAGAACAGGCCACGCCATGGTCGACCAAAGAAGTTGCGTGTAAGTGCTCAATGTCACATCCAGAGGTTGTCTTTGGGAAATAGACATATGAGCGCTGCTAGCATTGCTGCAAAGGTTGAAGGGGAGGGGGGTCAGCCTGTCAGTGCTCAGACCATACACCACACACTGTATCAAATTGGTTTGCATGGCTGTCATCCCAGAAGGAAGCTTCTTCTAAAGAAAGCCCGCAAACAGTTTGCTGAAAACAAGCAGACTAAGGACATGGATTACTGGAACCATGTCCTGTGGTCTGATGAGACCAAGATAAACTTATTTGGTTCAGATGGGGACAAGCTTGTGTGGCGGCAACCAGGGGAGGAGTACAAAGACAGATGTGTCTTGCCTACAGTCAAGCATGGTGGTGGGAGTGTCATGGTCTGGGGCTGCATGAGTGCTACCTGCACTGGGGAGCTACAGTTCATTGAAGGAACCATGAATGCCAACATGTACCATGACATATTGAAGCAGTGCATGATCCCCTCCCTTCAGAGACTGGGCCGCAGGGCAATATTCCAACATGATAATGACCCCAAACACACCTCCAAGACGACCACTGCCTTGCTAAAGAAGCTGAGGTTAAAGGTGATGGACTGGCCAAGCATGTCTCCAGACCTAAACCCTATTGAGCATCTGTGTGGCATCCTCAAACGGAAGGTGGAGGAGCGCAAAGTCTCTAACATCCACCAGCTCCCTGATGTTGTCATGGAGGAGTGGAAGAGGACTCCAGTGGCAACTTGTGAAGCTCTGGTGAACTCCATGCCCAAGAAGGTTAAGGCAGTGCTGGAAAATAATGCTGGCCACACAAAATATTGACATTTTCACTTAGGGGTGTACTCACTTTTGTTGCCAGCGGTTTAGACATTAATGGCTGTGTGTTGAGTTATTTTGAAGGGACAGGAAATTTACACTGTTATACAAGCTGTACACTCTTGTTTCTTGTGTTGTCACATGAAAACATATAATAAAATATTTACAAAAATGTCAGGGGTGTACTCAATTTTGTGAGATACTGTATTTCTAATACAGTATATGTAGACATTATTGCAGTGTAGTGACGCTGTTGCCAAAATACTGACCATGTTGTGCATATATTGATGAGATGAACTTCTTTGGTTTGTCCACTGTGTGGGGATTCCTCTCAAAAACCTTACCCCCCAAAAAAGAAGTCTATCGGTGAGAGGCTGGGTGAACATGGTAGTCAGTCAATGCTGAAAGGTCACCTGATCCAACTCTGTGGGAAGGTGTTGAAGCCACATATCTCAACATTAGGGGGATACTTTGCCAGCACCTTATCCCCATGTTGATGAGGACAAGAGCCTTTTCCCCACAACCCTGGCCTGGTGGTTTTGGGGGTTTGTGGTTGAGGGGACTTATCAGAATTTGGAAGCCCCCTTTAACAATAAAGGGGCCCCAAGATACTGCCCCCCCAATATGTAAATAATTAAGGGTACATAATACCTCTATTCATTAACAAAAAATGTAAGCAGTTCTTGTCAAGTGCTTTAATTAACCACTTACCCACTGGGCACTTAAACCCCCTTCCTAACCAGACCAATTTTCAGCTGTCAGTGCTCTCACATTTTGAATGACAATTACTCAGTCATGCAACACTGTACCTATATGAAATTTTTGTCCTTTTTTTCACACAAATAGAGATTTCTTTTGGTGGTATTTAATCACCACTAGGTTCTTTATTTTTTGCAGTATACCATATATACTCGAGTATAAGTTGATCCGAGTATAAGTCGAGGCCCTAATTTACCACAAAAAAATGGGAAAAACGTATTGACCTGAGTATAAGACGAGGGTGAGAAATGCAGCAGCTACTGTAAGTGTAAAAAGAGGGTCAGCAATGCCCATCTGTAGCTGTATACCATCCTGTGTTTATGAGCATGTGTCACCTACCTGTGTCCTGTGCATGTGTCCCTGTGCATGTGTCCCTGTGTATGTGTCCCTGTGTATGTGTCCCTGTGTATGTGTGCATGTGTCCCGTGTATGTGTACATCCTACCTGTGTCCTGTGCATGCCTCCGTGTGCCGCTCTGCACCGATCAGTGTGTCATAATACAACTCGGCCATTCTACTGTTCAAAAGCCACGCCTCCTCCTAGTCCATGATAGGCAGAACACTCCATTTCCCAGCAGTCAGCGGTCAGCCTATCACGGACATTCTCTCATCCTCATACCACGGACGAGGATGAGAGAATGTCTGTGATAGGCTGACCGCTGACTGCTGGGAAATGAAGTTTTCTGCCTATCACAGACGAGGAGGAGGCGCGGCTTTTGAACAGTGAATGGCCGCTGAATGGTAATAGCACACACTGGCTGCCGTCTGCCTGCATGACACACTGATCATGTAGGCAGATGGCGGTGGCTCGAGTATAAGTCGAGGGGGGCACTTCCAGCCCAAAAAAAAGGGCTGAAAATCTCGACTTATACTCGCGTATATACGGTAATTGAAAAAAGACCGAAAATTCGGACAAAAAATGCATTTTTCGAAGTTTCTGTTATAAAATTTTGCAAATTAGTAATTTTCTTCATAAATTTTGTCCAAAATTTATACTGCTACATATCTTTCATAAAAATAACCCAAATCAGTGTATATTATTTGGTCTTTGTAAAAGTTATAGAGTCTACAAGCTATGGTGCCAATCACTGAAAATTGATCACATCTGATGTACTGAATCTCATTTCTTGAGACCCTAACAAGCCAGGACAGCACAAATACCCTCAAAATGACCCCTTTTTGAAAGGAAAACATTCCAAGGTATTTAGTAAGAGGCATGGTGAGTGTTTTGGAATTGTAATTTTTTCCCGCAAAATTAAAACATTTTTATCTTTTTTTTTTCACAAAATTGTCATATTAACAGGTTATTTCTTACACACAGCATATGCATACCATAAATGACACCCCAAAACACATTCTACTACTCCTCCTGAGTATGGAGATACTACATGTGTGAGACTTTTATACAGTATGGCCACATACATAGGCCCAAAATGCAGGGAGCACCATCAGGCGTTCTAGGGACATAAAAGACACTTTTAATTTCTTGACTACCTCTTGCACTTTTGAAGGCCCTGGAGCACCACGACAATGGAAACGTCCCAAAAATGACCCCATTTTGGAAAGAGAACACCACAATGTATAATCTACGAGGCATAGTGAGTCTTTTGAACATGTCACTTTTTTCCAGAAGTCTTTGGAAAATGTGGAAAGAAAATGAAAACGCATTTTTTTTTACACAAAGTTGTCCATTTATACAATATTTCTAACACGTAGCATGTACATACCAAAAATTAGACCCCAAAATAGATTCTCCTACTCCTCCTGAGTATGGCGATACCACATGTGTGAGACTTTTCCACAGCCTGGCCACATACAGAGGCCCAACATGCAGGAAGCACCATCAGGTGTTCTAGGGGCATAGATTTCAAATCTAATTTGACTACCTATTACACTTTTGTGAGGCACTGTAGTGGCATGGATGTAGCATAGATGAGAACTTATGTGGCATGGATGAGCATGAATAAGACATAAATGATCCATAAATGGGGATGGATGAGCCGTGGATTGAGATGGCTGAGCATGGATGGGGATGGCTGAGCCATGAATGTGGATGGATGAGCCGTGGATGGGGATGGATGAGCTGTGGATAGGGATTGATGAGCATGAATGAGCCATGGATGGGGATGGATGAGCAGTGGATAGGGATAGAAGAGGATGGCTGACTATGGATGTGGATGACTGAGCACAAATGAGGATGGGTGAGTAAGGATGGAGATGGCTGAATAAGAATCAGGATGGCTGAGTATGGCTGGGGATGACTGAGAATACATGAATATGGCTGAGTATGGATGGGGATGACTGAGCATGAATGAGTATGCCTGAGTATTGATGGGGATGACTGAGCATGGCTGGGGATGACAGAGAATGAATGAGTATGGCTGAGTATGGCTGAGGATGACTGAGCATGAATAAGTATGGCTGAGTATGGCTGAGTATGGATGGGGATGACTGAGCATGAATCAGGATGGCTGAGTATGGCTGAGTATAGCTGGGGATGACTGAGCATGAATAAGTATGGCTGAGTATGGATGGGGATGACTGAGCATGAACCAGGATGGCTGAGTATGGCTAAGTATGGATGGGGATGACTGAGCATGAACAAGGTTGGCTAAGTATGGCTGAGTATGGATGGGGATGACTGAGCATGAACCAGGATGGCTGAGTATGGCTGAGTATGGATGGGGATGACTGAGCATGAATCAGGATGGCTGAGTATTGATGGGGATGACTGAGCATGAATGAGTTTGACTGGGGATAGATGGGATGGCTGAGCATGAATGAGTATAGCTCAGTATGGATGGGAATGACTGAGCATGAATGAGTATGGCTAGGGATGGATGGGATGGCTGAGCATGAATGACTATGGCTGAGTTTGGATGGGTATGACTGAGCATGAATGAGTTTGGCTGGGGATGGATGGGATGGCTGAGCATTAATGAGTATGGCTGAGTGTGGATGGGGATGACTGAGCATGAATCAGGATGGCTGAGTATGGCTGGGGATGACTGAGCATGAATAAGTATGGCTGAGTATGGATGGGGATGACTGAGCATGAACCAGGATGGCTGAGTATGGCTAAGTATGGATGGGGATGACTGAGCATGAACAAGGATGGCTAAGTATGGCTGAGTATGGATGGGGATGACTGAGCATGAACCAGGATGGCTGAGTATGGCTGAGTATGGATGGGGATGACTGAGCATGAATCAGGATGGCTGAGTATTGATGGGGATGACTGAGCATGAATGAGTTTGACTGAGGATAGATGGGATGGCTGAGCATGAATGAGTATGGCTGAGTATGGATGGGAATGACTGAGCATGAATGAGTATGGCTAGGGATGGATGGGATGGCTGAGCATGAATGACTATGGCTGAGTTTGGATGGGTATGACTGAGCATGAATGAGTTTGGCTGGGGATGGATGGGATGGCTGAGCATTAATGAGTATGGCTGAGTGTGGATGGGGATGACTGAGCATGAATGAGTTTGGCTGGGGATGGATGGGATGGCTGAGCATGAATGAGTATGGCTGAGTATGGATGGGGATGACTGAGTATGGTTGGGGATGGATGGGATGGCTGAGCATGAATGAGTATGGCTAAGTATGGATGGCATGGATGGGATGGCTGAGCATGGATGGATGGACGAGTGCAGGAATTGGCACAGAGCAGCGCTGTGAGCACTACAGATCCAGCCCACAGCACTGCAGCAACCGATCTCTCCGCCTCTCCTCTCACACTGTACCGATCGGAACGGAGAGGGGAAGAGCTAAGCCGGGCATGAGCTGGCTTGTTTTCAAGTGATCGCTCCTTCATTTGACAGGGCGATCATGTGGTAAAGGGCCGCTGTCACGGGCCCTTTACCGTGAACCCAGCGGTCATGGATAATTCCCGGGTGTTCGCCCCAGGGGGCGCGCGGGAGCAAGATTCTGGGAGGATGTCATAGTATGCCCTCCCAGAATTAACGAGCCACACTGTAGCCGTCATTCGGGTATGGCGCAGTTAAGTGGTTAAAAACAAAAAATGTCTCAGAATGTACATCCATCATCAATCACACCGTCCAGCAATACAGATCTAAGTCAATCACAATGCCCAACACCTGACAAAAGATTTAAAAAAACACCACCTGCCAATACGATCATACCCAAACAATTGCCCGCTTCTGACAGCTTCGGCAGGTAACAGATAGACATGTGCAATTCATTTCGTTACGAATTAGGCTTTTTTTTGCGAATTATGACAAATTACCGTATTTATCGGCGTATAACACGCACTTTTTTCCCCTTAAAATCAGGGGAAAATCGTTATACGCTGATCCCCTGCGATCTGGAGCTGCCAGATCTTCAAAATCGCCGACCACGATTTGAAAATGGCACCGCCGGCGCCGAAATACACAGAGCCAGTCCTTGGCTCTTCTTGGCCACTTTCGGCTAAACTCGAGTGCCGCCCGAACCTAGCCGAGTGTACTCGGCTAGGTTTGGATAGCTCCGCTCATAGTCACGCCCATCCCGGGCGGGACTACGAGTGGAGCCGAAAGTGAACGAGAGCCGCCAAGAAGAGCCGAGGACCGGCTCTGTGTATTTCGGCGCCGGCGGCGCCATTTTCAAATCGCGATCAGTGATTTTGAAGCCCAGGATGGCAGGGGTCCGGGATCACAGGCTGCACTGGGGAAAGGCTGCACTGGGGAAGGCTGCACTGGGGAAGGCTGCACTGGGGAAAGGCTGCACTGGGGAAGGCTGCACTGGGGAAGGCTGCACTGGGGAAGGCTGCACTGACAAGGCTGCACTGGGGAAGGCTGCACTGACAAGGCTGCACTGGGGAAGGCTGCACTGACAAGGCTGCACTGGGGAAGGCTGCACTGGGGAAGGCTGCACTGACATGACTGCACTGACATGGCTGCACTGACATGGCTGCACTGACAAGGCTGCACTGACATGGCTGCACTGAGAAGGCTGCAATGATGGGCATTTAAATGTAAGTTTTTTTTCCTTCAACTTCCCTCCTAAAAGTTTTTTTTCCTTAAAATTCCCTCCTAGATTGGGGTGCGTGTTATACGCCGGTGCGTGTTATACGCCAATAAATACGGTAGTTAATTTGGAAATATCTGAATTAACGAAAACTAGTTTAATGATATTTTATGAATCTTCGGAAATTCGAATATTCAAAATTTCGGAAATTCGGAAATTCGAAATTTCAGTAATTCTGAAATTCAAAATTCGAAAATCCGAAAATCCAAAAATTCTGAATTTCGGAAATTTGAAAATTTAGAAATTCGGAAATTCAAAATTTCAGAAATTTGGAAATTCGGAAATTCGAAAATCCGAAAATCCAAAAATTCAAAATAATGAAAATCCAAAAATAAGAATAAAAATCCAAAAATTCGAAAACCCGAAAAATCGAAAATCTGAAATAACACCTAACTAATAATAACTTAACTATTACTAAACTATTAAATTGTAGGTATTGGAATCTCCTTTCAAATTTGGCTGTTAGTGAACATAAATAATACGAATTTATCTGAGGTTCCGAATGTTCCGAAATAACGAATGCCGTATCTAAATGAATGGAACGTCACAAATTACTTTTTATTTTTATTATTATTATTATTTATTATTAATTTGTTTGGTTCCATTTGTTTAGATGCAGCATTCGATACTTCGGATAATTTGTTACTTCAGATAAATTCATATTCGCTACGTTCACTAACAGCAAATTTGAAAGGAAATTCCAATACCTATAATTTAATAGTTAGTTATTGTTAGTTAGTTATTAAGTAGAATTTTTGGATTTTCAGATTTTCTTTCTTATTTTCGGATTTTCAATTTTGCGAATTTACGAACTTTAGAATTTACGAATGTTCCAAATTTTCAAATGTATGAATCTTCAAATTTACGAATTTTCGAATTTACGAATTCCAAATTTTCGAATTTACGAAAAAAACTTAAAAAAAATGAAACGAAAACGAACAAATTTTTCGGCAGTGCACATGTCTAGTAACATGTAAAGAAAGAGACTTTGTCTCCTGAGTGATGTCATTGACCATATTTGGACATGCTGCTCCTTGTCACAATGTTAGGAGAGTTTGGTGTAACTCAGGGTTCTCACCTATGCTGGTTTGGGGGCTCCAGGATGTCTCATTAGAAAAGAAATAGCCTTTCAGTTTTCTGTAGGATTGGTAAATCTTTGTATGGACTCTGGAGCCCTGAAGCTTTGTAGAGTATGGGTGGGATGAAACGTCCAGCCCTGGGTCCATGTTTTACTAGACTGGTGCACACTAGGTGTACATAGCTCTTTAGTAGGGACTAGGGACTGAATATGGTTCAGGGCGTCCCATGAATTAGCCATGATGCTGCACGTATAACCAGAGGCGTAACTAGAACTTTAGGGCCCCAATGCAAGAAGCCATGAAGGGCCCTCCTTCCCCCCCCCCCCCCGACTGGGGCCCTTTCCACTGATCCCAGAGCCCTTTACTAGCATTGTGAGAACTTTTTTGTGGTTCTGCAGCGAGCCACCTTCCTGCCGTCTTGGGGTCCCCCATTAGGGTGGAACGCGAGAGCCCAGTCGCAAGTGCGACTTTTGCAACACTGGTAGTTCCGCCACTGGTGTCAATAGTTTTTTTTATCTTTGTTGTTTTATTATTTCTTTTTTTACATCTTTCTATTTCATTTTTTATGAAGTTTTACATATTTTTTTAGGACCCCTGTTGGGGGGCTTTGGTGAAATATCAGAGGTCTTAACAGACACCACTTTTGAGACAAAGAAAGGGAGTGATGGCAGATTCATCAGTTCATTTCTCTGCAGTCTCAGCTGCACAGAATGAATGAACAGGAAAAGCTCTGTACAGAGATTCCTGTTCATTCATAAACTGAAGCATAGTAAGCACTGTCTATTATGCCTCTGCTATTAATGAATAACAAAAAAAGTCAATGATCAGTATCGATCACTGACTCTATTCATCAAGACAAGGAAGGGGCCGGTGAATGACACATGACCTTTCCCCCCGCTCTCTATCCTGACAGATTACCCGCCCCAGCCAGAGAAGCAGGTTTCAGCAGCTACATGGAGGGATAGTCAAATTAATATAGAGCTTACAGTTTGTGATAATATATAAATCATTCCTGTGACAAAAAGTCTCTTATAATGTCCTTGGTGCTCTAAAAAGATTTAGAAGGTGCTGAAGTGCTTCCTGTAAACATGCTGTGCCGTGTGCCACACTCCATTCTTGTATCCCCACTCACCAGAAAAAATTGACCTTCAGCTTTGCAGTCTGGGGGTCAACCACGCTTATTTCCTCAGTAAAAACTCCAAATATATATATAGGTCTTGGGGGTAGCTAAGATAAACACCAGGCTCAACAAAACAGATAAAAGCTCATAGTGAAGTACTGTATAAAAAGATTTATTTGCGCAATCATAAGCAACACTTACAGGATTGCAGATAAAACGAGCATAGGACAGAAAGTGAGGCTCTCCTAGGTTCGCCGTGGCTCGGCGTGCGTTCCACAGAGGGCGGAATTGATGTAGTTGGTTAAAAAAACAGAAATGCATCAACGTGTTTCGCCCCTCCTCCAGGGCGTCATCTTAACCAACTACATAATTTCTGCCCTCTATCGTAGAATGCACGCCGAGCTGAAATAAACGTGATTGACCCCAGACTGCAAAGCTGAGGGTCCATATTTTCTGGTGAGTGGGGATACAAGAGGGGAGTGTGGCACACAGCACAGCATGTTTACATATAGCACTTCAGCACCTTCTAAATCTTTTTGGAGCACTGAGCACTTTATAAGAGACTTTTTGTCACAGGAATGATTTATATATTATTACAAACTATAAACGCTGTATTAATTTGATTGTTATTTGAGGTGGTTTAGCACCTAGTAGACAGCAACTGCAGGTTTATTCCTACATTTTTTTTTTCACGTTCAGTTTGTCACGATTTGTTACCTAGTGTGAGTATTGATTTGTTTATTACATGAAGGGATAGGTTCCTCTATATGCTTTCGCCCCCACTCTCCGGTTTTAGTAAATCAACACCATATGTATCATATAACTTTCAGGATGCAGTGATGAAAGGTTTATATTGAGCTGATTGTGCGGTGAGCTTCAGTAAAGAAAGTAGACTCTCTATCATTAACGCAGACCATCAAGTAAACTAAAAGCTTTTTAATACATCTTTATACGCATATATAACATTTTTGGACAAGCAACCAAATTATGTTTTAAATAAAATGCCAATATTTTGAAGAAATAAGTTTTCCAGTAAAAGTGCCTACAGGAAGTTACATGTTCTCTAAGAATGTTCATGTTTGTAGGGAGTAAAGGTCCAAACATCTATTGTACCTACATGAAATTTATATAATTTTTCCACACAAATAGAGCTTTCATTTGGTGGTATTTGATCACCACTTTTTTTATGAACTCAGGTCCAGGCTGAAATAAAGGAAGTTCATACTTGCATCTGTTATCACATACAGGGCACAAGCTCAAGCAGATTCAATCCTAGACACTGAATGCAACACACGGGTCAGTAGCAGGAAAAAGACCACACTCCAAAATCCCCCTGTGAACACTTTCCACTGATGTGCTTCACACTATACAGAACTTAATCATAGCTCTACATAGATCAAAACTCTTTAGAGGAGGTTGGTGGTATCAGTACTAAATCACATCACTCCAAACTCTCCCCACTTGCCTGCCGCAAATGGGCCACATAGCCACAAATAAACAGTGACAGAGGTTCACAGCATGCCTTCCAACCTGTCCTCCATCTGTTCTAGCATGTTTCACCCAAAAAAGGACTTAATCCTTATAGGAGGTATCTTGTGGGATGGGTTTTGTTTTTTCAATGTATGCCATAGTGCAGTATTTATGGGTGTGGCTCTCGTCCTTTTTATGTTTCCAAGCTTGTATTAAAGTAATAACAACCTTATTTATTCATACCACATGCTGACTGAATAGCTTGCTCATATTTGCAGCTGTCATCAGGATGATGAATCTAATATTCTGAATCTGAGCCAATGAACAACTCCCATTCCTTTCCCATCTTTGCAAAGAGTTGAGAAAACATTATTGCACATATCTACTCACTGATACTCTTGAGAATATTGATAAAAAGGAAGGAAGGTGGGACTTTGTATGAAAGATGCAACCCTGGAGAAATCCTTCTAATGCCCCGTATACACGGTCGGATTTTCCGATGGAAAATGTGCGATCGGAGCCTGTTGTCGGAAATTCCGACCGTGTGTGGGCTCCATCGGACTTTTTCCATCGGATTTTCCGACACACAAAGTTTGAGAGCAGGCTATAAAATTTTCCGACAACAAAATCCGTTGTCGGAATTTCCGATCAATGTCCGACCGTGTGTACGGAGCATTAGAGTTCCTTATTAGGGAGACACGCTTTTATGAAAATGGCTCTCTATAATGTGCATGATATGAACTCATTATGTTACCATTGTTATTATCATTGTTATATTATACATACCCCAATGTACTTTGTTCTATATAATGTTTTACATTATGAACTTACTATGTCAATATTTTATTATGGTATTACTATTATTGTTATTCTTATATACCAATAAACCATTGACTGCCAATTGTTGTTTTACAATGCTGTCATGAAATGTCCATAGTTCTATTATACTTAGTACCGCCCATTTTCTTATATATCGTGATTTCTCCAGGGGTGCATTCTTCATACAAAGTCCCACCTTCCTTCCTTTTTATCAAATCAAACAGGGATGGAGGCGCTTGGCGGTGGTAGCCCTGCGTTCTCATACAAAGTCCCAAATAGCTGCTTTTTGTTTTGACTCTTGAGAATATGCCAACATTCTTTTCCCTTTGGCTACCCACATTTTTCATTGAGAAAGGCAAAGAGGAGGACCAGTAGGAAAGATGTGGGTGACCATCTTTGCAGTAGCCCTGGATATTATAAATACATGCCCTGTTGTCTTACAGTGATCAGGTATTGTTAGGAGTGTGTCAGATGCAGGCCTAATTATAATACTGTATGGTGGTCAACCTACTGATCTTACTATATCTCATTACTGGGTCCAATAACTTATTATTGTAATGATCCGATATAGACCAGAGTCAAGGGTTTAGCAGAAGAGCAATGAAGGGCATCAGTCTCTACCAGCTGGTCGAATTTTATCTGGTTCAGCAGGGACCGGCTGAATTTTGATCCACGTATGGACATGGTGGCAAATACTGAAAGAAATGGGAATACTAGACCATCTCACCTGTCTTCTGAAAAACCTGTAAGCAAGTCAAGAAGCAACAGTTAGAACAGGACATGGAACAACTGAGTGCGGCAAGGATGTATATGTCACCCTACTTATTTAACTTATATGCATAGTACATCATGTGAAATGCCAGGATCGATGAATCACAAACCGGAATTAAGATTGCAGGGAGAAATATCAACAACCTGAGATATGCAGACGATACCACATTAATGGCAAAAAGTGAAGAACTAAAGAGTCTCCTCATGAAGGTAACAGGAGGAGAGTGCAAATGCTGGCCTGAAATTGAACATTAACCATTTCAGCCCCAAAATGTACCCCCCCATAGCCTCCCTGGTGGTATGATTATGTCAGATTTTTGAACCTCAAAGCGGTACATTGTTTCGCATAGAAATTTGGCGTTTTATGTTGTAGGCCTGTAATTCTTAGTAATAACACACTTAAATCTGTCCAAATAAGAGTCTAATAGACATCCCGGGTATGATAAAGTTTGAAACACGAAATCATAAATTATAATATATTAAATAGCTATAAATGATTATAAAATATAATATAATAATAATAATAAAATTAATTTCCCCACGATTCACGATCGCTCAATTCTACAAGTGTTCTAATTTACTATTGCTGTTTTCTAGCTGGTCTAACACAACTTTTGACGTAGAGGGACACTTTTTGGTTGCCATGGACAATATCAAGTTTCCAGGCAGAAAGAACAGTAAATATAATATAAAAGTGCATCCAGAGCACTGGACAAAGCACTAAGGACAAAAGGGAGGTGAAATGATTTGATACAGTAATGTAATATTATACATTATAGTGTACTGTATGTGTTATGTTTTTAGTCTTTTTTTAATTTGCCGCCGGACTCCGCCCCCATGCGTCCCAACACTCGCAGGGAACGGAGCCCGGAACTTAGAGCATCAGGCAGAGGATCCGGTGGAGGACACAGCGTGGGGACATCGCAGGATCCTGGTGACAAGGTAAGTATGCTGTACTAGGATTCTGCAATTCAATCCCGAGTGTGGCTCGGGGTTACCACTATTGATACTGAAATTTAACCCCGAGCCACACTTGGGAATACCGCCAGGAGGGTTAATTACCAGGCCATTTTTTGCGATACGACACTGCGTCACTTTAGCTGACAATTGCGCGGTGGTGCGACGTACCCAATCAAAATTGATGCCTTTTTTTCCCCACAAATAGAGCTTCCTTTTGGTGGCATTTGAGAATATCTGCGGTTTTTATTTTTTGTGCTATAAACAAAAAAAGAGCGCCAATTTTGAAAAAACAAAACAAAACAATTTTTTACTTTCTGCTATAATACACATCCAAAAAAAAAATGTAAAAAATCTAATTTCTTCATCAGTTTAGGCCAATATGTATTCTGCTACATATTTTTGGTGAAAAAATCCCAATAAGTGTATATTGATTGGTTTGCGCAAAAGTTATAGCGTCTACAAATAAGGGATAGATTTAGGGACTTTTAATTTTTTTAATAGTTTTTACTGGTAATGGCGGCGATCTGCGATTTTTAGTGGGACTGCGACATTGTGGTGGACAAATCTGACCCTAAGTGACACTTTTTGGGGACCAGTGGCACCAATGCAGTGGTCAGTGCTAAAAAAAATGCACTGATCAACGTATAAATGACACTGGCATGGAAGGGGTTAACACTAGGGGTCGCTCAAGTGGTTCACTGTGTTCCCTGGGTGTGTTCTAACTGTGTGGGGGATGGGCTTACTGGGAAAACACAGAGATCGTTGTTCCTGATCACTTGAACAGCAGATCTCCATGTTGTCCCCTGTCAGAACGGGGATCCGCCTTGTTTACACAGGCAGATCCCCATTCTGCCTTTCTGACATGGAGCCCGCCCGGACACTATCATATGCACAGACCGAGGTACCTGTACGTCGGTTTGCGCAGCTGAGTCCGCCTTGCCGCAGTATATATGCCGAAGGCAGTCAGAAAGTGGTTACGAAAACTAAGATCATGGCAACCGGTCCTATCACTCCTTGGCAAATAGAAGGAGAAGAAATGGAAACAGTGACAGATTTTTTCTTTCTAGGCTCCAAGAGCATGGCAGACGGTGACTGCAGCCATGAAATTAAGAGACGCATGCTTCTTGGGAGGAAAGCAATGGCAAACCTAGACAACATTATAAAAAGCGGGGACATCACTCTACTGACAAAGTCCTGTATAGTCAAAGCTATGGTATTCCCAGTAGTAAACTATGGCTGTGAAAGTTGGACCATAAGGAAGGCTGAACGCAGAAGAATTGATGCTTCTGAACTATGGTGTTGGAAAAGACTTTTGAAAGTCCCTTGGACAGCAAGAAGTTCAAACCAGTCAATCCTGATGGAAATCAACCCTGAATATTCACTGCAAGGACAGATCCTGAAGCTGTACTTTGGCCACCTAATGCGAAGAAAGGATTCATTGGAAAAGACCCTGATGCTGGGAAACGTGGAAGGAAAAAGGAGAAGAGGACGACAGAAAACAAGATGAATAGATAGCATCATCAAAACAATGAACATGAAGTTGAGCAAGCTCCAGGAGGCAATGGAGGACAAAAAATCCTGACGCCCTATGGTCCATGAGGTCACAAAGAGTCACACATGACTAAACGACTAAACAACAACAATGGGCATGGTGGTGGTACAGCAGTTGATCTCCTGATTGACTTCTGTACAACCAGCCTGTTAGAAAAATGGAAACACAAAAAGACTCACACAAGCTCTACCGCTATGTTGGAAAGCATATGAGCAGAGTGTCGGTGCACTGGCTATAGCGTTCACTGCAGATCCATAATAAAAATGAGCCGGCAACCCAATTGCTGCTTCGTTAAAGTGTTTTTTAAGCCACTCTAACCTGTTTGCACCATCAGCACTACCTCATATTGCAGTGCCCCCCTCAGTGTATGATTTATAAAAATCAATGCTGCAAATACCTAATTTCAGAGCAGAGATTGCGATCACATGACCGGCCGGATCTCTCCTTTCCTCCTCTGAGAGATGCAGCGGGAGGAGCCGAGATTCCTATGCTGATGTCAATCAGGAGGGGAGGAGAAGGGGAGGAGGAGAGATCCAGCCGGTCATGTGATCGCGATCTCCGCTCTGATATGAGGTATTTGCAGCATTTACTTTTATAAATTATACACAGAGGGGGACACTACAATAGGAGGCAGCGTGGATAGTGCATTCAGGTTAGTGTTATTGAAGCATCGGGGGGGGGGGCACTGTCATGAGCTGACAGGCAGGGAGGGAGGGGGGAGAGAGCACAGAGGAGAGCAGAGAGCATGCTGCGAATGATGGAGGGACGTAAACTGATCACGGTGTCAGGGCTCAGCAGCCATAATACACCGTGGTCAGTTTACATAGGGGAGGGTGGAAACTGGAAGGATCAGACAGGTTTTTAGGTGTTACAGGGTGCCAAATTACATAGCACAAGCACTGTGTCATCTAACATACTTTAAAGGAGCAGGATCCCTTTTTTTTTTTTGTGTTAACCAACGCTTTAAGGCATTTTTTTGTTGCACAACAGCAATGACAGAATCCAATAAGATGCTAATGCATTTCAGCTGAAGCCTTCCATGTAGCATACATGTACAGTATGCTCATGTTTATTATGGATCTTTTGGAAAAATTTCTGCTATAGCTGGCGGCGTTGACCAGTGTATTCTGACAGCAGAGAAGTTTCCCAGCGGGAATGATTCCCCCAGCCACATTGAGTGTGTGAATGGGGGAATCAAGCTGTTTTTTTTCACTCAACCTGCTATCTGAACAAAAAAAACAAGACTAATGTATGGGCTGCCTAAGGGCTTCACAAGGACAAAGAAACAAAGAAACTGATGTAAAGATTTACACAAGTATCAGCAGGCACAATACAATAGCTGTAAAGATGTAAATACATTTAAAATGTATGTGAGGGTAAAACTTTATTTTTTAGTACTGGATGCATGGGGAAAGAGTAGATCCTATTTGTATTGCTTTTTGTGTTCTCAATGTCACTGTAAAGGAAAGTAAGTAGATATCCTAATTTTTACAGTTGTCATGAGGGTAAAATAGAGTGGAAATCTTCCAATGGAGACAAATCTTCTAGTGACAACTGTCTAAGATGGGAATTCCGTCACTTTAGAAAGATTTCCTTTTATTCTCTGTTGTGGCTCCAAGACAGAAAGGGACATGAAATTTCCCTAGTAGGACACAGACAGCAAAAAAGTAAAAAATAACCTATGCAGAGTTTAAACTTTCCCCTACTCTATCCAAAATTAAAAAAAAAAAAACTAAAACATTTTTTGCCTATACATAAACTTTAAGAATGGATCATTTGTAACCCAAATGCATACAAACAACGTAAGCTTTTACTGTAAAGCACACAGTGCCACTTTACATGAACCTATAAAACAAATAAACTTCCATGCAAGTGAGGTCATTCACCCTGTCCTTGGTCTTGAATAAAGAGGAATGAATGCCGTTTCCTCATTTAATTAAAGTTTATGGAACCATTAAAGTTAAGTAAATAGGAAAACATCCCAGTCTGTACTCATACTTCATTTCCTGTAACAGAGTCATGAAAATAAAATGCATTAAATGATTTGCCGGAGAACTCACTCGGTTAAAGGATTACAGCATGCATTATTCATCTGCCTTAATAAGTATTGCTGATGGGTGCCTTATAGTTATGGGCAAGTTGAAAAAAAAATCGTTGTAAAAGTGCAAAGGACATAGAATAAAAAAGAAAGCATAATGCGAATAAATAAATCACATTTTAGATAGCAGAAAGTATAGTAACAGCTTATTTTTGAAATTAACCAGTGAGAGCATGGGAATGATAGAATGTTTCAATCAACAGGTTAAATGCATTCTTCATGGGACAATCAATGACTCTGCGCTGGACATGTCCTCACTTTTTTCTTCCTTGATATATCTGATACATTTTTTTTTTTCAGCAAAGGTTTTCCAACTGCAATTTCACAAAGTTCGTCTTTGTAAAGCATCAGGTTTATAGTTGTCTCATGTATGGTTTCTCTCATATCGGTTGTGTATCTCCTTCAAAAAACTTGATCAATGTAAAGCCATCCTTTAGGCTCTCCAAACCCAAACATTTTACTTTAATGCCCTGTAGATCATTAATCGTACGTTAATTAAAGTGTAAAACCACAGGGCCGTCACCTACGTTCTGTAATTCAATAATAGCCTTGACTGTGCCAAATCAAATGTTGAAGTTAAGCAGTATGATAGGATGCTGATTCAACAATATCAAAGTTCCATTATCACACAGAAAGATCTATTAATTTCTTTGTATACTTGAACTTAAATAAAGACTATAATATAAATGTGATAGCTTACTTTCTTTGCCATGTTCCAAGCATATTAATGAACACTATGCCTTCTCCTCTACAAGTTGCTTTATCCAAAAATTTGTCTTATTTGGAGTCTCTAATTATGTTTTATAAGGAGTCTTAGAGGGTTTTTGTACCTTTAAAGACCAATTCTAGGCAGCTAATCAATTGTGCCTTGCAGTGGGGCTGCACCAGCACTGCAAGGGTAAATTGGTCGTTTAGGTATAGGCGAACAATAAACGATTTGCTTACCCAAGTTTCTGTGACTCTCCACTGCTGGACTGGTCCCCACAGTGTCTTCTCCCCTCCACTCCAGTGGTCTAGGGCCCTGATGTCCTCAAGACCAATGCCAACCAAACTTGTGTTTGGACAGAACCTTCACTTCATTCCTACTCTTTATGGAAACATCAAGTGTCTGGTAGACCCCTAATGGCTCCCCTGACAGGGAGTCCCTATCTGTTAAATACCAAGCTGCAGGAGCTGGGATCTTACCTCTCAGTACCCAGAAGGTCTAAGAGCACAGAAGTCAGTCAGTATTTGACTCATACTCTGGAGGCCAGAGCAACATTTATTCTACAATCCCATCTGCAAAGATAGGCAGGAGAGCTTGGAAACCACAATAGGAATTACTCTATTGCAGTTATGTAGCAGTAATCCAATGACTTTACAGCCAACCAGATCACTTCTACTACAAAGCCCACAGGCCACTGAATAAACTAAACACAAGCTTGCAGCTGCTATTGCACTGCTTTAGTACTTATAGTGGTGGTACTAAAAGGGTTAAACATATTTAAATGACCTCTATATGACCTAAATTATATTTTCTGTCTCAAATGTCTAAGAATCATACGTTTTGAGACATGGCGCATATGAAGGCTAGCTGAGATGATAGTGCTGGGAGTGGCATAATTAGAATTGTAGTAACTAGCACCAAAAGAGAGGGGCACAAGAGAACATATCCAAACATAAAAAAACAAAACGTTCTATATAGTTCAAATTTAAAAACTTACCATATATTTAGTAACAGATACTCGAGACACCCACCTTTGGGGGCAATTCGGAGAAATCCCATATTAAAAAATTAATATTGTTGCCATAGTTGCATGAAAGAAACACTTTTTTCGGCACCTTAGGAAATCATAATGGACCTGGAATGAAGGGCCTCTTAAAGCGGAGTTCCAGCCACAAACATTTTTTTTTTTTTTTTAAAGTCAGCAGCTACAAACACTGTAGCTGCTGACTTTTAATAAGGATACTTACCTGCCCATGGAGCCTGCGATATCAGCCCCCCTGAAGTCGATCTGTCCATGGGATCAGGCACAGGCGTCGCCATTGTAACTAAGGGAAACCTGCAGTGGAGCCTTGCGGCTTCACAGCTGGTTTCCTACTGCGCATGTGGGGGTCGCGTTGCGCTTTGTGAATGGCCAGCTTGTCTTCTGGGACACACATAGGTCCCAGAAGACAGCAGGGGAGAAGGAGGAGGGCTCGCCGCAGAAGAAGACATGACGTCCTGGGCCGTGCCCGATCTAGGACAGAATTACACATAGTACTTTAAAAAAGGTACAAAAGAAAAAAAAATTAAAATATCCGAAAACGAGGGGTGGAGGGGTGGTCTTTATTTTAAGACCACTTTCAAAAGTGGGTGGAACGCCGCTTCAAGCTATGTTTACTGATGGAAGCTAGGAGGCATGGGCGTCCGCAGAACTTTTTTCAGGGGGGAGGGGGCGCTTCGGCAGCGGTGATACACAGTCGCATTTAACCCTTTCTTTGACCGCTAGCGGGGGTTAAAAGCGCCCCGCTAGTGGCTGAATAGCGCCGCTAAAACAATGGTAAGGCGCCGCTAAAACTAGCGGCGCTTTACCGATAACACAGCCAGATGGCAGTGTGAAATAGCTCTTGAGATAATTCAGCTTCACTCCATGCCCATATAAATATAGCCTAGAGAATGTACATCTTTCTATTTGCAATGTATTGCAATACATCTGTTGTGGCCATATTTTGATCTTAAAATTGTAGAAAGCCTTCGCGCTACTAAGATGTGTTTTAAGTGAACTCTTATAAACTGTAGGCTTCAAATAAAATTATTAAATAAACGGTTAAATCACAAAGTGCA
Source organism: Lithobates septentrionalis (assembly GCA_037952835.1). Taxonomy (NCBI): domain Eukaryota; kingdom Metazoa; phylum Chordata; class Amphibia; order Anura; family Ranidae; genus Lithobates; species Lithobates septentrionalis. The sequence continues at coordinate 275,717 of JBBDGP010000231.1, read as the reverse complement.
TGTAGTGCAATTAAGGTGCAATCAAATAAATCAAAGACAGCTGTCTGCAGCAGAATCTTCCAGTGTATCATCTATTATCTATTACATATTTTGATCTTGATGAAAACAGCCTATACTGTATAGGTTGTTTTCATCAAGATCAAAATATGGCCACAACAGATGTATTGCAATACATTGCAATATAGAAAGATGTACATTCTCTAGGCTATATATTAATATGGGCATCATGGACTGGTATGCCTGAGAGACTGAGTAACTTCCATACAAAGTGAAGAAGATATTATAACACACAACACAAATATATTTTTCCAGCAATAGCTCAGCTGTCCAACTTTCCAAGCAATATATATATATATATATACTGTATATTCTCCTCCTAACTGGCACAGTGGCACTGCAGTAGTGTTACCTGTGGTTCTTCAGTGATGCGATAGCACTGGCAGCGTATTCTCTCTTGGTCACTGCACGCACCTGTGGAAGGAGCCGGCGCCGCACCGGGCAGATCGGCATAGTGACGTTACACAGGCAGGTTGAGGCAGCCAATCACGTTCCGGAACAGCCGAGATGTCGAGCAGAGGCCCGAGCGGCAGTCAGAGCCAATCCGATGATCGGGCCGGGGGTGAGGGAGGGAGGGACGGATGTCTGTATCAATCTGTGATAAGTCGGAACACACTGAGAGCAGCCCCAGGCCAGCAGATGTAGAAAAAAAAGTCCACGGCGGCCGCAGAGGTGGCCGTGGCGGCCATTGCGTTACACAGAGCAACTGTCTTCACTCTTCAATACCTTCTTATAGAGGTCGACCGATATGGGTTTTTCTCTGGTCGATGCCGGTATTTAGAAATTGGGGCGGCCGATTTTGCGGCCAATTATTTAGGCCAATTTTTTTTGCAGGTGGCACTGGCAGGCACTGACAAGTGGCACTGGTTGGCACTGACAGGTGGCACTGACAGGTGACACTGGCAAGTGGCACTGGTTGACACTGGCAGGTGGCACTGATTGGCACTGACAGGTGGCACTGGCAGGTGGCACTGACAGGTGGCACTGGTTGGCACTGATTGGCAGGTGGCACTAATTGGCACTGGCAGGTGGCACTGGATGGCACTAATTGGCACTGGCAGGTGGCACTGGTTGGCACTGGCAGATGACACTGGATGGCACTGATTGACAGTGGCACTGGCAGGTGGCACTGACAAGTGGCACTGGCAGGCACTGATTGGCACTGGCAGGTGGCACTGATTGGCACTGGCAGGTGGCACTGGATGGCACTGGCAGATGGCACTGATTGGCACTGGCAGGTGGCACTGGTTGGCAGGTGGCACTGGTTGGCACTGCCATGCACTGGTTGGCATTGGCAGATGGCACTGGCAGTTGACACTGGATGGCACTGGCAGGTGGCACTGGCAGGTGGCACTGATTGGCACTGGCAGGTGGCACTGGTTGGCAGGTGGTACTGGTTGGAAAGTGGCACTGGTTGGCACTGGCAGGTGGCACTGGCAGGCACTGGTTGGCATTGGCAGATGGCACTGGCAGGTGGCACTGGATGGCAATGGCAGGTTTCACAGCCGATAGTGTAACTGTGTGAAACTGTATGGAGAGAGAGAGGGGAGCTGACAAATTCAGAGTGATGTCGGAGGTGGGCGGGACCCGGGGTGGGCGGGACCCGGGGTGGGCGGGAACCAGCAGCTATCCAGCCAATGATTGGGCTGTTTAAGAAAGGGGCGAGCCACATACACATAGAGGCCCGCCCAGGTCCCATCCCATTGGCTGGTGTTGGATAGCTGGGTCCCGCCTCCCCGGGTCCCGCCCACCCCCGACATCCAAGCTCAATTTTGACAGCTCCTCTCTCTCTCCATACAGTTTCACATACCACGGCGCTGTTCCGCCAACAGCTTGTGGAGAAGGGAGGAGGAACCCCACATTCCTCCTCCCTTCTCCGATATATCGGTCGACCTCTACCTTCATACGATTCCAGGGGGGGGCAATTGCCCCCCCCTTGCCCTATGCTGTGGATGCCCATGCTAGGAGGTACTTCAAAGTCCCTGAATATATTAAATAATGAGGGTTTACATGCTCTTTTTCCAAAGCCAGCAGAATATTAGTATGCATTAAAAAGGAAATTTACTGCAGAGATAAAATGATTATTCTGCCAATTTTTAAAACTCTGGTTCGGCTGCATCTGGATTATTCTGTCCAGTTATGGTTACCAATGCTCAGAAGGGATGTGCTGGAGCTGGAGAAAGTCCAGAGAAGGGCAACTAAATTAATATGGGGACTGAAGGACCTTACTTATGCGGAACGACTTCAAACGCTAAATGTATTCTCCCTAAGGAAGAGACGCTTAAGAGGGGATATGATTGTGATGTACAAATATCTCTATGGTGATCCCAGTGTAAGTATGAAACTTTTCAGTCCCAGGAAGTGTAAGAGGACACAGGGCCACATGATGAGACTGGAAGAGAAGCGGTTTAACCTTAAGCTGTGTAGGGGTTTTTTCACTGCTAGAGTGGTAAGGATGTGGAACTCTCTTCCACAATCGGTGGTGTTGGCAGGACGTATGGATAGTTTTAAGAGACTCTTGGACGTGCATCTTAACGTAAGCAATTTAAGGGGACATGGTAAATGATTTTTCTACACACACCTACACAGGTTGTACTGGATGGACTGTTGTCTTTATTCAACCTTACCAACTATGTTACCATGTTACTATGACATTCAGTGATGCTTTCAGGGACCTGGCTTTAATGACTGTATTAGAATTCTTGTACTGTATCTATGAAGAATTGATGTCTAAATTATGTTATTGTTATCATCTTGTTATTTAATAAAAGCTGTGTCAATAAAACTCCAACAAATATAATTTTTGTCATAGTGTATTATTTATGATGTTTAATGTGTTTGGTTTTAACAATCAATGGTGTACCTTTATAAAACTGAGAAGTTTTTTCTCAGTTCAGTTCTCAGCAGTTCTCAGACCAAAATATCTCCTCTGCAGCCGGTTTTTGAAACTGAGAACTTATGCCGCGTACACACGGTCGGACTTTTCGTCTACAAAAGTCCGACGGACGCCGACGGACTAAAGCTGGCTGACAATCCGATCGTGTGTGGGCTTCCCTGGACTTTCAGTGGACTTTCAGCGGACTTTTCCAGCCTCAGATCTGACGGACTTTAGATTTGAAACATGCTTCAAATCTTTACGTCGTAACTACGCCGGACCCAGAAATCCGCTCGTCTGTGTGCTAGTGCGACGGACTAAAACCCACGCTAGGGCAGCTATTGGCTACTGGCTATCAACTTCCTTATTTTAGTCCTGTGTACGTCATCACGTACGAATCCGTCGGACTCTTGTGTGATCGTATGTAGGCAAGTCCGTTCGTAAGAAAGTCTGCCGCAAGTCCGCCAAAAGTCCGCCAAAAGTCCGTCGAAAGTCTGTCGGAAAGGCTGTCCGACTTTTGCAGCCGAAAAGTCCGACCGTGTGTACGAGGCCTTACATTTCTCAGAGGAAGAAGAGAGAAATGTTTCCTCTGAAAACGGCCGAGATCAGTGTAAAAGTGGGTGAGATATTTCAGTGTAAAGGCTGTGAGTTCTTCAGATCTCACTTTTATAAACTGGCCGTTTGTGACAGAACGGTCATGTACTGTGATGAGAAGAACATGTTCTCTGCTCCTTATCTCAACTATATAAACCGGTATACCCCAGAGATCAGCCGTGATCCTGAGGATCTCTGTTTTATAAACAGACACCAATATCTGTCTGCTTTCTCATCCCTACCCAGGTCAAGTCGTTTCAAGACCATTATTAGGGCAACTCCTCAGTGGAGTCCAACAATGGTCTATTTTCATTCCTATGCTTCTCGGAGGTAAAAGTCTTTATTAATAACAGTATTTGCAATATGACTTGGTAGCAGTTATACATGTTATATGAATTTTAAATGAAACTGGCATTTTCCTTCAACGCTCTTTTATGGAGTCTCAATGAATGACGCACATTCAGAAATGTAAAAAATATAGCACCATGCGCTGAAGAAACAACGTTCATCCAACTTGTTATCAGTAAAGCTCAGACAAATAGGCCCATTTGTGCATTGCAGGAAATGTTCATTTTCATAAATGTCTTCACTGCTGTACGGTTTAGCATTTACATCCACTTTCCAACATTACCGTTCTGAAATAATGGAGTATTTAACAGGCAATATTCCTGAAACACTGAGATGTCCTAATTTAGAACAGGGGCTAAAAATGTTCCAGTATTCCACTTTCCCCCTGGTGAGATCCCAGATGCCTGTCATGCATTTATATGTGTGCTAATGAGAATCCACACGCATTCCTCATGAGAAATGATCCTCAGATTGCTGACTGCATCTATTAGAAAATGGATCACTAAATAATTGTCAGGCAATGGATGAGCAATACATAAAATGCATCACAAAATCCACTTTACTGTCTAATAAACAAGATCCCATGCATATAGCCTATAAAGAAACATTTATATTATTATTACATTTAACACTAAGAAAACAGGTGAATGGTTTCATGTAGTAGGGTGGCCTAGGGTTTTCCCAACCCATGGAAGACCCAGCATGTGTCATTAGCCACCAACAATGGGACTACTGCATAACAATCAATTAGGCTTTCACATGATAAAGGGTCCCTGTCAATATCACAATTAACTATAATGGCCTCCATAGCCATTCAAGTCCATAACTAAATGAAATTGATTATCCATCATAAGCCTAAGATGAATTGTCTTAAAATCCAATGCACATTTATGATGGCAATCATATAAAGAGCATTTTGAAATTATAGGTTATTATTTAATTTATTTATTAAGCTATTATAGGGGAGTTGGACGATTCATTCTTGTAAATAGATCTTTAACAGCGTTCAAAAGGTGTGACAGATTTTTAAACTGTCCTATAAAAGAGTAATTGATCCCCAGGTGTGTGACTAGGAGGTAATAGGGACCATGTATAGACATCAAAACTCTAGATGGAGACAAGTTTGAATACAAAAGAGTAATTCTTTGAAGAACCATTTATATTACACTATTTTGTCAAAAGTATTAGGATGCCTGCCTTTACAGTCTTAGTCCGTAGGGTTCAATATTGAGTTGGCCCACCCTTTGCAGCTATAACAGCTTCAACTCTTCTGGGAAGGCTGTCCACAAGGTTTATGAGTGTGTCTATGGGAATGTTTGACCATTCTTCCAGAAGCGCATTTGTGAGGTCAGTCCAAATCATTTGGTGAATGGGGGGATTATGGTGTGGGGTTGTTTTTCAGGGGTTGGGCTTGGCCACTTAGTGAAGGCAAAGAGAACTCTTAAGACATCAGCATACCAAGACATTTTGGACAGTTTCATGCTCCCAACTTTGTGGGAACAGTTTGGGGATGCCCCATTCTGTTCCAACATGACTGTGCACCAGTGCACAAAGTAAGGTCCATAAAGACATGGATGAGTGAGTTTGAAGTGGAGGAACTTGACTGGCCTGCACAGAGTCCTGACCTCAATCCCATACAACACCTTTGGGATGAATTAGAGTGCAGACTGGGAGCCAAGCCTTCTCTCCAACATCAGTGCCTGACCTCACAAATGCGCTTCTGGAAGAATGGTCAAACATTCCCATAGACACACTCTAAACCTTGTGGACAGCCTTCCCAGAAGAGTTGAAGCTGTTATAGCTGCAAAGGGTGGGCCAACTCAATATTGAACCCTACGGACTAAGACTGGGATGCCATTAAAGCTTATGTGCGTGTAAAGGCAGTCATCCCAATATTTTTGGTAATATAGTGTATGATGCAGTCTGTCAATAAAAAAAGCAGTTGTATTTCTGAAAACATAGTTTTATCATCAGTTCGATCTGACAGTAGGTTTTTTATTTTTGCTATTTCTGTTACAGGTTGACAATGCTGTTCTGAGTGAAATTTGTTTGTGGTAAAAACTAGGGATGCACAGATACCATTTTTTTAAGACCAAGTACGAGCACTGATACTTTTTCTCAAGTACTCGCCAATGCCAATTACCAATACCTATTTTTAGTGTCATGTGACAGCTTTTTTTAGGGCTTGTTCATACCATACATCCATGAAAACTTATGGAAAAACTGCACAGATTTCACTTGCAGAGACAGCAGTTTCATATCAGTTATCATGTGCGTTTCACTAGCATCATTGAGTGTTGGCGTGAATACTTCTGCGCTACCAGCTCTATATTGAAGTGTATGAGATGTACCTTGTGTTTAATATCTGGAGCTTGTTGCCAGCACTAATATGTGTTCTCACACCTTCAAAATGATTACTTGTTATAAAGTGTTGCACTACTTTTAATTAAGTCAAAGTGCAAGGTGCTTATTTAACCACTTGCCGCCCGCCATATAACAAAATGACATCGGCAAAGTGGTTGCGATATCCTGACCAGACTTCATATGACGTCTTTCAGGATATCAAGTCACTGCGCGCCCCCGGTGTCAGCCTGACACACCGCAACTACGATCTAGGTAAAGAGTCTCTGACAGAGACTCTTTACCACATGATCAGCCATGTCCAATCACGGCTGGTCACGATGTAAACAGGAAGAGCCGTTGATCTGACAGATGCGAGTAGAGGAGAGCTGATCAGCGGCTCTCCTGACAGGGGGGTCTGTGCTGATTGTCTATCAGCACAGCCCCCCCCCCGAGGATGCCCGCCCAGGACCACCAAGATGCCGCCAGTACCACCAGGGATTGGCACCACACTTGACCACCAGGTATGCCTTCCTAGACCACCAGGGAAATGCCAATCAGTGCCCAGGCAGCTGCCAATCAGTGCCTAGGCAGCTGCCAATCAGTGCCAAATCAAAATGTCTGCCAGTGCCACCAGTGAGGCCTATCAGTTACATCTATCAGTGCCAGCCATCAGTGCCCATCAATGCCCATCAATGCCGCTATTCAGTGCCATCAGTGCCACCTATCAGTGCACATCAGTGCCCAGCAGTGCTGTCTATCAGTGCCACCCATAAGTACCCATCAGTCCAGCCTTTCAGTGCCCATCAGTGTTGCCTATCAGTGCCCATCCATGCCCACCAGTGCCACCTATAAGTGCCCATCAGTACCGCCTTTCAATGCCCATCAGTGCCGCATATTAGTGCTACCTATCAGTGCTGCCTATCAGTGCCTATCAGTGCCGCTTTTCAGTGCCCATCGTCAGTGCCCATCAGTACCACCTCATCAGTGCCACCTCATCGATGCTGCCTCATCGGTGCCACCGTATCAGTGCCCATCAGTGCAGCTTATCAGTGCCCATCAGTGAAGGAGAAAACTTACTTATTTACAAAATTTTATAACAAAAACAAAGAAAAACTTTTTTTTTTCCCAAAATTTTCAGTCTTTTTTTATTTGTTTAGCAAAAAATAAAAATCGCAGAGGTGATCAAATACCATGAAAGGAAAGCTCTATTTGTGTGAACAAAATTATAAAAATTTAGTTTGGGTACAGTGTAGCATGTCCGCGCAATTGTCATTTAAAAAGTGACAGCGCTGAAAGCTGAAAATTGGCCTGGGCAGGAAGGTGCGAAAGTGCCCTGTATTGAAGTGGTTAAATCCAGAACATAAATACTATAACCAATTAGACATCTCAATAATAGTGACTCATGAGCTTAATAATAGTGATGATAGTACCATCAATGTGATCCAATTAAATAATGACTCATGGATACCATCAATGTGATCCAATAAAATAGTGACTCATAAATGATACTCAGTTATTATAACATCTCAAAATAAAGATAAAAGCCCAAAGAAAATAAGAAAAGTATTACAGCCACCATGTTTAACTAGTTGCACACTTTGGGCATGCTACACACACCCAAAATAGCTTCATCATTGTACACAGGGCATGTGTAGCACATCTAGTCTCTCTGCCCTACTTCTGGAGCCTACTTCCCAGTATATAGTAATTGTTGGCTGTGTTTAATCAAAGCTGCATTACTCTGTACTCAGAGAAGAAGTTGGCCGCTAAACCTGTCAAAAAAGCAGTCTGAATCAGTGTTTATAAACATCACTGCTTGAGACATTATCCATTTGACCTCCTGACAATTGCACGGTCATGCAACGCTGTACATAAATTTAATTTATATCCCTTTTCCCCCCACAAATTGAGCTTTCTTTTGGTGGTATTTGATCACCATTGGGTTTTTTATTTTTTATTTTTTTGCACTATAAACAAAAAAAAACATACATTTTGAAAAAACACAATATTTTTTACTTTCTGCTATTCTATAAAACATACCCAATAAAATAAATATGTATCCTGCTACATATTTTTGGTAACAAAAAATCCCAATAAACTTAAATTGATTGGTTTGCACAAAAGTTATAGTGTCTACAAACTATGGGATATTTTTTTTTATTTATTTTTTTACTAGTAATGGCGACAATCGGTGACTTATAGGTGGACTGCGATATTGCGTCAGACAAATTGGATGCCTAACTGACACTTTTGACACTTTTTGGGGACCAGTGACACTAATAGAGTGATCAGTGCTAAAAAAATATGCACTGTCACTTTACTAATGACACTGGCTAGAAAGAGTTTAACATCAGGGGCGATCAAAGGGTTAAGGCTGGGTTCACACTTGTGCGATCACTGACATCGCATGTGATTCGCACCGCATTGCTGTGTAGATCACATGCGATGTCTGTGCCATGCAAATTCAGTCATACAAACGGTCGAAATTGCATCGCATTCGCACCTAAATGATGCAGGACTCTTTTTAGTCCGCACTGGAATCGGATCGCATGGGTTTTCACACCTATTGCGATCCGATTGCTGCACCATTTCACAGTTCGCACTGAGATCTCTGAACCAATTTGGGGGTGTCATTAACTTTACATTGACACCTACAGTGGTTCGCAGATGTCAGTGTGAACCACTCTGCGATTCAGGGTTTCCTACATCGCACCAGTGTGAACCGGGACTAATTGTATTCCTAGGTTGGGTTTACTCACTGTGGGGGAGGTGCTTTGACTAGGGGAATGCAAATATACATGCTCCTGCTTTGCAGAAACACAGGATCAAAGCCTTCCTCGCTGACAGAACGACAGTCTCATAGGCGGACTGCCGTTCTTCTTGTGACTTAGAGTCCGCTGGACCTGCTGATTGGCTCTCTCTGTGTCCAATCACAGCAGGAGCGGGTCGCCAGCGGCATACGTGCGCCCCAGACCTGGAAGCGTCAGATTATGTGCTAGGTATGTGATTTGGCACAGAGCGGCCGCCCTGCTGCAGTAAATGTACGTGGGGCGGTCGCTAAGTGGTTATGGCAGTTCTGAAGGCAAAAGGGGGTCCAACCCAGTACAAGCAAGGTGTATCTAATAAAGTGGCCGGTGAGAATATATGTGATTCTGCACAGAGCAGCCGCCCTGTAGCAGTAAATAGGGCGGTCGACAAAGATACAAAGTAATATATTGTTACTTTTGTATCTTTCTGTTCATTCATCTGCAGATCAAAGGGATAAACTGAGATCTGCAAATTAGGTCAGATAAAGCAACCTGACAAGTAAAAAAAAGTTTTTTATTTAATAAAATGTTCTTCTGTTTAACCCCTTATTAACTGTTAGTATACTCTAATTAGCCCTAATTAACTCAGTCTCCTTTTCTCTTCAACTATTCTTTTCCTGCTGATTTTTTCCTGCGTTTCTATTAAATTAACTATTAATATTTAAACTTTTTTTTTGGTTAACATTTTTAAACATTTAACGTAAATATTTCCCATTTAAATAAGTACAAAGTTGAGATAAAAAAAAATTATTTCATTTGTAAATAACTGTGCAATTCTTCGTATGAAAATCATAATTTTAGTGTCATTTTAAACAGGACAAATTACAGAATAAATATGTACATTTTATATGCACTAACACTATTTATTTTAAAACTAACACTGCTCAAAGAAATAAGAAAAGGTGTGCTTGTTTAGTTTTGTTGCATTTTATTGCTTAACCGCTTCCGCTCCGGAAGTTTTACCCCCCCCCCCTTCATGACCAGGTAATTTTTTGCAATACGCACTGCATTAATTTAACTGACAATTACGCGGTCGTGCAACACTGTACTCAAATAAAATTGTTGTCCTTTTTTTTCCCCACAAATAGAGCTTTCTTTTGGTGGTATTTGATCGCCTCTGTGGTTTTTATCTTTTGTGCTATAAGCAAAAATACAAAAAAAAACAGACAATTTGAAAAAAAACCAATATTTTTTACTTTCTGCTATAAAACACATCCAATAACAAATGTAACAAATCGAATGTCTTCAAAAATTTAGGCCAATATGTATTCTGATACTTATTTTTGGTAAAAAAAAAATCCCAATATCAGCGGGAGCCGGCGGACATCGAGGCCATGGTACCCGCTGCAGGGCTCCCACTGTGTCTAATCAGCAGGAGCCCCAGTTCTGGAAGTTTAAAATCACGTACTAGATACCAGTGGTGGCTGGTGCTCCATTTTTTGGGGGGGGTGGCAAACAAACTCCCCGCCAGGTCTGCACTTACCCCATCCAGGTCGCTGGTGGCTTTCACGGCTTCCCTGGCTTCTCCCAGCCAATCCGGTCTTAAGACCCACTTCCTGACCTGATTGGCTGGGAGGAGAAGCAGAAAGACAATAGCGAATGCTGATTTGCTAATATCACAACTGGGTGGGCTCTGCGCCCCAAGCCCGACCTTTTTGAAGCCAGTTAGAGCCTCAGGCTCTAATCATGTGCTTCAAAAAAAAAAAAAAAGCTAGGAGAAATCTATGCATCCGGAGCCCTGCATGAAGATTAGGGCCCGTTGCATAGAGATTAGGGGGGCGGCGCTCCTGCGCACCTTAAAGACCGGCCACTACTGCTGGGTACAGAGCAGCCGCCCTGCCGCAGTAACTGTACGGTGGGCGGTCTGCAAGCGGTTAAGGATTTAAAAAAAAAAAATCATTGTTATAACACAATATCTTGAAAATAAATCCTTGTTTGTCCACTTGACGACCGCTCACTGTATATGTACGTCATTTTTTTGAAGATGGATATCTCGGTAACGGCAGCAGCTGCTGCCACAACCGAGGTATCCATCTTTACAGTGAGCGGTTCTGTACACGATAACGGTGGTCTCTGCAGCGGGTTCGCCGCGAGATCACCGTTATCGGCGGCGGGAGAGGTGCCACCCCCCTCCCGCCGCTCTCCCGCGCCCTCCGACGCTTACCGGAGCCGTCGGTAGCGGCGGAGGAGATCGGGTCCTGTCAGTGCTTCGGTATAGAGATGAGTGAGGCCAAGATGGCCCCCACCCGTCTCTATACCATGTGACGGCCGGAGCGATGTCATTACGACGGCTCCGCCCACTTCTCTTAAAGGCACAATTTTTTGTGTCATTTTTTTAAACGACTTTTTTTTTTTTTTTTTTTGCATTTTAGTGTAAATATGAGATCTGAGGACTTTTTGACCCCAGATCTCATATTTAAGAGGACCTGTCATGTTTTTTTCTATTACAAGGGATGTTTACATTCCTTGTAATAGGAATAAAAGTGATCCAATTTTTTTTTTTTAAAACAGTGAAAAAATAAATAAAATAAAGTAAAATAAATAATAAAAAAAAAAAATGTTTTAAAGCGCCCTGTCCCGACGAGCTCGCGCGCAGAAGCGAACGCATACATGAGTAGCACCCGCATATGAAAACGGTGGTCAAACCACACATGTGAGGTATCGCCGCGACTGGTAGAGCGAGAGCAATAATTCTAGCCCTAGACCTCCTCTGTAACGCAAAACATGCAATCTGTAGAATTTTTTAAACGTCGCCTATGGAGATTTTTAAGGGTAAAAGTTTGACGCTATTCCACGAGCGGGCGCAATTTTGAAGCGTGACATGTTGGGTATCAATTTACTTGGCGTAACATTATATTTCACAATATAAAAAAAAAATGGGCTAACTTTACTGTTGTCTTATTTTTTTATTCAAAAAAGTGAATTTTTTCCAAAAAAAGTGCGCTTATAAGACCGCTACGCAAATAGGGTGCAAAAAAAAGTATTGCAATGACCGCCATTTTATTCTCTAGGGTGTTAGAAAAAAAAACATATATAATGTTTGGGGGTTCTAAGTAATTTTCTATCAAAAAAACCTGTTTTAAACATGTAAACACCTAAAATCCAAAACGAGGCTGGTCCTTAAGTGGTTATAAAACAATACATCTATTACCTTATTATCTTTAGTAATGACAAAGTTATTGCCGAATAAACAGGTCCATAACAGAAATGTAAAAATTGCTCCGATCCATAGGGGTGAACAGGTAAGATCCATGGGGGTGAACAGCAGTGGCGGCTGGTGCTCAAAACAAACTGAAAATTTTTGAAAAAAAAACCATCAATTGCAGCCTCACTGTGCTATCAAACGCAGCCACTGTGCCCATCAAACACAGCCACTGTGCCCATCAATTGCCGCCACTGTGCCATCAAATGCAGCCACTGTGCTCATCAAACGCAGCCACTGTGCCATATCAAATGCTCTCACTGTGCCATCACATGCTGCCACTGTGCCCATCTTATGCAGCCACTGTGCCCCATCAAATGCAGCCACTGTGCAGCATCGAATGCAGCCACTGTGCCCATCATATGCAGCCTCACTGTGCCCCATCAAATGCAGCCTCACTGTGCCCCATGAAATGCAGCCTCACTGTGCCCCATCTAATGCAGCCTCACTGTGCCCCATCAAATACAGCCACTGTGCCCCATAAAATGCAGCCACTGTGCCATCAAACGCAGCCACTGTGCCCATCAATTGCCACCACTGTGCCATCAAACGCAGCCACTCTGCCATCAAACGCAGCCACTGTGCCATGTCAAATGCTCCCACTGTGCCATCAAATGCTGCCACTGTGCCATCAAATGCTGCCACTCTGCCCATCAAATACAGCTACTGTGCCCAATCATATTCAGCCACGGTGCCCATCTTATGCAGCCACTGTGCCCCATCAAATGCAGCCACTGTGCCCATCAAATGCAGCCTCACTGTGCCCCATCTAATGCAGCCTCACTGTGTGTGATCTAATGCAGCCTCACTGTGCCCAATCTAATGTAGCCTCACTGTGCCCCATCTAATGCACCCTCACTGTGCCCCATCAAATACAGCCCTGAGCCTGACACCTTACAGGCAGCTCTGCTCGCGCCGTGCGTTCCACAGAGCTGCCAACGTCACTTACGGTTTCCCTGAAACAGGGAAACCGGAAGTAACCTCTTCACTTGAACAACAAAGCTCCCGCCCGTAGTAATACTACGGGCTGAAGCTGTTCAGCACTTTGGATTGCGCCGCAAAGCAGGTCAAAAGCCCGAAAATGAAGCGCCTCGTCTGCAATTGATGTGGCGCTTCCCATAGTGCACTATGTCCGGCGCCGGAACACAGTGCACTTAAAGAACATTTTTTTCAATTTTTTTTAAGGGACTTTTTTAAAAAAATGTTTTTTGTTTTTTTTTGTGACTGCTGGGTTGGGGCGGCGCCGTGCACCCCTATGGACGGGCCGCCACTGGTGGACAGGTAAGAGGCGAAGTGGTTAAGGATTGGTAAGCTGCAATATGTAACATTTTTGTTTTTGTGCTTAATATCACTTTTAATGATAGGTTATTGATTACAGAGTGGCAATAACGTGTGCCTTTTATACGTGCCCTGGGTTCATCTTCAAACATTTTACTTTTAAGGTTTCCTTGTTAAAAAAAAAAAACATGTGCTCTCATCTTTTTAGTTGGAAGTGCATGCTGTGCATTCGTAACAAGTTAGCCTGACCTTTCAGGTTTGGGATAAATAAATATCTAGCTTTAATCTCCGCACATTTCCTTCTCACCATATAGGATGGAATGTGGTTGCTAGGCAGCAATCTCAAGATGTGTGACATTATTATAAAATTTGTATAAATTAAAACTGTTATTGCCTGAGGATTTTTACATGAGTTAATAAGTTAATCTTCCCACTCAGATAAAAAAAGGTCACATTATAATTATAAAAGTTTTACTGTTTTGTGCATTTGTCACGCTGCAACGAGGAGAAACTTGTTCAGTACTATGAGTGCTTGTCGTAAGCTCATCGCACACAATCTGATTGCCAAATCTGCTTCAATCTACCACCAAGGGTATAGTGCAAGAGCCTGCAGGATCAGACAGCAATTGGTTGAATAGATTACAAGTTTTGGTAGATCTAAAGTGCATTGTATAGAGACTGTATGGTATAGTATGCCTAAAAGTGGAACTGTTACCAGAGATCTGAAATTGTCAGTATTTGCTCTTAAAGGAGTATTAAACCCAAAACCAAAAAATGTGATATATTTCAGCTTCATAGGCATGTGCACAGGGTGTTCCAGGTGTGCCTGGGCACACTCTAATCACCCTCTGTGGTGCAGATTCCCCCTGTTTAAACCCCTAATATTTCAGCAAAGCCCCCTAACGGGGCTCCTAAAACAATTATAAAAAAAAAAAATAGCAAAAAATAAAATAATAAAAACCACTAACACCATCTACTGTCCTACTGAAACCAATCTCTGCCCTACTTACACCATCAGTATATATGCACATGCATGTGTTTGAGCTTTGAGGTGCACACCCTAATGCAATAGGCTGTGCCCACCTATGTTCAGCTTACCAGTCATTAGTTGTGGTGGCTGCATTTGACTTCTTTTTTTAGGCTGTTTGCCCTCTGTTTTCACTTGATCTGGCCAGTAACACACCCATTGACTCCAATGATGGGACACAATATCTCCAAATGACACCAATGATAAGGCACAATTTCTTCCAATGACACTAACAATGGGGCCCAATGACACTAATGATGGGATGCAATTCCCCACTGACACCAATGATGGGGCAAAATTCCTCCCACTGACACCAAAGATGGGGCATTGATTTTTTTCCCACTGACATTGGTTGCTTTTCTACGCCCAATGGCCATAGTCTGTCCCCCCAAAAGTCTGAAGGACAACAAACTGGCCCTTTGTTTAGAAAGTTTGGAGACCCCTGGTCTAGGGGAAAGAAGACGCACCTAAACTTACCCGTTCCTCTGCTCCCCTGACAGACAGAGCTCCCCAGTGCTCTGGCAGTGGAGTGTCTTTCATGTCCATGGAGGACTACAGACCCTGCAGTATTTGTGATGACATCAGGACCTTAGACTGTTGGAGCGCGCGGGAGAAGAAACTGCAGGGACCAGTTTAGCAGTACGGAGGATCGGGTAAGTAATTCTATGTCCCCTAGACCAAACAAACAATTAAAGTATAACTAAAGGCAGAGCTTTTTTTAAATTTTGGGCGAAGTGGAGAGGGATTAGAACATCTGTCGGTTCTTATTGCTGTCTGTGCCCACGTTAGGCAGATTTGCCCTCTCTGTTTGTCCTGTTTAGCATTATCATTGAAAGTGAAAGTAAAAGAAAATCCCAAATTTTGAGTTGTCCCCAGGAAAGTAATGGAGGGGAAATATTCCAATGGTGACTTGGGGGTCCCCTTGGAATTCCCTTAATTTGCTGGGAATTTCCTCTTATTATCTGTTTGGGTATGGGACAGGAAGTGAAGGGAAATCTCCACAATGGGACACAGTTGGTGAAATAAAAATTATTTTGCTGGGGGTGTTAATACGAGTGCTGGGCCTCTCATAGGCACTTTACAAAAGTGTAGACTATGCCTGCCTTTTTCACCCTCCTCCTCCATTCATAGAAGCTATAGTACTTCTATGAAAAGTGCTCTATGACTGCAAGATGGGCAGGCATAGTCATGACTGATGTATAGTCTGCCAACACTTCCAAATGCCACCCCTCCTGCTGGTCCAGCAATACCTGAGAAAGCAACACGCAACACATTCTGCATTTAAATGGCCGTAGCGGCCCCTTTATTAACAACCATAACAATTTTTACATAAAATAAATTCCATCTTATAACCCAACTATTTTACCCAACTTAAACTGACTGACTATGTCTCAGGTTATTGAAAGAAGGTTTTCTATTGCATCGGCTGTACCATCACCACCCAGGCATTCCGGCCCCTAGCCGCAATTCCACCAGCTCAGAGACAAACTTTTACCATTTTCTTGGCCGATAGCCCATTATTTCCCTGATAAGGAAGGTAACCATACCGAGATAGGCCCAACCCGTTCCACACCACATACTGTATTCCTTCCAACATTCCAACCATCAAAAACCCGAGACCCCTGCCACAAAAAAACCCACCAGTGAAACCTCGGACCGCCACAGCCGCAAGGCCCGCCGGAGCCCCTCCTGGAGACCCAGAAACCACATATCGATGCCCACCGCTGACAAGTGTACACCGTCACCCCTCAACTGCATCCCATTGTCTCCCTCCAACTCCCCATGGAGAACCACTAGCCCCCCATTGCGGACAACAAACTTGGCCACCGCTTTGTTGACCTTGATCCTGGCCTTGTTGATCCTGTCCACTGACCGGGCCCCCTGCCACGCTGTCCTACCAATAATATCCGACCAGACTAAGACTGTGTCTGGAAAGGCCGACCTCAAGCGGAGAAAATTCCACTTAATGTCAAGAATAAGTGCTCTGGAAGGTCATTTCCACCCACATGCATTAGCAGCACATCGGGAGGCCTGTCCTTCCTGGCGTACCGCTGAATTTCCGGTAACACCCAAGACCAAACAATACCTGGGATCCCAATCCACGAACCAACTGCCCCCCAGTGAACATACGAGTGGCCCAGATTCCACATCAAGCACACCTGGTCTGAAAAACATAAAGCACAGGAAACACAGAAACCATGAACACACCATCCACGCATACAGACCCCACAGTTACCCCCCCCCCCCCGGCTCCGCAAGGCCACAACATCACAAACACCCAAACAGACAACACAAGACAAAAGATGCCATCCTTTTTGCCACTGAGAAACAACGCCACTAAAGAGTCCCCCCAGCCTTAAAGAAGATGTGGACATACGTACAAGCGAAAATGGTGGGATTCCCAATGACCAATCTGCTGCAGGATCTGGTTGCTCAAACCCCAGCGCACCGCCTCCATGGCCGCCTCAACCCTAAATGAATGTGAGCAATATTCCCCGTGTGAAAACCCTCCCGCCACCAAACATTTTTTTTGAACACAGACACAAACTGGTACCTGGACAATGCCAATTCATCCTCATGGATCAGGAAAGGACCAGGCCCAGCAGGCCGCAACAACAACCAAGCCCTTACCACAATGACCGGGCATAGCGCCAGGCCCGCCACTCCGCCAAGTACAACCCTAGCCCCTTTACCCAGCTGGTCGGTTTTTAAATTTGTGTATACACAACGTGACAGCCTCGCCCTGCACTGACATGTCAGCCATGTCCAACCCCCCAACCGCCGCCTTGGTAGGACTAACCAATTCACCCACCTGTAACGCTCCAAGAAAGGCAAAAACAAACACGGTCCTAAACAATTGCACCTCAAAGGACGAAAAACAGACACTGGACAGAACCCCTGCCAACACTTCCAGCATACCCATCCAGGGCGCCTGGAATCCGGCCTACCCTGACCCATCCTATATCCTCTCAGTGCCATCCGTACCACAAACGCCTTTGTAACATTCTCAACACCCTCCAATTTAAACAAAAAAGCCAGGCCTGCCATCTTCCGGTTAACCAAAGTGACAAACACACCCTCTTCGCAGTTCTTACCCAGAAAATATAGCAACACATGTAACCTATCCTCTTCGCTAACACCCCCCCCCCCAACTATACTTACCAGATCGCGCCATTCCCTCCAAACCCGCTCATAGGCCTGCCACATAGCATCCACTACCGACGTCCGAATCAACGCCGTTATGGTGTCAAAACGAGAGCCCACAAACTACTGGGGCATGGGATTCCAAGCTGCTCCGCCCCCAGTGCCAAATTCCAAAA
The DNA here is from genome assembly GCA_037952835.1 of Lithobates septentrionalis. NCBI lineage: Eukaryota > Metazoa > Chordata > Amphibia > Anura > Ranidae > Lithobates > Lithobates septentrionalis. The sequence goes on along the minus strand of JBBDGP010000231.1, from coordinate 257,866 downwards.
TCTGTCCCACTGTAGGGGTGAAAGCACATCAGCCACCTCATTCTCCACCCCGGGGACATGAACATGAACAGCAAACACAAAAACATTCAATTGCAAACACACCAAATGACGGAGCAAGCGGACCACCGGCAAGGAGGAAGCAGACGAGTTAATGGCATGGACTACACCCGTATTGTCACAATGAAAGTGAACCCTTCGATTCCTAAATTCTGACCCCCAAAGTTCCATGGCCAGCACTATAGGAAACAATTCCAAGAATGCCAGGTTATGAATGAGATCAGACCCCGACAATGCCTCAGGCCATTTGCCTCCACTCCACCGACCCTGGAAGTAAGGCGCATGACACCGCTGCATCCGTGTACAGGTTTAATTCCATAGCCGGGACCGCATTTGTCTGTTTTTCATCCATCCGTTGACGGATGAAAAACGGCTATGGAAAAACTGATGTAAATGTATGATCATCCATTTGCATCAGTTTACATCTGCATCTGTCATCATCCGTTTTTTTAAACTGATCAAAGCTCTATTTTCCTTCCGTTAAAAAAATGGATCGGACGAAAAACGGATGTAAACTGACAAATGGTCAGTTTTCATCCGTTTTTTCCATTGGTAGTGAATGTAAAAAAAAAGAACTGATGAAAAACTGATGAGCACAGATGAAAAACTGATGAGCACTGGTGAGAAACGGATGAAAAACTGATGAGCAAGGACCCCAAACTTGCATTGCTCCATTGCCCGATCCCGGGCCTCTTCACTCACCAGCAGAAACTAGCCACATATCTATTTATTGCAGCTAAACGCACAATAGCAAGAGCCTGGAAATTCCTGCATTCCCTACTTTGCACCTGGCCAGTGTAGGACTTTCAAACTAATTTGACCCCATCCCCAGCTTGGGTGACCTTTATTTTCCCTTTCCCACGTCCTCTTTGCATCCCCTCTTACACGTTCTGTTTCTGGGCCTCTTGCCCGCCGCTCTCTTATACACCCCTCTCTTGTTCTTTTTTTTGTTTCGTCCCGTGCCTAGTTTGGTTTTGGGTTTTATTTTCCCCATTATTGCAGACAGCTCCGCTCCCCTTGCCTACCTCCGCCCCTGGGTCTACCATTCCAGGCATTCTGCACTGACCCCTGGCCTGAGGGTCATTGTTAGTCCATAATTTATACCTTATAGCACGTTTTACTTTTTGTGTGAACTTCTGTCTTATGCTTCACACTTATATCCACTGCGTGGGAATTTGTTATCTGGTTTCCCTTTTTATGTCGATAAAAATATTGTACCAGAAAGATTGATGAGCACTGATGAAAAACTGATGACTACTTCATCCATTTTGACGTGACTGAACTGATAAAATGAACTGACCGCATGTGTGAAAGGGGCCTTAATGTGCAAAGCTGGTAGAGACATCCCCAAAAAGACTTGCAGCTGTAATTGCAGTGAAAGGTGGTTCTACAAAGTATTGACTTGGGGGGGGGGGCTGAATACAAATGCACGCCACACTTTTCACATATTTATTTATAAAAAAAATGTGAAAACCGTTTATCATTTTCCTTCCACTTCATAATCATGTGCCACTTTGTGTTGGTCTATCACATAAAATCACAGTAAAATACATTTACGTTTTTGGTTGTAACATGAAAAACGTGGAAAATGTAAAGGGGTATGAATACTTTTTGAAGGCACTGTATTTGGCTTTTGTGAGTATGTACTCTTTATATATTTTAATAAAGTACTGTTCATAAAACAATAGGCTTTGCGCTCTTTGTTCCATTTTGTCCAGTGGTGGCCCGTTCATTAGGGGTGCCCGGGTGCCGACACCTCTCTCCATGACACCCCCTATATGGTAATGGATAGATTCATGCATAACTTCTCACACTTTCTCCGAGACAGGAGATAGAAGTGTGTGTCGGGGGAGGTTGCTATCATTGGTTAGCAGTCAGCTTGCCATCTAAGAGCAGAGCTGTGCACATTCCTTTCTTCCTTTGCCTATGTGGAGGGGGGGGGGGGTGCCTTTCCTCCAATCAGCTATCTTGGCTGTATGCCAATAATCCACTCCCAGTGCTAACCAGAAAGAGAAAAACTTTAACACAAAGAGCACTTTCCAAAGAGTATATACAGATGAAGACAGCAGACATAGATGTAAAACTTATGTAGGAAGATTTGTTTCATCTCTGTGTATCATTTGAGGCTGTTCACTTCACTGGGTATATGTGAGGGTTTACATCCACTTTAACATGGCAACGTGCCCATATTAGATCAATGATGGCAAGGGCATCCCTGTCCATTTGTATACATCAGCTGTGGTACAGGGAATCTCCCACGCATTGCTTATTGGCATCTGATCACTGTTTTTCAGAAAGTCTTTATTCCCTAATATGTACATTAATAAAGGCTTTTTTAAAGTGACACTAAACCTCACTAAACCTAATATCCTTTAATACGAGGGGTTTTCAAAAAGTTTCCACACTTTTTATATTTAACCACTTCCGCTCCGGAAGGTTTACCCCCCTTCATGACCAGGGCATTTTTTGCGATACGGCACTGCGTTACTTTAACTGACAATTGTGTGGCCGTGCGACGCTGTACCCAAATAAAATTGATGTCCTTTTTTTTTTATTTTTACACAAATAGATTTCTTTTGGTGGTATTTGATCACCTGTGCAGTTTTTATTTTTTGCGCTATAAACAAAAAAAGGTAGACAATTTTGAAAAAAAAACAACAATATTTTTTACTTTCTGCTATAAAACACACCCAATAAAAATGTTTTAAAAATCTAATTTCTTCATCAGTTTAGGCCAATATTCTGCTACATGTTTTGGTAAAAAAATGTTCGAAAAAGTTATAGCGTCTACAAACGATGGGATATATTTATGGAATTTTTATATTTATTTATTACTAGTAATGGTGGCGATCCGCTACTTATAGCGGGACTGCGGCGGACAAATCGGACACTAAGTGACACTTTTTGGGGACCAGTGACATCAATACAGAGATAAGTGCTAAAAATATGCACAGTCACTGTACTAAGACACTGGCAGGGAAGGGGTTAACATCAGGGGCAATCAAAGGGTTAAATGTGTCCCTAGGGGGTGCTTTCGAAGTGTGTCGGGGTGCTTGTTCTATAAGAAGACAGAGATCCGTGTTCCTGCTTAGCAGAAACACAGGATCTCTGTCTTTCCCTTGCCACAGAACAGCTATCTGCCTTGTTTAGATAGGCAGACTGCCGTTCTGCCTCTCTCGGGAATGATTGGCGGGTCCCGGCGGACATTGGGTCCCGCTAATTGGCTCCCGCTGTGTCCAATCACAGAGGGAGCTGGCGTGCGCACCGAAAACCCAGAAGAGGCGATCACGTACAGGTATGTGATTTTGCCTGTAGGAGCCCCACCCCGCAATAATTACTTGGGGCAGTCGGCAAGTGGTTAATAGGGTTAAAAAAAAGTGCAGACATTTTTTGAACAAGCTTCATAATATACATACTGTACATACATAGATCCTGTGAAAACACAAACGCATTTTCAATTAGCTCCTTATCAGGAGTTCTCCTTCTGCTTACCTTGTGTCTGCTCTCTGTTTTAGAGAAAGATTTGAGCCTTGACTTCTCCGTACACCTCGATCTGACAAATGGGGCTGTTATTTTTTTATGAGGATTATTGGTGAGGTGTTTTGAATGACACAGAATAACAATAAATTTCCTACAGTGAACTGTGAAGAATCATTTGCCCATTTACCGCCGAAGGAAACAGCAAATTACCAAAGAACCAAACCTTGCCTCCATGGCCCAGAATAGGAGTTCAAATGACTTACGGCCTACTCAGTCAAGTATGAGGCAGAGAAAATGATCTGGAGGAAGGGGAGATATTAGACACGAGCTAAACCATCAGCAGCTCGTGCGTAAACAGAATCTAAATGACACTTTCCCCCCCGGAATCATAATTTACTATGGAAAGCAAATAATTCTGTGAGCTTGGCAAGTGCAATCAGCGTGGAAATTAATCCATTTAAAGCCGCATGTTCCTCACAGAGTTAAAGATCTGCTCCAGGCAAACTACAGAATATTCGGTATAAAAATCTATTATCTGCTTTGGGGTCAGTAGACGTAAATGAAGCCCAGCTACACAATGCAAGTCAATGCAGCAGTCATAGCTCCCAACTGTCCCTGATTTCGAGGGACTGTCCCTGATTTGGAGCAATGTCCCTCTGTCCCCCTTATTTGTCCCTTATTTTGGTCTGATCTATATAGTTGTATATAAAATGCACTTTTTATCTTTCAAAAAGTGTTTCCCAGTGCTAAACCTTTCCTCCAAATTCTAAATTGCGGCGTTTGTAAATTTAAAAGCCAATATAAAGGAAATGTAGTGGTAAAAAAAAGCCCTTGTGGATTTAATTAACCTTTTTTTTGGTTAATTCTCCTTTAAGGGGGTGTGGCAGGGGGCGTGACATTTGCTAATAGGTGTCCCTCATTCCCGTCTCAAAATGTTGGGAGGTATGGCAGCAGTGGATGGTCCCTTTTTACCAGTTTTGTAAAATATTACCTGTCATTTTTAGACAACTCAAGATTATTAAAACACACCTTTTCCCTTTGCTTAAACCAGCTCAGATTTTTTTAAAGCTGCTAAAAGAATCATATATTTCTTATTATCAGTTTGGTAATGATGGACAAAACATTACATTATTCTTTCTGTTCATGTAGATCAGGGCTGTCTAAACTTTTCAGTATGAGGGCCACAATAAAGTTATCATTGAGCTATTAAAGTGGAGTTCCACCCAAAAGTGGAACTTCCACTCATCAGATTCCTCCCCCCCTCCGGTGACACAGTTGGCACCTTTCAGGGGGGAGGGGGGTACAGATACCTGTATATTACAGGTATCTGTACCCACTTCCGGCATAGATAGCTGCAGAATCTGCAGTTATTTACGCCACTTCCTGCTCCCTCCCCGCTGCCTGCTGGGAAACACACGGGTCCCAGAGGCAGCAGGGACCATCCGTATTGCGCTGCGCGACTCGCGCATGTGCAGTAGGGAACCGGGAAGTGAAGCCTCACGGCTTCACTTCCTGGTTCCCTTACCGAAGATGGAGGCGGCAGCACCCGAGGACAGAGAGACGGTTCGGCCTCGGGTGCCGACATCGCAGGCGCCCTGGACAGGTAAGTGTCCATGTTTTAAAAGTCAGCAGCTGCAGTATTTGTAGCTGCTGACTTTTAAAATAAATTTTTTCGGCGGTGCTCCGCTTTAATACATGTCAAACAAAAATGTCATCAGAGCCCCCCCCCCCTTAAGGCAAGGTTCTCATCAGAGTTAAAATCAGAGTCTTCCTTACATTATAGATATTATACAGGATTAATATAGCGCCAACAGTTTACACAGTGCTTTACAACAGACAGTACAGTTACAATACAATTCAATACAGTAGCTCATTAGAGCTTACAATCTAAGAGGGAGGGTCAAGAGATACAAAATGTAATCACTTGGGGGGATAGGATGATCGAGCATCAGGGTTCTCTTTTTATAAAAGCCCCCCTTGTGTCAGGGTTCACCATCTGAATCCCTTTACATCAAAGTCAACTTCAGAGTCCCCCCCTTACTTCTAGGTCCACCATTACCCTACCTGTATCCCCAAACATCAGAGTCCCCATCAGTGTCCCCCCTTCCATAAGGAGTTCAAATCAGAGTCCTCCTTTAAATCAGGGTTCTCTTTTTAACATCAGAGTCCCCCTTACTTCAGGGTCACCCATCTGAGTCCCCCCTTACATCAGAGTCCACCAAACAGTCCCCTTTACATCAGGGTCCTCATCAGAGTTCCCTTACATCAGAGTCAATATCAGATTCTCCCCTTACATCAGTGTTCTCTTTTTTATCAGAGTCCACATCAGTGTCCCCCCTTGTGTCAGGGTCTTCAATTTGAGTCACCTTAGATCATAGTCAACATCAGAGTCCCCTCTTACTTCAGGGTCCTCCATCTGAATTCCCTTACATCAGAGCCCACATCAGAGTCCCTCCTTATTTTAGGGTCACAGGTCCTTATCTCCTTACATCAGGGTCCCCATCAGAGTTCCCCTTACATCAGATCCCCATGAACATTAGAATTTAAATAAGAGTCCCCCTTACATCAGGTTTATTCTTCTATCAGAATCCACATTAAAGTCCGCCCTTATGTTAGGGTAACCCATCTGTGTTCCCTTACACCAAAGTCAACATCTGAGTTCCCCTTACTTTAGGGTCCCCCATCTGAGCCCCTATTTGAGTCAGTTTATTTTACAGTCTCCCTTAATGGCCCGTACACATGATCCGAAAATCATACCAAAAATACAGCTTTCTAATCGTACGATAATCGGATCGTTAGTACAGAGCTTTCGAGAGCCAATCGCGACAGTTCATTCGATATTGTCCAATCGGACAAATGCGAAAATTATTCTCGTACGATTCCAGATTATACAATTTTTGTTTAATCAGTAGAGTTGTCGTCCAAAAACACAATACGAATACACTACAACAGATGACATCACTTACGATTTTTTTATTCTGCTGTACGAGAATTTTCGTAACCTTAGTAAACTATTCATGTTCGATATGTGACTAGCATGCAAAAGAAAACGGATGATCTGCCGTCCGATTTTCGGTTTGTGTGTACAAGCCATAATGCCGTGTACACACGGGCGGACTTTTCGACCGAACTGGTCCGACGGGACGAATCCGTCGGACAATCCGACCGTGTGTTGGCTTCATCGGACCTGCAGCAGACTTTTTTGGGCAAAAATCAGACGGACTTTAGATTTGGAACATGTTAAAAAATCTTTCCAACGGACTCAAGTCCAGTCGAAAAATCCACTCGTCTGTATGCTAGTCCGACGGACAAAAACCGACGCTGGGGCAGCTATTGGCTACTGGCTATCAACTTCCTTATTTTAGTCCAGTCGTACGTCATCACGTACGAATCCGTCTGACTTTGGTGTGATCGTGTGTAGGCAAGTCCGTTCGTTCGAAAGTCTGTCCGAAGTCCGTCAAAAGTCTGTCGAAAGTCCATCGGACCTTTGATGCCGAAAAGTCCGCCCGTGTGTACACGGCATAAGGCATACACTATACACTATAAGAAAACCAGACGAACATTTTTGTCCAAAGAATTTTCGTACGACTTTCATATAGTGTATACATAACTTTCGACAGCCGATTCCACATTTTCGTACGAAAATTCCCGAAGGTACAAACTCCAAAATTTTTCTCATATGGGAACAGAATGAACAATTTTCGTTTAATGTGTACCATTTTCGTACGATTTTCATACAAGAAAAATCAGAATAGAAAGACTGCGCATGATCAGAAACAATAAACAACAAAAAAAGCCCTTGTCGTACGAGAATATTCGTACACATTTTTCTGTCATCAGATCCGATTTGCTGTGAAACAATGAGAAAAATTGAGTGAGCATTTGGCCGATTTTCTTATAGTGTGTACCCCACTTTACACCACAGTCTCCCATACATCAGAGTCCACAACAGAGTCCCCTTTTATGTCAGGGTCCCCCAACAAAATCCCCTTTACATGAGGGTCCTCATCAGAGTCTCTGTACATTACATGTGTCTTCTGCAATAAAGAGCCTGCCTGTTCGCATTTTAAAATTTTTTGCCTTCAGTTCTACTTTAAGTATCGAATAGTAATCAGTCAGAAATCAACTCCTTACTGGACTGACTCAATGGAACTGTAAACCGATCGGTGGCTCTAAGCTGATCAATGTTTCTGTAACACTCAATCCAAGAAACACATGCTCTATTCTGTTCTTCCTGCATTACATTTATTTCCACCAACATGAAAATATGTGTCTCTTTAATCCAGAAAAGAAAATAATGTTTTTTATAGGGAGCTGCCATTTGTTTCAGAAGCAGCGTTATTGATGCCCTTAATAATAGCAACCTTCGATTTGGCATTGGTTGACAAGACAGAAGGGAAAAGAGAAGCCGCTGGATTTATATCTTCTCTTCGGACATAATCCATCACAGGCTCCAGCCACCTGTAACAATTTTTAATGGGAATTTCCAAGGAAAAATATAAATTCATTTGATTTGGATCTCACCTTATCGTAACATGGAGGAGATTCCACCTGCCTAATCCTCCTAGCAAAAAACAACAATACCATTGTTATTTAAAGTTTTTTAAAAGAGAAGTTCAGAATTTAAAAAAAACATCATACTCACCTCGATCCGATGCTGCATCTGTCTCCTGCCAGCTCTGCAGTGAGAACTGAGGAATCAAACACCGCTGATTGCTCAGTTCTCCCCCTCTGCACTGAGCAGAGAGCCGTAACTGTCAGTCAGCAGCTCTCTGCTCTGCCCTCCAGTGCTCAATGGAGCGCTGGGCTGTGAAGTGGGTGAGTGGTGCCGGTCCAGGCTTCAGGGCGGATACCAACCATATGGTCGGGATCTTTCTTGAGCCTAGACCGGCTGAGTGGCGTCACCTGACAGCAGGCCTTGGCCTGCTGTCACCTCAACATGGGTCACAGGAGTACAGACTGGAGGCCCCCCGACTGCAAGGGTTAGGCTACATTTGCACTGGCATTTTGCCACAATTCGATTAGCAGTGGCAGGAATCTACTAACTCCTGCTGCTGCTTTTGACAGGTGTGAGTGGCTAGCTGCAGCAGCTGAGCCTGTACACTTCTAAAACAGGTTGTCAGTGGCCGCAGATATTTGTGGCTGTTCACAGAACCAGTGATTACCTGCGGAAAGGCCCCTTTCACACTGGAGCGGTTTTCAGGTGGTATTGCGCTAAAAATACCGCCTGAAAACCGCTCCTAAACAGCCTCCGCTGTTTGTTCAGTGTGAAAGCCCGAGGGCTTTCACACTGAAGCGGTGCGCAGGCAGGGCGGTGAAAAAAGTCCTGCAAACCGCTTTTTTGGAGCGGGGAAGGAGCGGTGTATTCACCGCTCCTTCCCCGCTCCTGCCCATTGAAATCAATGGGACAGCGCGGCTATACCGCGGCAATACCGCGGCTATAGCTGCGCTGTACGAGGGATTTTAACCCTTTTTCGGCCGCCAGCGGGGGGTAAAACCGCACAGCTAGCGGCCGAATACCGCTGCAAGAACGACGGTACAGCAGTGCTAAAATTAGCGCTGTTGTACTGCCGACGCCCCCACCGCCCCAGTGTGAAAGGAGCCTTATTGCTGCTGGATGTACACAAAATGGTGAGATTGCACACTAAGCATGTCATAGATCCGTACTGTGCATATGCTCAAACAAAGCACTGAACACTGACTGTACTGCCCTGAACACCATGTTTGTTGGACCTAATGTGCTTGTGTCAGACAGCAGACAGCACCCCCCAAGGCAAAGCATGTCAGAGTGGCTCAAGGTAGACCCCACAAGGCAAAGGAGCCACCCTATAAATGGAAGCTTCACAAATCAGAATTTTATTATGCTGCAAAGAATGCACAAAAAGCGGACAGGAAACAATGATGATGTAAAGTATGCTACTACATTTATTCCTTCTATTTTTCCATGGAGGGTTTATTAACACTTTAAAGAGTAACTCCAAATTTGATGACGAGGAAAGAATCCCCTCTGGGTGATCAATATACATTGCAAGGATTTAAAACTTTGTTGCAGAGTCCTACCTGTGTCTGCATTGAAGGAGTAGCTCTGTGTTAGATCATGTCTTGTGAAGGACTGATTCTGAATGGGAGTGACTAATTTGTTTTAATCAGCTGGTGCACTGTCAGGGTTCTGATGAGAAAAGTTTCAATGTCTGCATCCCTTTAGCAGTGATTATCTCTTATGGAGTATCTCACTAAAAATGCAATTTTTGTTGCAGAGGAGGCCTAAAACCAAACTTGAACCTTAGTACAGAGTTCTTCACACAAGCAGTAAATTACATTTCTGGAGCTGTTCTGTACACCAACTGTGTAGGCCTCCAGGTTGCCACATTGCATTAATTGTTACATAAAATTACAGCTGCAGATTAAAAAGGAAATTAAGTTTTTATTAATATTAAAGAGGATCTGTACCCCCCCACCCCCTTTTTTTATCCCTCCCCCACCTTAAGGTGGTATCTGCAGATTTCAGATATTCACCCATTCTGCAGATCCAGCAATGTGACGTTGAGATCCTCTCATTCTTGGTCCCAGCTCTGTCCCACGTCTCTATGTTCTTTCTGACGTCATCGAGAGGCCGGCCTGCTCTTCCTGGTTCAACCAGGAGGGCCTCTTGATGACGCGCCGATAGGCCGCCCCACCTCCTTTTCTGCATGGAAGGCTATGCCTCCTGGGATAATGAACAGTGTATATATAAATACTGCACTGTCAAACAACAAAAAATAAGCAGCTAGCATTAACAAGTGATCTGGCTTGTGATATAGACAAAAAGAAATAAATGCAGCGCTAAGCAAAGGAAATATAAACATAAATAAGTGTTATACAGTGTCAAAATATACACATATGATATGTGCATGAAAAAAAAGACACTACATAAATTGTGTACCCAAAAACTATCTGAATAAGTGAGTCCATATATTCAAAACTATTATGTGTATGTCAATAGTCCACAAATTAACGTGTGTAATCACACATACAAAAGTCCATAGGGAAATATGGAATAGTCATACACCTAAAGTGTGGGAAATAATGATCAGATATTGATAGTAGGTCCACCACCGTGTTGAAGATGTGGAGGGGCTTACCAGAGACAATGGACACAGATGGGTATACACTCACTGTGTCGATAAGGTTGATAAAATTGTTGATCTCTGCAGATGGGATAGTAGTAGTAGAGATGCTTGTGGGGATTGTACACGGCAAAGGCAAGTCAATCGAATATCACCAGCGTGTAGGGAGAAAACATGAAAGTACATAGCGTAATACTGCGTAGATGATCTTGAAGTAAATGCTAGTACAGATAATTGCATATATACAGATTCATGGGTAGACCAATTAGGTAAAAGATGAAAACACCCAGAAGTGTAGATGATAAATATTTTAAGTGGTAATAGTGGATCCACCACCAGAGGTAAAAGTGGGGGGCTTACCAGAACTTGTGGACACAGATGGGTATACACCCACTGTGTCTAATAAGGCTTGTATATCTGTGGATCCCTGGGAACAGGACGAGGGTAGCCAAGGTACTGTCAGGTTTCAAAACCTCTGGGGGGTCAGCTGTTCTCTTTACAACTCTTCTCTGTCTTATGTTGCATTCTCCTTTTCTGATTTATCAACTTCCCATTCATGTGAAGGGCCAGCAATAATGGGAGTTACAGAGCTGAGGGTTCTGGCTTCCTCTGGAGCTGCCTGAAATCAAAACAGGAATGCCTCCTGGGATATATGACGTGCATATCCCAGGAGGCACAGCGGGCAGATTCACCTAAGACGACTGACATGCATGTGGAAGCGGTGCCGGGCATTTTTATTTTAGAAAAAAACAGTGCATTACATACAGAGAATGGAAGGAGGGGTGGAGTGGAGGAAAGTAGTGGAAGAGGGTTGTTGTATTTATGATGAAGAAATAACCATCTCTCATAAGTTTAAGATGGGGACATATGGTTGCAAAGTCAGTTAGGCCTCAAAACAGAGGTCAAGCCCAGGGCGGTAACGTGAGAGTTTTTTTTAAAGTAGAACGTGCTGTGTTCTTATCATTTTATAACTTTCTTTTATAAATCTGTACATAGATTGTCTGATCAAAAAGTATATTTTATGATCTCTAAACAAGATTCATTTGAGAAGCTTTGAAGCAACAATAAAGCTTGGGAAACCCAAGGAAACGCCATTGTTTTCCCAGGTGAGACGAGCCACTATCAAACAATGTCTTACAAGAAAATTGTGGAGGATGTTTACCCAGCTGAACACTTCTAAGAATTGTAAACGAGACAAGAGTTAATAGATATCGGCTTGTCTACTTAAAATCCTAAACCATGTAGGGATCCAAATACGTCACCTATATCTTTGGACATTCTATAATGAATATCATAATGTGCCTAAAAGGAATTATTACATTTTGGACATATGTTTAGGGCAATCGTTTATTGAAAATCATACCATCTATGCAGAAATCTAACAGAATCCATTGTTGAGACTCTAGGAATTATTTATACAGCTAAAATCTTTCTAAATGTTAATTGAGTCTGTACAAAGTTCATTTCAAACATTTCTGAGAGACATCAGAATTCTGTCTACTCAGTGATATTTTTAAATGCATATGATTATGTCAAATTATATATTATATTCCAGGTCATAGATACAATTATGACTTTAGTGTCTACTGACCCAATGATAATTCTATCATAAGGTAAAAATATAATATTTTGATGTAGAACAAATTAGAAGTAAGAATTATTTTACGATACCAATCATTGTTATGAAAGACATAAAAAACGTGACTATATCTGCATAAAAATATGCATATAGCATGTGTTGTTCTAAAATAAATAAGTATTCATAGGATATACAAGAATTATATGTTTATCCATATAGATAGTCATTTTATGTGATATTGATTATTCAAAATTATACTGAGTGTATTGTATATTGTACTGGTTACCAGAGTCCCTGAATAATATACAGTATCTCACAAAAAATGAGTACACCCCTCACATTTTTGTAAATATTTTATTCTATCTTTTCATGTGACAACACTGATCAAATGGCACTTTGCTACGATGTAAAGTAGTGAGTGTACAGCTTGTATAACAGTGTAAATTTGATGTCCCCTCAAAATAACTCAACACGCAGCCATTAATGTCTAAACCGCTGGCAACAAAAGTGAGTACACCCCTAAGCGAAAATGTCCAAATTGGGCCCAATTAGCCATTTTCCCTCCCCAGTGTCATGTGACTCGTTAGTGTTACAAGGTCTCAGGTGTGAATGGGGAGCAGGTGTGCTAAATTTGGTTTTATCGCTCTCACTCTCTCATACTGGTCACTAGAAGTTCAACATGGCACCTCATGGCAAATAAATCTCTGAGGATCTGAAAAAAAGAATTGTTGCTCTACATAAAGATGGCCCTGGCTATAAGAAGATTGCCAAGACCCAGAAACTGAGCTGTGGCATGGTGGCCATGACCATACAGCAGTTTAACAGGACAGGTTCCACTCAGAACAGGCCTTGTCATGGTCAACCAAAGAATTTGAGAGCACATATCCAGAGGTTGTCTTTGGGAAATAGATGTATGAGTGTTGCCAGCATTGCTGCAGAGGTTGAAAGGGTGGGGGTCAGCCTGTCAGTGCTCAAACCATATGCCGCATACTGCATCAAATTGGTCTGCATGGCTGTCATCCCAGAAGAAAGCCTCTTCTAAAGATGATGCATAAGAAAGCCTACAAACAGTTTGCTTAAGACAAGCAGACTAAGGACATGGATTACTGGAACCATGTCCTGTGGTCTGATGAGACCAAGATAAACCTATTTGGTTCAGATGGTGTCAAGCATGTATGGCAGCAACCAGGGGAGGAGTACAAAGACAAGTGTGTCTTGCCTACAGTCAAGCATGGTGGTGGGAGTGTCATGGTCTGGGGCTGCATAAGTGCTGCCGGAACTGTGGAGCTACAGTTTATTGAGGGAACCATGAATGCCAACATGTACTGTGACAAACTGAAGCAGAGCATGATCCCCTCCCTTTGGAGACTGGGCCACAGGGCAGTATTCCCACATGATAACGACCCCAAACACACCTCCAAAAGGACCACTGCCTTGCTAAAGAAGCTGAGGGTAAAGGTGATGGACTGGCCATTTCCCCAGACCTAAACCCTATTAACCATCTGTGGGGCATCCTCAAATGGAAGGTGGAGGAGCACAAGGTCTCTAACATCCACCAGCTCCGTGATGTCGTCATGGAGGAGTGGAGGAGGACTCCAGTGGCAACCTGTGAAGCTCTGGTGAACTCCATTTTGGGCCCAATTTGGACATTTTACAAAAATGTGAGGGGTGTACTCACTTTTGTGAGATACTGTATATATATATTCATCAGCACCAATATACAAACAGATACACATTATGAAATAGAACATATTATTTAACAGATAGTTCAGAACACGTTTTCCTGCCCTCAGACATGCCTAGTGGTTGAAGATGATATTACCTGAATTCACAAAAGTTAATCATTAGATTGTTTTCCAACCAATGGAAAAGAAGTCATACCTTTTGGGCTGAGCATAATATAATTTTTATGATCCTATTGTCTAAACATGGTATTTAAAAGCAGGATAGATGCTATAGGAGGACACTCAATCACACACGCATGCACACACACCATTCATCAACTCACACTTCTACATTCATAAAGATTCCTAGACACCTTATGCTTTGAAAATCAGAGGTAGCAAGAAGTAATTCCACTTTAAGAGTAGCCATCTTGAAAGCCACAGCAGCCATTCTAAAAACTCTGAAAACCAGCAATTCAGACAAGTAGCTATTTTGGAATGGGTAATTATGTTGTGTTGATTTTTACCTTATATACATTTGTGTTATCTTAAATATTTACTTATTGATCATTATACAGTTGAATGACTATTTTCCTCGAATCAGTAACTGCCTTGTAGATTTTTCTCTAAAAGATTCAATTTTCAATATTTTTAATTTGCACAGTTTCCATTTTTTATTTCACATTGTTAACCACTTACTTACCTGCAGTGTAGTAACGGTTGAAATTGTGAAAAACAGACGTTCTGTCTTATTGTCATTTTTACAAGGTTATTGATTCTACAGGGAAGTTTATCATTGCTGTGTCCTTTCAAAGGTACTACATTCCTATTTAGCGGGTGTTTCAATCAATTGATATTCAAGCTTTTATGTAGCACAATTATTATTTTAATTTTATGTAACATTTGTTTTGTCAACCAATCTATATATAACTATTTTGCATGGTTATATGTCTGGGAAGTTTATCATTGCTGTGTCATTTCAAAGGTACAACACTCTCATTAGCGGGTGTTTCAATTGAGACTCTTAATTTTGTGTAGCACAATCGGTATTTTAATTTTATGTAACGTTTGTTTTTATCAACCAATATACTATTTTGTATGATTACATGTCTGGTAAATAAATTTTATATTTTTAGACTGTGGTCATATTTGATTGATCCTGTATCTTAAAAATATTATCGTTTAAAAATTACTCAATCATAAAAACCGTGCAGGAAAAGTATCCTCATAAGCACGACGGGCTGAAGGTCCGCTTTAAATATCAACATGGAAAATGTAGCATTTGAATATACTATAATATTTTTTCCACAACTTGGAGTTACCTTTTAACAAACACACATCACAATTTCACATTACAGCAGCTGCAGATTGAAAAGGAAAGGTAATTAAAAAAAAAAATCAATTACAATGAGTTTTGTAACAATTGTATATGCTATATTATTTTTTTTAATTGCTATATTTTTTCCATGCAAATGGAGTTACCCTTTAAAAGCCCTGTTTCTATACTCTAGAGTGGCAACATGTTCCAGATAAAATTTTCCCTTTCAACTAATCGATATTCTACTTTTCAACCTAATAAATACTGTACAGAGTATTTTTACAATGAATAACATTGTGGAACAATCTGAAATCGAAGCTTGGTGAAATTAACATGATCACCTTGATATATTGCTGGAACCATTTAATGGGAGTTTTGATTCCACCTCTTGATAAAGATAAAGAGACTTTTAAAAAAAGCCAACTACAACTATTCCCTTGGTTCCACAACACCTGACCTAATTTTTGGTGGTTACATAAATCACTATAGAATCCTTTTCTTCATAAACAACTACAAGTAAAATCCATTAGTGGAATAACCCTCAGCCTGCAAATAAGCAGGCCAAGTGATCCCTAGTTGCAAGCAATGTCAGTTAACAAAAAATATTTTAAAGTATATCTTTGGTCAAAATGTAAAATGGTATATTCATTTTGACATTGTGTTTCAATTACCCATGTCCTACTCCTACGAATCTGTAATCTTGAAGTTTGTACTCTCTTTGTGAAGATTCACACACATTTACTTACTATGGCACGTAATCACTATGCCCTATAAGCAGGCACTGCTGTGTCACATATTTCACAGAGCCTGCTTTCTGAACTACAGAAATTAGAGGAGGATTTATAGGGGGCTGAAGATGTCACAAATTGATGACGAAAATGCATAGGGTGGGACTTCCAGGTGACATCAAATCCGCCGCCTGGAACGCAAAGTGGCCATATTGCAGGGTTGCCAACCTCCCACAGCATTTTTTACTGACAAAACATGGAAAGTTTACTGGCGGAGCACTTTTTTTATTGGCAACCTGAGAAATTACAGCACTCCGATTGAAAACAGTGAATATTTGAACAGTATAAACATATATGGAAACACTGACAATACCTATAACAAAGTAATTTGCTTCATTTACACTTAAAAAGTCAAAACAGCATGAAATTATCAGCCCCTGATGTTTACTGGCAGTTGTAAAAAAATCACAGATTTTTACATACTGTCAGTAAATTTACTGGCGGTTGGCAACCCTACCATATTGGATGTGGCGCTTCCTGAATTATTTTTCCAGGCGGCTTTATGATGTCTTTTTTATGTAAGTGCATAACTTTGAATAATTCATTTTAATAAAGTGTATTTACACTAGTTGAGGCTCTCCTCCCCCTCATTTTATGACCATACCTGGGGCACCATTCCTGGGCTACACAAAGGAGCACTTAGGAAGACTTCAGTGAGCTGGATGGAGGATTTCCAAAGGGGCTGAGCTCACACGATTCTGGACCACTTTGAGAGCTTAGTGATAATACAAGGGGTCAAATTTATCCGGTAATGCCCCGTACACACGGTCGGATTTTCCAATGGACAATGTCCGATCGGAGCGTGTTGTCGGAAATTCCGACCGCGTGTGGGCTCCATCGGACATTTTCCATCGGATTTTCCGACACACAAAGTTGGAGAGCGGGAGATAAAATTTTCCGACAACAAAATCCGTTTCGGAAATTCCGATCGTGTGTACACAAATCCGATGGACAAAGTGCCACGCATGCTCAGAATAAATAAAGAGATGAAAGCTATTGGCCACTGCCCCGTTTATAGTCCCGACGTACATGTTTTACGTCACCGCGTTTAGAACGATCGGATTTTCCGACAACTTTGTGTGACCGTGTGTATGCAAGACAAGTTTGAGCCAACATCCGTCGGAAAAAATCCTAGGATTTTGTTGTGGGAATGTCCGAACAAAGTCCGACCGTGTGTACGCCCTATAAGTGTGGTGTGTGTCTGGGGTACTATAGGTCTCTATGGAGGAATTCCATCACAGAGCACTTTACTTGATGCACCTTTAGCACCTGAGTAGATGTTCCTTTGGAGTGGCACAGAACACTTTATCGCCAATTTTTTGGACTTATTATTGTATGGACACAGTGTGCATTATTTGACGTTGTACTACTAGTATTAGAACACCTTGTTTACAGCTTTGCATGCCTGAGTAATTGTCATTCAAAGTATGACCGCCAGTGGCGGCTTGTCCATTAGGGGCCCCGGAGCGCCGCCCCCTCTATCCCCGGCCGCCACCCCAATGCTCTATCCACAGCTTCTATTCTGACAGGACACCGCCACCCCCTATTCATGCGTTTCGCCCCTTTCAGGACGCTGGGTGCATGAATTACAGCAGTGGGGGTGTTTTTTGAAGCACATAGATGGGGTAAGTGCACCAGGCCCACCCGACCGACCGGAGGGGGGGCGTGAAACTGTTTGCCACCTCCACAAAAAAAATTACCACCGGCCGCCACTGATGACCGCGCTGAAAACTGAAAAATGGCCTGGGCAGGAAGAGGGTGAAACAGTCTGCCTTCGAGTGGTAAAACAAAGTAAAGAATTCAGACACACTCCTTCTTCCAGAAAGTAAAATGTTTTATTTTCTTGAAAGTACATGACTCCACCAGGCCTTACTTACTTATGTGCAAAAAAGAATTCTGGTTGGCCGTACCTCCAGTAAAATCACCTTTATTTCAGCAAGTCCATAAAAACATATCCAAAAACACAAATAGAGGGGAAAAGCATCACCAGCTAATGTGTTTCACGCTTCCTTAGCACCAGGGGCGTACCAAGAACATTTGGCACCCGGGGCGGATTCTATATTTGGCACCCCCCCACCCAATTTAAAATGTAAAGACACGCACAAAAATTTGTCATTGTAAATATATGAGCTTAACCTACCTTAAAAGTGGACTGCAGGGCTGGTGCAAGGATTTTTTTTCTACACAAGTGAAAAGCAATTTGCATTGCATTATGCAACACCGTTATTATTACATTATGCTCCACGGATATTACATTATGCTCTACCACAAATATTACATTATGGTCCACTCCTAATATTACAGTATGCTGCACCACTAATATTACAATATGCTTCACCACTAATATTACAGTATGCTCCACCACTCCTAATATTACATTATGCTCCACCCCTAATATTACATTATGCTCCACCACAAATAATACAGCATACCTCTGTAACCCCTCAGCACATCTTTGTTCCCTCAGAACACCCCTGTATTCCCCAACACATGTCTGTAACCCCAGCATGCTTTTGTACCTCTTTGGACATCTCTGCAATCCCAGAATGCCTCTGAACCCCCATCACATATTCATATCCAAATTTTATCCTTGTACCCCCCAGGACACCTCCGTACCCCCTTGCTCATCTCTGCACCCCCACACACATCTTTGCACACCTTTGCACACCTTCACAGCCCCCAGCACACTTCCATCCCCCCCACAATCCTCGGCACCCCTTCCTCTGCACCCCCAGCACAGTTCTGTACACCTCTGTATCCTTCAGTAAGTCTCAGCACCCCTCTGCACCCCCCCAGCACATGTACTCTGCTGAACATCTCTGCAACCCCTCCCCCCCACACGCACACACACACCCACCTGCACTGCTGCATTACTGATTGGCAGCTCTGTGATGCCTACTATAGTGGCCGAGCAACTCACTAAACACGAGCCAGTGCCTGTCCTGGTCAGACGCCCCTCTCCCTCCACTGTAAAGTATGCACTGCTGGCCAGAGGTGTAAAAGGAGATGCAGAGCACCATAGAGCTTCTCCCCACACCACTTTATAGCAGGCTCGAGTCCTCTCCTGGCTGTCTGCCTCTGCCTGCCTCCCTCCCTGCACATCACTCGGCTGCACCGAGTAGTACTAATGACAAAAAAACCTAAAAAATTACTGCACGGTCTACACCCCCCTCAATGTGTGGCACCCGGGGCGGACCGCCCCCCCACCCCATTGGTATGCCACTGCTTAGGACTTAGTCATAGCTCACATACAAATTTCCACTACAGAGATTTATGTACATACATGTAACAATTACTTGTTATTGAAACAATCTGTGTGAAACAATTGGTTTGCAGCTGTCAATAATTGGCAGATGACCGCCCCTGTTTAGGGATGCAAATGCAGAAACTCTAACATATATAAACAGGTATAAAACATCATAAGAATCATATAAAGAACGGACTGAATATAAAATAGAAATGGAACCAAATTTTTTGTTAAAGTTAGAAAAAATGTCTATGTGAGCTATGACTAAGTGCTAAGTAAGTGTGAAACGCGTTAGATGGTGATGCTGTTCCCCTCTATTTGTGTTTTTTTATATGTTTTTATGGACTTGCTGAAATAAAGGTGATTTTACTGGATGTGTGGCCAACCAGAATTCTTTTTTGCTCATTGGAATGTGTGATGGACAGGGCCAGCACCTGGTCTGTGTGTTAGTGGAGGTGGAGCTGGGAGACTGACCTAGAGCAATGTTCACACACATCCTTACTTTCTTATGTGTTCTGTTCAACAATATTAATCTTATTTATCCCTATGATTAATGGTATTTTCATTTACCAACCTGCTATAGAGGTAACAAATGCAAAAGTGACTGGTTGCTATTGTACAGGCATTTTTCTATAATTTTATAATTGAAGATCAACATACTATAACATTTTAATGTTATCTCACTCATCACTCATAATAAAATAAAAATATGATTGTAGAACAAAAGGCAGTTACCCATAGCAATCAACTAAACTGAGAGCTAACTGATTATTAGGGATTATTTTGCATGTGCTTGAAACTCCTTATACAGCATCTCTGAAAGGGTATGAATTAGTTAACAAGGACATTGGTTAAACGACTTTGTGTTTACTGTGAATTTAACATCCGTATTTAAGCAAGTGCTAACTAAACAGTTCTAATGGTTAATTAAGATATATAGCCTAAAGGCTTTGATTAATTACTAGAGTGCTCAATTAAAAATGACTTATAGTCCCATAGTTGGTATTACTGGCTGTTTTAATGGCCAAGACTCTCTCTGAAAGGAAAGTTGCATATTTTGGAAGTCATGTTGAGAAGAATGAATTTTGCTGGCAGATTCTTAAACAAAAATGAATGAAACATTGGAGGAAAATATAAAAAAATATTCACCTTACTCCATTGGGCGAGGGTGACCTTACTGGATTTTCTCATAGGATCCTAGAAAGGCAGCGATAGTATCCCAAATACTGCAAGAATGTACTCCTGTTCAGTACTAGAAGCTGCAATATGCCAGAAAAGGTCTGGGTCAGCCTTTGGGTTCTCATGGTATGTCCTGGTCTGGATACTCCAATAGTGAAATATCTGTGCCATCATTCCCTACTCTTTTAACCACTTAAGCCCCGGACCATATGGCTGCCCAAAGACCAGCACACTTTTTGCCATTCGGCACTGCGTCGCTTTAACTGACAATTGCGCGGTCGTGCGACGCGGCTCCCAAACACCAGCTTTCTTTTGGTGGTCGAACAAGACAAGGAATTGGTCGCACACTGGAAATCCAAATTATCTCAATGTCATCTTTATTGTCAAAAAAGGGTCAGACAGATACAGGCAATGGTAGACGTTTCACAAGCGAAACAAGCAAGCTATCGCTTGTGAAACGTCTACCATTGCCTGTATGTGTCTGACCCTTTTTTGACAATAAAGATGACATCGAGATAATTTGGAGTTCCAGTGTGCGACCAATTCCTTGTCTTGTTCGTCTTCCACGGTGGTGAGCCGAGGTCTGCACCTGTGATCCATCCTGCACCTGAGTTTGCCTGGAGCGGTGTGCTTCTCTCTGTTCTTTTCTTTTGGTGGTATTTGATCATCTCTGCGGTTTTTATTTTTTGCGCTATAAACAAAATACAAAAAAAATTAAAAAAACAAAAAAAGAGCGACAATTTTGAAAAAAACACATTATTTTTTACTTTTTGCTTTAATAAATATCCCCCCAAAAATATATAAAAAAACATTTTTTTTCCTCAGTTTAGGCCGATACGTATTCTTCTACATATTTTTGGTAAAAAAAAATCACAATAAGCGTTTATTGATTGGTTTGCCCAAAAGTTATAGCATCTACAAAACAGGGGATAGTTTTATGGCATTTTTATTAATAATTTTGTTTTTACTAGTAATGGCGGCAATCAGCGATTTTTATCATGACTGCAACATTATGGCGGACAGATCGGACACATTTGGTGCGATTTTGGGACCATTCATATTTATACAGCGATCAGTGCAATTAAAAATGCATTGATTACTGTGTAAATGTGCTGGGCAGTGAAGGGGTTAACCACTAGGGGCAGTGAAGGGGTTAAGTGTGTCCTAGGGAGTGATTCTAACTGTGGGGGCGTGGCTATGTGTGACACGACATTGATCACTGCTCCCGATTACAGGGAGCTGTGATCAGTGTCCTGTCACTAGGCAGAATGGGGAAATGCTTGTTTACAATAGCATTTCCCCGTCCTTCCTCTCCGTGAGACGATCGCAGGTATCCCTGCGGATATCGAGTCCGCGGGACCCGCAATCACACGCACGGAGGTCGCGGCGCATGCGCGCCCGCAAGCCGCTTCTTAAAGGGCAACGTACAGGCACGTTAATCTACCTGTACATGCCCTTCTGCCGATGTATATCCGCAGGGATATACATCGGCAAGCTGTTGTCTACCTGGGAGTTCAGAACTTTTGGCTAAATTCGGACCTGAAATGGACCAAAAGACGCACAGGACTCCTGTGCAATTCGCTCTGGAGCCGATCCGGAGATGTGTGAAGCGGCTCCATTGAAAGCAGGCTTCAATCTCCTGACATGCAAATTGGATGCGGAAAAACCCGCATCCAATTCGTAATAGTGTAAACCCAGCCATAGATTTCCCATAAAATCTACAACTAAAAGGGCAGTAACCCACACTTTACCCCTGGATACACTGGGAGAGGTCCAGCCTGACTTAACCAGAATTCAGGACCAAGTATAGTGGGGAAAATAATTATTTGATCCTCTGCAGATTTTGTAAGTTTGCCCACTTACAAAGAAATGAAGGGTCTATAATTTTTATCATAGTTGTATTTTAAATGATAGAGACAGAATATCAACCAAAAACGCAGAAAAAAAACCACACAAAACTGCTATAAATTAAGTGGCAGTTCAGTGAGTAAAATAAGTATTTGATCCCCAAGCAAGAGATGACTTATGCCGCGTACACACGGTCGGACTTTCCGGCATACTTGGTCCGGCGGACCAGAGTGTGCCGGACAATCCGCCCGTGTGTACGCTCCGGCGGACTTTTCCGGCGGACTTTTTCCCAAAAGCCCGCCGGACCAAGATTTGAAACATGTTTTAAATCTTTCCGTCGGACTCAGTTTCGGGCGGAAAGTCCGCTCGTCTGTGTGCTGGTCCGACGGAAAGCCCGCTCGTGTGTATGCTGGTCCGACGGACCAGATACGACGCGAGGGCAGGGTATTGCATTTCGCGCTCGCTGCAATAGGAAAGACAAATTTTCCTATTGCGGCGAGCGCGGGTCATGCCAGGCCCTTAGATCTGGTATGGATTATAAAGGGGAACCCCCTACGCCGAAAAACCGCCTCGTCCCCCCTAAAATCCATACCAGACCCCGATCCGAGCACGCAGCCTGGCCAGTCAGGAAAGGGGGTGGGGACGAGCGAGCGCCCCCCCCCTGAACCGTACCAGGACGCATGCCCTCAACATGGGGGGGGTGGGTGCTTTGGGGGAGGGGGGCGCCCTGCGGCCCCCCCACCCCAAAGCACCTTGTCCCCATGTTGATGAGGACAAGGGCCTCTTCCCGACAACCCTGGCCGTTGGTTGTCGGGGTCTGCGGGCGGGGGGCTTATCGGAATCTGGGAGCCCCCTTTAATAAGGGGGCCCCCAGATCCCGGCCCCCCACCCTATGTGAATGAGTATGGGGTACATGGTACCCCTACCCATTCACCTAGGGAAAAAGTGTAAATAATAAAACACTACATAGGTTTTTAAAATATTATATTAAACAGCTCCGGGGGGGGGGATCTTCCTCCGGCTTCGGGGGTCTTCTTCCGGCTTCGGGGTTCCCTCCGGTTCATCTTCTCCCGGCGTCCGGTTGGTTCTTCTCCCGGTGTTCCAGTTCTTCGGCCGGCTCCTCTGCTGTCTTCAGGTAGCTCTCTTGCCAGCAGAGGTCCGGACTTCTGGTCTTCTGGTCTTCTGGTCTTGAGGTGGGGGACTCGCTGTATTTGGAGGAAGAAAATGCTGACTATGACCCTAAGAACACCATCCCTACAGTCAAGAATAGAGGTGGAAATATTATGAAAAAGTAGTTCCTGCACTGCTTTTGGCAATTTCAGGTGCGACTTGCATAGACATCTGTGCATAAAGTTGTACAGATGTCAGCCAAGTTGAACCGAAAGTCGCACTGAGATGCAGCTTTGAAATCGTGCAATTCAGTGTGAACCAGGGCTAAGAGAAAAACAAGTGACTCCCCTAACACTTTGGCTTCTGGTGTCCTCACCTAGGTCACATCAACTTTGCACAGACTCACCATGTGATAGAGAATGCACTCCTCCACTGTGCCAGAGAGCATTCTTCATTTAGGATCCTAAGCTTACCCAGGATCCCACAAGAAGACCGAGTGATATCTCAGAGGTGAGAACTATGGAAACCAGGGTATAAGGGAAATATATGATTTACTAGTAGGGGGAGGCTAAGTTAAAGAACCGTAACTTACATTTTTATTCAAGGTTCACTCTAAATTAAAAGCTAATAAAATGCATAACCTTAAACTACCTCTAAATGTGAACTTCCATAATTTATAAGCGTTGAAACTTAAGCAGACCGTGATTGTGCAATTGAAATTCATTATGGTAAGTCAAGCTTGGGTTTTAGAGCACCTGTGACTCAACAGAAGGTTAAGGACAGGCCAGTACAATCAGAAACGGCAGTAGGTGGGTGACTTCAAGAGCTCTTATAAAACAGCAGAAAGTCTCACTTTTCAGTGAAGGTCAATCATGATAACAGATGTTCATTGAAGATTACCTTATTTCATTCAAATCTGCACACTTCAATCTATCATAGCACACAGGGAGCTAGGAAGATTGTGTGTAATAGAGTTTCAAGGTAACCCATTGTAAATGTCATTCACTGCAGGTGTACCTTTCTAGTGATTGTGTTTTAAATCACAGTAAATGATTCAACTGCATTGAATATTAGGTGAATATCATATCTATTTCTTTATAAATAGATTCCCTAATTTTACTTTTGAATTATCCTTAAAGCTCAATTTTAACCAGATGTTTTTGTATAATATTAGTGAATGGTGCTGCGCTGTAACAAAGTCTGTATGTAATAATGCAAGTTTAAATGAAACAGAAAATAAAAATCCAACTTTAATGTAAACCTTATATAATTTCTAAAGTGCAACAGTGAAGTACTCAAAATTAAACACAAGATGGCAGTAAAAACGCCAAAGTCCACTGCATAAACCACCTTAAAGCAGAGTTCCACCCAAAAATGAAACTTCCACTTTAAGAGATGGTGACCCCCTGACATGCCACATTTGGCAATGTAATTTTTTTGGGAGGGAGCGGATACCCTTTTTTTAGAGGGATCCAGCTCAGACTTCCTCCCGACGCCGGAAAGAAAGTTTACCTCTCCCCCCTCCCTCCCTGCAATCTTCTGGGACACGTCACAGGTCCCAGAAGATTGCCCGGCCATTCGCAGCATGCAGCGCGGCTCGCACATGCGCAGTAAGAATGCCGGTGCCGTGGAGAGGAGTGGGAGAGGAGCGGGGCTTCGTACTACCGCATCGCTGGACCATGGGACAGGTGAGTGTCTGATTATAAAAAGTCAGCAGCTACACTTTTTGTAGCTGCTGACTTTTTATTGTTTATTTTCTCGGCGGAACTCCGCTTTAATGTGCAATAGTGAAAAAAATCCAGTGCAAATAAGTAAAGCTGCAAAATCACAAGGTGCTTGAAAGATGCATAAAGTGCAATGATAGTGATCTCTAAATTCAATGATAGTAATAGACATGATTCTAGATCATGCGAATTAACCAGGTGTAGTAGGTATCTCTTCTTTCCATGCAGTTACACCTCTATAGGGGATGGCCTGTTACCTCATGGTTGTAAGGCAACAGCATGAAAATGTAACAGTGGTCTGAATTTCCTCTGCGGGTCCTTTCCTGGACGTCTGTGTACCCTGGGCTAGGGGGGGTCCTCCTAATACTGATCCAGCAATCGATAATGATGGTAGATTACTCCGCTGTACTCGGGGGGAAATAATGTAGAGAAATAGTGTAGTGTATTCCATAAAAACACTGTAAAAGGTAACACTCACGTTTATCAGTAATAGAGCAAGTATATCTCCACAAGCTTGGCGCTCATGGAGATATACTTGCTCTATTACTGATAAATGTTATCTTTTACAGTGTTTTTATAGAATACATTTTAATACATTTTTCAAAACACACTACACTATTTGGGAATTCATCTTCCTCCCCCCCTTTTAATACTTGGTTGGGGAATATGTGGAAGCGGGGTTATCTACCATCATTATCGATTGCTGTATCAGTATAAGAAGGACCCCTCCCCCCCCCCCAGGGTACACAGACATCTAGGAAAGGACCCACAGAGGAAATGAGACCACTGTTACATTTCCATGCTGTTGCCTTACAGATATGAGGTAAGAGGCCACCCCCTATAGAGGTGTTACTGCACGGAAAGGTGGTTTATGCAGTGGACTCTGGTGTTTTTTCTGCCATCTTGTGTTTAATTTTGAGTATTTCACTGTTGCACTTTAGAAATTATATAAAGTTTACATTAGAGTTGGATTTTCATTTTCTGTTTCATTTCAACTTGCATTATTACATACAGACTTTGTTACAGCAAAGCACAATTCACTAATATTGTTTATGCTTGGTCCCGGAGTTACCTTACGGTGCATGCGGCAGTTACACTTTTAATTTGTTTTTAAAAATGCTTAACTATTTTCACTCTCACCTGTAGTGATAGCGCGGGAGTACCCCCCCCCCCCTTTCCTTTAAATATTTTTGTATAGTTTTGGATAGAGGAGGGGAGAAGAAGAATCTTTTGTGTGGTTTTGTATTGCCATTCATGATCCGTGTTTCTATTGTAGAATTCAAACCTTACTTCTTGTACTGTCAGGAAGTAATAGGAAATCTCTCCAAAAGATACCTTTAAGTTCAGCTTTATCGAAAAGTTTTTTTTGGTTTTTTTTGTATAGAGTAGGGAAAGGTTAACATCTTTTGCAAGGTTTTCAATGCCATCCATGGTGCCCATGATCCATGTCCCTATTAAAGAAATGTCCCCTTACTTCCTTTAAAAGAGAAGTACTGTAATTTTTTTTTGTTTTAGAAATCATACTTAACTGGGTGGATTCAGCATTGGTCCGGCTTAATGATGTCAGCTGACAGCGGGCTTCAGCCCGATGTTGACTGAAAACAGGCCACAGGAGTGCAGAACGAACTACACTCCTGTGATCCACAGGAGAAGTACAGCCAAACAAGCTTTGGCTGTACTTCTCCTTTAAAGGCAGAAAGTAATAGAAAATTTGTATTTGCAATTTGTATTGCTTTCTGTGCCTTCCTAACACGGTAATCACCAAAACCCTCATTTCCCAAATGAACATCAAAGGTACAGGAAGTGGGGAAAAAAAATTCCTGAATGCGGCCACATACAAAACCTAAAACCTTACAGAAGGTGCAACTCCTCCCCACTCTATTAAAAATAAAAAAAAGGCTAAAGGCTTTACCTCCTCATATATTGAAGCAAACCAAGTAAATTTGTAGATATTACCTTTCATTTTTCCTTCCTCCTGCTATTCCTTGAGAACTTGACTGTGATCATAATGGGCCATACCAAATAATATTATATCTCCTTCTATCTTCTGATAAAATCATCTATAAAGGACTTTCAGCACTTAGGGGTACACAAGAACAAGCATTTCTATCATCCCTTTTTATGTGTTTGCTTGCTGATCAAGAGTGATTGGTATGGGATGAGCAAGGAGCGTGTAAAGGGATGTCTTATTTTATATAATACCAGGAAACTTTACAACCTATCTCCCCCTTCCTTCATTAACATATATCCTGAACATAGTTCCAGGAACTTCACCAAAAGCATGACTGTGTCAAAATGATTAGGGCTGCTGGCAATAGATCACCTAGATGTGAGTAGCCATAGCAGTAAATGTTTATTTAAAATATAAACCCCAAAACTTGCCGATACTCAGAGGAACCCTAGCAGGAATTTGTCTCCCTCTGACTTAGATCATGTGTGTCCTTTCAATAGCAAGAGGTTGGTGCTATAGGATTGAAGGGCAAAGCAGATGGCCTCTATCTAGCATTGACTCTAGCCCATTGTCTTGCTGGAATATGGGTTGCTTTTCTAGATGAAGTAGAGAAGGGTTAAAAACTAAGGGTTGTAAGTCTCTGGAGACAGGAACTATCTCCTTCTGGAGCTGAACCAGCGCTCATCATTCTGTCAAAGGTATTTTTAATATACATTTAAATCAGTTCTGATCAGTATGCAAGATGTTTTGAAAAATGAGGGTTCTTTAATAAAAATGTATCAGCAGCTCAATGTAAAAATGTATTACATTTTCTTTATTTGATCTTTTTTCAGTCCTTCTGTTACTTTTTATGTGTTATTATTTGGCGTTTGCAGTATGGAAAATCCTCTTCCATACTGCAAACGCCAACACTATGGCCTGAAAAGTGTGTCAGGACCGCCTTAAAAAGGCAGACAGAAATTCTCTGGCTCAATATGCTTTAGCCGCAAGGAATTGCTGTGAATCCTGGGTGAAGCTGCGTTTACAAAGTAAATATTGTGTCAAGCTTGCTTTAAAGAGGGTGACAGAAGCTATTTCACCCAACTATTCATAGCTGCAAAGGATTTCTGTGAGTCTGGATGAAGTTGCCTTTACAAGATAAAGAGTGTGTCAAGATTGCCTTAAAGGGGTAGACAGAAGCTCTCCTGCCCACTATTCATAGCCGCAAAGGATTGCTGGGGGCCTGGGTGAAGTTACCATATCCATGTTATTCATATCCATGAGAATACCTCAAGCTGCATTCCAATAATGCTACCAACTGCATAAAGCCTCCCTCAGCAGAGAGCAGGCCAACTGCTGGCAAGGAAGAACAGAGAGGATAAGCTGGCACTTTATGTTCAGCCTAAGGTTTTGCCCCTGCTGGTCATTTTCTTTAAGATAGGTACGTTTACCATGACTGGAGAAGAACCAGAGGGAACAGGTAGGAAACCAAAGCAGGCTCTAGGTAAGAAACTCGCTACAGCATTTCCTGAGTCGGTAGAAGTAGCCTGCATGGCCTTCCAGGGACAGGTTCTCTTTGGAAGAGTCGAGGTCAACAGCATTAGAGATACAGCTGAAGTTGAACACTTGTCATTACTAGCGGAAGAAGGCTGGAGTACAAATTGCAAGGTCTTTTCTCCTTCTAAATGTTAAGAAGCGTCTTTTCTTTATTCGTGATCTCTGCAATCCTCTGAATGTTTTCTGGGTCAAGGTGTTTCTGCCCCAATTGTGCTGGCAAATAGTTTACTATCCAAAAGCCCATGGTGGCATTATATGGTATGCATCTTGAAGCTTTAAGGGGCTGGGTTCAGAAGCAAGTTTTCCATAGAAAAATACAAAATTTGCATTGCCTTTCTTCACCTGGAACACTTTCTGGCTTGGTGGGCATCAAAGATAATTAATGTTCCCATTCCTCAAGCAATTCCTGAGCCTCGCTTTTGGACCCATGCAGTACCATTCTGGGATCCTGCCCCTTGTCTATTATTCAGCACCTCATGTATTAGGATGCTTGACCCAGTACTATTACCTAGACATGTGCAATTCGTTTTGTTTCGAATTAGTTTTTTAACGAATTTCGACAAATTATTTAATTCGGAAATATCCGAATTAGCGAAAACATGTTTAACAAATTTTTCCGAATATTCGTAAATTCAAATATTCGAAAATTTGTAAATGAGTACATTCGTAAATTCGTACATTCGTAAATTAGTAAATTCGTACATTCGTAAATTCATAAAGTCGGAAATTTGTAAATTCGGAAATTCGGAAATCTGAAATGATAATTACCTAATAATAACTTAACTATTACTAACTATTAAATTATAGGTATTTTCATTTCCTTTCAAATTTGGTTGTTAGTGAATGTAACAAATACAAATTTATCCCAAGTTACGAATTATCCAAAATAACGAATGCCGTATCTAAATGATTGTAACGTAATCAATTAATAATAATAAATAACAATAATAATAAAAGCTTATTATTATTATTTATTATTAATTTGTTCTGTTCCATTTGTTTAGATGCGGCATTTGTTATTTCGGATAATTCGTAACTTCGGATAAATTTGTATTTGTTACGTTCACTAACAGCCACATTTGAAAGGAAATTACAATACCTATACTTAATTTAATAGTTAATTACTATTTCAGATTTTCGAATTTTCGGATTTTTGAATTTCGAATTTCCAAATTTCCGAATTTTCTCACTTACGAATGTACGAATGTACGAATATACAAATCTTCTAATTTACGAATGTACGAATTTATGAATTTACGAATTTAAGAATTTATAAATGTACACATTTACGAATGTACGAATGTACGAATTTAGGAATGTACAAATGTACGAATTTACGAATTGCGATCATAACGAATGACCCGAAAAACGAAAAAAAAAAATGAATAAAACTAAAACAAACACATTTTTTGGCAGTGTACATGTCTATTATTACCTTCTTTAAATAATTACATAGAAAAATCCTTAGATTGGGAATAATTGGTGCAGACTTTATCGAGCAACCTGACATGTTCCTCCAGATATTCCAGTAATTTGGATAGGTTCAGAGCCTTCAAAGATCATCGCTGGAACCAACTCACCTTGGGAATTTCTGGATAGGCCTACTCACAGCTCAGGACAGAGTGCCTTTCCTCATTGATAACTTTACACACTCTAGTCTTAGATTTAAACTGTCTGTACCAGGAGCGATATGGAGCTCCACTTTTGTATTAGAGGCCTAGAACTGAGGGTAGCCTCAAGTGAGGCCTCTGTTCTTTGGGGGACAAGTTCACTCAGTCTTTGGTCAGGTGATTTCCCTATTGTTGAGACTCAGGGGTCTGGCTCTCAAGCAAGGAAGTCTTAGCTGTCTTATATAATCTGGATCCAAGCAGACAATGTCATAAAGGTGGCAAACTTTAATTTTCAGGTGGATCCAGAGTTTTGCAGTAGCAAAAGGCTAGATTGGTATCCTTGGCAAAATGTCAGGCTTCCGCCTTGTCAGGCATGAGCATTCTAGGTATAGATCTTGGCAGGCAGACTGCATCTGACAGCAGTGCCTAAACATGTGAGACTAATTTCTACCTCTGGAGCTATTCCTGGAGGTGTGTCCCAGGTAGGCAACTTCAGAGGTTGACTACCTGGGAGCATGTCCCTTTTTGAGGGGGTGCAATCCAGGGGATTTCAAAGTTGGTGCGGATGGGGAGGGGACATCGCTTGGCACTCCACAATTATTACTTCAATATGAAGATATATTTAAAATTATATATATACACACTCTTTGGAAATGAAGTAAGCTATTTTCTCCTACAGGCAGACATATAATTCACTTGTATAAAGAGAACTGGGTGCCCTGTGAGGTTAATAAGAACTTCTATATGCTTGTGTTTTCTGGCAGGAAATAAAACAGCTCCCTTGTTTCTGGAGGCACAGAAAGCTTCCATAAGAGCCCAGTAGCCCTCCTCCGTGAATAAAATGTTATTGTCAAATTTTAAGAGCTGGTCTCTTGTATAAATAGAATGAAATGAATGAGTAATAAAAAGGCAGTGACAGACAGTCACCTCACCTTTCACAAGGAGCTTCATTTAATGAAATATTTCATAGATAAACCTTTCTCACCTGCAATAATTATTCTCTGCTGTGAATTAATAAAAGAGACTTCAGGAAAGAATATGGACATTTAAATGTACTTATGGAATGAGCTATCCAAGCCCGATTGTATTGAGGCACTACAGTTTGTTATTCAATTATAAAACAGGTGTCTACTTTTGAACAAGAAGTGTTTTTTTTAGGATGGTTTATCCAGTTTTGTATTTCAGTTTAGTTGGCGGCTGGCAGTTTCAGTCTCTTACCGGCTTGTGATGAAGGAAAAAGAGACCCATGTACTCGCTATGAGTGGCTGAATGTAAATGGACGTATTCTGCCTATATCTCCCTACATCAGTAAAACTGGACCAAAGCGCAAACTTTTTACTCTCGATCAGACAAACCTGAACAGACCTTAAGCGATTATAGGCAGATGCATGTAATCACAGGTCAAAAACTTATGTAGCACCCTGGAGTTTAGGCAGTGTTGCTCCTCACAAATTTACTTGCTCAGATTTGTTATTGGTTGATTGATAGAGATCTATTGATTCTCCCTAAGTTCGGCCTTGTTGCACTTTTCTCTTCTACCACTAGGTGGCCAGGTACTTGGTTGTATTATATATGAGAAGGGCAACGCAAGGTCAGACTATGGGTATATGGGGTAACTCAGCCAATGGGCAGGGGTTTTCTTGGATCCCTTGGTCTGCTGGGAGAGCCTATATATTCGTGTGGAGTCAGATGATCTATGTTCTGTGCCACCTGGACGGCTGTCTGGGTGGACGTGTGTTGTATTGCCCGGGCTGCTAGGCCAGAGAAGGGGCCTGTCCAAGGCACATCTGGCTGCTAGGCTGTCTGAGGGCCTATCCAGAAGCAAGAGAGCAGTGCAGGGTTGGGACTGCGGCTTGTGGTCCAACCAGAAGGGACGGTTCTGCCGGCCGGAGAACTTGTCGTGGTCCGTGGTAGAGGGGAAGCTGTTGCCAGTAAGGGACTATCTGCCTAATTTCCACATATTTTTTTTTACCAAAAATAAGTAGCAGAATACAAATTGGCCTAAATTGATGACGAAATTCGATTTTTAAAATTTTTTTTATTGAGAATGTTTTATAGCAGAAAGTAAAAAACATTGTTTTTAGATTTCAAATAGTCAGTCTTTTTTTGTTTATAGAGAAAAAATAAAAACCACAGAGGTGATCAAACACAACCAAAAGAAAGCTCTATTTGTGGGAAAAAAGGACAAAAATTTTATGTGGGTACAGCGTCGCCCTTAAATTGTCAGTTGAAGTGCCGAATCGCAAAAAAATGGCCTGGTCAGGAAGTGGGTAAAACCTTCCAGAGCTGAAGTGGTTAAATAAAACAAATGCAGGAGGCCTTTGTGAATTAGGGCTTATTAGTGAGATCCTTACAGTCAAATTCAGGTTTTCTCAACCAGGGTTCCGTGGAACCCTAGGATTCCTCTAGAGGGGTTCCTTGAGCAACGAGCAAGTTCTGCCTCTCCGATAAGTTCCCACTGACATCATTCATCTTTTTAGCTATCTGTAAGGGGGTTATTCCTCCAGATGACCACAAGTGTAAGGAGCATTTTTCCCACTGGCTATCACACTAATGTATCATGAGTTGTAGATATAGTCATTTTAGTAGGGGTTTCCTGAGACCGGAAAGTTATTTCAAGGGTTCCTCTGTGTTGAACAGGTTAAGAGAGTCTGGTCTAATTGAATCTCTTGTAGACCTACCAACAACTATATAGTTCAGGGACCTGTACAATTGATTAGATTGGTTAGGTAGGCACTCGTGTTTTAGTAATGCTAAAAAAAGCTTGTACGGATATTGTTTATTCAGTTTGTACTGTATATGGCCAGTGTTAGTTTTCCTTTATTGGAACCCAGTTTTGGCACACAGTTTTTGGGTGTAATTCATTATTTTCTATTCTAGTGTGAGAGCAAGGGTTGCCAATCATGAAAGACTGAGGACATCCTCAAGTGGAGAAAGTACTACAGAGGACAGCTCAGGATTTAATGTGAGTATGGCAAGCACAGATGTGTTTTTTTTTTCAAAACTCCAGTATGACATTTGAAGAAAAATATAGCCTTTAAGAAATCCTTTTTTTTCTATACTAATTGGATAGACCTTAAGGATCTAATATTAAGATCCCAAAGTAGATATGATAAATGGGGTAAATTCAAGGCGGTTAGGAACACAGCTAAGAATAGAGATTCGGGATAAAGTATTCAATCTAATATGGTCAGGCAAGAATAGAAATGTGAGTATTACAGAAAGTCAAGGAAAAAAAGTGGAAAGGGTAAGGACTTAATGGCAGATCTAGGGATGTGAGATTTATTGGATCCACAGACCCCATATCACTTTCATCTTAGTTTGTAAATTTTTTTATATGCTTGTTAATCTTTTGTTAAACATAGTCTAGTTAAGTTTGTTTACGACTGACTCCAAAGGGATGGTCGATTTATGCCAATATCTTGCTATCAAATTGTGGTAGCTAGAAATATGTAAGAAACAAATTGATCTATTTCTGTAGGTACAGCGGTGACCCTCATACAAAGTAATCCATCTTCTGTAAATGCATAAACTGTAATCCAGAACCTCTGAAGCTTTGGACGTAGCCATCATGTATAATACATGTTTTTTTTTTCTCTTAACATCCTGTAATACAGCTAGATGATGTATGGAATGTAAATACACCTATTTTAGTGTGAACCAAATACCATCATACTATTAATGTGGCAGCTATTGAGACCTTGAAGATATCAGTTGCCATTTCATGCCATTCTGAGAGTTTGATAGTTTTCTGGGGATCAGTTTCCCATAGGGACATATAAGGCAATTTCTGATCCTTCCGAATGAAGTAATCCATTTACCATAGTCATATGAGCTTTCAGACTTGCTAAGTTTTTGCATTTCTTTTTATATTGTGTCTGTATAGCACCTGAATTTAGAGAGCTTCCTGTTTTTGAAAGAATTAATGTATTTGAATAAACCTGGATAGGCAACTAATGCTTCTTTTTTTTTAAATAGCTTAATTCCCAGATGTCCTTACCAAAGAAAAAAAAATCACCTATTTTATAGTAACCTTCTATACAAAGCCATACACAACTCTGCCCCGAGCTACATCACTAATCTTGTCTCCAAATATCACCCAAATCGACCTCTCAGCTCTTCTCAAGAACTCCTGCTTTCAAGCTCTCTCATCTCCTTCTCCCATGCTCGTCTCCAGGATTTCTCCAGAGCCTCACCCATCCTCTGGAACTCGCTACCTCCATCTATCCGGCTATCCCCTACTCTTGCCACCTTCAGGCGATGCCTGAAAACTCATCTCTTCAGGAAAGCCTATCACGTCTCCAACTAATCTTCTACCACTTCCACCAGATCATTCCCCAAAGTTACAACCTTTTGTACCACCTGCCCCACCCTATTAGATTGTAAGCTCTTCTGAGCAGGGCCCTCTTAATCCTCTTGTATTTTATTGTATTATAACTGTATTGTCTCCCTTTTATATTGCAAATCGCTGCGTAAACTGTTGGCGCTATATAAATCCTGTATAATAATAATAATAATAATAATAATAATAATAATAATAATAATAATAATCTACCATTGAATTAGACTCATGGTCATCCCTGGCTTAAAGCTTGGGTTTCCAAATAATGATGATAAGGGGGACATCAAACTGTAGCAGTCCTAGGGAGTGCAAATAGGGGGTGCCACTCAAAGCTCCAGCCGGGTCCTCTCCTGTAGTACACCACTGGGAGTGCTGGCAAGGACAGAGCCCATCCCAGCTCCAATGATTCAAGAGAGAAAAAGGGTCCTATGTGCTGCACATCACTGTAAGACTCACATTTCACCGGGCCCCTTCCCCTAGAGAGAAGTGAAAAGCATGATAATTCTCTGTATGGAGGATCATGTGACTCTTTACCGATCCTCATACGATGGAGAGCTGGGTGTCTGAGCAGCAAATCACTAAACCCAAGTGTTTTCATGTGGGGTTGGGGAAAATTGCTTTTTTTTACGTGGCTCCAGCAAGAGAATGGAGAAGGAAAAAGAAGAAAAGTATAATCAGCATTTGTTAAGAGAACCTGTTACTTTGCCCTGAATAATACATTTCCAGAAAGGTAGTAGCAGTTTGTTAAGGCTGCTTTAACACTAATGCCACGTACACAAGGCCGGACTTCCCGACAGAAAAAGTCCGATGGGAGCTTTCGGTCGGACATCCTGACCGTGTGTATGCCCCATCAGACTTTTTCTGTCGGCATTTCCGACGGACTCAGATATAGAACATGTTCTAAATCTTTCTGTCGGAAATGCCGACAGAGTGTAGCCCTTCGGCAAGTCTGGCCTGGGGGAACACGGCATTAGATGTCTATTTATAAAAGCATTTGCAAGACGAATGTGACAGCATTCACACAGCTGTCATGAATAATTCCCGTAATGTGTATAATATGTTAATTTGCTATGATTGTAAGCTCTAGTGGCCCTAATGCCATATTTTCCTGACTGAGGTATTTCAGCAAAATACTGCATTATGGCCATTAAAAAAAGCTGAAGATCATAAGAAATAAATATATTAGACACAATACAGTGATTATTCCCAATGACTGTACAGATGCTGTGACATTTGCTCAGTGAATATTTTATAAATAGACAGTTTTTTTCTTAAGATAGAAAGTTATTGTCAAATAGGTTCATACAGTAGAATATGCTGTTCTTTAACTTTTTCATTTTTTTTTTTTTTTATGCAGTAATGTAGCTCTTTGCATTGACAGTAAATGGTACCTGCAGCTGGCATGTCACCACAATAGAATTAAGTGCCCTCTTACAAATGTTCTTTGGTACAGGTTGAGTGGCATGTAATCAGAGCAGATGTGCCCACCATTCACACTTAAATTCTTGAAGGTTTTCTTAAAACGAAAAAGACACACAGTCTTGCTATTTATTTGTTACAAGAATATTTTAGAAAATAAATACAAGTGTGTATTTTTAATGTCACTTTTGTTTTTTGTTGTTTTTACTGCTATATCACCCACAAAGGTTGATTTTTATGTTTTTTTCTTGATTTTTCAGACATTTATTAAATCACCAGGTAGTGACTTTTATACTGTATGTTTTTGACTGAAGGTTGGCTGAACCAACACAAATCGGGTCAGTGGTGTATAAGAAACAGTGTTTTATATTTGTTATAGTTTAAATAAGGGTGATTGTTAAAAGGTGTGCCGTTTACATTTTAAGATATCACCACTGATAGAACTTTTTAAGCAGTACGGGAGTAGCATTTAGCCACACTTACTTAAGGTGCTGAATGCGGCCAGAGAGAATCAACGCCTACAGGAATCCATGACTAGGGCCAACATAGTCCTAATATTAAAACCAGGCAAAGATCCCCTAGACCCCGGGTCTTATAGACCAATATCCCTACTACAAAGTGATATAAAAATCCTGCCCGAAGTTCTGGCACTACCCCTTAATGGAGTCATATCCAGCATTATTCACTCAGATCAATCGGTTTTATGCCCCATAAGTCCACGGCAATTAATCTCCGTAGACTTTTCCTGAATTTACAGACTAAGGCGGACAAGGATGATGAGAGAGCATTGCTGGACGCACGTAAAGCGTTTGACAGCATGGAATGGCGGTACCTTTGGGCTGTCATGGGCAGGTATGGCTTTGGCAAAAATTTCCTCTCCTGGGTGCAACTGCTTTACTGCTCCCCGAGGGCGGCGATCCGGGAGGCAGGCCATATATCCTTACCGTTTCATCTACATAGAGGTACCAATTACCCCCCCTCCTTTTTGCCATCGCCATCGAGCCCATGGTGGCCCAAATCAGGGCCAACCAGCGTATTAGGGGCTTTCAATACCAAAAAATCCACAAAAAACTTATGTTATACGCAGACAACACTATGCTGTTTCTGGGGGATACTGAGGAATCCCTTGGGGAGGCTATGTCCCTGATCAGACACTTCGGGAATTACTCGGGGCTTGTGATTAATTGGTCTAAGTCCTCTCTCATGCTGCTGGACACAGATCCGGACAGTGACATGCAAATGATTCACGGGGTACCGGTTACAAGCAGCTTTAAATATTTGGGTGTACAGGTTATGCCAGAGCCCAGAGATTTTGTCACGCTTAACTTGACCCCTCTTATTAACAGGATCAGTGATAGAACAAAAATCTGGTCGCGCCTTAAAATGTCCCTGGTAGGGCTGGTAATTCTTATTAAGATGGTATTCATGCCCCATCTCCTGCACATGCTCCACAACACCCCTATGGCGATACCTCTTAAGGTGTTCCGCATAATTAACACTATCTTTAGAGCCTTTATTTGGCTTAAGCCCCCACGGATCAAACTTAAACAACTACAGAAGTCCAAGGAGAGGGGAGGCCTTGCACTCCCTAATCCTTGGATTTATTATTTGGCCGCACAGCTGCAAAATATTCACTATGGTGAATGGACAGGAGCCGGTGGGGGAGAGTACAGATTTTGACCCCATTAGGGCCCTGTGATACGCCACGGGAACAACAGATGTAGCTGCGGGGCTAGAGGCCCTGGCATACGCAAAATCTAATAAAAGATTCCCAACAAATGTACTTATGC
Organism: Lithobates septentrionalis; assembly: GCA_037952835.1. NCBI lineage: Eukaryota > Metazoa > Chordata > Amphibia > Anura > Ranidae > Lithobates > Lithobates septentrionalis. Next base: position 220,118 of record JBBDGP010000231.1, on the reverse strand, counting down.
AGAAAGTATGAAATAAGCTCAGGCAGATACAGGCTGTAGAGGGGTTTACCAGCTATAGCCCGATATGGTCCAAAGGACACTATGAGGAGGAGGTGTCTTTGTTTAGGGGATTCATATCCAGTTGTTGTTCCATGATCCTCCATACCCATCTGGAGAGCTTCCCTCGGGGGCGGCGAGTAAGTGGGAAAAGGATGTGGGCACCTTCGAGGCAGAGTAGTGGGAGGAGGCGCTACAGGAGGTACAGGTATGCTCCCTTAATGTAGACCAAAGACTATCCCAGCTGTACATTGTCCTTAGAGTGCACTACACACCAGCCAGGCTATTCAAAATGGGGATGAGACTGGACTCGCACTGCCCTAGATGTATGAGAGACCATGGTGATCTCATACATTTGCTATGGCGCTGCCCCAAACTACACCGGTTCTGGTCGGGAGTCATGTCTACGATAAATAATGCCTTTCGGGTCACTGTACCATTGGACCCAAAGCCCTGCATACTTGGGATTATGGATGACATCTCCACCAGAGAGGACCAAAGGCAGGCCATTGCTAGAGCCTTGTTTCAGGCCCTCAAATTAATCCTTAGGCACTGGAAAGCAGCTGATTCTCCGGAGCTGAAGAAGTGGCTGGCACAGATGGGGGACACACTCCGGCTGGAGAAATACATTTATCAGCATAGAGGGCGCCCACACAAATTTGACAAACTATGGTCACCTTTGCTAGATACCCCTGGCATCTCAACTATAGACCTTGTGATGGATAGGCTGTCGATTTAACAAGTCTGGGAGACATTGAAACAAATAGGGGAGTTGGAGTGATTGATGTGTTTCTTTGGGGGAAAGAGGCAGACCTCATGAGTGGTGGTATGTGTAGAAGAAGCCTGGGGCAAACAGTGGCACGTATCCTAACCTTATTGTGCATTGTGAGTTGTGGGCACAGTTGGGTATACTGAAATATATGCTCATGGACTCCATGTCAGTTGCTGTTTTATTCACGCAATTCATGTAATGATGGCCGCTGGTTTATGTTTGTACTCTATGTTTTGCTTTGTTTATGACATAATAAAAACTTGTAGAGAAACAGCTATCTATTTTCTGTTAAACATGTAAAAAAGTTACACTAATGATCAATAGTGATAATAGCAATCATAAGTAAACATATGTAACCCACACAATTGCCACTGAACATTGCATATGATTACAATTACATATGATTGGATATATCAAATAAAGTCCAAAAAAATAATACGTGAAGAAATAAAAAAATGGAAAAATTAAGAAAAACTAAAATATTCTTAAAAATTCAAAAAACTTCAGGACAGTAGCTCACCCCCACCCCCCCAACCCAACATCTCACTCCCCTAGATTAACCAAAAAGCCCCCATCCTCCCCACACCCCCATACAAACCTTGACCCTAAACTCCCTTTGGGTTAACAGGACTAAGGTGAAATCTGTAGCATACACAACATTACCCTAAGTAGTCTTTCCGGTTAAGACACAAACACAAACATCTTTACCGTAAAGACCCTTAAACAAATGAACAATGCATAAAGCACAAGCAAAACAGATGTGCATATTTGAATCTGTGTGATATATTTGATGATTTTGACATAGTTCCACTCCTCCCTAGAATTGTCTTCTCAAGTGCCTTAGGGACATGTTCTTTACACATTTACAGTTGACTTTGTTATTGATGGATATGGAAAAGAAATTGAAACTACGGTGTATATTACACTGTACTTTGGAATACAAGAATACTTTGCTAAATGTTTGTTACCTAAACCGATGTATAAGCACTTGTCAAATAAAGATTTTTGGAAAAAAAATAATTAATTAAAAAACTTTAAAGTTTTGTGCTCTTCGTAAAGAAAAATAATTAAAATGAAAAAAAAAAAAACATTCAAAAAGTCAGTACATATACTAAAAGTCCATCATGAAAGATTCCAGCTGTCACACCACCACCTTAACGATAAGAATGCAGGCTTACCAGCTTTATATGGCCTTCTGATTAGAGAAAGGTCAACATGGCATGTGGCCAAACAACCCACACCATGGTCTTCCTAATGCCACGTACACACGAGCGGACTTTACGGCAGACTTTGTCTGGTGGACTTTTCGACTGACTTTACGACGGACTTTCCGACTGAACGGACTTGCCTTCACACGATCAACCAAAGTCCGACGGATTCGTACGTGATGACGTACGACCGGGCTAAAATAAGGAAGTTCATAGCCAGTAGCCAATAGCTGCCCTAGCGTTTGTCCGTCGGACTAGCATACAGACGAGCGGACTTTTCGACCGGACCCGAGTCAGTCGGAAAGATTTGAAACATGTTTCATTTCTAGGTCCGTCAAACTTTTGGGGAAAAAAAGTCAGCTGGAGCCCACACACGATCGAATTGTCCGGACTCCGGTCCGCCGGACCAAGTATACCGTAAAGTCCGGTCGTGTGTACGCGGCATAAGGCTTACTCAGTGGGCCCCCTCAGAGACAGAAAATTGCAATGGTCATCTAGATATCACTCCCATTTTGGTTTAATCCCAGAACATGAAAAAGAATGCTCCACATAGTGTAAAAGCCTGTTATGTAAGTTTATTTAAAAAAAGGATTGCACTTACATCAATATAAAGGAATAGCGCATTACAAATCCTTGCTGGCTAAAATACAGCAATAAACACCCTCCCTTCCTGGAACAGAAACACGCAATGATGTCAGCACGTTTCTCTGCCCTACACATTTTGTCGCAGGTGACATCATCCAGGGCACGGGTGCCATGCTGCTCCATCGCTGAACAAAATTCTGAGTACATAACCAAGCCTCGCTCTGCGCTATGGGCTGGCCATTCCAAAAAGGAACAAGCCTGAATCACGGCGAATGGAGGCTAAGGGGCGTCTATACAAAAAAATGTGACCAAGCCTCATTATAATAAGCCCCTTATCTTAACCCAAACGAAAATTTATGATTACAACTTCTGCAGGTCCAAGTGCAACGGACCAAAGAGCTGAATAATATAGAGGGTCAAAAGACCTATTTGCCCTATAGAGATATCTCCATAAAGCAGTCCGTTGCAGTTGACGAAATCCATGTACAGTACCGGAAGTGAATTGGAAAGGCCTCCAGGTGTCACACGGTATGGTGTAATTGACTAATCCTTAGACCATATTTACAACTCAGACTGGAGATCAGCCACACTAAATAATTCCCAACATAAAAAAGTGTATAAATTAGATCACTAAAATACATTGTTCAAAAGCCAAATGTAATCACCTATATTCCAACCAAAATATAAAATTAATCCAAAAAAGGTATGAGTAGGACCTTTGCATAAGACTCCAGGTGTGCATGAGCTTTGGGGGTTAATGCCAGAGGTTGCTACTGTATAAGGACCAGGACTGCTCATGCAGAGTCTCGGGTTGGCTGGCTATCCCCTCCACCTCCAGCAAAGGCTGCTACTAAATGAATTGTGCTTGGCAATCTGTCCTCCTGTACTTGCCGGTGGTCTTAGAGTTTCCTGAACCTTCACCCCTTATCCCTGCACTGCAATAAATCTGCATAAAGACATCCTCCAGACTGAACATGGTTTCTTAGTGTCCTTGGGGGTGGTGTCTAGGCCTGGCAGTTTCTAAACAGGTAAGGGAGACCTGGGTCATATCTCAGCTGCCCCTCTGACTGTAGGCACTACAATTCTATTAAACCACACCAGGGAAACCCTTTGATATGGTCTGATTTTGGGGGCCTTGGCATGTTGGGGGGACAAACAAAGAGATTTTTTTTTACGACCCTACATATAACACCTTACGGTTGTGTGAAAAAGTATTTGCCCCTTCCTGATTTTTTTTCTTTTTTTTTGCGTGTTTCTCACTCTTAAATGATTCAGATCATTACTCTGATCATCAGATTGAAGTAATTGCCCCCTCCAATGCTGAATCCTGAATGAACTGTGATTAACCACAATTTTTTGGAAAGCTGAGTTAAATTTCACTTGCCACACCCAGGCCTGATTACTGCCAGACCTATTGAATGAAGAAACCACATAAATAGAAGCTGTCTGACAAAGTGAAACACGCTAACAGATCACAAAAAATCCACACATCATTCCACATGCCATCTAAAAAAATTCAAGAACGGATTAGAAACAAAGTAATGTACATGTATCGGTCTAGGAAGAGTTTCAAAGCCATTTCTAAGGCTTTGGAACTCCAGTGAACCACGGGGAGAGCCATTATCCACAAATGGAGATAACTTGGAACAGTGGTGAACCTTCCCAGGAGTGGCCGGCCTACAAAAATTGCTCCAAGAGCATAATGACGACTCATCCAGAAGGCCATAAAAGAACCCAGGACAACATCTAAAGAACTGCAGGCCTCCCTTGCCTCAGGTAAGATCAGTGTTCCTGATTCACCAATAAGAAAGAGACTGGGCAAAAATGGCATTCATGAGAGAGTTCCAAGGCCAAAGCCACTGCTGACCAAAAAGAACATAAAGGCTCATCTCACATTTACCAAAAAACATCTTGATTATCCCCAAGACTTTTAGGCAAATATTCTGTGGACTGATGAAAGAAAAATTTTACTTTTTGGAAGGTGTGCGTCCCGTTACATCTGGCATAAAACGAATGCAGCATTTAATAAAAAGAACATCATACCAACAGTCAGACATGGTGGTGGTAGTGTGATGGTCTGGGGCTGCTTTGCAGCTTCAGGACCTGGACGACTTACCATAATTCATGGAACCATGAATTCTGAGCTCTACCAGAAAATCCTAAAGGAGAATGTATGGTCATCAGTTTGTGACCTCAAGCTCGAGCGCACTTAGGTTATGCAGCAGGACAATGATCCGAAACAAAACAGCAGGTCCACCTCCAAATGGTTTAAACATTTGGAGGTGGACTTGCTGTTGTGTGGAGTGTCCTAGTCAAAGCCCAGACTTAAATCCAATTGAGTTTAGAGTGGCCTAGTCAAAGCCTGGATTTAAATCCAATTGAGATGCTGTATCATGACCTTACACAGGCCGTTCATGCTGGAAAACCCTCCAATGTGGCTGAATTAAAACAATTCTGCAAAGTGAAAGACTCATTGCCAGTTATCCCAAACGCTTGATTGCAGTTGTTGCCGCCAAGGGTGGCACAACCAGTTATTAGGTTTAGAATTTAAAGCAAAAGAAATTCCCCTAGCGGACTTTAAAGGCACATTTGAGAAAATATTTAGAGAGGTATGTAAAGTAGATAACAGTTTATTAATTACAAAAGATAATCAAGTGAATCACATAATCACATAGTTAAAAACAAGGAATGCAGTTCCATAAGTACAAAGATTAATGATACCAATACATTTGCACCCGACGCGTTTCGGAGTTGCTTATGCCTCCTTCTTCAGGGGTGATTGTAGGGTTTGCAACAAGAATTTTCTATATGGGAAATAGTATGTATAACATAAACATAGTAAGTGCATAATGAAAAGATCATAAGGACAAAATCTATAGTTGTATGAATCTGTATATATACACATACATTTTTCTGTTTACACTTACATTGGTATCTATGGATATAGATTATGCATTCCAAGACGAGTTTAAAAGAACATAGGTGTATTGACGTACTGCCCATCGGACGCGTTCCCTGGTCGTAATGTGTGGAGCTTTAGTAAAGTATAACAACAGTATTCACAAAGCCACTGTCGAGGTGGAGATAGAAGGATATGGATATATAAAATGGTTTTATTCTTCCCTCCAATGGGAAGAAAGGCCCATTGTTAACGGGCGTATGGCAGTTTAGAGTTTAGGGGGGGGGGGGCCAGTATGCAGTGGTCAGGCTCGGCTGCTGCGTCGAATATTGAGTATGGAGTCTTTCCTTCCCTACTAGTGGGTGTGGATAGCAGATGTATGGGAGGTACACCAAACGTATATGAGGCCATATGGCCAATAGTAGAGTCCCCTATGTTTGGTGGTAATAATAGATGGAGTAAGAGTAGTTAACTGGTCTATAGTGCCATCCCAAACATGTAGTTATCTATGGGGTGGTCCTCCCTATTGCTCTCTACCACCAGATGAGAAGCCTTCGAGGAAGGGTTTAAACCAAATGGTTTCGTTTAGGCCTGGGGGTTCGGTGGCTCTTAGGTTATATATCCACCGAGACTCCTTCCTTTCCTTTCCCGCCTCTGCACCCCCCCCCCTTTTCTTTTTCTTTTTTCTTTTTTCCCCCCCTGTTTTCACCAATTAGGATTTTAATTTACCTCTTATTTTCATGTTGACTCTCCAGCTATCTGGACCACTTTTGATCCACACTCACCATCAGTTACTGTTCTTTATAATTTGAGACGGACCAGGTAGGACACATTTTTTGGATTCTCCATGTATTACTTTGGCTATCCATATGTACGTACATCCTTACATATATATATCTTCATGATTTACAGGATACACATTTGGCCCCAGTGTGATCTCAGATCTAAACTGCCATACGCCCGTTAACAATGGGCCTTTCTTCCCATTGGAGGGAAGAATAAAACCATTTTATATATCCATATCCTTCTATCTCCACCTCGACAGTGGCTTTGTGAATACTGTTGTTATACTTTACTAAAGCTCCACACATTACGACCAGGGAACGCGTCCGATGGGCAGTACGTCAATACACCTATGTTCTTTTAAACTCGTCTTGGAATGCATAATCTATATCCATAGATACCAATGTAAGTGTAAACAGAAAAATGTATGTGTATATATACAGATTCATACAACTATAGATTTTGTCCTTATGATCTTTTCATTATGCACTTACTATGTTTATGTTATACATACTATTTCCCATATAGAAAATTCTTGTTGCAAACCCTACAATCACCCCTGAAGAAGGAGGAATAAGCAACTCCGAAACGCGTCGGGTGCAAATGTATTGGTATCATTAATCTTTGTACTTATGGAACTGCATTCCTTGTTTTTAACTATGTGATTATGTGATTCACTTGATTATCTTTTGTAATTAATAAACTGTTATCTACTTTACATACCTCTCTAAATATTTTCTCAAATGTGCCTTTAAAGTCCGCTAGGGGAATTTCTTTTGCTTTAAATTCGAAATTTAGGATGTGGCACAACCAGTAGATAATTGATCGATCAAATCCCTTGTTGTTATTAGGTTTAGGGGGCAATTACTTTGTCACATAAAGCCAGGCCGGTTTGGACAGCTTTTTTGCCCTAATAAATGAAGCCATCATTAAAAAACTGCATTTTGTATTTAGGTTATCTTTGTAATAATACAATTTATTTGATGATCTGAGCCATTTAAGTTTGACGCATATGCAAAAAAAAAAAAAATTAAAAATCAGAAAGGGGGCAAATACTTTTTCACACAACTGTAGTTACCCCTCTATCCACCCCCCCCCCCCATTTGTTTTTTTTTTCTCCCTTTCTTTCCAACCCCTTTGACCTTTGAATCTTTATGCACATTCTACCCCTACCCCTAAAATATGCTCAACTGCCCTCTATAAACCGGCTACCCCAGAACAACTTGTGGTGGACCCTCTCCCTATATGGTCCACAGCTAGGGGTTCTACCCCCCCCCCCGTCTTAACTACCAGCTACCCCTTCCCTCTTTTTCCTGGCTTTACTATTTGTGATTTTTTTTATGTCTCACTCAAGTGGTGAACTTCATTGTTTAACTTCGAACAGACATACAGCCCTGCTGTGCCAAAGGTCATACTCTACGGTCAGATTCTTCAATATGATTTGAATAAATTCCTAATCAACAATAGAAAACATTCCAACACTAAACTCACATTAAAGAGTATATAAAGGGGGGCTTGGAATTGTGTAAGCCTATAGCAATACCAATTTTCAGAACATCTGTATGTACAAAGGATTTAAGGAGGTCCCAACAGGATGCAAAGAGGATTATTGTATTAGGAAGATTTGGCACCTACAAATGTCTATGGTCCAGCAGGAAGTTTACTTTAATTTTCTTTTTTTCCTACTACAGGTGTATATTAAATGGCATATCATTATATTATTTCCCACGTATTAGCAAAAGCCAAGGGAATTGTTAGTGGAAATTCATTAATCATTAACTGAAATATTGAAAAAAATATTCCAGAGATGACGTATTAATAATTCATCGTTTCATTATTCCAGGGGTAAGAAAAGTTTACATAATTGGCAGTATTCAGTATCTTAATTTGGCTGATTGGATGTTGTAATTCATTATTCTCATTTCTGAAGAAGGCTGCTGCTGGAGTATAAAATATAAATGGGCCACAAGCCATCCATTCATCTGATGTATTCTACCCTTTGGATAGCCCTTGCAGCAATTCCACATTCAAGAGTAACATGCTGAAGCTGCACTGCAGCTCTCACAATTCTCTGTGTTTGTATATTTACAGAATATAAGATTCTCCATCAGAAAGACTTTGCTTTACTCTGTGCTTACCCAAGTATAATGGTTTAAAGTAAATGTGTATTACATTTTATTAGATGTATACATTTGTAATCATAAATGTAATTTATACAATTATTTTATTACACATGCTAAAATATAATTTAACATTTAATAAAGAATGCATTTGTAGCCCTACCCGGGGAGGAGTCGCTGAACTATTTCATGATTTCTCTGCACTTATAAAGAAAATACACCTTGAGGTAGTTCAAAGGATGTATTAGGCCAAGCAAAGAATAAAAGAAGAAATAATTAGCAAGTTTACTTATACAAACAACAAATAAGGCAATAACATTACTCTAATGCCGCGTACACACAAGCGGACTTTTGGACCGGGCTGGTCCAACGGACCGAGTCCGACGGACAATTCGACCGTGTGTGGGCTTCATCGGACCTGCAGCGGCCTTCTTTGGTCGAAAACCTGACGGACTTTAGATTTGGACGAAAACCGACGATAGGGCAGCTATTGGATACTGGCTATCAACTTCCTTACTTTAGTCCGGTCGTACGTCATCACGTACGAATCCGTCAGACTTTGGTGTGATCGTGTGTAGGCAAGTCTGTTCGTTGGGAAAGTCCGTTGGAAGTCCGCTGAAAGTCCGTCGGACCAGTCCGGTCGGAAAGTCCGCTCGTGTGTACGTGGCATCAGAGAAATGGTTAAACACCTGCAACACTCTAACAGTGATTAACAGAACTGAATTGCATTTACCTAGCAACGGTATATAAAAACAGTTCCAACTTGCTTTAATGGTCCCAGTTTTATCCCACTGGCCAGTGATTGATGAAAAAAATGTTGGCTGGCAAAATTGGGTCCCTTGAGGCATCTGTACCATGTATAGAACCTGCTGCAGCAAAACTGACATTTATAAAGAAAAAATGACATTTAAATTGATTATCGCGGCTGCAAGCCATTGCCAGCAATAGAAATACATTTTTTTTTTAAATGGCGTGGGGTCCCCCCCATGCATACCAGGCCCTTTAACACAACAGTTCCCAGGTAAAAGATTAACTTGTATGATGTTAGTCTCTTCTGGGTCTCCAGACACATGCTCTGATCCAGTTTAAGTTCTCAGACCAGAATTTCTCTCTTTCAATCCTTCTGAGATAGTGCCGCTTTTTTTTCCCTTATACAGTAGGGATGGAAAGTATTCAGACCTCCTTAAATTTTACACTCTTTGTTATATTGCAGCCATTTGCTAAAATCATTTAAGTTCATTTTTTTCTCGTTAATGTACACACAGCACCCCATGTTGACAGAAAAACACAGAATTGTTGACATTTTTGCAGATTTATTAAAAAAGAAAAACTGAAATATCACATGGTCCTAAGTATTCAGACCCTTTGCTGTGACACTCATATATTTAACTCAGGTGCTGTCCATTTCTTCTGATCATCCTTGAGATGGTTCTACACCTTCATTTGAGTCCAGCTGTGTTTGATTATACTGATTGGACTTGATTAGGAAAGCCACACACCTGTCTATATAAGATCTTACAGCTCACAGTGCATGTCAGAGCAAATGAGAATCATGAGGTCAAAGGAACTGCCTGAAGAGCTCAGAGACAGAATTGTGGCAAGGCACAGATCTGGCCAAGGTTACAAAAACATTTCTGCTGCACTTAAGGTTCCTAAGAGCACAGTGGCCTCCATAATCCTTGAATGGAAGACGTTTGGGACGACCAGAACCCTTCCTAGAGCTGGCCGTCCGGCCAAACTGAGCTATCAGGGGAGAAGAGCCTTGGTGAGAGAGGTAAAGAAGAACCCAAAAATCACTGTGGCTGAGCTCCAGAGATGCAGTCGGGAGATGGGAGAAAGTTGTAGAAAGTCAAACATCACTGCAGCCCTCCACCAGCCGGGGCTTTATGGCTTAGTGGCCCGACGGAAGCCTCTCCTCAGTGCAAGACACATGAAAGCCTGCATGGAGTTTGCTAAAAAACACCTGAAGGACTCCAAGATGGTGAGAAATAAGATTCTCTGGTTTGATGAGACCAAGATAGAACTTTTTGGCCTTAATTCTAAGCGGTATGTGTGGAGAAAACCAGGCACTGCTCATCACCTGTCCAATACAGTCCCAACAGTGAAGCATGGTGGTGGAGAGCATCATGCTGTGGGGGTGTTTTTCAGCTGCAGGGACAGGACGACTGGTTGCAATCGAGGGAAAGATGAATGCGGCCAAGTACAGGGATATCCTGGACGAAAACCTTCTTCAGAGTGCTCAGGACCTCAGACTGGGCCGAAGGTTTACCTTCCAACAAGACAATGACCCTAAGCACACAGCTAAAATAACGGAGGAGTGGCTTCACAACAACTCCGTGACTGTTCTTGAATGGCCCTGCCAGAGCCCTGACTTAAACCCAATTCAGCATCTCTGGAGAAACCTAAAAATGGCTGTCCACCAACATTTACCATCCAACCTGACAGAACTGGAGAGGATCTGCAAGGAGGAATGGCAGAGGATCCCCAAATCCAGGTGTGAAAAAACTTGTTGCATCTTTCCCCAAAAGACTCATGGCTGTATTAGAACAAAAGGGTGCTTATACTAAATACTGAGCAAAGGGTCTGAATACTTAGGACCATGTGATATTTCAGTTTTTCTTTTTTAATAAATCTGCAAAAATGTCAACAATTCTGTGTTTTTCTGTCAATACGGGGTGCTGTGTGTACATTAATGAGGAAAAAAAATGAACTTAAATGATTTTAGGAAAATGGGGATTTTGGGGGTTCTGGGGATTAGTCACTGGGTATACATGATATATGCTGTGGAGTGGCCACTAAAGGGTTAATGCGCATACGCTGCTGGTGTAGGAACTGGTCAGTCATCTCTTTGTACTGGGGGGGCCATTTGATGCTGGCACGAATACTGGGAAGTCAGGTGTGTGTATTGGGGCAAGATAGGGGAAACAACCAATATGTTTTCTGGGGGTAGATTTCACTAGTAGGCCATGCTCAGTATACATTAACTATATTCAGCAATGGAGACAGAATCCATCTGTTAGAAAGTGAATGTGCTATTTATGCTTTTTTTCCTATATATATTAAAATGAATTGTGGCAGAGTTGTATTGGAAATAAACTTGACAAAGTACAAGTGAAATTAATAACACAAGCAATTATATTCCAAAAATTATAATTAGACACAATCAAAACGTATTGCTGTAGCAGACAAATTGCATAAAATAGGTAATGTTCCAAATCATCTTAGACAGGCACAATTAAAAACAGACAAGATAAAGCCTGTGCATCAGATGTAGGCAATCATACACATACACGGAGAGCTGTCTCACAAAGTTCTTTATGACCACTGACAGGTAAACTGAATAACATTGATTATCCCATGACAATGGCATGTAAACATTGGTGGGATAGGCTAGGCAACAAGCAAACATGTTGTCCCTGAAGTTGATGTGTTGAAGGCAGAAAAAATGGGCAAGTGTAGGGATTTGAGTGACTTTGAACCAAATTACAATGACTAGATGACTGAGTAAGAACAACTCCAAAACTGAGCTTTTGCTGGATGTTCCCAGGCTCCAGTGATCCGGTACTACCAAAAGTGGTCTAAGGAACAAAAACCGTTGGCCTAAACTCATTGATGCATAGGAAAGTGAAGGGTGGCCTGTGTAGTCTGATCCAGCAGAAGAGCTGCTGTAGCTCAAATTGCTGAAAACGTTAATGCTGATTCTAAAGGAAAGGTGTTAGAACACACAGTGCATCACAATTTGTTGCATACAGACTGCAAAGACCAGCAAGGGTGCCCATGCTGACCCATGACTTTTCTCTAAGCTCACAGTCCTAGACACTGCTGAGGCCAGTATCTAAGACCTTATGAGAACAGTCTCAGTCCAAGCTACCTCTGGCACTTATATCCCAAAAGCACACAGTCACCGGGGATCAATTCAGGTCCATTACTCACAAGTCCCCAGGACTGCTGCAACCTTCCAGCTTCCTGCGGACACAATCCAGTGAGTGAGAAAGTCCTTCTCTAGATCAGATCCCTTTGGTAAAGTTCTGCAGTCAGGTCTAGATCTGTTCCAGGTCTCAACTCTGCCTTCACTGAGACCTCACAGAAAAGCACCACAGTCCACAGGCTGCCTTAGGGGCATGAGCCCCCTGAGGCTTAGAACTCCCCTTGCTGGGGGAAGAGATCTCTTCAGGGCTCCAGACTATTTATCAGCTTCCCCAGCCACCATCTGGGCCCACCTCCCTAGGGTTTGGCTAGACCCTGATCAATATTCAGAGTCTTCTAGAGGCAGGGGGAACACAACAACAAGTTTAAGGTGTTGACTTGGCCTCCGAATTCTCCAGATCTCAATCCAATCGAGCATCTATGGAATGTGCTTGAGAAACAAGTCCAATCCATGGAGACCCCACCTCGCAACTTACAGGACTTAGAGTGGTTGTAAACCTATGACATAAAGTATGAACAAAGCAAATCCTTCTATAGTGTGTGATTGTTTAAATGTATGCAGCACTAACTCACGGTGGAGCTGCTGGTTTAAGCGGGTCTGTTACCTTCACTTTGCTTCCCTCTGTTTCACCGGCACCGGGTCTAGGGGTTCCGTTGAGTTTACTGCTGGGCGACACATGCACCAACACTGGAGTACGTTTTCAATGCTTTATTGAACAGTCAAACTTTAGGAAGTAGCAGGAAAGAGACGGAAAAGGAAACCTTCAGGAGAAACTCATATATCTTCTTACAAGATCTTAGCGACAAATGTCCCGGTAGAATTCAGATAATTATGTGGAATGCATTCCCCTCATGGGATGCACTCTTTGCTTGTCTGGATAGGCCTCTCTCACCGATCTAGCAGCCAGTACGCAGCACGAATCTAAAGTCTCTGCCACAGACTTACTTGGGGGGGTAAATCTGCACAATCCTCTGCCACAGGATGTATCAGATCTTCTGCAGTGAACAGTCAGTCACAGTGCCTGAACCTTTAAGCCGAACCGGCGACACTATGCTGTAGAATTACTTCTTTTGGATACGTCCTACAACCGAGTCACCAGGCCCCTCTATAGACCCGCACGCTGCGCGATCTCTCCAAGACGGGTCCTTCCCTGGGATCTCCTCGGCTGTCCAGCTTCGTCACACAGGACCGACAGCTCAGGACCATTTCTCGGCCGCGGTGGTAGGCCCCAGACAAGCCTCTGGACCCACCCCTGCGCCATAGCATTGTGGGCCTCCCGATCGGAGGACCACGAGGTAGCTCCTTAACGCATACCTGTCGGCCAGGAAGGCCAGCAGGTGACTGCAAAACGACCTTAGAACATGGCGTTTGTCCCATAAATACCCCCTTCCCAGAATGCAACTCGGAGGACCACCTCCACCGAGCTTGTCTCTGAGACAGAGGAGCATCTATACACTTCGACACGTTGCCCTTCCAACACTGACTAATGGTAACAGCGACACCCACCGGTCAGCATGGAAGCACACACGTCAGCCAAGCTGGAGCAGAGGCGAACTTTTAACCTTCCTAACACACAATTTACTAAATTTACCTAATCTGCGGTAGATTGTAAATCTACCAGCGCTACATGTACAACACTAATGCCGCGTACACACGAGCGGACTTTACGGCGGACTTTGCCCGGCGGACTGGATTTCGTCGGACAATTCGATGTGTGTGGGCTCCAGCGGACTTTGTTTTCTCAAAAGTTGGACGGAATTAGATTTGAAACTTGTTTAAAATTTATCCGTTGAAATCGAGTCCGGTCGAAAAGTCCGCCGTCTGTATGCTAGTTCGACGGACAAAAAGCTACGCTAGGGCAGCTATTGGCTACTGGCTATGAACTTCCTTGTTTTAGTCCGGTCGTACGTCATCACGTACGAATTCGACGGACTTTGGTGGATTGTGTGTAGGCAAGTCCGTTCATTCAGAAAGTCCGTCGGAAAGTACGTCGAAAAGTCCGCCGGGCAAAGTCCGCCGTAAAGTCCGCTCGTGTGTACGCGGCATAAGTGTCATTTCTGTTTGCTGCCTCATTCCTCTGGTATCTGAATGAGTCATTTCTGACATGTTTTCCTGACACAAAGAGGTAAAAATATGATAGGGGATGGAGCTCCAACACACAGCCTTTGATAGACAGCCTCAGCTCAACACTGTTCCTGTGTGCTGTGTGAAAGGGGTGTGTTCCTTCCCACTAGACAACTCTCATCAGTGGCGGAATTACCGGGGTCGCAACAGTCGCAGTTGCGACGGGGCCCGACATTCCGCCACTGTGGGGGGGGCCCAGCGGGGTTGCTCTTCACATCGCTGAGGCTGAGCGTGTCTCTCATCTAACAGCAGAGAGACACCGGCATTGTTTGTTTTATTTCCCTGCTCTCCGTATGTCCTCTCTCTCGCACGGCATGACAGGACACACAGCTGATCTCCCCCCTCCCCTCTCTCTGTGCTCCGCGGGCAGTCAAGTGTGAAGCTAAGGAGCTCACATTTCCCAGAGAACAGAGAGAGGGGAGGGGGGAGATCAGCTGTGTGTCCTGTCATGCCGTGCGAGAGAGAGGACACACGGAGAGGGAAATAAAACAAACAATGCCGGTGTCTCTCTGCTGTTAGATGAGAGACACACAAGCGTACAGCGGAGCGGACTGAAGTCGCCGGCGCCTCCCCCTCCTCTCTGGTTACGGAGGGGGAGGAGGAGTCTGAGGGAGAGCGCTGTTCTGAGGTCTGTAAAGTTTGTATTCAAATTGACATGTGCTGGGGGGAACACTATGGGGTGGGGGTATGCACTGATGAGGGGTCTGCATTGATGAGGTGGGGGTCTGCACTGAGGGGGGGGTCTGCATTGATGAGGTGGGGGTCTGCACTGAGGGGGGTCTGCATTGATGAGGTGGGGGTCTGCACTGAGGGGGGGGGTCTGCATTGATGGGGTGGGGGTCTGCACTGAGGGGGGGGTCTGCACTGAGGGGGTGGTCTGCATTGTGGGGGGCCTGCACTGATGGAGGGGGGGTCTGTAATGAGGGAGGGGTGTGCTGATGGAGGGGGGTGGTCTGCATTGTGGGAGGCCTGCACTGATGGAGGGGGGGTCTGTACTGAGGGGGGTGTGAACTGATGGAGGGGGGGGTCTGCAATGAGGGAGGGGAGGTCTGCACTGATGGAGGGGGATGTGAACTGATGGAGGGGGGTCTGCACTGATGGAGGCGAGATCTGCACTGATGGAGGGGGGTCTGCAATGATGGAGGGGAGGTCTGCACTGATGGAGGGGGGTCTGCAATGATGGAGGGGAGGTCTGCACTGATGGAGGTGGGGGCTACACTGGGGTCTATAGTGATAGAGTGGGGTCTATACTGATAGATGGGGGTCTGCACTAAGGGGGTCTACACTAATAGATGGGAGTCTATGCTGATAGAGGGGGGCTATACTGATAGATGGGGGGTCACTGAAGGGGAGGCACTGATAGGGGACACCAATGGGAGGCACTGATAGGGGACCCCGATGGGAGGCACTGATAGGGGACACTGATGGGCACTGAAGGGAGGCACTGATAGGGGGCACTGATGGGAGGCACTGGTGGGCAATGATGGGGGGCACTGAGAAGGCACTAGGGGGCACCGATGGGAGGCACTGATAGGATTTACTGATGAGCATTGATAGGGGGCACTGATGGGAGGCACCAATGGGATTTACTGATGAGCACTGAAGGGAGGCACTGATAGGGGGCACTAAGAAGGCACTGATAGCTGCACTGATAGGAGGCACTGAAAGAGGGCATTGATAGGCTGCACTGATAGGAGGCATTGATGGGCATTAATGAGCACTGATAGGCAGAACTCATAGGCTGCACGGATGGGCACTGAGGAACACTGATAGGCAGAACTAAGGCAGTATTGATGGGCACTGATGGGCAGTATTGGAGAGTACCGATAGGTGGCATGGATGGACGCTGCAATAATGAGCACTGATAGGTGGTGCTGATAGGCAGATTTGATGGGCACTAATAGGCAGCATTAATGAGCACTGATAGGTAACACTTGTAGGTGGCATTGATGGGCACTGATAGGTGGCATTGATGGGCACTGATACATGGCACTGATGATTGGGGCACTGATTATCAGTGTAAACAATTTACTGACATTCTTGGCAGTCCTTTCCTCACACAGACATAGCACGGGAGGAAAGGGCTGCGGATAACCGGCAAGTCTGTTTACATGTGATCAGCTGACATCACATGGTAAAGGGCCACTGTGATTGCGCTGGATGCACGTCCCAGGGGGCATGCGGGAAGCACGGTTTTGGGAGGATGTCCATGGATGCCCTCCCAAAATTGGAAGCCTGGAGCTCAGATGGAAGGGGGGGGGCATCATTGTTTCTTGCACCGGGGCCCTGAAGGTTCTAGTTACGCCTCTGACTCTCATAGCTCCCCTCACTGAGATCTGCAGTGTGCAACTTCAGCTTACCACCCCTGCTTTCTGAAAGCTCAGACAAGCTCTATGAATTTTGCACTTTTAATGGGTGTAGAGAAGTTGGGCCCCCAATAAACAGGTACAACCTATGTAGGAGGATTTGTTTTATCTCTGTGTATCACCAGTCTCTTCACTGGGTGTATGTAAGGGTTTATTACCACTTTAAAGGATGACTGATGGCTTGGTGCCAGATACCACAGCATGCCTTCAGAGGTCTAGTGGAGTCCGTGCCTCAACGGGTTTTGCTGGGTGGTCATATTGTTATGACCAATCGGTATATATAACAAATGCAAAAAGAACATTGCACTAAGGGGTTGCTCCAAATATGTGGCACAGTATCAAAATTATGTCACAGCAGTTTTCAGATTATAAATGCAAACTGCAAAGGTCATTCTGATCAGGTAACCACAGTATGGAAACAATGCAAAATGTGTTTCAACTCATATTATGTACAGTTGAACTGAACATACACTGCATGGATAAAGGGAAGAGTATTTGGGTGTAAGAAAAAAAAAAGGTTTTAGTGTTGGGACTCAGACCCCTTTCACACTGGGGCATTTTTCAGGCGTTTTTCAGGCACTTTAGCGTTAAAAAAAGCGCCTGTAAAGCGCCTGAAAGAAGCCTCATCTGCAATCCCAATGTGAAAGCTCGAGCCCTTTCACACTGCCAGTGCCCGATAAACACTTGTAAAGCGCTGCTTAAGACCCTTTTCACACTGGGGTTTTTTTCAGGCGTTTTTCGGGCGCTGGCAGTGTGAAAGGGCTCGGGCCATCAGCGCACCCAGCCCGGTGGCAAAAACACGAAAGCGATGCAAAGAAGCTGCTTGCAGGACTTTATTTGACGCCCTGCCAGCGCAGCGCCCCAGTGTGAAAGCACTCGGGCTTTCACATTGGGATTGCAGATGAGGCTTCTTTCAGGCGCTTTACAGGCGCTGTTTTTAGAGCTAAAGCACCTGAAAAACGCCCCAGTGTGAAAGGGGTCTCGGTGTGAAAGCACTCGGGCTTTCACATTGGGATTGCAGATGAGGCTTCTTTCAGGCGCTTTACAGGCACTTTTTTTAACGCTAAAGAGCCTGAAAAACGCCTGAAAATTGCCCCAGTGTGAAAAGTTTATCAAGTCTTAAAACTAATACCACTGGTATTGGCTTTAAATTATTTTGTCATTACAGCCATCTGATATCAATACCTCTGATGCTGGTAATGAGTACGAGGATACACAAGTACATGGATGTTGTTCATGGACCATGACTATGTAAAATAATAAAGTCATCACTCTCCTCTCCTTCTATCAGGCAGCTAATTGGCTCACTGAACTCTATGCTCCCTAACCCAGTGCTGCTTTGTAGAAGATTACAATGATGAGGTTGATGCCAAGCCAGATTCAAAAAGTACTTACTGTATTTAAAAATATTTTTGTATGAGTACCTAACTATACTTTATACCTATCTACCTATGTATGCCACCTATCTTTGAATTTTTGAGAATTGAAAAAAATCTTTGAAGACAATACCACCAAAAGATAGCCTTATTTTTCCCAAATAACTATACAGTATATGCCACAATTCTATATTAAAGCAAAGCAATTGCTGAATGCATAGGCCCAGGATTGCGCCTCTTATAAGGCCAATTAAGGCGGAGACTTAAGATGAGACTCAAGGTATGATGGGGGAGGCCGTATTGGACAATCCATCCTCAAGGTCTGCTTAGGCCTGTGTGTGTTCAGCCCCTGAATCATACAACATCATTTATTGGTTAATATGGTGCACTACTTTGCAGTGCTACATATTTTTTGTGCTTTACTGCTCCTTATCACAGTTAGTCTATGAGTCAGCTGCACTCCCTTTGTGGCTATGTTACCCCAACAGTCACCCAGTTGGACACAATCATCAACCCTGCCTCTAGTGGTTAAAGTGGTTGTATAGGCTGAAAGATTTTACCTTTATGCAATCTATGCATTAAGGGAAAAACATTCTGTGTGCTGCTCCCCCCCACAGCCCCTCCTAATACTCACTTGAGCCCCCTCTTGATCCAGCGGTGTGCATGAGAGGCTCAGCTCTCCCCGGACTCCCTCTGCTCATTGGCTGAGACAGCAACGGGTGTCATTGTGAGCCAATGAGGAGAAAGTGGGGGGGAGGGGGTGTCTTATGGACTCATAGAGCTTGGCTTGGGAGCGAGCGGGCACCAGTGCGCCCATATCAATCGGTTTCCTATTGGGGCACTGGCCAAGGGGGAGGGGCCAGGAGCACCGGCGGGGGAGCCCAAGAAGAGGAAGATCTTGGCTGCTCTGTACAAAACCACTGCACAGAGCAGGTAAGTATAGAGATGTTTGTTATTTTAAAAGAAAAAAACTCAGCTTCTGTATGTGTAAATGCGCTTCTCTAAAAGATGAAGCTAACTTAAATGTGTTCTTTCTCACCTAAATGTATTTTTTTCAAAGGAATTCATTTTTCCTACACTTATTGAGTTTAATGACAGGGATTAAATCCCTATACTGAAAATGCTTGTTACATTTATGACCTCCAAGTTTTCAGGCAAGTCCAAATACCACCATTGGAGGTAATGCCAAAATCATTCTTCTACTGTAAAGAGACATCCCAATTATCCAGAATTATCTGGAGTTCATTTGGGTCAACAGGAGAAACCCTTTTCTGTCAACCTGTAAGTGGTTTTGCATCCTTTCCCACCCATAGAAAAATAACATGATGACTTTAAGGACTATTTCAGGTATCAAGACTGCAAAGTCAAAGATCATCTGAGATTTAATCTGCTGTTTTTTTGACCTTGTGTATACATTGTATATGTTCTCCCTCTTTTGTTTTTTAGGTCTAAGGACAAGTTATCCTTTTATGGACTTTTTATTGTCACATATTTAATAGTAAAATCTAAACACTTCAGGCTGGTGGGGTTCTGTCCCACCTGAATGTATTTTTTCCATAGTTGTATTAAACTGTATCAGGTTACTATTGTTTGATGTATACTGACTTCTAGTGGGGGTTTAGGACAGCTTGAATGTGGTTTGGTTTCCCCATCTGCCTTTCCCTCTTTGTTGGTGCAAGTTAGATCAGAACCTCTCTGTTTCTTCTATGCTCCTTCAGTTGGTGTTAGTCCTTCCCAGAGACAAGGCTTAGGAAATCCGTTGACTTCTTATGGCCAGTACACACCATCGGATTTTCCGACAACAAATGTTGGATGTGAGCTTGTTGGCTGAAAGTCCGACCCTGTGTATGCTCCATCGAACATTTGTTGTCGGACTTTCCACCAACAGATGTTGGCTAGCAGGTTCTTAAATTTTCTGCCAACAAAACTTTGTCAGAATTTCCGATCGTGTGTACACAAGTCCGACGCACAAAAGTTCCCGCATGCTCGGAATCAAGCAGAAGGAGCCGCACTGGCTATTGAACTTCCTTTTTCTCGGCTCGTCGTACGTCTTGTACATCACCACGTTCCCACGTTAGTAATTTTTGGCCAACATTTGTGTGACCGTGTGTATGCAAGACAAGCTGGAGCCAACATCCTTCGAACAAAAATCCACGGTTTTGTTGTCGGAAAGTCCGATCGTGTGTACGGGGCATTACACTTCAAAAGACTGGAAAAACATCCTCCGTACTGTCCCTTGTGCTGATTTTTAAAAAAATATTTAATTAAACATAGACTTTAAGTCAAGATTAGCACCATAGAGTGTTCTGGATTTCTATAAAAAAAAAAAAGCTAAGTTTCCCTGCAGGCACCAAAAAGTGTTTTTTTTATGGATGGAAGTGTTAGTTCAGGAGCTTGAAGCCAGCATGAGATATCCTTTGTGAAGTTAGATCTGAAATACCTCAGATCAGATGTTCACAGGGAAGCTTAATGTGACCATTTCATCGTTTCAAGGATGCTTAGCAGTCATCAGAGATAGCAGTAACTATAAAAATACATTGATTTATACTCACAAGAACCAGAGAGAGAAGAAGCAGGACTGTTTTCCCCTCGCTTCTCTGAATCTTGCTCTTTATCTTCAGTATATGTAAGTACTTATTGGTAGAATTTAAGTGAAGTGCAATAAAGTCTTGGACACTTTAAACGGTATCTAAACCCAAGAGCAAAAATTTAATATATTACAGTCTACAGGTCCCTCAATGTGATGTCTGCATTAGTTTACCTTGTGTCAGGCTTTTTTTTATTTATTATTATTTTCTCCTGATGATTCTAATGCCGCGTACACACGGTCGGACTTTACGGCAGACTTTGCTCGGCGGACTTTTCGACGGACTTTACGAACGGACTTTCTAAATGAACGGACTTGCCTACACACAATCCACCAAAGTCCGTCGAATTTGTACGTGATGACGTACAACAGGTCTAAAACAAGGAAGTTCATAGCCAGTAGCCAATAGCTGCCCTAGCGTGGCTTTTTGTCCGTCGAACTAGCATACAGACGAGCGGACTTTTCGACCGGACTCGATTTCAACGGATTAATTTAAAACATGTTTCAAATCTAAGTCCGTCCAACTTTTGAGAAAACAAAGTCCGCTGGAGCCCACACACGATCGAATTGTCCGGCCAAATCCCGTCCGCCGGGCAAAGTCTGCTGTAAAGTCCCCTCGTGTGTACGCGGCATTATAGTAAAACAATTCATGTCCTAGGGTTAACACACACATGATGATTGCTGGAGGGCAACACTGGCAGAGAGCACAGCAAGTTATTAAATAACTGGATTTCTGCCAGGATCAACAGGTATATTTTTTAACTTACAGAACAGATGTAACACAATGCTTTCAGTAACATATTTACCAAACCAAAATGGAGCAAATTAGAACAGTTCGTTGTTAGGCATGATATATACTTTAACCATAAAGTACATTTCTACTTTTGCAGCCAACTTTTCATAACACATGTTTTGTATTTGTTACATGTCACTATTAACCACTTGCCTACAGGACACTTTCACCCCCTTCCTACCCAGGCCAATTTTCAACTTCCAGTGATGTCGAAACTGTGAATGACAATTGCAGTCATGCAACACTGTACCCATATTAAATTTTTATCATTTTTTTTAGACAGAGTTTTCTTTTGGTGGTATTTAATCGCTATTGGGTTTTTTATTTTTTGCTAAACAAACGAAAAACTACAGAACATTTTGAAAAAAAAAACGTTTTTTTTTTAGTTTCTGTTATAAAATTTTGTAAATAAGTAATTTTTCTCCTTCACTGAGGTGTGGTGATCAGGCTGCACTGATATGCTGCACTGATGGGCACTCATAGGCTGCACTGATGGGCACTGATAGGTGGTAATGATAGGCAGCATTGATGGGCACTGATAGGCAGCAGTGATGGGTTCTGATAGGCGACACTGATGGGCCCCGACAGCAGCACTGATGAGCACTGATTGGCAACACTGATGGGCACTGTTGGGGCTGCACTGATCATCAGGACACTGATGATCAGTGCCCTGATTTCCAGTGTAGATGTCCCCTGTGTGGACATCCTCCACCGTCAGCATGAGGAGAGGACTGCTGATAACCAGCAAATCCTGTTTACACTGTCATCAGCTGTGATTGGACACAGCTGGTCACATGGTAAAGAGCCGCTGTGATCAGCTCTTTACCCCGATCTGTAATTAGCTGTGTCCGAAGGTCATGCGGTAAGCGTGATCATGGGAGGACGTCCAAAGATGCCCTCCCGGAAATGTGCGACTGTGCTGTAGCCATCATTTAGCTATAGCACGGTCATGAAGAGGTTAACATAGCATAACTTAAAAAATGCAGCTTACATTAGATGCTTTAGTCTGGACTTTCCAGCCAGGAAAATCATATTAGTTCTCATTGTTTATAAGAGGTCTGGTCAATTGTGTTTGCCATAAATAAACCTCTCTGTACTGGGCAGGCAGATCATTAGCAATCGTAACTAGATTTGAACACTGTCTGTCCTAACAAACAGTGGTGGCTGGTGGGCTTTTCTCTTGGGGGCGGCAAACAACCAGCACTACCACTCCTCAACAACAAGCAGCACTGTTGCACCCCCCCCTCTGCATCAGGGGCGGCCGGGGGCTTGTGGCACTGACAGCTGCTAGCACCCCCATCCCCCACCCCACCCCAGTGCAGGCAGCGGCGGTGTGCTCTCCTCTCCTCCTCCTTCATGCAGGCAGCAGTGGTGTGCTCTCCTTTCCTCCTCCTTCATGCAGGCAGAGGCAGTGTGCTTTCCTCCTCCTCCTCCATGCAGGCAGCGGCGGCACTTACTGGTCCTGTGCGGGCTGCTATGGTGTGCAGCGTCGGCTCCGGCTTCAGCGTGTCTCCTCTTCCAAAGCTTTAGGCCTCCAACAAGATCGCCTGGCGCTTTGGCCAATTAGGAAACAGGTCTCACGACTTGCCTCCTGATTGGCAGGGAGGAACTGTAGTGTGACCATAGCAAAAATTTATTTGCTATCATCACACAACAGAGTGCTCTGCGCCCCAAGCCCACCCTAATTTGAAGCCTATTAGAGCCTCTGACTTTAATCAGGTGCTTCAAAATACTCCCCCCCGCCTATCTCCACTATAGTAATTCATGTGCCTGGCGTCCTGAAAAGGGCCGTGTGCATAGATAGGGAGGGCTGTGGAGGTGTTGGGGGGGGGGAGTCAGTGGTGTATTTAGGTTTTGTGCTGCCCTAGGCCTGACTAAAGGCATGCACCCCCCTAATTTAAATACGACCCACCCCATCCTGCCGAGGCCACACCCCTTCCTGTTTAAGACCCACCCTATCATCTGTAAACCACACCCCTTCCTCTTTAGGCTTATTTGGCACCTTTCAGGGGGGAACGGGTACCTGTTTCTGACAGGTACCTTTCCCCACTTCAGGGAGACTGCGCTGTCCCCTCTGAAGTTTGCCCCCCCTCCTTCCTCCACTGGGCCATTCAGAAAGAACGCGCTTCGCACATGTGCAGTAGGGAACCGGTCGGTTTCCCTTACCATGAATGATAGTGGCAAAACCCGAGAGCCAATCCAAAAATCGGCTAAAGTGTCGACATCGCTGGATCCCTGGACAGGTAAGTGTCCTAATATTAAAAGTCAGCAGCTACAGTATTTTTTTCAAACGCAGCCACTGTACCCATCAAATGCTGCCACTGTGCCCTCAAATGCAGCCACTGTGCCCATCAAATGCTGCCACTGTGCTATCAAACGCAGTCACTGTACCCATCAAATGCTGCCACTGTGCCCTCAAATGCAGCCACTGTGCCCATCAAATGCTGCCACTGTGCTATCAAACGTAGTCACTGTGCCCATCAAATGCAGCCACTGTGCCCATCAAATGCAGCCACTGTGCCCTCAAACGCAGTCACTGTGCCCATCAAATGCAGCCACTGTGCCCATCAAATGCAGCCACTGTGCCCTCAAATGCAGCCACTGTGCCCATCAAATGCTGCCACTGTGCTATCAAATGCAGCCACTGTGCCCATCAATTGCAGCCACTGTGCCCATCAATTGCAGCCACTGTGCCCATCAAATGCAGCCACTGTGCCCCATCAAACGCAGCCACTGTGCCCCATAAAACGCAGCCACTGTGCCATCAAACGTAGCCATTGTGCCATTAAACGTAGCCATTGTGCCCTCAAACGCAGCCACTGTGCCCATCAATTGCAGCCACTGTGCCCATCAATTGCAGCCACTGTGCCCATCAATTGCAGCCACTGTGCCCCATCAAACGCTGCCACTGTGCCCATCAAACGCAGCCACTGTGCCATCAAACGCAGCCACTGTGCCCATCAAATGCAGCCACTGTGCCATCAAATGCAGCCACTGTGCCATCAAACGCAGCCACTGTGCCCATCACACGCAGCCACTGTGCCATCAAACGCAGCCACTGTGCCCATCAAATGCAGCCACTGTGCCCATCAAATGCTGCCACTGTGCCCATCAAATTCTGCCAGTGCCCATCAAATGCTGTCAGTGCCCATAACACTGATATACTTTATTCAATCATTGTACCTGCTGTCTTGGGGGTTTCCCTCGTGCTCCTCTCTCTCCTCCTGACGTCACAGCTAGATCCCGCCCCAGGGCCGAGGAGAAGATTCACTGCAGGAAAGCAGTGCAGGGGAGGGTAAGCGGAGCTTAAGGCTCCACCTGTCACCTGCTGCTTATGGGGGCACGAGGAACACACGCCGCCCCCCCGCATGAGATAAAGCCCCCCCACCCGTCTTGCCGATTCCCGGCTCCCGCTGCCGCCTGCCACACACTTGCAGCCCACGGCAGCCGGCTTTCTGTAGCGGCGCCGTGGTGTATGGGCGTGCTTATCAGAGAGTAGGGGGGCGTGAGATACGAGATATGGCCAAGCATGCCCATACACAGTGGCACCGCTACAGAAAGCCAGCCGCCGTGGGCTGCAAGCGTGCGGGAGGCGGCAGCGGGAGCCGGGAATCGGCAAGACGGGTGGGGGGGCTTTATCTCATGCGGGGGGGCAGCCCTTTTTTCCGCCCCCCGCAAAGTGCCGCCCTAGGCCTAGGCCTTGTCGGCCTAGGCCAAAACACAGCCCTGGGGGGTAGTGCCCGTGCGATCACAATGCACGGGCTGCCACTGCTAACAAAGGGTTAAAGATTTGGAGGTTGGACTTCTTGCATTGTAAGTTATTGGGACAGACTTAGGATATACTCATTCTGATATTGTTCAAAAAAGTTGCAGTCAGCCATGACACCAACTACTGAGAGATGTAGGTAAGAAAAGGTAAGAAATATTAAAACAAGATGTAGGCATGCTATGTGAATGGGAACACATAACATTTATAAGGTTTTCTCACATTTGACTACAAATGTGGAAATATGCTTCAAAGCGGAGTCCCAACGACAGGTTTGATTTTTTTTTATAATGCATATCTTAGGATCATAACATAGACTAATGGCACTTGCGATTTTAGTAAATTTCGCCGCTAGATTTAAGATTTTAGATAACAAAATACCTTATATTTTCCTGTCTTGGCAGTTCCCATATTGATTGTGGGCATGTGAAGCCCACAAGCATAATCTTCCGGGATACGGTGCAGCTGAATGACCAGCATGCACCGCCCAATCTCGCGCACGCGCAGTATGGAAGGCTCGCAGCGTCGTAAACTTCTCACGTTGCCTTCACAACGGGCATCGTCGTCGGAAGTGCCCACCCCGTTGTGATGGCAACGAAGATAAGCAAAATACTAAAAGCAACAGACGTCACTTCTGTCATCGCGTCACTTCCGGTTTCGGAATATCGCGATGACGAGCGGCAGCGATCCACACTGACTCCTGGGAATTATGACAACAAGAGACAGGAGACAGTGCGCCGCCAGATATGACGGAGATATCCGCGGTTGGCAGAAGGAGGAAGCGCCATTGAAAACTTTACTATCTGGGTAAGCTGACATAAAAAAAAAACAAAAAAAAACTTTCAATTACAGAAAATATATGCTCTAATAATACTTTTAAAAAAAGTTGTAAAAGTGGGTGGAACTCTGCTTTAAGGAAACTGTGTGTGCCCAGTTGTATTCTATTCCACACTGATATGATGCTTTACTTCTGGTATTAGCACTACTGCTTGATATGGACGATGAGGATTTATTATGACTGTGCACTTACAGTACTTCTTATTTATGCTGTATGCAATAGCGTTACATGTTTAAGAACTGTTTTACCTGCCAAAGAATTCTATTCAGCTAGGCTTTTAATGCAGGTAGTTTTGTACTTCTGCCGGACAGAATAGGTTGGTGATGAATTTTTCTGTCGAAAAATGAAGTCACTGATCTACCCTCAATCTGCTGATTGCATACTGAAGGAACTTTCCCACACTGATAAAGTCATCACTCTGCTATCTTCTTATTTTGCTGGCAAACAAAACTTTACACTGACTGACAGAGCAAACTCCAGTTTCAATCTTAGTTCTGAGATCAAAGAAGGCTAATTTTAAAAATAAGACCACGATACTAAGGCCGGCCATACACGGTTCGAATCTCAGCAGGAATCGGCCAAGATTCGAACCATTAATAGGCAGGCTGAATGTACCAAGTTGATCGATCTATCAACTTGGGTAAAATCAGCCTGACAGAATTTGTTGATGGGGGAGTCGAGCGAAATTTGCTCTGTGTATGGCCAGCCATACACTAGCAGCAATTAAAAATACTAATAAACGGTGATGTCTTATGTCTCTCTAGAGCTTGGTAGTTAGTCATATCTTTGGTGTCCATCCAAAACTATAATATCAATTCTCCAACATACTTTAAAAATAGTCTGCTTAGGTCAGCCCACTTCTGTGCAACCATTAACTGTTAAAAGCTCTTGACATTCTAATATATATTTAGATAATAGATAATAGTTTTGCTATTTGCTTAAGCAAATAAAATGCAATATTTTTGGCTATAATTCAATAGTAATTTTATTTGATGACTGTCATTAAACACTGCTGGAAATACATCAAGTAACCCTGTAATATAACCACAACCAAGATGAATACTGAACTGATGTTTTCTCTGTTCACAAGGAGAATATTGAAAGATTTTTCCTCAAGTCTGAAAAATTTGGGTTATGGGAAGTAATGTTTCTACCAGGGGCATAACTATGCTACCTGGGAGCCCATAGCAACAAGTTAATGTGGTCCTTCGGATAACTCTATTGCCCTGTATACACGATCGGATTTTCCGACAACAAATGTTGGATGTGAGCTTGTTGGCGGAAAGTCCGACCGTGTGTATGCTCCATCGAACATTTGTTGTCGGACTTTCCGCCAAATAATGTTGGCTAGCAGGTTCTCAAATATTCCACCAACAAATTTTGCTGTCCGACTTTCTGATCGTGTGTACACAAGTCCATCGCACAAAAGTCCAGGCATGCTCGGAATCAATGCTAACTAAACACAACATTAGCAGAAGGAGCCCAAAGAGTGGCGCATTACTATTGAACTTTCTTTTTATTGGCTCGCCGTACGTCTTGTACGTCACTACGTTCGTAATTGTTGGCCAACATTTGTGTGACCGTGTCTATGCAGGACAAGTTTGAGCCAACAACCTTCTAACAAAAATCCATGGTTTTATTTTGGAAAGTCCGATCGTGTGTATGGGGCATATGTATCAGCTGGCAGTGTCCATTGTGACAATAGGTGTCATTGATCTAGAACTAAATGCACAACTTTTTTTTCACTTTGGATAGAGTAAAGGAGGATCATTTATTTTTGCCATCTGTATCCCATTGGGATGATTTCCATTCACTTCCTTTTTAGCCAAAACAGGAAGAGAGAGGAAATCACTCCAAAGTGAAGGAAATCACCAGGGTCACCAGAACTAGTGTCTCCATTGGAAAATTTCCCTCTATTCCTGCTCTCAACACTGCTCAAAATTTGGGATTTCTTTCACTCTCTGTGATAATGGAAAGCTGAGCAAATAGGAATCTCTCTAATGGGACAGACAGCAATAATAATAAAAAAAAAACCAATAATGCTATTTTATTAGGATAAAATGATTATCGCTCTTGCACACTATTTATTACTCTATAACCCTAATACAGACATCTTTAAAATCTAGGTAAGCAAATGCTTTTTACTGGACAGAGGGAGTTTGTCACTGGTGATCCTAAGGTCTGACTTCGGCTCTTCTATACTGGAAACTTCACAGTTTATTTTTCCTTTATTTTTCCTTAAAACTGAATTCAAGATATGGATATTTTATACTTGGTTACATGGGCCCAGCTTGGAACCATATAACTATGTATACCATACCTCGCCGATGCCCCTGGAAGCTGGAAATCATTGAAGTAGACACTGCTAGTCCAGTGATCTCTACTTGCTTCTGGATCCCATGCCAAGGAGGTTGGGCGCTTGGCATGGAGGTGGATAGGCGGGGTGGTGACATTACACTCTCCACATCGTGACATTCGAAATGCTTTGCATTCATTTAGAAGATGCAAAGCATTCTCTGAATGGTGCCCGTGCCAATCAGCTGACCTCTTGTGTTCAGAATGCAGTAGGGAAGCCACTTGGCGTGGGACCAAGAAGCAAGTGGAGATCACAGAATTAGGCACAGCTACTAACTTCTGGGGCCATAGTCCAGGTATGATATATACATAGTTACATGAGTCCAAGCTGGATCAATGTAACCATGTATAAATTATCCTTACCTAAAATTAATCTTTAACAACATCCCTAATAGGGCCCCTTCCTAACCCCAGGCCCCATAACAGCAATGTGGACTGCTAAGTATATTGTTGCGATACTGGTATCTACTAACTACATCAGAAATCACCTAAACTCAACACATCTGTCTATAGTTGGTCATACACTATGCAAACTTCATCTGGTTCCTTTCAAACAGGCTACAATTCACTCTGTTGATGGCCCTGCCAGCATCCTTCTGCCTGACACTGTTTGATTAAAAAATGAAAGGAGATGGGTGGAAAATGTTTAGCAGAACAGCTGCCTGTTTGGGTTTTCAGATGCAGCTGCTGTTTGGCTATTCTGACAGCCACTGCTAGAGGTAGCAGAAGATTTGTCCATCTGTGTTGTACAGCGATGATGGAGGAATCTGTTAAGAGTTTTTTCTTCAGCCTACAGGCTGAATGGAAAAAAACTATAAGAATGCATGGCCAGATTTAGACCTGTAAAATTGTAGACATTCATATCTCTACCTGAAAAAAAAATGTCTGCTTTAGGTTTATTTGAAGAGTGATTATTGCTTGGCTGAGAGCTTTAATAAAAGATAACTTCAGGCAGTTTTCAGTATAGGATCTCAGAGTGGAGAAAACTGTTGAAACACAAATAATGTTTATGAAACTAAAAAGCCCTTAAGGAACAGGATGATGATCATAAAGGAGCTGTCTCCACATTGAACCCTTATTTATGAGCTGCATGTTTGTAATGAGGACAGAGGAAGGTACATGGACATGATATTTCAAAGACCTAGGAGCGATTGGGCCTGCTTTTATGTGTAATTTAATGGGGATGTGTAGAGTATTTTTGGTGTGCACATCATATTACTTTATGCGTGAGTAAAATAATTGTAATATTTATCATAACTACTTGCCTTCTGGATTTTATTTTTTTCATGCACATGTTAAAATAAGCATTTTTGTCTATAACATTTCTTAAAACCCCAAGAACATTATATATTTTCTGAAAGCAGGTGCCCTGTAGAATAAAAAAAAATGATAGTTGCATGATATTTGTGCATTTGTTCATCAGTCCAATATTTTCATGAAAAATGCGCTACAATTAATTTTAGTGCTCACAAACACAATTCAATTCTTCATTTGTTTGTACAAAATAAACTCCGAAGTAGTGTAAAGTAAATAGACAACAAATATGTTAAGCCTCTGTAATGTTGTAATGGTTTTCCCAGGTACCCGCTCCTAGAAAGCTATGGGCTAATTCACAAAGTGCAGTGTGCGCGTAGCACATGCACAGTGGGAAGCTGGCTGTGAAGCTGCAAGTAGTTGCTTCTCTTAGTAACATGCCAGCACCGTGGATTTGAAGGCCGGCAAAGAGCCGGCCCGGGTGAGCTCAGAGCTGAACCCCTGAACAGGTAAGTGTCCTTTTATTAAAAGTCAGCAGTTACAGTTTTTGTAGCTGCTGACTTTTACATTTTTGGGGGGACTGAAGATCCTCTTTGAGTTAGATACTTGCATCCCAAATGGAATGAATTTTGAATGGGGCGTGACACATTATTGCAAATGAATTATGGGGATTGGTTAAGGTATAGTATGTGTTTTCTTCCCCTCGTTTATTTACCCCTTTATAGGATTTTGGGATAGTCCTTTATTCTTGCTCCATTTTTTGTACTATTTCTCTAGTACTTTAGTACTATGTTTATATTATCTTTCTCATTCTCTTTTTCATATCATCCTCACAAGTATTTCATGTATATATTTTTTTACCACTTATATTCTTTGTTTGGGAATTCAAGTTGCTCCAACATTCACTCGCGCATTGCTCACAGCAATTATATATATATTTTTTTTGAGTGATATATCACATGGCGCTGCATTCGTTTATTTTTAATACTTTATACACAGATTATGGGAGTATGAATATGCTTAGCAGCTGTGGATTGGTTCTCTTTCATTTAAAACATTCTTTGGACACTCTTCATTGGTAGCTCGCAAGACATCTCTCTATACACAAGATTTATTTACATTTATTTTTATTTTGTTTTATTTTATTTTATTTACTTGTTCTATTACCTCCCCGGTTAATGTTATCAGTCTGGCAGCTGACTTTCTTTTCAAGTTCTAATCGATTGCCTATTAATCAATGCTTCCACAAAGAGTTGCAGATCTACCACTACAGGTCTGCAATGGTGCTGAAACTGGGTACTGTAACTATGTCACCACCCTTACAATCAATTGTTCACCTTACATTATTATTATTTTGATTTGTTTCAACTTCCACTGCCACTATTGCTGTCTTTTGTCTTTCAAGCTATAAACGTATGTCCTACACCCATACACTTGAACTCAACAATGGCTGATTGAAGGACTCCAGTCCCTTGAAATATTGGAG
Source organism: Lithobates septentrionalis (assembly GCA_037952835.1). Taxonomy (NCBI): domain Eukaryota; kingdom Metazoa; phylum Chordata; class Amphibia; order Anura; family Ranidae; genus Lithobates; species Lithobates septentrionalis. The sequence continues at coordinate 188,842 of JBBDGP010000231.1, read as the reverse complement.
GTCTAGGAGGACCCTAACAGTCTGGCTATGTTTACTACCCTACTATGGCATTCTCCAGCTTTAATGTGCCTTCAGGAAATGCACATTAGAGGCATACTTCAGCTTTCTGTCAATTAAAAATAATTGGACTGAGCTGGTCCAAACAAACTATTACCTTCACTAATAGATGTGCCCACTGTGAGTGCTTTATAAACCTTATGTAGCATCAGTCAGGCAAAATCGAGTTATGTAGCATTAGCTGCATACAGTATACAGCGCTGTGTTCCGGGAGCAAAATCGAGTCAGGCTAAATGCTTGCTCAGTCATTCACAGGAAGCTTTTTATTTCTGAATAAATACAAGGCTTTCACATACTGGCTGAGGTGGAGAGGTGGGCGGATGATGTCACAGTCTCCATCTCAGCCAATCAGAAGAAACCTTGTACTCATTATAAAAATACAAAAATTTCTGTGAATGGCTGAGCAGCAATCAGCCCAACCTGATTTTGTTTTGGCAGAGTAAAAGGAAGTCTCCGCCCCGCTTCCAGAACAGAGCACTGTATACTGTATGTAGCTGATTCTACGATACAATGCTTACAGCATTAGTTAGTAAAGGTGATAGTTTGTTTCTATTTTAGAGTGACAGGAAGCTGGAGTCTGGCTGTAATACTGATACCATCCCCCATTTAATAAGGTGGCAATATAGACATTTTAATTTTTCATTTCACTTACACATCTTACTTACATGGGGTTAGTCTTAAACTCTAACTTGGAATTTCCCTGCAGACAGTTTTGGACAAACCTCTTCTGAAGGTATGTTTTCCTGTGCTGTGTTATAGATGATTTGCCTTGTGTTCTGTCAAAAGTCTACATACCATCTAAATTTGGCTTTTATTCAGTGGCAATTTATTTAATGAATGAATGCTACACTCCACTACCATTGCCCTTATTAGGGTTAACTACATGCTGTTGGGGGTCTTTTCACCTATATAGGGGCACAAGGCAGGGGTTCCGCTTGTCACTTCTGCTAATTGCTCTGGCATTAGAGCCATTACTATAAGCTACAGATAACATAGTAGGATTCCACAGACCTAACTGCTAGTATAAGCTAGTGCTTTACAAGGATGATACGTTACTGTTCTTACAGTAGGTTATATGTCAGATCCCTAGCTTAATGTAATGACAATCATAGACTAAATGTAAAAATTGGTGTACAGGGTCAAGGTAAATAATCTGGATGATGTAACTCTTGTAGTGTAGGAATAAACTCTCCAGTCACCAAAGGATGCAGGAAGGTTAACAGCACTAAATGCCAAACATAAATTTTTTGCATGCAAATTGCAACACATGGCAGGGTCGGAAAATGAAATGATGAAGACCCAGTTTAGAGTATAACTTCCATAGTATTCTCTCAAATTGTTTTAATTTACCTTCTTGAGACTTCCAGAAGTGCTCAGTCTATCCAACCCTCACACTGCATCAAGGTTAAGGGCATTGAAGTATGACAGATAGCTTGATTGACATTATTTTGCCAGATATTCAAAGGAAACACGCTTAAATCTCAGCAACCCCTTCAGTTAGAGTTTTGAGACATGTAATACATACCCAAACACATACAACTCCTTTTTTTTATGCCCATTCCCTTTGATCTCTTTGACAACACAAGCTTGTCAGAGAGAAGACTTGCTGCTAAAATGCAGGTATATGTTGTCCTGCTCTCATCTAAACAAACAAAATCTACAATGAAAAGAAAGAAAGTAGGGGTGGAAATGGGATATTTGCCCTCTTACATATGATGATTGGCCACAACTCTAGAAATAGTACTTTCCGTCTCTTTAACACCATCTTAAAAGTTGCTCTTTTCATAGAGTCTACAGCACACCACAGAAGCATGTTAAATGGGGGCATATTAATTCCACCGGTTGTACCAAATGTGGCCAGAATACAGGAACACTTATTCACATGTTGTGGAGGTGCCCCAAACTTTTTAGGCAATGGAAGCCTCTATTCTATATTGGGAATTCAGTCTGAGTACTTAGTCTCTGGCCCTATCAATGTTCCAATTACAAGACTGTTTTTTTAAAAAAAAATACAAAATACAGTTGACTCTACTAGAAATAGATATGTACATACCAACAAAAGGGATACCTACAAATCCTTCATAAAGTGTGGGAGGCCTGGTTTAACTCACCCACACTAGCCCCCTGGGTCACTTCCTAGAAAGGCTCTTAAGTAATCCTGCCACCACAATAAGAATATTAATAAAAAAAACACAAGAAAAGATGGAAAACATGATTGTCTTTAATTATAATTCCTATGTTAAATTTGATGTGACTATCCCTATACTGCCACATGACCTGATCATGCCATTGCTGGACAGAAGAAAACTCACGCAAGGGTGTGGAGATTAACTTGTTTCTCTTGTTTCTTGTTGAATGATGTTCTGGGCATTTCTTTTCATCACTGTACACTCCTTTTATGCTAATCAATACTATGTTGTTGATAGCAATAGAATAAGATTGAGGTTGCTGTATTGTTTCTTACTTTTTACTGAAACTATACAGCTCCACAAAATGTTTTTGAGAAAAGGTGTGCACAATGAGAATGTGAGGCCATCTATCTGAAAGTTAAAGTTGAACTGTAAATGTATTTCAACATAAGGATCAGAAGCACACTAGCAAATCCACCAAGGAATGGCTCAAAAAGAAGAAAGAGGGTTATAGACTTGCCTTGTCAAATTCTTGATTTGAATACTATCAAAATGTTATGGGGGATTTGAAATTGGCAGTTAATGCAAGAAAACCCACAAACATCCTTGAACCTAAGGAATTTTGATTGAGGAGTGATCTTATATACCACACAGTTTGTCAGAGATTGACGAGCAATTAAACAAAAGGGCTACAAGAAATATATTCTGCTAAAGGAGGGGCAATACAAACTTCTAAGGCCAAGGCTGCACATACTTTTTTCATTGTACACCATAACACCTATTGATAGTTTTGGTGAATAAACAATCGAAATTACAAATTTTCCCTATGTTTTTATTCCTGTATATCATCTTTATCTATAGGCACTACTACAAAGAAGATGAAATGTTTGCCTTTTCAGATATATTGAAAAAAATAGCAATGCTCATTTGGATGTACTTACTACACACGACTATATTTAGCTTCGTTTTTCAATTTATTGTCTAAGTCTGGCTTCTCAGCTTGATCAAAGATTACCCAGGTCCTGATTATGAAGTCAGGCATTTCATAAGTCAGTACATCTTGGGTGAATAACAAAAAACTGTGGCCAGGTTATAGACATTTAACTATTTACATATTCATAACTAGCTGTAAAAAAAAGCTGTAAAAGATCTCACTGAACTCTGTATCTGAAGGCACCATGGAATAATACATCCTCAAAATGCTTCAGAATCTCAATCACTAACTAGAAAGAAAAGACATGTGACATCTCGGTGTTGGGCAGCAAGGAAGTGACAACATACAGTGCCTTGCGAAAGTATTCGGCCCCCTTGAACTTTTCAACCTTTTGCCACATTTCAGGCTTCAAACATAAAGATATAAAATTGTTATTTTTTGTGAAGAATCACCAACAAGTGGGACACAATTGTGAAGTGGAACGAAATATATTGGATTGTTGAAACTTTTTAACTAATAAAAAAATGAAAAGTGGGGCGTGCAAAATTATTCGGCCCCCTTGCGTTAATACTTTGTAGAGCCACCTTTTGCGGCGATTACAGCTGCAAGTCGCTTGGGGTATGTCTCTATTAGTTTTGCACATCGAGAGACTGAAATTCTTGCCCATTCTTCCTTGCAAAACAGCTTGAGCTCAGTGAGGTTGGATGGAGAGCGTTTGTGAACAGCAGTTTTCAGCTCTTTCCACAGATTCTCGATTGGATTCAGGTCTGGACTTTGACTTGGCCATTCTAACACCTGGATACGTTTATTTGTGAACCATTCCTTTGTAGATTTTGCTGTATGTTTGGGATCATTGTCTTGTTGGAAGATAAATCTCCGTCCCAGTTTCAGGTCTTTTGCAGACTCCAACAGGTTTTCATCCAGAATGGTCCTGTATTTGGCTGCATCCATCTTCCCCTCAATTTTAACCATCTTCCCTGTCCCTGCTGAAGAAAAGCAGGCCCAAACCATGATGCTGCCACCACCATGTTTGACAGTGGGGATGGTGTGTTGAGGGTGATGAGCTGTGTTGCTTTTACGCCAAACATATCGTTTTGCATTGTGGCCAAAAAGTTTGATTTTGGTTTCATCGGACCAGAGCACCTTCTTCCACATGTTTGGTGTGTCTCCCAGGTGGCTTGTGGCAAACTTTAGACGAGACTTTTTATGGATATCTTTGAGAAATGGCTTTCTTCTTGCCACTCTTCCATAAAGGCCAGATTTGTGCAGTGTACGACTGATTGTTGTCCTATGGACAGACTCTCCCACCTCAGCTGTAGTTCTCTGCAGTTCATCCAGAGTGATCATGGACCTCTTGGCTGCATCTCTGATCAGTCTTCTCCTTGTCTGAGCTGAAAGTTTAGAGGGACAGCCAGGTCTTGGTAGATTTGCAGTGGTCTGATACTCCTTCCATTTCAAAATGATCGCTTGCACAGTGCTCCTTGGGATGTTTAAAGCTTGGGAAATCTTTTTGTATCCAAATCCGGCTTTAAACTTCTCCACAACAGTATTACGGACCTGCCTGGTGTGTTCCTTGGTCTTCATGATGCTCTCTGCGCTTTCACCAGAACCCTGAGCCTATCACAGAGCAGGTGCATTTATACAGAGACTTGATTACACACAGGTGGATTCTATTTATCCCCATCAGTCATTTAGGACAACATTGGATCATTCAGAGATCCTCGCTGAACTTCTGGAGTGAGTTTGCTGCACTGAAAGTAAAGGGGCCGAATAATTTTGCACGCACCACTTTTCAGTTTTTTATTTGCTAAAAAAGTTTAAAATATCCAATAGATTTCATTCCACTTCACAATTGTGTCCCACTTGTTGGTGATTCTTCACAAAAAATTAAAATTTTATATCTTTATGTTTGAAGCCTGAAATGTGGCAAAAGGTTGAAAAGTTCAAGGGGGCCGAATACTTTTGCAAGGCACTGTAAGAGAAGTAATTTCACAAAATAAGTAATTTCACATTTAAAAAACTTGAGTATCTGTCTTCAGCAGATGTTTATGGTAAGGTCCATGAAAAACTTGCGGTTGTGTAGACGGAGACAGTTCATCAGTCACAGAATCTCTTTCTATCACGGATTGTTGTTTGATCCTGTCTTTGTTTTCAGTGTTTCTCTCTGGTTTTGCAGTTATATTCCCTTTTAGTTTCTGTATGTGGATCCCTTTATGTCCTGTTGTTGTATGTGTCTCTCTCAGTATAGTGTCTGTGTGTACCCCGTGTCCTTCCAGTGTGCTATTTGGTTGCACTGTGCCCGCACCAGTTTGCTAGAGAGCTGAAACTTGGGGGCTGCCTTGTAGCACATTATCCATACATCCAGTGGCTCTGGTGAAAACCTGGTGGCTTCTTAGACCCTGCAACTCTAGCACACCTCTGCTTGTGTGTGGACACACTGCTCCTGCAGCTGTGGGGATCTGTTCCCTGGTACACCTGGTTAGTTGCCCATTGGTCTGTTAGATCTTGAGTTATATTTCCAGGTGGTCTTACCCTCTGATTGTGACATTTTCTCTAGGTTCTCTTACCTTCTATCTCCGTTGCTAATAATCAAGATTTTTCAGCATTCTGGCCAAAGAGGGAGCAACTTCCATTAGAGAAAGTGGACATCACAGTTTATTGATTCTGCTAATGAGATCTTTAGCATAGTATTCAAACGTGGTTCAGCTAATGGCAGAGCCTTGGCTGGTGAAGCTGTAACAAAAATAGGGAAAATCTATCTGTGCTAGTCTCCTCAGAAAGCAACAAGGACACATTCCCAACTTTATTCAGAAAAAAAAAATTATTTGTTTCCATAAACTTCTATACTTTGTGAAGTATGATCTCTCTTTTCGAATGCAGCCCCTATCCCCGGTGCAGAGGCCTGATTGTAACTGGAACCTCTCATAACTATAAGTCCTAAACCCTTTCTTTCACATTAAAACATGCAGTATCACACTCAAACAAATAATACTTAGTAAAGTACCGCTATGGTACACATTTTCATTTTTCATTCCAATTACACATTTTACTTACATGGGGTTAGTCTTAAACTCTAACTTGGAATTTCCCTGCAGACAGTTTTGGACAGACCTCTTCTGAAGGTATGTTTTCCTGTGCTGTGTTATAGATGATTCGCCTTGTGTTCTGTCAAAAGTCTACATACCATCTAAATTTGGCTTTTATTCAGTGGCAATTTATTTAATGAATGAATGCTACACTCCACTCCCATTGCCCTTTTTAGGGTTAACTACATGCTGTTGGGGGTCTTTTCATCTATATAGGGGCACAAGGCAGGGGTTCCCCTTGTCACTTCTGCTAATTGCTCTGGCATTAGAGCCATTACTATAAGCTACAGATAACATAGTAGGATTCCACAGACCTAACTGCTAGTATAAGCAAGTGCTTTACAAGGATAATACGTTACTGTTCTTACAGTGGGTTATATGTCAGATCCCTAGCTTAATGTAATGACAATCGTAGACTAAATGTAAAAATTGGTCTACAGGGTCAACATAAATAATCTGGATGATGTAACACTTGGCAGGATGGGAAAATGAAATGACGAAGACCCAGTTTAGAGGATAACTTCCATAGTATTCTCTCAAATTGTTCTCATTTACCTTCTTGAGACTTCCAGAAGTGCTCAGTTTATCCAGCCCTCACACTGCATCAAGGTTAAGGGCTTTGAAGTATGACAGATAGCTTGATTGACATTATTTTGCCAGATTTTCCAAGGAAACACGCTTAAATCTCAGCAACCCCTTCAGTTAGTTTTGAGACTTGTAATACATATCCAAACACGTACAACTCCTTTTTTATGCCCATTCAAGCATTCTGGCCAAAGAGGGAGCAACTTCCATTAGAGAAAGTTGACATCACAGTTTATTGATTCTGCTAATAAGGTCTTTAGCATAGTATTCAGACTTGGTTCAGCTAATGGCAGAGCCTTGGCTGGTGAAGCTGTACCAAAGATAGGGAAAATCTATCTGTGCTAGTCTCCTCAGAAAGCAACAAGGACACATTTGGACAATTCCCAACTTTATTCAGAACAAAAAAGTTATTTGTTTCCATAAACATCTATACTTTGTGAAGTATGATCTCTCTTTTCGAATGCAGCCCCTATCCCTGGTGCAGAGGCCTGATTGTAACTGGAATCTCTCATAACTATAAGTCCTAAACCCTTTCTTTCACATTAAAACGTGCAGTATCACACTCAAAAAAATAATACTGAGTAAAGTACCGCTATCCAAAACCTAAACCTAACTCCTCACAACTCATAAGAATAGCTCAACCTGAGCCCAGGAACTAAGTCTAATGCCCCGTATACACGATCGGATTTTCCGACAACAAAACCGTGGATTTTTTTCCGAAGGATGTTGGCTCAAACTTGTCTTGCATACACACGGTCACACAAATGTTGGCCAAAATTCCGAATGTCAAGAACGCAGTGACGTACAACACGTACGACAGGACTATAAAAAGGGAAGTTCAATAGTCATGTGCTATCTCCATTACGAACGCTAGTTTTACACGATCGAGCGCCTCCGTCTCATACTTGATTCTGAGCATGCATTGACTTTTGTGCGCAGACTTGTGTACACACGCTTGGAATTTCCGACAACAAAGTGAAGTTGTCGGAAAATTTGAGAACCTGCTCTCAAACATTTGTGGGCGGAAATTCCGACACCAAATGTTCGATGGAGCATACACACGGTCGGACTTTCCGACAACAAGCTCACATCGAACATTTCCCGACGGAAAGTCCGACCGTGTGTACGTGGCATAAGCCTATTCCTGAAAATTATCCTTTAAAGGATATCTAAACCCAAGAACAAAAATTCAGCTTACCTTAGATATGGTGGCTGCATTTGTTTCTTTTTCAAGGTAAGAATGTTTTCTGCAAGTATAGAAAAATTCTTGTTGACCTCAAGATATTCAGTGTGTCCCTGTAACTTTTTGTGCATGGAAAACTGAAATCTCAAGCAATGTTATCAGGCTTCCCATTTATATTCCATGGACTATGAACCCCCCCCCCCCCCCTTTTTATGGAGATGAAGGGAGGGGATGTACTTGTAGTTTAATCAGGAGAGCAGCCCAGGTTGATAATTCTACTCCATTGTAGGTGTAGTATAGTGAGTGTTGTCACCCTATGACAGGAGGTTTGTTACTTAAAGGATCAACATGTGAAAATTTAGGGGGAAAAAAATCCTGAAAATAGAACACCAAGCAGCTACAATATACTACATTTTTGTTCTTGTGTGTAGATAAGCTTTCTCTTACCCAAACCCTTAACCCTGACACCTAAAGGATAATTCTACTTTTAATACCAAAGCTCACACCTCGTCACAAAAAGTATCAACCCTTACATAGACCTCAAATACAGACCTGTGCTGTATTGCACTGACCTGGTCAAAGAAGCCGTAGGCAGTGTTTTGAACTTGAAAGAAACCAGGCACTGGTGTTTTACTGTACTTATTACTGACCACAGATTTAAAAATAATATTACCACAATGAACATAATAATATAACAATGCAACAACAATACAAAGAATGAAAGACTGGATAAAGAAAGTATTACACTGTGCTACATTTGTTTCCCTCTATTGTGGTTTTATGTTGCATCAGTTGCTGGGTACATCAAGGGGGAAGTTTCGTTTGGCAGGTTTCCAAGAGTTAAGCTCTTTCACATTTCTCATTTCTTCTTCCAGACTCTTCTTCTGAACTCTGACTTTATAAGGAACACTGGGGATGTACAGAGTCACTATTATTCAATTTAGAAAACATAAAAATGGAATATATGACACATGTCACCCTTCAATGTCTGCATACTCTCCATAAAAACCTGAACTTAATTGTGTATTTATCATAAAGATCTCAACATTCCAATGCATTGTTCCCCTGAAATATAATAACACTTTCAGGGCTGGTGAAAATCATGAAAAAAAGATCACCATGCCCTTTACTTAAAGTGACCTCAGCAAGCAAGCAAAAAAAAAAAAAACCTAGAAAGGTACCTGTAATAAGAGAGCTTTTATACTCACCTCTCGAGCAGTCTGTGTCTTCTACAATTCCTCCATCAAAGCAACTGACGCTTCCAGGAGTGTCAGATGCTAGTCCCCCAGCTGTACACTGTGGCTCCATCCTCTGATCCTTATGTCATTGCAGTGGACTGTAGGATCAAGGCATGGAACCAAAGTGTGTACTGGGGGACACAGGATCTGACACTCCCCAAGGTGTCAAATGTTGAAGATCCTGATGGAGGCAGCAGCACTGGAACGGAGGAGAGGTAGGAAACAGACCACTAAAGAGGGGGGTATAAATGTTCTTATATTCCAGGGACCTTCCTTTAGGATTTTTTTTTAGCCTGACAGTGTCACTTTAAATGGATTAGACATATCAGGCTGGGAAGATTTGAAATGAGAGAATTAAAAAAAAATCAAGTAGATGTCAGGCAGAGAAAACTTGCTACAGTGTCTATATAGCATAATAGTATAAGGCAACTTACAAGCAACCATACATGGACTGTACTTTCACTGTCAACAGTGAGATTGTCCAATACCTATCCTTATAACTCCACCACCAGGACCTACCAAGATTCCATCCCAGTTTATCCAATGTATGGATGGTTCACACATGTGCTTAAAGAACTATTCCATTTTTTATGTTAATTCTATCTCAGAAATGTAACAAACTGCAGTCACAAGCGGTTATCACTATGAGAAAATCCCACCCCTGTCCTAACCTTCTGTCTACAACAACATCCCTCATCCACCCTGGATACACTTGCTCCCCTTACTATACTACATACAGAGCTAGGCTCGACCACTACAACGCAGGCCAAGAGACAACACCAGAAGTTTCAAAAGACATAGCTGCCTTCTACATTGTAGTTGTACCATATTTGATCTGTTTTTATTTGAGAGCACTACTTATCTTTTAATAAAGCAACTACTACACTAAGGAGCATTTCCTCTATGTTTATCATTTTCTTGCTGCATATTACTGATCTGAGTCGAGCGGGACTTCTCTCATTCATCCCAAGGGACAGAGCTAGTGTACAGATCTCCAGTGTGTTGGACCATTCATATGCTGATGGTCAAATGGCATTTTGGTAAGTGGTTGGGCTGTTCTTCTTGAATGTCACACTTTTAACCACTGGATGTTCCTTGAGCATGAATAATTCTTATTGAGTGGGTTGGACTACACGTGTTGCAGTGTCACGTTTGCTGTGTGTGTTAGGCTTTGTTCATATTTGATTATTCACATCTGAGTGTGTACTTTGCCTTTAATCATGGAGGTGTTACAGTACATAATACACAGTTCTTTGTCTTGCTTACCGCCTTCTTGACATTTGGTTCACAGTTCAAGAAAGAAAGAGCGGAAGCTTCTTCATAGATGTCCATGCTGATTATTCCTATTAACATCAAGCTCTTTATGACCACTCATGCATAGGGGGTTATTGAATTCCAGTAAGTGGTATGGTTTGTTATCCAGATGGTTTCTTAGCGTACAAAGACTGTTTACATAACGGACTCGATTTATCTGTAGCTATATTTTTCACATGGCTAATTAGGCTTTCACCATTTTGAGGTATTCTATGTGGATAAAATGGTATACCTTAAGTGCTGCACTTTTTTTTTTTATATATTAAGTATCACAAATTATAGTGTTGGCAGCTTGTTATTATTTAGCCAAGTGTGGATTTTTTAACAACATTTTTAAGTGTGGTGCATACTGTAACTAGGTCTCTGGGAGACCACTTTGTACAGTTGCCCTCCTACATTTGAATTCCTCCCTCCTTCCAAACAGACCAATTTCATCACTCTCAATAATGCTCTTCATCCAGTCTTCTTCAACTCTTTTCTTCCTTTAACTCTTAATTGTGTCCCCCTAATACAGGGGCAATAATAAATAATATGATATTATAATAATATAATAAACAACCAAAAATTTAATATATTGGAGCTTACCAATCATTAGATGTGGTGACTGCCTTTCGTTTTGTTTTCCGATTTTTTTCCTCTGTTTTCACCTTGTGATCTCACCAGTAACACACCTCCTGTATTATAGCACCCCCACTCTGGATGAAAGAGCACAGGGGCCCCTTTAGACAGTAGCATTGTTAATCTGGGAGGAGGGGGGATTTGATGTACTGGCAGACTTAGATACACTAACAAACTGAAGCTGAACGCCAGCTAACACTTTATAAGCAGTGACACCAGCAGGACTGTTCCTTTTGGGATAAAAGTTTTATATAAATAAATAAAAGATGACCATTGTAAGCACCCCTGGCAGTGGCAATAGCTTGTCTCAACCTTGTAACTGCTACTTCTGCAGGGCAATTTGTTTTGTTGAATTACTGGCTGGATCACCAGGTGAAAAATAAGGGAAAGAAAGCCTAAAAAAGAAAAAATGCACTTATCACATCTAAGAATTGGTAAGCTGCAATATATGTGTACTTTTGGGTTTATTACTGCTTTACGTATAGTACAAGTTACTTTAAGTTTATACCATGCCCAGGGGCGGACTTACCATTCGAGCACTGGGGCACTGCCCGAGGGCCCCTGCCACTAAGGGGCACCGTCAGGGTTTCCAGCCTCAATAAAACCAGGGACAGTATGTAAAAATCTGTGTTTCTTTAAAAATCCCAAGATTATAGCTGCCCCGCCTCTCCAGTACCTTTTCAGTGTGTGTATGTGTATTCTGTATGTGTACACTGTGTGTGTATATTGTGTGTCTGTGTGTGTGTACTGTGTGGCCCCATAATCTATTGCCTGGGGGCCCCATCATTTCCTATTGCCCAGGGGCCCCATAATCTCCTATTGCCTGGGGGCCCCATAATCTTCTCCTATTGCCCGGTGGCCCCATAATCTTCTATTGCCCAGGGGCCCCATGAGTTGTCAGTCCGCCCCTGAGTATGCCATTACATAACTTGAGTATGCCATTACATAACTTGCTACGTCTCTGGAACTTCATTGTCATTTGTCAGTCCTCCAAATGATCTATTCATCCATTCATTCCAATTGAGAATTTAAAGTGATTGTAAAGTTTAGGTTTTTTTTTTCTATTAAAATAACAAACATGTGATACTTACCTGCTCTGTGCAGTGCATTTGCACAGAGCAGCCCAGATCCTCCTTTTCTTGGATCCCTCTTCGGTGCTCTTGGTCCCTCTCTCCTGCTGAGTGCCCCCACAACAAGCAGGTTGCTATGGGGGTACACAAGCCGAGCTGTAGCTCTGTGTATCCATTTAGACACGGAGCCACAGTTCGGCCCTGCCCCCTCCCTCTCTCTCTGATTGGCTAACTGAGTTTGATTGTCTCAGCGGTCGCGGAAAATAAACCCAGAAGAAACAAATATAATTCTACCTGAGAGGGTGTTTAAACCAAGTCTACTCCCTTGCAGAAATTACATTTTGCTTTATTGTGAGAAATCTGCCATACTATACACTAGCCAATGGCTATCATACTTACCTTGGTGACTTGGGCATTTTCTGAAGAGGAATAAATGTGTCAGCTTTAACTTTAAATGACTCCCTGTAAAACAACATTAAATACATTAATAACATAAGCAGATAAAAAAAAAAAAAAAACAGGAATGCAAGCACACTGTCTTTAGGAAATCACTATGGCTAACCATGTTGGTTTTACACCAGTTGTCATTTTGTATTCGGCTTCATAAGTTAAAGTGTGTTTAGCCAATTTTTTTTTTTTTTCGTTTTGGATAGAGTGTGGATGTATAAGGACCCCTGTCAGGTTTGAACTACTGTACCCTGTTTGTCCTGCTGATCACCGTCACTGAAACAAAAAAATATGGGAAATCCAAAAATAAATTTTTAACATACCCTTAAGTGGTTGTAAATTATTACATATACAGTGCCTTGAAAAGTATTCACACCCCTTGAAAGTTTCCACATTTTGTCATGTTACAACCAAAACTGTGAATATATTTTATTGGGATTGTATGTGATAGACACACGCAAAGAGGCACAGAATTGTGAAATGGAAGAAAAATGATAAAAGGTTTTCAAATTTTTTTTAATATCTGAAAATGGCCTGCATTTGTATTCAGCCCCCTTTAATCTGATACACCTAGCTAAATTCTTTTTTTTTTTTTTTGTTTACAAAAGTTTTATTTGGAAGTTCAGATTACAAAAATATAAAGGTTGTTCATGTTACAGGATATATATATAAAACATTAATATACATTGATATGTGAGAAGAAGGTATGATGGAGAGTCAGGTACAAATGAAAAGTGATATTCATACAGTAGATCATTTTCACATGCAATATTGCAATAAAAACTGTTAAGTTATATTCCAGTAAGACCATTTCTTTTTATGAATATTTGTAGAGTCATTGAGAGTGTGGTAAATCCATTCTGAAATCTTAATTGATTCCATTCTTGTGGTGACTTGTTGCCATAGTAGATTGTTTGTCTTCCAATTGTATGCAATCATCCAATGGATGGAGCTGCACAATGAGTGGAATAATCTCATGCATGGTATGGGCATGTTTGGTATTTTTGCATATAAAAGACAAATTTGGGGGGTGAGAGTAATTTTTTGTTGGGAGGAGGAATCAATAAAGTTCGTGGCTTTGAGCCAGATATGTTTGATATGTTTGCATTCCCAGAAAATATGTAAAAGGGTACCTGGTTCCGGACATCCTCTAAAACAATATGGGGAGACTGAAGGGTAATATGTATGAAGTTTGGAGGGGGTTAAATACCATCTAGAGAATAATTTAAGTGGGGATTCTCTGAAAGAGATGGCTTTATTACATTTTCGGAGGTTTTCAGACATGGAGGACCATTCCTCAGTACTGAATGGAGTCGTCATGTCCGATTCCCATTTTAGCATCTGTGTTGATTTATCTGGTGCTTCAAAGTTATTGAGGTAATGATAGAGTCTTGAAATAAGACCTCTATCATTAGATAAAGAGATACAGATATGTTCAAATGTGGTGTTGACGCTGGATGTTGTAAGAGCAAAAAATTTATTATAAAAGGATTTAATAAGATGGTAGTTATGAAGCTCAGATGCTGGTAGACCATGGGTGGATTGTAATGATAAAAAAGGGGGAAACTCCCACTTTGATTGAAGGGATTTGAGAGTGGTTAAATTTTTGTCGATCCATATGGAAAAGGAGGATCTATTGTTATATGCAATAGGGAATCTGGGATCTCCCAGAAAGGAGGCTAAGGGTGGAGTTTTAGAGGAGAGTTTGAAAGTATCTTTGTATTTATTCCATAGTTGGAAAGAATGAGCTACTATGATGTTGTATTTAAGGAGTCTTTTGTAAGATGTGATGTTAGACCATAGTATTCCTTGTAGGTGAAGTGGGAGGATAGAGGTGGATTCGAATTTTTTCCAAGGTGTTACCTGGGAAGGAGTGAACCATTGTGTAAGCTGGGTTAGTCTGGCTGCTAAAAAATATAGCCAGATATTAGGGAGGCCAAATCCCCCTGATGTTTGAGGTCTGTGCATAAGGGAGTAACTACATCTCGGTTTTTTTCCGGACCAGATGAATTTGTTTATAATTCTTTGAATGTATAATATTTTAGATTTTGGGACATTAATGGGAAGTGCTCGAAAGTAATATAAAAGTTTAGGGAGGATAGTCATTTTAACGGCACATATCCTTCCAAGAAGAGATATGTGGAAAGAGGACCAGGACGTTAGGAGGGAGGTGATTTGAGAGAATAATGGGATGTAATTAGTTTTATATAGTAAGTTATGTAAAGGGGTTATATAAACACCAAGGTATCGAAATGACTTGGCACTCCATATGAATGGGAAGTTGTTAGACAATAAATTTTGAGTGTTTTGGCTGTAGTTGATTGGCATGGCTGAGCATTTAGTTGTGTTAATTTTAAGACCCGAGAGGGAATGAAAGGAGTTGAGTTCTTTAAGGAGAGAAGGGATTGATGTGTGGGGTTCTGTGAGGAATATAAGAGCGTCATCTGCATATAAGCTGATTTTAAATTCATTAATATCCTTAGTGTATCCCTTTATATCAATATTGTTTCAGATTTTTTGGGCTAATGGTTCAATGGCAAGAGCAACAATAGAGGTGAAAGGGGGCAGCCTTGTCTAGTACCTCTGCTGAGTGGGAAAAACTCTGAGTTATGACCAGGAATTTTGATTCTAGTGTGGGGGGCGTGGTATAATGCATTGAAGCCCTGTAAAAATTTATCTGAGATCCCATATTTAGGTAATAAATAGTTTAGATAGGACCAGCTGACACTGTCAAAAGCCTTGTGTATATCTAAGCTAAGAAGGCATAATTGTTTGGAGTATAGATTTGCATCTTGTATTATGTTCGTTACTAGTCTGATATTATCCACAATCTGGCGATTAGGGATGAAGCCAGTTTGGTCAATTTGGATTAAGTTTGGGATCACTATAGCTAGTCTATCTGATAGAAGTCTGCCGAATATCTTTAAATCATTATTGAGAACCGAGATAGGGCGGTAGTTTTGGGGAAGGGAATGGTCTTTGAATGGTTTGGGAATAAGTGAGAGGTTGGCTAGAAGCATTTCGTCTGGGAAGTGACCACCATTAAGAACATGATTATAGAGATTTTTAAGATGCGGGATTAGAAGTGGGGCAAATTTTTTATAGTATGAGGAGGAGAAGCCACCTGGGCCTGGTGCCATAGATGTCTTGAGTGACTTAATTATTTTTAATATTTCAGTATCTGTGCAAGGGGCATTAAGGTGTTCTATTTGTTGTGGGTTAAGATGAGCTAGAGGGATATCATCCAACCAGGATTTGGAGTTAATATCAAGAGATGGTTGTGGACTGGAAAGCAAGTCTTTGTAAAAAGTAGAAAATATATTAAGAACTCCATGAGGGTGAGTAATCATGTTACCTGAATGATCTCTAAGTTTATAAGAGTGTGGGGGTTTGTGATCCTGGTTTAGTTTTTTAGCAAACATAGTTGATGGAGAATTACTATGTAAAAGGAATTTGGCTCTTGAGAATCTGAGAGATTTTTCTGTGTTGGCTGACAAAATAAGATCTAAGGCTCTACGTTTTTCTTGAATCTGTTTGGTGAGATCTTGTGAAGGGTTGTGCTGTAATTTATTATATAAGACATTAAGATCTCTTGTTAAACTTTTGATGTTAATAAGTTTTTCTTTATTTTTATTTGCAGTAAGGCTAATTAATTGACCACGTAATACCGCTTTATTGGCGACCCAAAGCATGGTAGAGGGGGTTTCATCGTTTACATTTTCTGTGAAGTAGTTATCAATATGTGTCATGATCGACTGTGTTGTAGTTGGATCTGTTAATATCGAGTCATTTAATCTCCAATTGTAAGGGGAGGGTGAAAGACCTATGTGGGAGGTTTCAAATGAAGTGATATCATGATCTGACCAAGGGCAAGGAAAAATATTTGCTTTAGACGAGTTAGCAAGAAGTATTGGGGTGCAAAATATGTAGTCAAGTCTAGTGTATACATCATGTGGATGTGAGTAGTGTGTATATGATCTGATACCGATATTATGAGCTCTCCAAGAGTCAATGAGTTGAAGTTTGTTTATAGATCTATTTAGGGATTTGGAGAAAGCTTTGGAAGAAGGGGACACTTTACTTCTGTCCAAAGAAGGGTGTGATGTATGATTAAAGTCACCACCCAGTATAATGTGGGGGGAGCCATATCTGTTTAGTATTTCAAAAAAGTTGGAAAAAAAAGTGGATTGTGACTCATTGGGGGCATAGATTGAGGCTATTGTAATAGCCTTGTTATTTAATAGTCCCTTTATGATAATGTATCTACTATCTGGATCTTTGTATAAGTTTTGTATGTCTAGGACAATAGTATTGCGAATAAAAATAGCAACTCCACGTGTTTTATTCTGAAAAGTAGTGTAATAAAATTGACTATATGCTTTGTCAAAATAATTTGGGTGATTGGATTCAGCAAAATGTGTTTCTTGCAAGAGAATAATATCAGCCCCTAATCTTTTGTAATGTTGAAATGCTTTTTTCCTTTTATGTGGTGAGTTAAAACCCTGAGTATTATGGGAAAGGATTTTCAAAACCATTGGTCATATTTTGTTGGGGTAAGTTTGGGAAGAAATCTCATTCTTAATGAAAAATATAGAGATGTATATGGAGAGCAAAAATGTGAGTACAAAGGAAAAGATCTCTTTGGTGATAAGGGTGTGTGGAGGATATACCATGGGGGGTGAAATGGTGTCATAAATAGTACATCATACCATACCATCAGAATGTGGTAACCTTGAACATATTGACAATGTTTAAAATAGGTTATTTGAACACATTTAAATGAACTTCCAGAGTTAACTGAATTTTTTGCATTGGCCATATAGGCTGAACTTTCATGTGAAAAAAAACATAGTATAAACCAAGGGACAAGGAAATTCTTGTCACTATAATATAACCATAGCTTCATAGGACAAGTGTGTCCAAATCCTGCAAATGCAATCGAACACAACATCCACCAAAAAAGGGATATCGCGGTCGACCACATGGGCAGGTAGGGGAACAATCCAGCGACGGCGGACGTAACAGGCTATTTAAACAAATTATTATTTGACTAAGCGCAACATATACCAGGGGGGCCTAAAAATACAGGGAAAAGGTAAAACCCGGCCCAAAAACAAATGTTAGGACGAAAATATTATGTAAAGTAGCGATCAAATCTGTCTCCATTTAAGTGGAGAAATTGTCCTTGTTTTCAAAAAATAGTAAATCTGAATCATGTATAAATACTATTAATAAAGACAATCATCAAATGCAGCAGTATGATTATTAGTGTGTAGGAAGTGAGGAGGGAGGAGGACAAAAGGGTAGGGGGGGGGGGGAAAGTGGGAAAAAGGGGAGAGTGAGAAAAAAAAAAACACACTCTTTATCTTCCTTTCTTCTTTCTTCTCATCCCCATGTCTTCATCTTCTGGGGGGTCAGGAGGAGGAAAGTTTTGGTGATAGTTCAGACCACTGAGGAAAACAAGATGAAGCTGCTATACTGGCAGAAATCACTTGCGATGCTGTGGGAGAACTGTAGATATGATGTTGATTTAAATTCCGTAAAAGTACGGTATAGGTTATGAAGAACTTTGGTCAGGATCTCTTTAGTGAAAGGGTTGAGGAAGTGCATTAAGAAATTAGATTGCTTGATCTTGAAATGGTTGGCACCATCTTCTTTGCTCCAATGTGTTGCGTCTTGAGGATGGAGTAGACCAGATGGGAGAGGGTCTTGGGGTAGAAGGAAATTTATTTGGGGGTTCTGGTTCAAGCAAACGCAGCTTCACCAATAGCTCTTTCCCTTCAATGATGTTATATACTGTATATGTTGAGCCATTATATGGGACAGTGAGTTTGAATGGAAATCCCCATCTGTATTTTATTCTTGCTGCTTGTAGAATATTGGTGACCTCTTTCATCCTGCGTCTTCTGTCTAAGGTGGCAGGTGAGATATCAGGGTAGACTTGCAGCTTTATCCCATCTAGTGCAATATTTGGAGAGTTTCTTGATGCACGCATGATGTCTTCTTTTACCAGAAAATCTTTCATGCACATGATGATATCTCTGGGTGGTTTATCAGGTGGAGGTTTAGGGCGTAAGGCTCTGTGTATTCTGTCGCACACAAAGGCTGATAATGGTTTATCAGGTAAAAGATTGTGAAAAATCTTGGATACAGTGGGCATAAGATCTGTAACTGTTTCTGGGAAACCGCGCAGCCTGATGTTATGGCGTCTGTTTCTGTTATCTAAGTCTTCGACTTGCGCCTGCATGAAGGCAAAACTGTCAGCTAGTGTCTCATAATCCTTTCTCAGATCATTATGAGCAAGAGAGAGTTCATCGTGCTTGGTTTCAAGAATATCAGTGCGACTACCTATGCTGGCAATCTCTTGAGATAAGGCAGTGGTAGATTTATGGACTTCACTCTCAATCTTGTCAACTAGTTTCTCAAAAATAGAGGTGAGACTAGCATCTAGATCAGCTTTAGATAGAGGAGAAGTGTACTCACAGTTCCCATTGCTGAGAGAGGGGTTGGATGGATTGGATTGCAATCCTTTCCCTGAGGCCGCATGTAAGCTGGCGCCGGCGCCATCTTGGGACATCTTCCTGTTATGTCTGCCTGCAGCGTCCAGGAGAAAGTGAGTAAAGTTGTGTTGTGGGCAGCGATTTTGCCCGGATCTTCTTGCTGGCATGCACGGGTATGTTGCCCAGGTATGGGTGATGTTTCCGCCGTGGGACGAGCGCTCTGGCCCTGGATTATCAGCCTGTGTTGTCCGGGTCAGACGGAGCTGTGGCTACTCGCGTCCGTCCCGCATCGCGCCGCGCATGCGCCCCCCACACCTAGCTAAATTCTAGTGGAGCCAATTGCCTCCAGAAGTCACCTAATTAGTAAAAAGAGTCCACCTGTTTGTAATTTCATCTCAGTATAAATACAGCTGTTCTGTGAAGCCCTCAGAGGTTTGTTAGAAAACCTTAGTGAGCAAACTGCATTGTGAAGGCCAAGGAACACAACAGACAGGTCAGGGATAAAGTTGCACTCCACAAATCTGATCTTTATGGAAGAGTGGCAAGAAGAAAGCCATTGTTAAAAGAAAGTAATAAAAAGTCCCGTATGAAGTTTGCGAGGAGCCACGTGGGAGACACAGCAAGCATGTGGAAGAAGGTGCTCTGGTCAGATGAGACCAAAATTGAACTTTTTGGCCTAAAAGCAAAACGCTATGTATAGCAGAAATCTACCCCTGCACATCACCCTGAACACACCATCCCCACCGTGAAACATGGTGTGGCAGCATCATGTTGTGGGGATGCTTTTCTTTAGCAGGGACAGGGAAGCTGGTCAGAGTTGATGGGAAGATGGATGGAGCCAAATACAGGGCCATCTTAGAAGAAAACCTGGTAGAGTCTGCAAAAGATTTGAGACTGGGGCGGAGGTTCACCTTACAGCAGGACAACGACCCTAAACATACAGCCAGAGCTACAATGGAATGGTTTAGATCAAAGCATATTCATGTGTTGAATGGCCCAGTCAAAGTCCAGACCTAAATCCAATTGAGAATCAGTGGCAAGACTTGAAAAGTGCTGTTTACAGATGCTCTACATCCAATCTGACAGAGCTTGAGCTATTTAGCAAAGAAGAATGGGCAAAAATATCACTCTTCAGATGTGCAAAGCTGGTAGAGACATCCCCAAAAAGACTTGCAGCTGTAATTGCTGTAAAAGGTAGTTCTACAAATGCATGCCACACTTTTCACATATTTAATTGTATTTTGTAAAAAAATGTTAAAACCATTTATCATTTTCCTTCCACTTCACAATTATGTGCCACTTTGTGTTGGTCTATCACATAAAATTCCAATAAAATACATTTACATTTTTGGTTTTTAACATGACAAAATGTGAAACATTTCAAGGGTTATGAATACTTTTTCAAGGCACTGTATCCAGTGAAGTACTAATCGTGCACAAAACCTATTGGGCAAACAGCGCTTGCCAATATCACATTATTGAGTGAAAAAGTGTGCCATGCGAACTACGTTAACTGAGAGCAACCTATATGTGATATTTATTTGTGTATATGAATATAGAAAACCAGGGGACTGTTAGGATAAATAAACCCTTAATCGGTGAAATCATAAAGTGCAGAATTTCATAATAATAGTATGTCCAAACAAGTGAATAAATGTTGTTAAATGGAAATTAAAAATTGTGTAAAAGAAAAAAAGTCCCAAAAAAGCCCTTTCAATACTCCAATATAAAAAATAAAAAATAATAATTCCTCCTGCATGAATCAAACGATGAAAAATTAAGTGTGGATATACACTCACCAGAAGTAGATCCCCCTGCTCTCTTTTTCCTTATCTATACCACTGGTGATATCCATTTGAAGTTACATCCTATCCGGACGAGGAGGATACTGGAGGATTTGCTTAACCACTTCAATGTCGAGCACTTTCCCCCCTTCCTGCCCAGGAATATTTTCAGCTTTCAGCGCTGTCACACTTTGAATGACAATAGCACTGTACCCAATCTAAATTTTTAAAATTTTCTTCCCACAAATAGAGCTTTCTTTTGGTGGTATTTGATCACCTCTGGGGTTTTTATTTTTTCCTAAACAAACTAAAAAAAGACCAAAATTTGTTTTTTAAAAAGTTTTTCTTTGTTTCTATTATAAAAATAGGATTTTTATAACAGCTTACCTGTAAAAATCCTTTTCTTTTGAAGTACATCACGGGACACAGAGCCATAGTATTTACTATGTGGGTTATAGTCCACCTTCAGGTGCTGGACACTGACACACCCTAAACAGGAAGTTGCCTCCCTATATAACCCCTCCCATACCGGGAGCATCTCAGTTTTGTAGCAAAGCAAAACACGTGTATACTAGAAAGAGGGGCGGGACCTCTGTGTCCCGTGATGTACTTCAAAAGAAAAGGATTTTACAGGTAAGCTCTTATAAAAATCCTATTTTCTTTAATTGTACATCATGGGACACAGAGCCATAGTAATTACTATGTGGGATGTCCCAGAGCAATGCAAACTGAGGGGAGGGAGACACAACAAAAAGTAGGGCACCATGAGATCAGAGGACTTATAATGCTGCCTGCAGTACACTGCGCACATCCTCATGTCTTTTTACATCCACCTGATAGAATCTGGTAAATGTATGGATTGAAGACCAAGTTGCGGTCTTGTAGATTTGAGCCATGGAGGCTTGGTGATGCGCTGCCGTGAAGACTAACAGCCCTAGAGGAGCGCGCTTTGATTTGAGAGGGTAGAAACTACCTCTTTAAACCATAAGCTAGAACGCTTACTTGTCAAAACCATTTAGAATAGTAGATTTCCATGCTGCCTGTCCTCTTTTAGGACCTTCAGGCAATACGTACAAAACATCAGTTTTCCGTATCTGAGCAGTCGTCTTTAAGTAGACTGCTCTCACCACATCAAGAGAATGTAGTGATTTTTCTTCCATAGAACAGGGTTCTGGAAAAAATGAAGATAGAACAATATCCTGGTTTAGATAAAAACCTGATACTACCTTCAGTAAAAAGTTAGGATGAGGACGCCATACTACCTTATTCTTGTGAACAATAATAATATGGCTCTTTACAAGAAAAAGCAGCCAATTCTGATACCCTTCTTGAAGCAGATATGGTAACCAGAAAAAATAGTTTCCTTGTCAAAAAAGGACCAAGGGAATATGTCGTATCGGTCCAAAAAAAAGGTTGTTTTGTAATAAAGCCAAAAACTAAATTAAAGTCCCAAAGGGTTTAGGGGTGACCTAACCGGGAATTAAGCCGTGTTACCCCCTGAATAAAGTTACGAACCAAAGAAAGCAAAGCAAGTGAAATAATACCGATAAGGCCGAGACCTGTCCTTAGAAAGCACTAAAGGCCAGCTTTATTTCTCACCCCATCTGCAGAAAGTCAAGGATTCTACCTTTGACCTATTTCCTGGGGTGCACCCCCTGGTTTCACATCAGGGGACATATGCTTTCTAGACTCAATAATGTATAATTATGGAGGCCGGCTCCCTTGCATTAACCAAGATAGAAACCACTGAACCTGACAGCCCACGTTTCTTCAGAGTGCGGGTCTCAATAACCAAACCGTTAAATTTAGCATTTGTAAAGTAGGATGGAATACTGGACCTTACGAAAGAAGGTCTGGCCGTGGCGGTAGGGTCCATGGGTCCCCTACTGTCATCTTTACCATCCCTGCATACCAAGATTTCCTGGGCCCCGCTGGAGGCCACAAGAATCACCAACTTCCCTTCCTGCTTGATCCTGCGAAGAAGTCGTGCACGCAGGCAGAATAGGAGGTAATGCATACATCAGTGAGAACCGATGCTACGGGAATAGCAAGGCATCTGTTCCGCATGCTAGCGGATCCTTTGTTTTTTTACACAAAGTTGTAGATTTCTTTGTTGAACCTGGAAGTAAACAGATCTATGTCTGGAATCCCCCATCTTTGACATATTGACTGGAAGATATCGGGGTGAAGGAATCATTTTCCCTGGAACAACTGCTGGCGACTCAAGTAGTCCACCTGCCAATTTTCTATTCCTAAAATGAAGACTGCCGAAAGGCAAAGTACATTGTTTTCTGCACAAGATAGGATATGATTCACCTTTCTCTGGGCCACACAACTTCTTGTGCCCCCTTGGTGATTAATATAGGCCATTGCTGTGGCATAGTCGGATCGAATCCTGGCAGGACAATACCGTAAACTGAACATTCAGGCCCTCAGAACCAAGTGCTCTGCCTGAATTTCTAGAATGATAATGGGTAAGGTCATTTCTGATCTGGGCCACTTCCGTAGTAACTGAAGGAAGGGTTTTCCCCTTTGCAGATTTTTGGATATTAACCATAAACTGAGGCTCCGGTGTACCCAGCCTACAGTACCTGGTATTTCCAGGTGGTCGATCCGGGTGGTAACCTGGCCCGACCCTGCTTAGCCTCCAAGATCAGATGAGATCAGGTGCTTTCAGGGTGATGTGGTGGTAGGCTTTGGAGTCAGACACACTGGGAATCTAGAGCTTGAACTCTTTAGTCTAAACTGATAGGAAAATGTTTTGATATAAAAAAGGAAGTACCATCCAAATAGGTCATAGAGGTTGCCACCATCCCTTGTATGAGAAAAAGAAAAACCCCCTCAAAGATGGGTGGGACTTTGAAGGCAACAAAGTAATAAAAAATGATTTTATTGATACAAATATACAAATATACAAAAATACACATAAAAAGGGTCTGATACAATTCATTAAATAAACGATAGAATAATAACAAAATGGATATACTGATGTAGAATTCGAATGTATATTCGTGTAGTCTTCCACCTGGGCCTACGCGTTTCGGGACTACCCATAGAGTCCCTTCATCAGGGGAAACTTGTAGGAGGATATACACTACATAGTGAGATATAAATTAACGTAATTAGAAAGGTTTGGCCCTGCCCTGTCCACACTGGTCCCACCGTGTAACCCCAAAGGAGCAAGCTCAGGAGGGGCAACACTGTCCCAAAGGAATCCAGTTGAAGGAGAACCAAATGAGGGATTGTCTAAAATAAAAGAAAAAGAAAAGCGAATAGGCTGGTGTCCCTCTACACAAGGAGAAACCCCTATAAAGATAATCGCCACATCATGGACGCGGAGCCCACATCTACCGTGTGGGTCCGCGTCCAAGCGGGACGTGAAGAAGAAACTAATCTAATGTGCATAGCTTACCCTAATACAGATTCATGGAGGGAATTGTTGGGGAGAGTAGACAAAAAAACCCCAAAATGCCGGAGAAAAGGCGGAGACCCCTCAATGCACAAACAGCTCCGAGGGTCATGAAGGATAACGACTTCCTACACAGACAGGATCTGTAATGTGATACAAAAAGACCTGATTATAAAAACGGAACAAGCATATCTTCTATGTATTGCAATGTATAGTATGCATTGCATAAAAACTCCATCAAACACATGCAGCACAAAAAGCCTGCAGCAAAATGGAGGTAACAAAACGAGGAGAAAGCAAAGGGCAGCATTACCGTATTGATTCTAGGGCTGCACTATCATGTGCTAGGGAGCTCTGTTCGTCCTTATTTTTTATTTCTTATTGGAGTATTGAAAGGACTTTTTTTGGGACTTTGTTTTTTACACAATTTTTAATTACCATTACCACAACATTTATTCACTTGTTTGGAACGTGATACTATTATGAAATTGGGCACTTTATGATTTCACCAATTAAGGGTTTACTTATCCTAATGTTCTGTATACACGATCGGACATTGATCGGACATTCCGACAACAAAATCTATCGGATTTTTTCCGACGGATTTTGGGCCAAACTTGCATACACACGGTCGCACAAAGTTGTCGCAAAATCTGATCGTTCTGAACGCGGTGACGTAAAACACGTACGTCGGGACTATAAACAGGGCAGTAACCAATAGCTTTATTCTGAGCATGCGTGGGACTTTGTGCGTCGGATTGGTTTACACACAATCGGAATTTAAACAATCGGATTTTGTTGTCAGAAAATTTTATATCCTGCCTTCAAACTTTGTGTGTCGGAAATTCCGACGGAAAAAGTCCGATGGAGCCCACACACGATCGGAATTTCCAACAA
This sequence comes from Lithobates septentrionalis, assembly GCA_037952835.1. Taxonomy (NCBI): domain Eukaryota; kingdom Metazoa; phylum Chordata; class Amphibia; order Anura; family Ranidae; genus Lithobates; species Lithobates septentrionalis. Next base: position 163,591 of record JBBDGP010000231.1, on the reverse strand, counting down.
CACAATCCGATCGCACTTTTTCCATTGGAAAATCCGACCGTGTGTACAGGGCTTAACAGTCCTCTGGTTTTCTATATCCATACGCATACTTTTGTCACATATGGGTTGCTCTCAGTTTATGTAGTTCACGTGGCACACTTTTTTACTTATTAATGTGATATTGGCAAGCGCTGTTTGCACTATAGGTTTTGTGCAGGATTAGTACTTCACTTAAAGGTTTGGAACAGCAGCTACCATTAGGGATGAACATGAGTTCGACTCGAACATCGGCTGTTCGCAAGTTCGCTGAACAGCGAACAATTTGGGGTGTTCGCGGCAAATTCGAATGCCGCGGAACACCCTTTAAAAGTCTATGGGAGAAATCAAAAGTGCTAATTTTAAAGGCTTATATGCATGGTATTGTCATAAAAAGTGTTTGGGGACCTGGGTCTTGCCCTAGGGGACATGGATCAATGCAAACATTTTTTTTAAAAACTGACGTTTTTTCGGGAGCAGTGATTTTAATAATTCTTAAAGTGAAACAATAAAAGTGTAATATCCCTTTAAATTTTGTAGCTGGGGGGTGTCTATAGTATGCCTGTAAAGGGGCGCATGTTTCGGGAACCCCGAACCAAAATTTAAAAAAAAAATGACGTGGGGGGTCCCCCTAAATTCCATACCAGGCCCTTCAGGTCTGGTATGGATATTAAGGGGAACCCCAAACCAAAATGTAAAAAAAAAATGACGTGGGGGGGTCCCCCTAAATGCCATATAAGGCCCCTAAGGTCTGGTATGGATATTAAGGGGAACCCCGGCCAAAATTTAAAAAAAATGACGTGGGGGCCCCTAAATTCCATACCAGACCCTTCAGGTCTGGTATGGATATTGAGGGGAACCCCGCGCCAAAATTTAAAAAAAAAACGGCCTGGGGTCCCCTCAAAAATCAATACCAGACCCTTATCCGAGCACGCAACCTGGCAGGCCGCAGGAAAAGAGGGGGGACAAGAGAGAACCCCCCTGCCCTCAACATTGGGAGAGTGCTTTGGGGTAGCCCCCCCAAAACACTTTGTCCCCATGTTGATGAGGACAAGGGCCTCATCCCCACAAACCTGGCCGGTGGTTGTGGGGGTCTGCGGGCGGAGGCTTATCGGAATCTGGAAGCCCCCTTTAACAAGGGGACCCCCAGATCCCGGCCCTCCCCCTGTGTGAAATGGTAAGGGGGTACAAAAGTACCCCTACCATTTCACTAAAAAAGTGTCAAAAATGTTAAAACTGACAAGAGTTTTTGACAATTCCTTTATTTAAATGCTTCTTCTTTCTTCTATCTTCCTTCATCTTCTTCTGGTTCTTCTGGTTCTTCCTCCGGTGTTCTCGTCCAGCATCTCCCCAGCGGCGTCTTCTTCCCTTCTTCTCCTCGGGCCGCTCCGCATCCATGGCATGGAGGCAGGCTCCCGCTCTTCTCTTCATCATCTTCTTCTCTTCTTCATCTTCTTTTCTTCTTCTCTGGGCCGCTCCGCATCCATGGCATGGAGGGAGGCTCCCGCTGTGTGACGCTTCTCCTCTTCTGACGGTTCTTAAATAACGGGGTGGTGGGGCCACCCGGTGACCCCGCCCCCCTCTGACGCACGGGACATGACAGGACTTTCCTGTGGCATTCCCCGTGACGTCACAGGGAAGTCCCGTCAAGTCACCGTGCGTCAGAGGGGGGCGGGGTCACTGGGTGCCCCCCCCCCCCGTTATTTAAGGACCGTCAGAAGAGGAGAAACTTCACACAGCGGAAGCCTCCCTCCATGCCATGGATGCAGAGCGGCCCGGAGAAGAAGATGAAGAAGAGAAGAAGACGAAGAAGAGAAGAAGATGAAGAGAAGAGCGGGAGCCTCCCTCCATGCCATGGATGCGGAGCGGCCCGAGGAGAAGAAGGGAAGAAGACGCCGCGGAGGAGATGCTGGACGAGAACACCGAGGAAGAACCAGAAGAACCAGAAGAAGAAGAAGAAGAAGAAGAAGAAGAAGAAGAAGAAGAAGATGAAGGAAGATAGAAGAAAGAAGAAAGAAGAAGCATTTAAATAAAGGAATTGTCAAAAACTCTTGTCAGTTTTAACATTTTTGACAGTTTTTTAGTGAAATGGTAGGGGTACTTTTGTACCCCCTTACCATTTCACACAGGGGTGGGCTAGATCTGGGGGTCCCCTTGTTAAAGGGGGCTTCCAGATTCCGATAAGCCCCCCGCCCGCAGACCCCCACAACCACCGGCCAGGTTTGTGGGGATGAGGCCCTTGTCCTCATCAACATGGGGACAAGGTGTTTTGGGGGCTACCCCAAAGCACCCTCCCAATGTTGAGGGCATGTGGCCTGGTACTGTTCAGGGGGGGGCGCTCTCTCGTCGCCCCTCTTTTCCTGCGGCCTGACAGGTTGTGTGCTCGGATAAGGGTCTGGTATGGATTTTGGGGGGACCCCACGCCGTTTTTATTTTTTAATTTTGGCCGGGGTTCCCCTTAAAACCCCTACCAGACCTGAAGGGCCTGGTATGGAATTTAGGGGGACCCCCCTACGTCATTTTTTTTAAAATTTTGGTTCGGGGGTTCCCCTGTGGGAACCCCGTTTTTTCCTTTGAAATTTCATTTTGCTGTTAGACTGTTCTAAACACGGGAAACATGCGCCCCTTTACAGGCATACTATAGACACCCCCCCAGGTACGAAATTTAAAAGAATATTACACTTTTATTGTTTCACTTTAAGCATTATTAAAATCACTGCTCCCGAAAAAACGTCAGTTTTTAAAACTTTTTTTTGCATTGATCCATGTCCCCTGGGGCAGAACCCAGGTCCCCAAACACTTTTTATGACAATAACTTACATATAAGCCTTTAAAATTAGCACTTTTGATTATTCATGGTCGTGTCCCATAGACTTGAACGGTGTTCGCGTGTTCAAACAAACTTTTTTCCTGTTCGCATGTTCTGGTGCGAACCGAACAGGGGGGTGTTTGGCTCTTCCCTAGTTACCATCTATTGCATTTTATTGAATTGTTCATTTTGGCACAGGTGTATTGATTCACATAGTATCCAGTGAAGTGTCTGACCTCAGAAACACAAAGATGAAACAAATCTTCACACATAAATTGTACCTGTTTATCTACAGTCTTCTCTTCTCTACATCTGTTTAAAGTGAAAAATGTATACAGCTTGCCTGAGCTTTCAGAGGCAAGGTAAGGGGAGCTGACGTTACACTCAGTAAGGAGAGCTTAGAGATGATTGGAGGGAAGGAACACCCCCCTCCCCTTTACACAGCACACAGGAACAGAGCTGAGGCTGTCAATCACAGGCTGGAACTCCCTCTCCTGTCACCTTTTTCCTCTTGGTGTCCGGAAAACTTGTCAAAAGTGACCCATGCAGATAGCAGAGGAACAAGGCAGCAGGCAGAAATGACACTTAGTACTCTGGGTTGAAACGGGTAGACACCATAGACTAGGGATATGCTTTGTTCATATGTCATGTCTGAGGCTTACAACCACTTTAAAGCTGAACTCTGAAATGCATAGCTCAATTTACATTCCTGGTATAGTGCCTGTGTGCTAGGATGACTGAACTCCTGCGCATGTTCAGAAGTTATGGGCCAATCAAGACAGCTTAAAACCAGCAAGAAGCCAGGGAGAGGACCGGCAAGGGATGTCTCTGGTGTCAAATTATTGGTGCAGAAGTAAGTATTGCAGACTTTATTTCTGATTTAACTTCAGTGGGGAAAAAAAATGAGGTCTCCAGTCCTGCTGCCTCTGTGACATAATATAGCTGTGTAGATCTCAGGACAGGATGGAGAGAAATAGAAAACCATTGGCAGGTAAAACAGCTCCCATATTTGTATTTCTTCCATGTCTTTAGCTGTTTGGCGTACCGCTTTAATTCGTTTGCATGAAATTAAACCGATTTTTCAAACATTAAAGGACAGTATTTTACAGAAATGCCATACTTTTATTATTTTCTGCTATAAATCATGCTGTGTTCAAGCAATTACCTGGTCACGTGAACATCTGCCCAAAAAAATGTAGTCACATTAAACTTCTGCACTGTTAGCATTTTACTAATAATGATGCAGCTTTGCTGAGACCTCAGCCTGGCCAAGACGTTCCTGAGATACAAATATAGTGCTGATATAAGTGAATTTCCTCCTATTTACTATGTGCAAGACTTCGGGAACAGCTGCAAGTTGCATAATGCCATCAGAAAGTTATTTGGTAGATTTATACTTCTTTTTCAAGAAATAAAAGAGGCAATAGGCTTTTCACACACTAATAGAAGCTTTTGTCCAACTGGTGTCTCTTTCTATGCAGAAGACTTTCAATCTAAAACTGCTGCTATGCTGTATATTAACACTTGACTGGTAGTACAACCATAGCTCCCAACTGTCCCGGATTTCGAGGGACTGTCCCTGATTTTGAGGGACTGTCCCTGATTTCGAGGGACTGTCCCCGATTTGGAACAATGTTCCTCTGTCCCTCTTTCCTCCTCATTTGTCCCTCATTTTGGTCTGATCTATATAGTTGTATAAAAAATGCACTTTTTATCTTTCAAAAAGTGTTTCCCAGTGCTAAACCTTTTTATTCAAATGCTAAATTGCTGCATTTCTACATTTTAAAAGCAAATATAAAAGAACAGAAGTGGTAAAAAAAGCACTTGTGGATTTAATTAACCTTTTTTTTTTGGTCAATTCTCCTTTAAGGGGGTGTGGCAGGGGGTGTGTCCTAAGCCTACATACCTTTGTTAGTAGGTGTCCCTCATTCCTATCTCAAAATGTTGGGAGGTATGGTACAACCCATCTCTCCACTGCAAAGATACACTGGACAAAATCCCTATTTTCAGAGGAGATACAAGTAGGTTTTTTTTTTGTTTTGTTTTTTTAATTTTTTCCAACATTTGCAAGTGTAGCCATCCTGTCTTAACCAGATGTGACTATTTAAATTTAGTAGTGCTAAGCTTCAGTCAGCTTAGCTGAATGGATAGTTCCGCTTTCTTAGCTTCATCCTAGGCTCTGTATACTGTTAAGCCTGGTACACACAGGCAGTTTTTTTTATTTTCATTCAATCCAGTGGGTTAAAAGAAAAAAACTGAGGCGGTCGCTTTACTAACTATGTAATGTTAGTACAGCGATCTCCCAGCTATGCTATTGTGTTTTGACAGGGGGACTGCCCTGGATACTGATCAGCATGCTTGTTCAACAGAAGTCGGTCGTGAGATCGGCTTCTGCCCGATGAGAAGCTGTACACACGGGCCAGTAACTGCCGAACCGACCATTTTCGGCTGATTTTTTGCCCGTGTGTACGCATCATCATTTTATTATGCTGCCAGTAGGTGTCACTGGTGCCTCTGACAATAGTATGAGAGCTACATTGGTCTTTTTCAGCCAGCGTGCCCAGGTACCATGGTGTGCCTCCAGGTTTCCTCAGGGCTGCCTTGGCAAAATTCCTAAAAATTGGCCAAAAATGTAATACAAGTCAGTGGGTGGGTCAAACTTGCCTTTTAATTACAGAAAGCCACAGGCTTTCATTGTGCAATATTACAACCGTCCAGCTGCTGGCGTCCTAATAACCAAGGACATCATCAGTTGATAAGGAGGACATTGGGTACATACATAGCATCCTTCTTTATATATACAAAACTCCGCGCTTAGGACAATCAGTGGGCTGCTGCCTCTCTCAAATTAGTACCACTAAGGGTCTAATTACAGAAATACATAGTTATTAAAGGAGATAGAAGTGGCGCTGCCCTCTATGTTGCTTGTTGAATAATATAATCTTTAGCCTAAGTGCAGGTGTCTGTAGCATATAGGACCTACGTCACTAAATGCCGTAAGCAGGTCCCAAGATAGAAAATCTTTATAAATGTGAACAGATCAAAGAAATTGTAAACAAGTAAAATAAGTGCAATAATACTATGATGCAAGTGAGAAGTGTATATAATATTACATGTGTTGTTGTGTTAACAAAAGTGAAACAATGTACTTGACACCACAACAGAGAGAAAATTATTGAAAAATAATTGAAAATAACACCCCAAAATGCAAAAGTATTGGGACAAGATGGCGCTAAAAAGTGAGAAAAATATTTAAATTAAAAACCATGAGTGAAAAAATGTCAGTGCAATAGCTAATAGACCAATGACGAATTATAGGTGGGTTACTGCAATAAGGTGGTAAGTACCCCCCGAAATAAATAATAAATACGGTAATGTTTACCTCAAATGTTCAAAAATATTGAGACAGTGTGCCACTAGTGAAACGAAACGTGTTCTAATGTAAAACAGGTCTAGTAAAACATTAAGTGGAAACTCTAACTGTGCATAAATAAAATTAATAAATATTAAATATTAGATAAATAATAATTCCAGTATAACAAGCAATATGATAGATTTCAGGTAAGATTTGTATATAGTCCATGCAAAGGGGACAAATTGTAAACCAGGTAGGAGAAGCAGAGTTCAGGTAAAAAATTGCTGTTTATTTCACCCTAGAGGGTACACCGCGGTGACTTCAGTGCGATTTTTCACAAGGCGACTTGTAGTGCTCGCCCCCCAATGTTGCCCCACTCACCAGAAATAACCACCCCTGCAGGGGTACCAAGCGTCTGAGTGGGTGCCTTAGGGCGGGTGTTTTTCACTCCAAAGACTGCTTCCGATCCTCTGCTTAGTGCGGTCCTCACGGTTGTTGCCGGGAAAAAGAGTGTTCTACTATCACCATACTCCTCCAGCTGTATACCACCTTTAAAATGTTAGACTCTCCAGATGACCGAAGAAAAGAGAAACACAAGGGGCTACCTTCGTGAAGTATGTATAGGTAGTTTATTCCAATTAAGCAAAGAAAAGTTCAAAACGAAAGTCCAAATCGAAATAAGCCAAAAATTGTATATAAAATCGAATCAGGCTGCGCTGTATGCAAGGAACGAACCAGCATCGAAATTGCGAGCGTGCGTTCCAACTTGCGTTCCAGCATCTACTTCCGGGTATGACGTGTGAGCGTGACTCCGCCTTACGCGTTTCGTCATAGGACGTTTTCAAAGACGGTGTCGACGCCTATGCTTCACACACTGATATAGTCATACGGCCCACATCGAACCTCCCCTTATTATGGTAATATCGCTCGGGGGGTGGAGATGTGTTAAAGCCGTTGACATCCCACAATGTTATACATGCCATTTAGACAAAGGTTAACAATATGCACGGTCATTACGATCTGTTCTCTGCTGTGCATGTTACAAGTGTACAATGTGCATTACCACATACAGATAAGTGCTGTCTGCAGACGATTAAACGGGGTAAATGTAGTGTAAAACATCCCAGATTGGTGATATATAAAAGATGGAACACACCACAGTGAGAGGAGACAAATCGCAATGCATAAATATGGCAGATAATTGATAATTACTAATGGTTGCTGGGAAGTACAAATACAAAAATATATATATAAATACATTAAAAGACTAAGAGTATAAAAAAATTAAACAATAGAACATGTAAAAAAAATTTTTTATATAAAAATATAGAAAATATATATATATAGAGGCCCCAACATATTATGTTTTATGGTACACACCCTATATGTAGATATAAAATTAATATGAACCTATTACATAAATCCTGTGATAAAAAATATATAAAAACGAAGTCATTATTTGACCACAGATGTATATAAAATTTAATATAATTGTTTTATTATTTTTAAAATATTTTAAAAAATGTACTGAGGAATTCTTTAAAAATATACCTAATTAAAATAACTATGATATAATTATGTCCTTATGATTATTGCTCATCCACCCGGTGGTGGAAATTGAAAGTAGACAGGTAAGTATAGTGCTACATGCAGGTAAGGAAAGGTACTGCATGTGATAATGATTAAGATTTTTTGTGTAGAGTTCTACATATAAGCTTAATTACACATTTTTTAATATGTATAATCAGGAGAAACAAGGCCATTATCAATGTATCTGGTAAAGATATTCCCACAGATAAAAAGCTCTGAGCCCCTTGTGTTTCTCTTTTCTTTGGTAGCCCCTTGTGTTTCTCTTTTCTTCGGTCATCTGGAGAGTCTAACATTTTAAAGGTGGTATACAGCTGGAGGAGTATGGTGATAGTAGAACACTCTTTTTCCCGGCAACAACCGTGAGGACCGCACTAAGCAGAGGATCGGAAGCAGTCTTTGGAGTGAAAAACACCCGCCCTAAGGCACCCACTCAGACGCTTGGTACCCCTGCAGGGGTGGTTATTTCTGGTGAGTGGGGCAACATTGGGGGGCGAGCACTACAAGTCACCTTGTGAAAAATCGCACTGAAGTCACCGCGGTGTACCCTCTAGGGTGAAATAAACAGCAATTTTTTACTTGAACTCTGCTTCTCCTACCTGGTTTACAATTTGTCCCCTTTGCATGGACTATATACAAATCTTACCTGAAATCTATCATATTGCTTGTTATACTGGAATTATTATTTATCTAATATTTAATATTTATTAATTTTATTTATGCACAGTTAGAGTTTCCACTTAATGTTATACTAGACCTGTTTTACATTAAAACACGTTTCGTTTCACTAGTGGCACACTGTCTCAATATTTTTGAACATTTGAGGTAAACATTACCGTATTTATTATTTATTTCGGGGGGTACTTACCACCTTATTGCAGTAACCCACCTATAATTCGTCATTGGTCTATTAGCTATTGCACTGACATTTTTTCACTCATGGTTTTTAATTTAAATATTTTTCTCACTTTTTAGCGCCATCTTGTCCCAATACTTTTGAATTTTGGGGTGTTATTTTCAATTATTTTTCAATAATTTTCTCTCTGTTGTGGTGTCAAGTACATTGTTTCACTTTTGTTAACACAACGACACATGTAATATTATATACACTTCTCACTTGCATCATAGTATTATTGCACTTATTTTACTTGTTTACAATTTCTTTGATCTGTTCACATTATAAAGATTTTCTATCTTGGGACCTGCTTACGGCATTTATTGACGTAGGTCCTATATGCTACAGACGCCTGCACTTAGGCTAAAGATTATATTATTCAACAAGCAACATAGAGGGCAGCGCCACTTCTATCTCCTTTAATATCTATGTATTTCTGTAATTAGACCCTTAGTGGTACTAATTTGAGAGAGGCAGCAGCCCACTGATTGTCCTAAGTGCGGATTTTTGTATATATATAGTTTCATCTACCACCCTAGGGTGGATTTAGTCTGCAGCTATGGACATTTTCGGATATTTTAACACCAGAAATATAAATGTAGAGGCGATTTTCAGCCAAGAGCAGATATCCAATAATAATGACATGCATGGACTGCTCAAACAACTAAAACACACCCTGGAGAAGCAACTCAGGGTGTGGTGGGACATTTCCACATTGGAAATGTATGTCACAGAAAAAATCACTCCTAGAAGGCTCAGGTGGGACATGCACCCTAATGATGGGTTAGATAATAGTGATTTGATGAGAGACTGGTACTCCCTGTTTAATAAGTGTGAGGGAGAACTGCTCCAGAATATCATTAAAAGGAGACAATTTAAGATGCGAATGATTGAGACTAATATCATGGAAATCAAAAATTTACTTTTACCCTTCAATCATCTGAAGGAGTATAAAGATAGGGAAAAAGAATTACAGGAGTCCATAAAAAAGTATGATACTAACATACAAGCAAAGAAACAGAAAAAATTTAAAAGAGATGTGATGGATTATAAAAATTCAAAAGTCTATAAATGGCAAAGCAACGGGGAAGAGGATGAAGAATTACTAGAAGACCCCTCCATGGAAGAGGAGTCTGAGGAAGCAATACCAATCCCGTCCCTAAGCACACCTAGAAGAATAGATAACCCACCATATAGTCCAGCCGGGCAATATACCCCCAATATTCCACTGGATAGAAGAGATAGTAGAAGAGATGCTTTCAGAGGCCCCCCCAACCATAGAACCCCAACAAACAGATACAACGTACCTGTGAGGAATCGGTATTCCCCCTTGAGGGAAGATTACAGAGGACAACCCCCGAGGGATGACTACAGAAGACCATACCCTGGATATGGTAGAGGTGAAGGAGAAAGGAAGGGTTTTCCCAGAGTCACCTATCAAGACAAACCACCAGGCAGATGGAGACCCCGTATTCCGTACAGGAACCATGGATGGAGAGGACGGAATATGGAAGGGGGACCAAAACAGGAAGACCGCTACTGGAGCCCAAGGAGGCCAAGAGATTACAATGCCCCCCAGGAATACGTAACTTATCCACGAAACGAATCCACAAGGGAATACCAACAGAGGATGGATACAGGACTTACACACAGACACACAGAAAGAGAAAACAGGCAAGAGGAAAGCGAGGAGGCAAGAAGAAGAAAGAGGCCCAGAAATTATTAGGACAAGGTATTTTTAATTTAAGTAATGTACAGTTTACACGGGAAGAGTTAAAGGTGTTAGAACTGGGACTTAAGTATGCCCCTGACAAACCATTTGATAAATTTGAGGCCTTTATTGATTTACAGAAATTCCTGAGAAAGCTGAATATAAAGAAACATTTCGCAATGAATCCAGGAGAAACAAGAAGTTTAGATTCAGTATTTGAACAAACGAGGCTCAAGAACAACTCTATTTTTAACCCAAAAACCCCAGGGAATCAATGTATTAATGCTTTTTAAAAAATGGTGGAAGAAGATATCAAACTAATGGGAAATACTAACAAAAAGAGATCCAATAATATCTGGAACACCATTAAAGGCATAGGAAAAAAACATGAGGTAGTGATCAGGCCTGCTGATAAAGGGGGAGGACTGGTCATCCTAAACAAAAAGGACTATCTGGATGAGATGAATAATCTTTTGAGTATAGAAAATACCTATAAAATACTCAAAGGGAACCCAAAGAAAAAATATGAAAAGAAACTCAAAACTTATGTGGATAAAGGAAAAAACAAGGGTATTTTAAATACCAAAGAGGCAGAATACCTAATATCCAACTTAACTAGGACACCTGTAATATATCATACGCCAAAAATCCACAAAAGGTTAGAAAAACCACCAGGGAGACCCATAATCAGTGGGATCAACTCGATTTTTTCCAGACTGGGAGAGTACTTGGATATATTTCTCAAGCCTCTAGTCAAAGAAGGGAAATCATACTTGAGGGATAGTATGCAACTGATTCAAGAATTACAAGAGATTAAGGGAGCAGAACAGTGGTTGATGGTAGCAGTAGATGTGAATTCTTTATACACTAGCATTGAACAAAAAGGACGGTCTAAAGGGTGTGGAAAGAGCCCTACACAGAAACACAAGGATGAAGCAGGAACAGATTGGTTATATCCTTGAGGGCCTTAAAATGGCCATGGAATGCAACTATTTTTGGCACGACAAAAAATATTACGTACAAACGAAGGGAGTGGCGATGGGAGCACGCTATGCTCCGAGCGTAGCGAACTTATTCATGGACCTATGGGAGGAACAATATATTTACAGCAAAAACATACCCCAGATCAAGATGTACAAGAGGTACATAGATGACGTGATTATTCTATGGAACGGAACATCTGACAGCCTCACAAAATTCCTTGAGAATTTAAATAATAACAAATATGGTATCACGTTCACCGGGAAATGGAGCCATGATAAAATTGATTATCTAGATCTGGAAATTTTTAAAACAGGAGATAAGCTATCAACACGCACTTTTTTTAAACCAACTGACTGTAATGGGTACATCCCCACCTCTAGCTGTCACCACCCTAGATGGAAAACCAACGTCCCCAAAGGGCAGCTTTTACGCATACGACGAAATTGTGATAGAGCTGAGGATTTTAATACACAAGCTGATATCCTGATTGGAAAATTTCAAGAAAAAGGATACAACAAAGAAACACTCCTGAAATTAAAAGCAGACATTATGACTTTAGATAGAACCTCCCTGCTGCGTAATAAGAACAAAAAATCAGATAAGGGGCCAGATATAGCATTCATCACAGGGTTTAACAGCCAGTTTAGAGTTTTTGAAAAAATAATAAAAAAAATATTGGCCTATACTCAAGGAAGACCTTACCTTGTCAAAACTTCTGCCGTCCAAACCCAAATTTGTATACAGGAAGGCACCTAACCTGAGGGATCACCTAGTGAAAAACGTTATTGACCCCCCAAAATCCATTAAAATATGTCCAGAACTGAAAGGTTTCTTCAGGTGTCAGAGATGCCTACCGTGCAAAGTAGCCAAAAAACAACCCAGAAGGAAGAATACATTTAGATCCTGTAATGACCATAAAGAATACCGAATCAACCAACTGATCACATGTCGAAGCACACATGTCACATATGTTGTGGAATGTCCCTGTCACCTCCAATATGTGGGAAGAACTACACGTCAACTTTTTGTCCGTATACGGGAACATATTAAAAACATCAGGAAGGGGTTCCCCAACCATAGTCTATCCAGACATTTTGATGAGGTCCATCATAGGGATCCAAGTCTACTCACCTTCTATGGGATTGACTCAGTGCAGGAACATTGGCGTGGAGGCAATAGAGAAACCTCAATTTCCAGAAACGAAACCAGTTGGATTTATCGGTTGGGTTCCCTTGCCCCAAAAGGGCTCAACTTGGACATAGACCTGAACTGTTATATAGCCAATCCCTAAACAATTCTAATAGCAATGGATGATACTGGATCACAATCAATACATACTCCCCTTTTCCTATGTTCAAATTTCAGAAAATGGATATCAATTGCACTGAAGATGTGCTAAATCGGGTGCTGATCGTTAGACTAGAGCATACAATCTCATTTGTCCTCCAATCCTTTGTCTCCCTACATCCATATGTCCACAGGTCCCCATTCCCACATGGCCTATGTATCACCGTTACCACTTGATTAATTTATACAAGATTTAGGGGTAGGACAGATCTGACCTCAGAATAGGACACATCTCTCTATTTGTCAAATCTAAATATGTACCCATAGGCTGTGAGCACTGGGCGACTTTTTATCTGTGGGAATATCTTTACCAGATACATTGATAATGGCCTTGTTTCTCCTGATTATACATATTAAAAAATGTGTAATTAAGCTTATATGTAGAACTCTACACACAAAATCTTAATCATTATCACATGCAGTACCTTTCCTTACCTGCATGTAGCACTATACTTACCTGTCTACTTTCAATTTCCACCACCGGGTGGATGAGCAATAATCATAAGGACATAATTATATCATAGTTATTTCAATTAGGTATATTTTTAAAGAATTCCTCAGTACATTTTTTAAAATATTTTAAAAATAATAAAACAATTATATTAAATTTTATATACATCTGTGGTCAAATAATGACTTAGTTTTTATATATTTTTTATCACAGGATTTATGTAATAGGTTCATATTAATTTTATATCTACATATAGGGTGTGTACCATAAAACATAATATGTTGGGGCCTCTATATATATATTTTCTATATTTTTATATAAAAATTTTTTTTACATGTTCTATTGTTTCATTTTTTGATACTCTTAGTCTTTTAATGTATTTATATATATATATTTTTGTATTTGTACTTCCCAGCAACCATTAGTAATTATCAATTATCTGCCATATTTATGCATTGCGATTTGTCTCCTCTCACTGTGGTGTGTTCCATCTTTTATATATCACCAATCTGGGATGTTTTACACTACATTTACCCCGTTTAATCGTCTGCAGACAGCACTTATCTGTATGTGGTAATGCACATTGTACACTTGTAACATGCACAGCAGAGAACAGATCGTAATGACCGTGCATATTGTTAACCTTTGTCTAAATGGCATGTATAACATTGTGGGATGTCAACGGCTTTAACACATCTGCACCCCCCGAGCGATATTACCATAATAAGGGGAGGTTCGATGTGGGCCGTATGACTATATCAGTGTGTGAAGCGTAGGCGTCGACACCGTCTTTGAAAACGTCCTATGACGAAACGCGTAAGGCGGAGTCACGCTCACACGTCATACCCGGAAGTAGATGCTGGAACGCAAGTTGGAACGCACGCTCGCAATTTCGATGCTGGTTCGTTCCTTGCATACAGCGCAGCCTGATTCGATTATATATACAATTTTTGGCTTATTTCGATTTGGACTTTCGTTTTTAACTTTTCTTTGCTTAATTGGAATAAACTACCTATACATACTTCACGAAGGTAGCCCCTTGTGTTTCTCTTTTCTTCGGTCATCTGGAGAGTCTAACATTTTAAAGGTGGTATACAGCTGGAGGAGTATGGTGATAGTAGAACACTCTTTTTCTCAGCAACAACCGTGAGGACCTCACTAAGCAGAGGATCGGAAGCAGTCTTTGGAGTGAAAAACACCCGCCCTAAGGCACCAACTCAGACGCTTGGTACCCCTGCAGGGGTGGTTATTTCTGGTGAGTGGGGCAACATTGGGGGGCGAGCACTACAAGTCACCTTGTGAAAAATCGCACTGAAGTCACCGCGGTGTACCCTCTAGGGTGAAATAAACAGCAATTTTTTACCTGAACTCTGCTTCTCCTACCTGGTTTACAATTTGTCCCCTTTGCATGGACTATATACAAATCTTACCTGAAATCTATCATATTGCTTGTTATACTGGAATTATTATTTATCTAATATTTAATATTTATTAATTTTATTTATGCACAGTTAGAGTTTCCACTTAATGTTATACTAGACCTGTTTTACATTAGAACACGTTTCGTTTCACTAGTGGCACACTGTCTCAATATTTTTGAACATTTGAGGTAAACATTACCGTATTTATTATTTATTTCGGGGGGTACTTACCACCTTATTGCAGTAACCCACCTATAATTCGTCATTGGTCTATTAGCTATTGCACTGACATTTTTTCACTCATGGTTTTTAATTTAAATATTTTTCTCACTTTTTAGCGCCATCTTGTCCCAATACTTTTGAATTTTGGGGTGTTATTTTCAATTATTTTTCAATAATTTTCTCTCTGTTGTGGTGTCAAGTACATTGTTTCACTTTTGTTAACACAACGACACATGTAATATTATATACACTTCTCACTTGCATCATAGTATTATTGCACTTATTTTACTTGTTTACAATTTCTTTGATCTGTTCACATTATAAAGATTTTCTATCTTGGGACCTGCTTACGGCATTTAGTGACGTAGGTCCTATATGCTACAGACACCTGCACTTAGGCTAAAGATTATATTATTCAACAAGCAACATAGAGGGCAGCGCCACTTCTATCTCCTTTAATATCTATGTATAGCATCCTTCTTTGCCCACACCTGCCCCTCTCCATCAGCACTGGGGTCACATTAGCTGAGTAAGGGAGAGAAACTGAGGGAGAAGAGAAACATTGGAAGACTAGTCAGTACCAGTGTATATTTGCTTTGGAAGAAAAAACGTACTTCTAATGTTAGGTGTCCTGTGTGTGTAGATGTTGCTGTGTTATGTAAAACTAGTTTTATCTGCTAAGGGATTTGTAATTCTGTTTATCCAGTCATGGGATTTACACAGCTCTGCCACACAACACAGTCCTGCCTGACAAGTCGAACCCTGATACTTCCATGTTGCAGTTTCACTTTCACGTACATGTCTCCTCACTATCCCCACTCTGTGAGTGGACAGCGAAATGAGAAGCAGCACACTGATAAGCTCAGCTCGCTACCACTCCGCTTTCTTTAGCAAACCTGACTGGCTCATTGGGCTGCTTTTGAATCACCCTCTATGAGCTCTACTGTACAGTAGACTAAAAGAAACACTGGTTTCTTAACAATGTATTAATACATATGTGCAGTGTGACTTAAAGAAAAGCACTTCTGCCTAGCAGCACTAGGTTCATCGATTTGTAATCCCACCCACAATACTACCTTCATGGAGTTTGCATGTTCTCCCTGTGCCTGCATTGGTTTCCCCTGGGTACTCTGGTTTCTTCTCACACTCCAAAGACATGCTCTTGGTATATTGGCCCTAGTGTGTGAATCGGTGGCGGCTGGTGCTCAAAGTTTTTTTTTGGGGGGGGGGTGCAAACAAACTGAAAAATAAAAAAATAACAATTGCAGCTACTGTGCCATCAAACACAGCTACTGTGCCCATCAATTGGCATCACTGTGCCATCAAATGCAGCCGCTGTGCCCATCAAGCGCAGCCACTGTGCCCAACAAACGCAGCCACTGTGCCCATCAAACGCACCCACTGTGCCCATCAATTACCGCCACTGTGCCATCAAATGCAGCCATTGTGCCCATCAATCACAGCCACTGTGCCATCAAATGCAGCCACTGTGCCCATCAATCACAGCCACTGTGCCATCAAGCGCAGCCACTGTGCCATCAAATGCAGCCACTGTGCCATCAAACGCAGCTAGTGTGCCCATCAATTGCTGCCAGTGTGCCCATCAATTGCTGCCAGTTTGCCCATCAATAGCTGCTACTCTGCCCCATCAAATGCTGGCAGTGTGCCCATCGATAGCCGCTAGTGTGCCCCATCAAATGCTGCCAGTGTGCATCGCCCAGCACTTACCTGTCTCGCAGCGGGTCAGCGGCGGTGTCCTGCACGCTCCTCGATGTCTTCTTCCGTCCTCTTTATCAGGCATCCAATCACAGCGCCTGACGTTTCAGCCAATCAGGTGACAGGTAACAGACCCAAGCACCTGATTGGCTGAGAGGCGGTTCAGTGTTAGCAAAGTGAATTCCTTTGCTTTGCTAACACACAGCTGAGTGAACAGCGAACGCACAACATTGCGCCCGCTGATCACCTTTTTGGTCGCCTATTGGAGCTTACGGCTCTAATCAGGTGCTTCCAAAAAAAAAAACCCTGCCGCTGTAATTTAGGTGCCCGGCGCCTGAAAAGGGGCCAGACTCCTGAATAGGGGGTGTCAGCGGCGACCATAGATAGATTCATGCAATGCATGAATCTATCTATGGTGACAGAGCAGTGCCAGGAGAGAGGGGACGGCGCTCCTCCTGTGCCCTTTATGGACGCACCGCCACTGGTGTGAATATGAATCAGGGACCTTAGATTGTAAGCTCTTTAACCACTTCTGGACCAAGCCTAGTTCTGACACTTGTTGCTTACAAGATAAAATTAGTATTTTTCCTTAAAAATTACTCAGAACCCCCAAACATTATAAATATATTTTTTAGCAGAGACCCTAGAGAATAACACGGTGGTCGCAATATTTATGTCACACTGTATTTGCGCAGCAGTCTTTTACACGCATTTTTTTTGGAAAAATTATATTTTTGAATTAAAAAATAAGAAAACAGTAAAGATAGCCCAATTTTTTTGCACATTGTGAAAGATGATGTTATGCAAAGTAAATAGATACTTAACATGTTACGCTTTAAAATTGCACGCACTCATGGAATGGCGACAAACTACAGTAATTAAAATTCTCCATAGCCGACGTTTAAAATTTTTTAACGGTTACCTGTCTAAAGTTACAGAGGAGTTCTTTTGCTAGAATTATTGCTCTCGCTCTAACGATCGTGGCGATACCTCACATGTGTGATTTGAACACCGTTTACATTTGCAGGCGTGACTTACCTATGCGTGTTCTTTGGTGCACGTGCTCACGGGGACAGGGGCGCTTTAAATTTTTTTTTTCTTTTATTTAACACTGTCCCCTTAAATAAATAAAAAATCTGATCACTTTTATTGCTGTCACAAGCGATGTAAACATCGCTTGTGACAGTAATAGGCAGTATTAGGCTCTTTATTTAGGGATCAGGGGTCTAAAAGACACCAATTCCCTCCTTTGCACTTCAAAGTATTAAAAACACCAAAATCGGCATTTTGGAAGACTGCCATTTTTTTTAAATCGGCGCCATATGCCTTCAAGTGAACCGAAAGTGGCGTTGTGGCGTCGCTTCCGGGTTTTTACACAGGAGACCCGATCGGCTTCGTTCTTGTCTCCACACAGCCGGGGGACGTGCTGGTGGGACAGAAGATCCGGGCAGAGGGGCGGAAGGCGGTGGAAGGGGGGGCGTCCCCTCCGACTCCTTATAACGGCCGAGTGGCTCATTAGCCGCATCAGTTGTTATCATGAGAGAGCTGACTGCTAGCTCTAAAAAAAACGGTACTGGGATGAAGCCTGCAACCTGCAAAGGCATCACCCCGGTATAACCACTTCAACCAAATGACGCGCAGGTACGTGATTTGGGGTGAAGTGGGTAATAAGTTCAGCTTTTGTAAAAAGTTACATTGCAGCCTTTAAAGCATTGCACCCCCGATCAGCAGATCACAAGTGCAATGCGTGGATCCTGCAGGCACTTTAGTAAGTTGTCGGTCCATACCTTCAGTACGGGCAGACAGTTACTGAATGGCAGAAAGAATCAATGGACTACGAGAGTGCTCACCAGTGCCCTCGCAGGTCATTGAGAACTACAAGCTGCAATAGATGATGGTACTTGTAGACTATTTTTTTTTTTACAGGAAATTGTGAATGAATGATGCGGCCCTGTGGGCGGAGCCCCGCACAGCGGCTTTGTTTTCAAATTTTGACAGCAGGCGCGGGAAGAAGATCACTAGTGCTGGGAGGTGGGTCACTAGGGACATGTTGTATGTCACACCCTAAATTTAGGTGTAACATGGAACATGCTCCTAAATGTGAAGTTAGCCTTTAAGGGCACTATATAAATATCTGTAAAAAAATAAATTCAGTTTTTTTTTTTTTTATATCTATCCAAAGTTCAGCTTTAGCAATGGCGTCCCTAGGGGGGGCAGAGGGGGCCCTGACCTCCCCCCCAACATTATGCTGTGCCCCACCATGTGCCCCCCCCAATAAAAAAAATAAAAAAAATATTTATTTATTTATTTATTTTTTACAAAAAATCAATGTCTAAGAGGGAGAGAGTCCCCAGTCAGCTCCTGCGGGTGATTCCTGCCCCCTCCCTCTGCTCGCTGACACTGCATAATGCGAGCGCTCACACAACCACGGCCGCCCGATCTGCTCCTTCCCCTGCATCCTCATTGGCAGGGAGAAGAGCGAGTTGCAGGAAGGACTCCACCAGGACTCTCAGTTACTGAAAAAACAGACTGATTGGGAGACATCCTTAGGACAGGAGAACCAGCCTGTAAAGAGATGCCAGACCAGAGCAGTCAATAGCAGGGGCAGGACAGCAAGAGGAGGCTGAAAACCCCACAGTGGCAGAACACCAGGGCCCGGAGGCAAGACAACCTTTGCAACCCTGATAGTTCTCCCACTGCTTTGGATCCTTATATTTTCTTGGTATGCTGGTGACATATATATCTTGTTTTCTGCCACCCTGGGGGACCCCAATACAGTAGGAAGGGAGCTCACTGCAGAACACGTGAAAGGGCCGTTGTGGGGTCGTAGTAAAGGGCCCCAGTATATATTTATATATCTATATATATCTATATCTATATATCTATATATCTATATATATATATTCAGTTGCCCCCCTACTTTTGTCCCTACCCCCCCCCCTAAATATGAAAGCTGGAGACGCCACTGTGCTTTAGGCAATTACTGCTCCATCTCCTGACAACATTAAATAAGTAGTGGGCGGGAAACGGAATTGACATCATTCAGCTTTATTTGGTTTTAAACATTTGGCATTATCAAAATGGCTAATCACAGTTTTTTTTAGCATTTAATAAAAGCTTCCAATGGATGACTGATCGCCTGATCCTGCCAACACAATGCTGAACACATTCATTGCTCTGGAGATGAGGATTTTGGTGCTTGTTTGCAAATATAGCATTGCAGCTAATAAAAAAATGAGTTACTAATAAAAAGCTGTATTTACAAGTAATTTGGCTCAGTACACACAAGATATGCCAATAAAAAGACCTAACGCCTAATAAAAACACCCACCTAAAATTCACCACCGGCATTGTTGATCCAAATTTATGGAAGTCAGGGCTGTATTCCACTGTATGGAAAGGTTTATCACCTGGTTGGGCTTCAGGGATTCCATTTCTGAGATCAGAGACTTGAAAAACAAACAGAAAAGGAAGATCACCTTAATAATATGCATTTGTGTTTAAAACAAAACTCCAGCCAAAAATAACAAGATATACGGTAATACAAAACAGCATTTGTTTTAATATTCAGCTTCAATGCAGAGATTTCCCCCGTAGTACTTTTTTCAGCCATCAGATATGTCTGATTCTCAGCATCATTCAACCCACTTCCTCTAAACCCAAGTTGCCCTAGACCCTCCCCAGCCTGTGAATGGACAGTGAAAGGAGAAGCAGTATAGTAATGAGCTTGTCCCTGGTCACTCTGTTTTATACTCCTATCAGCATACTTTTTGCCTTTGCACTGCTTCTTCCTCTCACACTCCAGCCCTGTTATTCAGGGACTGCAAAAGGAAAATATCAGGTCACATTAAGGTGCTTACACAGTTTGTATTACCGCTTGCCGGCCGAATACTGTACATATACAGTGGTAAGGCGGCTCTCCTGCACAGGATCACGTACCTAGTGCGTGATCCTGCACTTCCGGGTCTGGAGCACGCATGCGCAGGAGCTGATCTGCGGGTACCGCGGACTCAATGTCCGGCGGTACCCAACTATTGTTGGGGAGAGAGCCGGAACGGCGATCTGCCTATGTAAACAAGGCAGATTGCCGTTCTGTCAGTAGAGAAGGCATTGAACCTGTGTTCCTGCAAAGCAGGAACATGTATCAATGCCTTCCCATAGTAAAAGCACCTCCTACACAGTGAAAAAAACACATTGTTAGGCACACAGTTAACCCTTTGATCGCCCCTTATGTTAACCCCTTCCCAGCCAGTGTCATTAGTACAGTGACAGTGCATATTTTTAGCACTGATCACTGTATTAGTGTCCAAAAAGTCTCCAAAAAGTTTCAAAAGTGTCAGTTAGTGTCCAATTACTGTTATCCAGGGCACTATTAACCCTTTCGCTTGATTCTTCAAATTAAAGTGGACTTACAGTAGCATCAGATATAGTTTGAATGTTAAATACATGCAAACTAGGTAATGTGTAAGTACAACACACGCAGGTATTTGTAAACTCTCGGGTAGAGCACAGTATTTAAGAAGGATGGAGCCATCTTTGTTCAGGTATCATCAAGGGTCACCATCTACTTTGTGAGCTGAGCTGCTGACAGTGGCTTAGCTATGTTAACAAATATCTGACAAAGATCAGCACATGCTACAGCTTTCCATTTTATGACTTGCTACAGAGTTGCTATACATTGATCCTGGGTCAGTAGAGACTAAGGAAATGCTGCCTGCGTCAGATGGATGACATCATCTCAGCTAAGACAAAATCGCTGGATGGGAGTTCAAGGACAAATTTTAAAGTGTAAGTTCATCTTTCAGGAAGATTTTCAGAAAATTGTCCTATGCAATTCTACATCTAATGAACAGTATGTACCATAACTTCTCCTGTTGAAAGCACTGAAGGTCCAC
Organism: Lithobates septentrionalis; assembly: GCA_037952835.1. NCBI lineage: Eukaryota > Metazoa > Chordata > Amphibia > Anura > Ranidae > Lithobates > Lithobates septentrionalis. The sequence goes on along the minus strand of JBBDGP010000231.1, from coordinate 142,183 downwards.
CAATTCCAGATGCATCTCTTTTAGGTCCTCTCCAGGAAACGCGCTGGTCCCCCATACCTCTCCATCCTGCTGTTTTTAGGGCAGGATGAATGACATATCTATATTTCCCCCCTAGTGGCCGCTCTGGGCCATTCACACTGCATGCATGTGCAGTGTGTCCCCTCCTGGCTTCAGATAAGTTAATGTAGCACTACCCCCATAGGATCCTCTGATGGGTCCTCTCTTCTTTGTTCTGACCTTTTCCAAAAAGCCTCAGACTCTCTAACACACTCGGTTGAGTCTATAAACATACAATATCACAGGAAATCACTGAAGGTAATACTTAGTAACCAGTGGTAGGACTGGTAATACCCAGTCGCCAAACCAGGTAGTAAAGGCAAACTTAATAAATTGCCATCCAATAACTAGGTAACTAGGCAAGCATAAAATGGATTAACATTGGTAAAAACCAGTGGTGGGTGGTGGGGTTATTTTGGGGGAGATCGGGGGCAGCAAACAAACCCCCCCCCCCGGTTGGCCGGTGGGTTCCTATGGGTTACTGGCAGCGGCTCCTGTGTCCTTTCCTCCTCTTCTGCATCACAGCAGCTTCTGCCATGCGTCTCCTCCATTCTTATCCTAAGCATCCAATAGGATAGCCTGGCCTTTCAGCCAATCGGGTGACAGGTCTCAAGACCCACTTCCTGATTGTCCAGGAGGAGGATCAGTGTGGCAACAGCGAATATTTATTTGCTATTGTCACACAACTGGGTGGGCTTGAAGCGCAGTGCTACCCCCCCCCCCCCCCCCCGAGCCCACCCTTTTTTTAAGCCTATTAGAGCCTCTGGCTGTAATCACGTGGTTCAAACCCCCCCCATTGGAATTCATGGCCTGGCGCCCTGTATGTAGAATAGGGGGCCAGACATATGGATAGGGGGGCGGCGCCTGTGTGCCCCTCATTGACAGACCGCTGCTGATAAAAACACAATTTAGTACACAAAGCGAATAATAGTAAGGACTAGGTATAAGATGACATCCAGATCAGCATAAACAGTAGCAAGGTCACTTCAATTGTAGCAGTAGTGAAGTTTAATCTATCTAGTGCTTCAATTATACTGCTAATGTGCATTTACTGTATGGTGGCGATGCTAGTCCTAGACAGACTGGGTATGCACAGTCCAAAGGAAAAGGAGGATTGTAGCCGAGGCATGCTCTTCTGCTGGCTATTGTTTGGGCTCTTTAAATGTGTCGGTGCACTTAAAGTGGTGGTAAACTCTTTTTTTTTTAACTTTTTACCTACAGGTAAGCTTATAATAAAGCTTGCCTGTAGATAAAATGAATATCTCCTAAACGTGCACTGTTTAGGAGGTATTCTAGTGAGCAGCAGCCAATGATGTTACCGGCGTATGCACTTCAAAGGTATGGCATACCTGTGCAGTTCCTTCAGAACTGTGTGCCACGGTCAAGACTCTTGCATGCACGGGAGTGACATCATCACAGCTCATTCATTTAGGCGGCCAGAGTCCCCGAAAGGAAGAGTGGGTGAAGATGGAAGCCTCTGCAGCGGTGACAGCTCGCTGCTGGAGGGCATTGTTTCAAGATAAGTCTTTCATAATGTGCTAGCATGTCAGTACGCAAGGTAAAGGCATACTAGAACATTATACCTTTACCTTGCAGTGTTTGTTTTTCTTTTTTTAAATGCCTTTACTATCGCTTTAACAGCAGTCCCAGATAACCTGCATGCAATATGGGTATAGTATAAGTACGGTATAGTCTCGGCACTGGTGCAAGGTAGATGTGGTTCAGATGCGGTAAAGGTTCAGTATAATGCGGTATAAGGTTGGTATAGCTGCAGTCTAGGTTTGGAATAAGTGCAGTATGGGTGCACTATGAATTGGGTACACCTGGTAACCTGCTCCCAACGGCTCAGTCCCTGCTAGTAGTATCAACAATGGGTGACTAGCCCTCTTACCAATCCCTGGGATGCTGCAGTGAACTCTTGCTATAGAAGGGGGGCCCCCTTGGTCTCTCCTTGAAAGCCTCTGGTGATCAGCAGTGGGACGCAGAGGGTGAGTGGATGCTCCAGTCTCCCTGCTGCAGCTGTGCTGCGATGTGGTTGGTACTGCACTGCCCACAGGTGTCCTCACTTTCAGTCTGAGCCTTAGATCTCTGCTGGCATGATCACCAGCTGGCAGGCTATTCAGACAGAGGCGCTCTCTCTCTAACTCCCTTGGTGCCAAGAGGAAGAACTTTCCCAGCCAGTTTAATACAAATCCTCTCTCCACTTCTCCTACTGCACGGTGCATATTGGAAAATGTGTGTAACCATTATAGTGTATCCATTATATGGCTACTGTCTCAATCTACAACTCTCTGGTTTCTCAGTGCTCTGCATACAAGTTCTTGGGCTTGCTTGGCTTTAGCTCTCTCCCTGCTGACCTGAGGAGAATGATGCAGCATAACATCAGTATCTCAGTAGAGGGAAAGAAGATTAAAGGGCAATGTCTCCATCTCCATACTGCTGTAGACCAGCACCTGGCTACACTTAGTAGTGGCGGCTGCTGGCTGTTTAATACCTGTGCATGTACACAGCCAAGACCAAGTTTAGCTGAATCCAGGAGAAGGCATAGCTCCCAACTGTCCCTGATTTCGAGGGACTGTCCCTGATTCAGAACAAAGTCCCTCTGTCCCTCTTTCCTCCTCAATTATCCCTCATTTTGGTCTGATCTATAAAGTTGTATATAAAATGCACTATATATCTTTCAAAAAGTGTTTCACAATGCTAAGCCTTTCATCCAATTTCTAAATGAAAGCATTTGTAATTTTCTGAAGTCAGTATAAAGGAATAGTAGGGGGAAAAAAAGTACTTGTAATATATTCTTTTTTTTTTTTATAATTCTCTTTGAAGGGGGCGTGGTAGGGGGGGTGTCCTATGCCTACATACTTTTGCTAATAGGTGTCCCTCGTTCCAGTTTCAAAAGGTTGGGAGGTATGAGATGGTGCACTGTGCATGTACACAGTTTGAATGGCCCAGAGTGGCCACTAGAGGCCGCAATACAGTCAATTTCAGCCTGACCCAGAAGATCTGCATCTGGCCATGGGAGGACCTTCACCATTTCCAACAGGAAGATCTATGGTATTTGCTATTCAGTAGATGTAGAGTTGCTTAGGGGATGAAAATCTTCCTGAAAGGTGAACAATGATAAAAGCTTGAGTTTTTGTTTTTTAAGAACTAAAACTGCTGTTATATATTGTGACACGTCATGGAGACTTGTAAAGGAAAAGTCCACTTTAAATCAACCGTATAACACAAGGCACACTGATAGAACCAAAGACTAGCTGTACAGAATAAGAAAACACTTTAGAGGCAGACAGTGGAATTATAGTTATTTCAGAAGAGGGTTTTTCTTCTTTTTCACTGTACTCGCTATATAAAAAGCAACATGACTTACTACTTGTGTGGTCTGCAGAATATATCTCTGCAGTTCCAATGTAATGGTGTAATTTATGGATGGGATGAGCCGCTCTCTTTAGCTTTCACAGAGTGTCCCTCTATATGAATAATTAATCTGGACACGCATGCTGCAACTATCTATCTTCTGTGGGACTCACCATTAGGTTTCCTTGTAAGAAACAAGCACCCTGGGTTAGTACAGCTCATCACCAGGGGAGGATTAGGAATACTACTGCCTACTCAAAATGATTGTGACAATGATAATGCCGGATGAAAGATAACCAACACAGCTTTATTTAAAAGCAAGGCAGAGAGCTGATTTAAATATATAAAAAAAAAACAAAGGCCATTGTCATTTTTTTCTGTTTACCCTGTATCATTCCACCAAGCAATTATTTACATACCCTGATACAATTTCAGAAAAGCATCAGCATTATTCCTATAAAAATGTAATAATATTTCACAATAAATAAAAAAACATATAAAAATAACCCACAAAATTAAAGTTTATTTATTTATTTTTTTCATTTTAGTTTTGGATAAAGTGGGAAAAGATTTGAACACCTGTGTCACGGAACGTCCCACACTCCGCTTGAGTGCTTCCGTCATATACCACTTCCTCCCAGTCTGTATACAGATATCAGATATTCCAACCTCTCTGAGCACAAAACAAGGCGACACTTGCTTGTTGCTAACATGAACTTACTTTATTTAGAATCAAAATTACAAGACTTTATATGCCGTTGGAACCTCCTCTAACAATACAACTGTAACCTAATTAACCTAATTAACTAATCCTTTATACAGCCTAGGTGACTGAGACACGACCTATTGCCCAGACTGAGTTAATTATCACAGGACATTTTCTCACAATAGCAGCAGCTCCAATAGGAGTCGTCCCGTCTCCTACATTGTATAGAGGACAATGTGATCAGCTCATTCAATTAACATAAACACAGGTAGTTGGAGTTGATGACACCAGCTCCTTATAGGATGTGTCCCAACAGTATGAATCAGTCTTATCAGCAGGGGGCTGCTGGAGGAATCCCCCCTCCCTATTCAGGGACACAAATGCCAGATGACCACAGCAAGGAGTCCCCAACAGAATCAAACAACATACAATATATACATATACACACGACTGAGTCCGATTAGTACAGTTCAGACTGGATTTCTAATTCACCTCACAAAGAGTATTGTTCCATTGAAAATCCAGGGCCCATAATCAAAAGGCAAGAGGCTTGCATTCAGTCCTCTCCAACAGCCTCTGTCCCAGCTAGGTCTGTCACAACCTGCTATCCGGGATATCATTAACCTTTTTTCTGCAACCAACTAATGTCAGCATCAGGGGGTTTTACGCACACTACAATCCATGTAAATCTGACACATTATTGGCTTTCATATGGAAGTAATCAGTTGACTGCACAGATGCCTGATTGGTTCCAAAGACCTCTTTGCACAACACCTGCTCTGGGCCCGGGACTGACATGATGAGTATCAATAGGTAAAGGGGAAGGAGATGAGTGAATGTCAGTTAACTGGTCTCCCCTAGCTACAAAGAACCTTGAAGTGACAAGGATTTTGAGCTCTATGTTTCTTATGACTCTAGATGGAGGAGCAATGGTGATACCTTTGGACAGCAACATTGACAGACTAAGGCGAGCATAGTTTCAGATGCACTAGCAGATTTAGATGGACCTGATTAACAAAGTCAAAGTCCAGCTAACGCTTTTAACCACTTGCCACCCATAGGACGTTCATGGATGTCCTTGGGTTTCAGTGGTTATATCGAGATGATGCCTGCACCTACAGGCATCTTCCCATTATGTATCTTTTCGGCCAGCGATTTTCTTCAAGGCAGAAGCGATCTGAGTGGCTAATTAGCCACTTGATCACTTCTGCGGTCGCCTTTCCCACTTGATCGCCGCCGCCTTTCCCGGGCTCTCCTGTCCCATTGCGAAGCCTGGGAGCAATGCGACCAGCGGCGATGGCTGCCCTAAACAGAGAGAGAGGAACTGGCATCATTCCTTTCTCTCTGTAACCCTGGAAACCGAGAATGACGAATAGTTTGTCACTTCCTGTTCCACCTATTTGTTTACCTGGCTGCCAGCGGTCAGGAAAAGAGCCGATCAGACCAATCAGAATGAGAGCAAGAATTTTAGCACCAGAGCTTCTGTGAAACTCTAAACAGGTTTGTAAAGAGTTGCCTACAGAGAATTTTAAGCACCATAGTCAAATGTGAAAATAGACTCCGCGCCAACATAAAAATAAAATTTCAAATATGCTGCTCCCCTGAAAAAGTGATAGACACTTCTAGATTCAAATAAAGTGAGGTAGGGGGCGCTAATTACATATAACACGACTGCATAACACATATAATTGTGAATAGATGTGAATAGCTAGACCATATGAAAAACACACAATGAATGTCCATAGGTGAAAATCATGAATTGAATAAAAATACATAAGTGCTAAAAAAAACAGTCCCAAAAAAAGAAAAAACATGATTTTCCAATTGCAAGAAATTTGTTGCAAGGTGATCTTAATTTCTACACTTGATAGTGAGCAATCCTTCACCAAAAAAATATATATACACCCAACGTTAGCAGATGAAAAAACTGCTTACCAGATGTATTTGAATTCTTTACTTAAAAAGAAAAAGAAATATCGCTTTGGCAGGTTTATGCCTGCTCGCATATGTGTATGACTTAGAGATGTACAAGGAACCCTCTTCCTCACAGTATAAGGCAGGATATGTAAAAAAAGTAAAAAAACATCCATAGCGTGATACTGTTTATTAAAAAGGTAATAAAAAAGAGTAGCCGATTGGCTCCTTACATTAGAAAGTGCCTACTCGGAACTGGGGCTGCTGGCTTGTCACCAATGGGTATGGCTGGATCTGTACCGCGTCCACCTCCGTGGATGCCGTGTGTTCCCCCGACCACAACAAACAACCAGAAGACCGGATATGGCGTAGTACCAGGTCACGCTGTTCTATGCCATATCCGGTCTTCTGGTTTGGCACTTGAGACGACGGTGCCCGTTGTGATGGCAACCTGAGAAGTTTCCTGCGCTGCTAAATGAGCTTACTGCGCATGCGCAAGAACGGGCGGTGCATGCTTGTTATTCAGCAGCACCGAAACTCAGGAAGTTTATGCTTGTGGGCTTCGCCTGCCCACAAGCAAGATGGGAACGCCCGATCATAATTAATATAAGGTGAGTTTTTAATTTAAACAGTAACTAAAGCGGCGCCATTTACAACACAAGCCAATGCAAAAACAATATAATATGATAGTAACAGATATATTTAAAAAATTTAAAAAAAATTGTGGTTGGAACTCCGCTTTAAGTACAACTAAGCTATTCTGGACTTCAATTCTAATATGTTGCACAAAAAATGCACATCTAAGCATTAACCCAAATCCAATCACTATTCTATTTAGCTACAGTAATAACCAGATGTTATTTCCCCAGAAGGCATTTTTCTACCAGTTCTGGACTGGTAGACTGAATAAATCAAATGATGTATTTCTTTCAGAGAGGAGAGCTCCACACTGGGATGAAATGCACTTAAAAAGTTACATAGCATAAAGTACATGTAAATCCTAATAGAATGACATTTAGTTGCTAAAGTGCTGTGTATCATGAATAATTTTCTTTTTTTTAATTAGGGTGTTGTTTCTACCTTTTTTTACCCTTTGATGTATCTTAGCACTCCCAGAACCTCCTTTCAGCCACTTCCTGTCTACATGAATGCCCCTTAGCAATGGTCGCATAGCATTTCTCAGTGGGTTACCAACAGTGGACCATTCCTGTATAATACAAGTTGAAACAACCACTTGTAGTCTCCTTTTGAAAGCCTGTGTGGTAAGGTGACAACTATTGAGTTAGTACTATTGGGAGACAAGAATAGAGCCTTGTCACCTTATAACAGAAAATGCCTGAATAAGGATCCTTGGGCAGGATCACTAGGGATTGCTATTGAAATTGAAATTGAAAATTACATTAACATGTGAATGCTTCTATGAGATTTAAGTGATTGGTTTTACATCTATTTTATGTTTTAGGCAAAATCCACTTAGAAGTTTATTTAGCTTCAAAAATAACTATATGGGATATCACCAGAAATAAATCTTAATCTAGCCATGGAAGGATCAAAATTCAATCCATGTGTGGGTATCCCTGTTCAACAGAAGTCAACTTCTGACCAATTAGAATGTTGGAAAACTTTTGGCAATTAGTGGCCAATGATCAGCGTATTCTGATAGTAGTAAAAAAAAAAAAAAGCTTAAAATTTACATGTTAAAAGTATGTTTTAAAATCAAATATAAAAAATGAATGAAGTATGTCTCTGCCTTGCTTTGGGCACTGGTCAAAATCATTTGGTGGAGGGGGGATTATGGTGTGGGGTTGTTTTTCAGGGGTAGGGCTTGGCCCCTTAGTTCCGGTGAAGGGAACTCTTAAGGCGTCCGCATACCAAGACATTTTGGACAATTTCATGCTCCCAACTTTGTGGGAACAGTTTGGGGATGGCCCCTTCCTGTTCCAACATGACTGCGCACCAGTGCACAAAGCAAGGTCCATAAAGACATGGATGAGTGAGTTTGGGGTGGAGGAACTTGACTGGCCTGCACAGAGTCCTGACCTCAACCTGGTAGAACACCTTTGGGATGAAATAGAGCGGAGACTATGAGCCAGGCCTTCTCGTCCACATCAGTGCCTGGAAGAATGGTCAAACATTCCCATAGACACACCTAAACCTTGTGGACAGCTTTCCCAGAAGAGTTGAAGCTGTTTTAGCTGGGAAGGGTGGGCCAACTCAATATTTATTTTTGGTAATATAGTGTGTGTGTATATATATATATATATATATATATATATATATATATATATATATATAGATATAGATATATATCTGTATATAGATATATACAGTGGGGAAGGAAAGTATTCAGACCCCCTTAAATTTTTCACTTTTTGTTATATTGCAGCCATTTGTTAAAATCATATAACCACTTCCGGACCGCCGCACGCCGATGTACGTCCAAACTTTGAAGGGGGATATCGTTGTTATGGCAGCAGCTAGCTGCCATAACCCCGGTATCCCCGTTTTCGTGCGGCGGTCGGCTTTTTGATAAAAGTGGTCGCTGCAAGATCACTTTTATCGGTGGCGGGAGAGGGGCCACCCCTCCCGCCGCGATCCGGTGCCCCCCGTCGCTTACCGGAGCCGTCGGTAGCGGCGGAGGCGATAGCCTCCGTCTCCCTCCTCTGCCTGAAGACGAGTGAGGCTAAGATGGCGCCTACTCGTCTCCATGACACTGCTGGGCAGAAGCGACGTCAAAACGTCACTTCCGCCCATGCCTCTTAAAGGCATATTTTTTCAATGTCATTTTTTTAAATGACTTTTTTTTTTATTGCATTTTAGAGCCCTTTCACACTGGGGCGGTTTGCAGGCGCTATTGCGCTAATAATAGCACCTGCAAACTGACCCGAAAGTGCCGCTGGTTGCATTCCAGTGTGAAAGCCCCGAGGGCTTTCACACTGGAGCGATGCGCTGGCAGGACGGTAAAAAAAGTCCTGCCAGCAGCATCTTCGGAGCGGTGAAGGAGCGGTGTGTATACCGCTCCTTTACCGCTCCTGCCCATTGAAATCAATGGGACAGCACGGCTATACCGCTGGCAAAGCGCCTCTGCAGAGGCACTTTGCAGTGGTATTTAACCCTTTCTCGGCCGCTAGCGGGGGGTAAAACTGCCCCGCTAGCGGCTGCATACCGACGGTAAAACGCCGCTAATAATAGCGGCGTTTTACCGCCGACACTGCCCCCCGCCCCAGTGTGGAAGGGCTCTTAGTGTAAATATGAGATCTGAGGTCTTTTTGACCCCAGATCTCATATTTAAGAGGTCCTGTCATGCTTTTTCCTATTACAAGGGATGTTTACATTCCTTGTAATAGGAATAAAAGTGACACATTTTTTTTTTTAAACAGTGTAAAAATAAATAAAATAATGTAAAATTAAATAATAAAAATACTTTTTTTTTTAAAAAAAAACCCCGTCCCGACGAGCTCGTGCGCAGAACGCATACGCGAGTAGCTCCCACATATGAAAATGGTCGTCAAACCCCACATGTGAGGTATTGCCGCGACTGGTAGAGTGAGAGCAATAATTCTAGCCATAGACCTCCTCTGTAACGCAAAACATGCGACCTGTAGAATTTTTTAAACGTCGCCTATGGAGATTTATGAGGGTAAAAGTTTGACGCCATTCCACGAGCGGGCGCAATTTTGAAGCGTGACATGTTGGGTATCAATTTACTTGGCGTAACATTATATTTCACAATATTAAAAAAAAATTGGGCTAACTTCACTGTTGTCTTATTTTTTATTGAAAAAAGTGAATTTTTTCCCCAAAAAATGCGCTTATAAGACTGCTGTGCAAATACGGTGCAAAAAAAAGTATTGCAATGACCGCCATTTTATTCTCTAGGGTGTTAGAAAAAAAACATATATAATGTTTGGGGGTTCTAAGTAATTTTCTAGCAAAAAAAACTGTTTTAAACATGTAAACACCTAAAATCCAAAACGAGGCTGGTCCTTAAGTGGTTAAGTTCATTTTTTTTCCTCATTAATGTACACACAGCACCCCATATTGACAGAAAAACACAGAATTGTTGACATTTTTGCAGATTTATTAAAAAAGAAAAACTGAAATATCACATGGTCCTAAGTATTCAGACCCTTTGCTGTGACACTCATATATCTAACTTAGGTGCTATCCATTTCTTCTGATCATCCTTGAGATGGTTCTACACCTTCATTTGAGTCCAGCTGTGTTTGATTAATTATTGGACTTGATTAGGAAAACCACACACCTGTCTATATAAGACCTTACAGCTCACAGTGCATGTCAGAGCAAATGAGAATCATGAGGTCAAAGGAACTGCCTTTAGAGCTCAGAGACAGAATTGTGGCAGGGCACAGATCTGGCCAAAGTTACAAAAACATTTCTGCTGCACTTAAGGTTCCTAAGAGCACAGTGGCCTCCATAATCCTTCAATGGAAGACATTTGGGATGAGCAGAACTCTTCCTAGAGCTGGCTGTCTGGCCAAACTGAGCTATCGGGGGAGAAGAGCCTCGGTGAGAGAGGTAAAGAAGAACCCAAAGATCACTGTGGCTGAGCTCCAGAGATGCAGTCGGGAGATGGGAGAAAGTGGTGGAAAGTCAACCATCACTGCAGCCCTCCACCAGTCGGGGCTTTATGGCAGAGTGGCCTGACGGAAGCCTCTCTTCAGTGCAAGACACATAAAAGCCTGCATGGAGTTTGCTAAAAAAACACCTGATAAGCTCTAAGATGGTGAGAAATAAGATTCTTTGGTCTGATGAGACCAAGATAGAACTTTTTGGCTTTAATTCTAAGCGGTATGTGTGGAGAAAACCAGGCACTGCTCATCACCTGTCCAATACAGTCCCAACAGTGAAGCATGGTGGTGGCAGCAACATGCTGTGGGGGTGTTTTTCAGCTGCAGGGACAGGACGACTGGTTGCAATCGAGGGAAAGATGAATGCGGCGAAGTACAGGGATATCCTGGATGAAAACCTTCTCCAGAGTGCTCAGGACCTCAGACTGGGCCGAAGGTTTACCTTCCAACAAGACAATGACCCTAAGCACACAGCTAAAATAACGAAGGAGTGGCTTCACAACAACTCCGTGACTGTTCTTAAATGGCCCAGCCACTAAAGTTCTCAAAAAACGTAGTCGCGCTCTTGAGCGTCTGTGGCACAAGACTAAGTCTCTCAAAGACTTCAACCAATACAAATCTGCCCTCCAAAATACTATTCTTTCCTCCACACTGCCAAGCAAACCTATTTTACAACTCTTATTAACACCTTCTCATCCAATCCCCGTAAACTCTTCTCTAGCTTCAACTCTCTACTTTGTCCTCCACCGCCTCCCCCCACTGACTTACTCACTGCCCAGGAAATCGCTAATCACTTCAAAAACAAGATTGATACAATCCGTGATGAAATCTCCACTCTACAGGTATCTCCCCCAGCTAAGACCCCATGTCAACAGGTACAACTGACCCTCCCCCTATTCAAATCTGCTACTCCAGACGAAGTTGCTAAACTCCTTTCTATCGCCCACCTAACCACCTGTCCCCTGGACCCTATTTCCTCTCAAATGCTACGGTCACCCTCTGACCCCATCCTACACTCTCTAACCCACATTTTCATTCTCTCCCTCACCTCTGGCACCTTCCCTGATGCTCTAAAACATGCACTGGTCACCCCCATACTCAAAAAGCCGTCCTTGGACCCTACCAATCTTAACAACCTACGCCCTATCTCCTTGCTCCCCTTTTCCTCTAAACTCCTTGAATGCCTGGTTTACAACCAACTGAGTGACCACCTCATTAAAAACAACCTTCTTGATTCCCTTCAATCTGGATTTTGCCCTCAACACTCCACAGAAACTGCTCTTTTAAAACTCACAAATGACCTACTAACTGCAAAAACCAACGGACACTATTCTGTACTCCTACTTCTGGACATTTCAGCTGCCTTTGACACGGTTGACCACCCCCTCCTCCTCAAAAAATTTTACTCCCTCGGTCTCCGTGATTGTGCTCTTCAGTGGCTCTCATCCTACCTATCCCAATGCACCTTCAGTGTCACTTACAATTCTACTTCCTCCACTCCTCTTCCCTTCTCTGTCGTAGTCCCCCAAGGTTCTGTTCTTGGACCTCTTTTATTTTCAATCTACACCTCTTCCCTGGGTCAGCTGATAGCCTCTCATGGCTTTCAATATCATTTCTATGCTGATGACACACAAATCTATCTCTCCACCCCTCAACTCACTCCATCAGTCTCCTCACGCATCACTAACTTACTAACCGACATATCTGTATGGATGTCACACCACTTCCTCAAACTCAACTTGTCCAAAACCGAACTTATAATATTTCCTCCCCCACGTGCCTCTTCCCCTGACTTCTCTGTCAAAAGCAATGGCAAAACCATCCACCTGTCCCCACATGTCAGGGTACTAGGTGTTATCCTGGACTCTGAACTCTCCTTTCAGCCCCACATCCAATCACTTTCCAAAGCTTGCCGCCTTAACCTCCGCAACATCTCTAAACTACGTCCCTTTCTAACCAATGAAACCACAAAGCTCCTGATTCACTCCCTGGTTATCTCTCGCCTTGACTACTGCAACTCACTCCTCATTGGCTTACCTTTAAATAGACTATCCCCCCTTCAGTCCATCATGAATGCTGCTGCCAGACTCATCCACCTTACAAACCGCTCAGTGTCTGCTACCCCTCTCTGCCAATCCCTCCATTGGCTACCACTCGCCCAACAAATTAAATTCAAAATACTAACAATAAGTTACAAAGCCATCCACAACTCTGCCCCCAGCTACATCACTAACCTAGTCTCAAAATACCAACCTAATCACCATCTCCGTTCCTCCCAAGACCTCCTGCTCTCTAGCTCCCTCATCATCTCCTCCCATATCCGCCTCCAGGACTTCTCCTGAGCCTCGCCCATCCTCTGGAATTCCCTAAACCAATCTGTCAGACTGTCTCCAAATTTATCCACTTTTAGGCGATCGCTGAAAACTTTCCTCTTCAGAGAAACCTATCCTGCCTCCATCTAACAACTGCACTATTTTCTCCATTAGCTCATCCCCCACAGCTATTACCCTTTTGTATAACTTGACCCTCCCTCCTAGATTGTAAGCTCTAACGAGCAGGGCCCTCTGATTCCTCCTGTATTGAATTGTATTGTACTTGTACTGTCTGCCCTCATGTTGTAAAGCGCTGCGTAAACTGTCGGCGCTATATAAATCTTGTATAATAATAAATAATAATAACTCTGTGACTGTTCTTGAATGGCCCAGCCAGAGCCCTGACTTAAACCCAATTGAGCATCTCTGGAGAGACCTAAAAATGGCTGTCCACCAACATTTACCATCCAACCTGACAGAACTGGAGAGGATCTGCAAGGAGGAATGGCAGAGGATCCCCAAATCCAGGTGTGAAAAGCTTGTTGCATCTTTCCCAAAAAGACTCATGGCTGTATTAGAACAAAAGGGTGCTTCTACTAAATACTGAGCAAAGGGTCTGAATACTTAGGACCATGTGATATTTCAGTTTTTCTTTTTTAATAAATCTGCAAAAATGTCAACAGTTCTGTGTTTTTCTGTCAATATGGGGTGCTGTGTGTACATTAATGAGGAAAAAATATGAACTTAAATGATTTTAGCAAATGGCTGCAATATAACAAAGAGTGAGAAATTTAAGGGGGTCTGAATACTTTCCGTCCCCACTGTATATCATTGTGGTTAATGCTTTGGTTTTGCTGGGTCTGAAAAAAGCCTTTATTAAAAAGCCATGCATGATATTTATTGATTGCCTATGAAAGTGATAAATGGTGGATGATATATATGCTGACTTCGTTTTTCGATCACAGCTGCTGCATTATAGGAGCTGTCATTGTGATTACTGTAATAAGTAGCTTACGTTCTGTATGCTAAATTTAAAGAACCCCAGGCAGACTAAAAGTCCTAAGTAAACTTATAAAGGCCTATTAAATGGAACCTGGGTATGCAATGTCTGTTAACATGTCTAGTATGACAGATTGCGAAAAGATTTAAAAAACTATTTTTGTAATTTCTGTCAGACAGAACAAAAATTGAACTTCTGTGCTGTACCTAAAAGTGTAGAAAAAAATGCTTATCTTAAAGGTTTTCTAAACCCAAGAATAGAAATGGAATATATTGCAGGCTCAGGTTTCCAGTACTTTGACAGGGTGGTAGAATTAGATTTCTTTTTTCCAGGTTAAAGTAGAACTATAGGCAAAACTTTTTCATCCATTTTGAATAGAGTAAGGGAAGGTTATACCCTGTAAGGTTTATTGTTGCCCTCTTTGTCCCATTAGGAAGATTTACCTTCACTTCCTGTCCAATAGCCAAAACAGGAAGTGAGAGGAAATCCCTGCAGGCAGATTAAAGAAATTCATTGGGGTCACCAGAACTAGTGTCCCCATTGGAAGATTTGCCCTCTATTACTTTTCTGGGGACAACACAAAATGTGGGCTTTTATTTTACTTTCACTTTTATAATGGTAAACAGGACAAATTGAGAGGCTGAATCTCCTTAATGGGGGCACAGACAGCCATAAAAACTGGCAGGTGTTCTAATCCCCCTCCACAATTATGCGGTCGTGCTACACTGTACCCACACAATTTTTTTTTATCATTTTCTTCACACAAATAGAGCTTTCTTTTGGTGGTATTTAATCACTGCTGGGTTTTTTATTTTTATAAAAAAAAAAATTTTTTGAAAATTTGCTTCACTTATGTGCGCTGATGAGGCGGCACTGATGAGCACTGATAGGCTGAACTGGTGGGCATTGATGAGGTGACACTTATGGGCGCTGATGAGAGGCCACTTATGGGCACTGATTAGGTGGCACTGATGAGGAGGCACTAATATGCCGCACTTATGGGCACTGATAGGTGGCACTGATATGTGACACAGATAGGAGGCACTGATGGGCACTGTTAGGTGGCACTGGTGGGCACTAATAGACGGCACTGGTGGGCACTGATAGGCGGCACTGGTCGGCACTGGTGGGCACTACTAGGCGGCACGGATAGGCGGTACTGATGGGCACTTGATTTGCATTGATGGGTGGCACTGATGGTCGACACTGATGGGCATTGATTGACAGCAGTGATGGGCATTGATGGGCAGCACTGATAAGTGGTATTGATTACCAGCACTGACTGGCATTGCTAATGGGCACTGATTGGTGGCACTTGTGGGCAGTGGTAGGCACTGATTCCTGCCACTGGTGGGCACCGATAGCTGGCATTGGTGGACAATGTTGGGCACTGATTGGTGACAGTGTATTGCACTATTTTAATCAGGGCACTGATGATCAGTGCCCTGATTACATCTCTAGATGTCCCCCTGTGAGGAGATGCCGCTGATCGGCTCTCCTCTCCTCACACTCTGTCAGTGTGAGGGGAGGAGAGCCAATTACCTGCACTTCCTTATTTATATGTGACCGGCTGTGATTGGACACAGCTGATCACATGGTTAAAAAGCCACGGACGTGGCTCTTTACAGAGATCGGGGTCCCGCCGTGCCCTAGCAACACGATGCGGCTGCGATCGCCATGCTGCTCGCCCCCACGGCATCCCAGAACGAGAGCTGCACCAACCCGCCATCATTTGACGGTGGGCAGGCAGCAAGTAGTTATTAACATTTTCAGCAATTACATAAAATACCTGTTATGGTTGCCAGAAATGTAGTGGTGAACTAAAAGAATAAAACAATATTATTTTGAGTCTGTGAATTACTAATCCCCCACCCCTCATGTATCAGAGATGAAGAAAAGAAGACTCATTTGAAGTCAAGCCTGGGTGACAACCATGCCCCCCTCGATCTATACAGAAGAGAAGTGAGAGTAGCCACTCTGGGAAATGAAGTGCATACCTCCCAACTGTCCCTGATTTCGAGGGACTGTCCCTGATTTCGAGGGACTGTCCCTGATTTGGAGCAATGTCCCTCTGTCCCACTTTCCTCCTCATTTGTCCCTCATTTTGGTCTGATCTATATAGATGTATATAAAATGCACTTTTTATCTATCAAAACGTGTTTTCCAGCACTAAAGATTTCATCTGATTTCTAAATTACTGCATTTGTAAATTCCAAAAGCCAATATAAAGGAATAGTAGTGGTAAAAAAAGCACTTGTGGGTTTAACCAATCTTGTTTTTTGTACAATTCTCCTTTTAAGGGGGCGTGGCAAGGGGTGTGTCCTATGCCTGCATTCTTTTGCTGATAGGTGTCCCTCATTTCCATCTCAAAATGTTGGGAGGTATGAAGGTGTACTGTAATATTTGCAGGATTACCAGGTGAAATAAAGGAGGAAAGCCTGAAAAAAACGAAGGCAGCCCCACATCTAAGGACTGGTGAGCTGCAATATATTATATTTCGTTTTTTGGGTTTAAATAGCCTTTACCCTTGTCGGTTAATAATGTGAATTCTGGATCAGCCTGGCACCAGGTCATGTAGCCCGTGTTGAAGAATTGTTTATGTGGTGTTTGCAGGAATGTGCTGGACTAAATTCAGAGGGCTTTTTGGGTTGGATTGTTGACTTGCCACCTCCACCTTCCCATTCTCCTTAAAGCGGGATTCCGGCCGCCTAAATTTTTTTTTTTAAAGTCAGCAGCTACAAAACACTGTAGCTGCTGACTTTAAATAAGTAGACTTACCTGTCCTGGGTGCCCGCGATGTCGGCCGCCCGAGGCCGACCCGTCCCTCGGCTCTCAGGTCCCGGCACCGCCATCCTAAGTAAGGGAAACAGGCAGTGGAGCCTTACGGCTTCACTGCCAGTTTCCTACTGCGCACGTGCGAGCGGCGCGGTGTTCTGTGAATGGCCCCGTGGTTTTCTGGGAACACACACAGTTCCCAGAAGGCAACGGGGCTGCTCACCGAGGAGCATTACACGCCGCGGAATAGGAAGAGGCAGATTAGGAAGACTGCCTAGCAACAAGGGTTTCAGGTGAGAACATTTTTTTTTTTTTTTTTTTTTTAAATTCAAATTTTTGGTGCATTTTTTTTTTTTTTTTTGGGTGGCCCTCCACTTTAAGGTTCCCTAAGATCTTGTAGCAGAATTCAGGTCACCAATTCCTTGGTATTTTGATGTAACTAGTTGCTGGACCAATCCAAGATTCAAAATATTTATCTATTGGTTTCTCTTTTCCATCAAATTACACAATGAGGCTGGGTACACACTATTGCGAATTGGATGCGGGTTCTCCACATCCAATTCACAATAGCAGGAAATTTTGACCGGCTGTCTACGGAGCCAGTTCACACATCTCCACTGCGGCTCGGGTGCAAATTTGCACACGAGTCCTGTGTGTCTTTTGGTCCGTTTAACAGCTTCAGCCCCGGAAGATTTTACCCCCTTCCTGACCAGAGCGTTTTTTGCGATTCGGCACTGCTTTGCTTTAACTGACAATTGCGCGGTCGTGCGATGTTGCTCCGAAACAAAATTGACGTCCTTTTTTTCCCACAAATAGAGCTTTCTTTTGGTGGTATTTAATCGGCTCTGCGATTTTTATTTTTTGCGCTATAAACAAAATAAGAGTGACAATTTTGAAAAAAACGCATTCTTTTTTACATTTTGCTATAATAAATATCCCCCAAAAATATATAAAAAAACATTTTTTTTTCCTCAGTTTAGGCCGATCGTATTCTTCTACATATTTTTGGTAAAAAAAAAATCGCAATAAGCGTTTATTGATTGGTTTGCGCAAAAGTTATAGCGTTCACTAAATAGGGGATAGTTTTATGGCATTTTTATTAATAATTTTTTTTTACTAGTAATGGCGGCGATCAGCGATTTTTATTGTGACTGCGACTTTATGGCGGACATGTCGGACATTTTTGACACATTTTTGGGACCATTGTCATTTATACAGCGATCAGTGTGATTAAAAATGCACTGATTTCTGTATAAATGACACTGGCAGTGAAGGGGTTAACCACTAGGGGGCGGGGAGGGGTTAAGTGTGTCCTAGGGGAGTGATTACTAACTGTAGGGGGATGGGCTAGCAGTGTCATTACTCTGATCACAGCTCCCCATGACAGAGAGCAGAGATCAGTGACACTTGTCACTAGGCAGAATGGGGAGATGCTGTTTACATCAGCATCTTCCCGTTCGTCCTCTCTGTGAGGCGATCGCGGGTATCCCCGCAGCGATCGAGTCCGCGGGACCCGCGATCCAACCCACGGAGCTCCCGGCCGGGGCGCACACGCAATGGCACGGCGGGGAATTCAAATAGACGTACAGGTACGCCCATTTGCCCAGCCTTGCAATTCTGCCGACGTACATCGGCGTGCGCCGGTCGGGAATCGGTTAAGGTCCGAATTCAGACAAAAATTTGGGCTGAAATTGGACCTGAAGCGGTGAACGGGAACGCACCGAGCCCCTACTGTGAACTGCATGCGAAGATAGTGTGAACCCAGCCTGAAGGGTGATTTTCTTTTTAGTGTGCATTCCGTTTCCTATAAAAGTACAACTTTCATTAATTAGTTAAATTAATTATTGTTAATCAGTCACATGAGCATATTTTAGGGTGCTGTCTAACTCCACTTGCCTTCAAATTCAACATGTTTAGTGTGACAAATGTAAAGCTACATGTTTAAGAAATTGTTTTTGTATAACACCTAGGATATATCACAATAAAAATACATTATGCACCCTTCATAAAAATAGGCCAAATGTCTATATATAAAAAGTATAAATATACATACCTCCCAACATTTTGAGATAGGAATGAGGGACACCTACTAGCATACATATGTAGGCATAGGACACGCCCCCCTGCCACACCCCCTTAAAGGAGAATTAACCACAAAAAAAGTTAATTAAATCCACAAGGGCTTTATTTTTACCACTACTTTTCCTTGACTAAAGGATTCGTCAACCTTGGGTCCTTACCATTAAATTGAAGACACAGACCGCGTGACATGGGTTTTAAAAGGCCACAGCAGCCCCATTTATTAACCAAATAATAAATAACATTAACGTGAAAAACACGTAACACATACCCGTAAGAGCAAAAATAATATCAAACAGCAAGAGGTCTTTGGGTGTATTAAAAAGGCACACTTTATGACCTTAATGGTCTATCTCCTCAGCTGAACCCCAACTGGCTCGAGGACGCTCGGACATCACACCAACTTCCATATTCCCTTCCCCCAGGGGACTTATCTCCTGGGAGAACCACCGCTAACCAAAGGAAAGCGCCATCCTTAGATGGGCCCCCTAATCCTGTGACCATGCAAAATTTCCACTGACCCCCCAAAGACCCCTTGAACCGCCGACTGCTGCGACAAAATTGAACAGTACACCTTAACATGAAATTATACCATAAATATAGTTGTTTTCTTTTTTTTTTTTTTTTTTTTTTTTTTTTTATAAAGCAAAGCGTAAAACATCGAAAAACATATACCCCATCCCTGAACCCCAACACTCCCCCAACCTGTCCCGCATGCTAACCCCTAACACTAGGGCGGGAGGGCGGGAAGATGTCTGCTCTCCAACTTCTCTGAGTGATGAAGAATCCACCCCCTACACCGGACCCCAAGCCTCTGGACCCTGCCCCATCTGCTTTTACCTCCAATCAGGTAAGAGATGACTTCGTGCCCCACCACTGACCCGACTGACCGTTACTTGACCCCTGTTCCTCCCATAGTCATGCAGCCCCTGCGTCCATTCTCTCCTACGGGTCTCACTTGACTAAAGGATTCGTCAACCTTGGGTCCTTACCATTAAATTGAAGACACAGACCGCGTGACATGGGTTTTAAAAGGCCACAGCAGCCCCATTTATTAACCAAATAATAAATAACATTAACGTGAAAAACACGTAACACATACTCGTAAGAGCAAAAATAATATCAAACAGCAAGAGGTCTTTGGGTGTATTAAAAAGGCACACTTTATGACCTTAATGGTCTATCTCCTCAGCTGAACCCCAACTGGCTCGAGGACGCTCGGACATCACACCAACTTCCATATTCCCTTCCCCCAGGGGACTTATCTCCTGGGAGAACCACCGCTAACCAAAGGAAAGCGCCATCCTTAGATGGGCCCCCTAATCCTGTGACCATGCAAAATTTCCACTGACCCCCCAAAGACCCCTTGAACCGCCACATGAGCTTGATTGAAAAACCTCATTCAAGCGAATCCCTCCACACCTGCAAAGCCCGAACCACCCCTTCCTGAAGGCCAAGGGACCATATGTCTATACCCACAGCATTCAAATGAACACCGTCATCTCTTCCAAAATCGAACAGACTGATCCTCCAACTCCCTGTGTCGGATCACTATCCCTCCCAGCCTGGCCACAAACTTCCCAATCTCGATGTTCAACTTGGTTCTAGCTTTGTTCACACGGGATACGGAGCGGGCGAAACGCCACCTCTTTCTCGCCACAATATCCGACCATACTATGATGCAGCCAGGGAAATCGCGCAACAGGCGCAAAACCTCAAACTTTATATCCCTCGCCAAATCCCTGGCTGCACGAACCCCTAAATCATTGCCCCCTGCCTGGAGAACTACCACATTTGGTGGCCTGTCAACTCTTGAAAAATAATGAAATTCCGGGGGAACCTGGCCCCACATCATTCCACGAATCCCTAACCATTTTAGGACAGCCTCACTCCGTGAAATGCCCAGTTGTCTCCCATCCGGTCGGACATCAGCCCGAACAGTCCCCCAGAAAACATATGAATCCCCCAGGATCCACCCCAGGCCAGGATGAAGAACTGAAAGGAAACAAAAAGGAACATAGAACCATGCACAATACTCAATGACACTTCAAAGCAGGTGAGGGCGGACATAAATCTTAAAACGATCTGACTCCCACCTCCCTATCCGTCTCACTACCTGGGAATCCAAACCCCACCTGGCCGCTTCTGTGGCTGCCCCCACGCGAAAGGAATGAGTATTAAACTGTGAAACCTCCCTGCCCGCCTGATTTAAACAACGGCGAAAAACTGACAAAAATTGAAAACGCGACAGTGATAAACCATCTTCGTGCAATAAAAAGGTCCCCGACCCCAACCCCCTCACTTCAAGATACCGTTGCACCGAAGTAACTGGACAAACAAACGGCGGCAGCACCCTAAACAATGACACAGAACTCCTTTTTTCAACTGATCTGTTTTAGACTTACTAATATAAATCTGAACACACTCCCCTGACATTTGCACGTCAGTCAATTGTAACCCCCCGGCCCCCGACCTGTTCTTACTCACCAGCTCACCAATACGCGACGCCCCAAAAAATGCTAACGCAAAAGCCACCGTGAACAGCCTCACCTCATAATCAGAAGTACAAACCCCTGGCAACAGCCCCACTAACTCCTGAAGCAACTAAAACGAGACTGGGCGCCTAGAATCCAGCTGCACTCGCCCCCTCCAAAACCCCTTCATGGCCTGGCGCACCCTAAAATCCTTTCCCATTCCCAATAAAGTACAGCAGCAAAGCCAAGTGCTCCTGTTGTGAAACACTCCCCCCAACCGAACTTACCAGGTTAGACCACTCACCCCACACCGACGAGTACGCTGCCCATGTACCCCCCCCAGTCTTCACAGCCTGTCTGGACAAGGAACCCCCAGTTGCTCCGACTCCGGCGATAAGAACCAGAACTTTCAACACTATAAGCCTGTTACTCTACCCACTACACTATCACTTAAGTGCTCCAGTTTGTCGCTCGGGAGCCGACATTCCATTAGACGAGTGTCAATGATAATGCCCAAAAATTGTATGACCGTAGAAGGACCTTCCGTTTTACCCAGTGCCAAGGGAATCCCAAAACGTGTAGCAATAGATTCCAAAGTGTGCAACATTACTGAGCAGACTGAAGAATCCGGAGGACCAATGCAGAGGAATCATCAAGATAGTGCAGCACCGACCTCAACCGAGTCTCCTCCCGCACCACCCATTCCACGGTCAAGATAAAACTGCCCCTCCCAACGACAACCCAGCAAATGCTGACTGTCCGGGTGCACTGGTAGCAAGCGAAAAGCAGATTCAATATCCGTCTTTGCCATCAATGAACCCTGGCCCAACTTCTGAACCCAACGAATTGCGGCATCAAAAGAGGTGTACGATACTGCCGCCAAATCCGGAGAAATCGCATCATTCACCGACGTCCCTTTTGGATACGACAAATGATGAATTAACCGGAATTTTTTGGGTTCCTTTTTGGGGACAACCCCCAAGGGGGACACGTGTAGAGGCGACACGGGGGGTTGATCAAATGGTCCAGCCATTCTCCCGAGTTCCACCTCCTTCGCCAATTTGTCAGAAACAACCTGGGAAAATTGGCGGGTTGATTTTAAGTTTTGGTGCCAAGGCGACGGGGTCACTGGCCCCGAACACGGGATCCGAAAACCATGTGCAAAACCGTCAGCTAAAAAACGTGCCGCCTCCCTCCGCGGATACCTATCTAGATACGGAACCATCGCGGGGAGGTTTACCGGCGTCTTCCCTTTTTGAAGTCGACTCGGCTGGTTGGGACTTTCCTTTCTTAAAACACTTGGCATAACTGTGGGAGCCCCCGCAACCAGAGCACTCGTGCCTGAAACGACAGTTCGTGCCAAAACGGCACGACCCTTCGTTATACTGCCAACAAATTCCTTTTGGTTGTGAGGCTGACTGTCCAGCGGTACCTGAACTGCCGGCCCCCCCAAGAAAGGGCTGTCCCGAAACCCGTGCCTGGGACATAAGCTTCATCCAAAGCCCAATGTCCTTGTGATCCCAACGCAAACCTGGACGCAAAGCCTTGCGCTGACGGAATTGCTCGTCATAACGCAACCAAGCAATACCCCCATAAACCCGATAAGCCTCCCCAATGGCATCCAGATAACAAAAAAGCGGAGAACAATTCTCCGGCGCTTTTTCGCCAATCACGCTAGCCAAGATGGCAAATGCCTGGAGCCAATTCGCAAAAGTGCGAGGAATAAGCCTCCAGCGCCGCTTCTCTTCTTCCTCCTTCTTGCTTTCTTCTGCTTTACCCTTGTCAATATTAAATTTTTCCAATGGCAAAAGAGAGAATATCTCAACATATTCCCCTTTCCAAATTTTTTCCCGTACGTCTTGCTTCAAATGAACCCCCAGTGGGCCCTCGAAGCACACGTAAATTTCACACTTCGCCGCATCCGCTAACCGGACCTTATCCTCAGCAGACTCCTTCCCCTTATTCGCGTCCGCCCCAGTCACTTCTGTCTGCGACGAGGCCGTCACGCTATCACCGGAGGACACCCCGCCCCCGATACCGCCACCGGCCCCGCTGAGGGGACCGTGGTCGGAAAACTCGAGATCCCGCCCAATGCTGCCGGAGCCCAAGCCCCAACAGGCCCTTGCAATGTGTTAGGAGTTCCCGCCGGGTCAAAACGGGCCAACAAATCCCGAAAACCTGCAAAAAATGCGGACAAAACCGGCGTGGCACCCGCATCTCCCCCCACAACTCCTGATCCAGCTGTACTAGCCCCCGCAGAAACCCCCACTTCACCCCCCCCACCTGACTATTAAGTATAGGTAAAATTGGCGACTTACCAGGCTGCAGCCGCACCGCCACACGACTAGCCGTCTGTCTGGATCCCAGCTGACTCCGTAAAGCAGGACGCCTCCCGACCGACCGATCATCATCATCATCTGCGCTGGTAATCTCGCCGGACTCAGCCGAAGAATCTTGCCGCGGCGACGTCCCCTGCCTCCTTCGCACCGATGACTCTTCATCTGGGCTCCCGGAAGCCTCTTCTTCTGCCCCAGGCACATTTCTCATCGCCGAAGAGCTGCTGGGCATTGTAGTACCCCCAGCTGCAGCAGGGACGCGTTGTCTCTTTAAGGGGGCGTGTCCCCCAGCCTGAAGGCTTGCACTGTTCTTGGCCTGTGATCCCGCTGGCGAACCAGCAGAGGGCGCTCCAACCCCCCTGCCGTTCGTATCAGCTCCTCTCTCCTGCCGAGTTCCCCTCCATGCAGCGTCTGTGGAGGGAGCCGAACGCTCCGGAGCCCTGCGTTCGGCGGGGGACGATGGCGGCACCCCCCCAGTGAGTACCCTCTGTTCCCGCGGCTCCTCTTCTCTCTGAGCAGCTGAGGGGCCTGGCCGCCCCCCACCGCTGATACCGCTGCTTCTCCCACGCCGAGCCGCCCTCCCCACCGTGACATCCATGCGGGGGGGGGGAGGGGGATGGCTGCCTTCTGCTCCGGTCAGTGTTGCGAGCTGCAGGAGAGCGCTGGGGGGTAGGATTCCTCCCAGGGCCCCCCCCGGAACTGATAGGATGCAGCCCGGCAGCAAGCCCTGGAGGGTCCCTGGGACAGGGGCTCCTTCTAGCCTGTTGAGCCCGTGGGACAGGAGATGGGCTCAGGCGCTCCGGAGGGCGCACTTTCCTGGCTCGTTTTCGCCCTGGGGGAGAAGGGGCAGGTGAGGGGGAAGCTCCCGACCCCCCAAGCACCTCAGATAGCTGTTGTTGTAGCCACTGAGGGCCCCGCTCGACCGCTGCGGCCCTGACCTGAGCCAGCAAGGCTTCAAGATCACTCATCTCCCTATTTCTCTACCTGCAGGTGATCAGCAAGGGTGTCCCTAGAAGATGTCTCCTCTCCAACTTCTCTGAGTGATGAAGAATCCACCCCCTACACCGGACCCCAAGCCTCTGGACCCTGCCCCATCTGCTTTTACCTCCAATCAGGTAAGAGATGACTTCGTGCCCCACCACTGACCCGACTGACCGTTACTTGACCCCTGTTCCTCCCATAGTCATGCAGCCCCTGCGTCCATTCTCTCCTACGGGTCTCACTTTATATTTGCTTTTAAAATTTACAAATGGAGGAAAGGGGGACAGAGGGACATTGCTCCAAATCAGGGACAGTCCCTCCAAATCAGGGACAGTTGGGAGCTATGAATATATACTGTATATGCTAAAGGTTAAGGCAACCCATAATGTAACAATAACAAGGCTGCCACTAGGGCAGTACAGGTATTACTTTTGTCCGAGGCTAGGGCTACACCTACAATAGAAGATAGTCACAGTAGTGACTTATAGTAGATGCACTCACCGGCCACTTTATTAGGTACAACTTGCTAGTACGTGGGTTGGACCCACTTTTGTCACCCTTAGAACTGCTTTAATTCTTTGTGGCATAGATCCAACAAGGTGTTGGAAACATTCCTCAAAGATTTTGGTCCATATTGACGTGATAGCACAATGCGGTTGCTGCAGATTTTTCGGCTGCACATCCATGATCTAGTGACTGTGGAGGGCATTGGAGTACAGTGACCTCATTGTCATGTTCAAGAAATCAGTGGTGAGATGATTTGAGCTTTGTGACATGGTACATTATCCTGCTGGAAGGAGCCATCAGAAGATGGGTACACTGTAGCCATAAAGGGAAGGACAAGGTCAGCAACAATACTCAGGTAGGCCGTGGCATTTAAACGATGCTCAATTGGGGGCCCAAAGTGTGCCAAGAAAATACCCCCCACCCCATTACACCACCACCAACCTGAACCGTTCATACAAGGCTGGATGGATCCATGCTTTCATGTTGTTTATACCAAATTCTGACCCCACCATCTGAATGTCGCAGCTGAAATCAAGACTCATCAGACCAGGCAACTTTTTTACAATCTTCTATTGTCCAATTTTGGTGAGCCTGTGTGAATTGTAGCCTCAGTTTCCTGTTCTTAGCCGACAGAAGTTGCACCTGGTGTGGTCGTCTGCTGCTGTAACCCATCTGCTTCAAGGTTTCATGTGTTGTGCTTTCAGAGATGGTATGCTGCATACCTTGATTGTAACAAGAAGTTATTTGAGTTACCGTTTGCCTTTCAATCATCTCGAACCAGTCTGCCCATTCTCCTCTGACCTCTGCCATCAACAAGGCATTTTCCCCCACACAACTGCCGCTAACTGGATATTTTCTCTTGTCGGACCATTCTGTGTAAACCCTAGAGATGGTTGTGTGTGAAAATCCCAGTAGAAACACTCAGACTAGCCCGTCTGGCACCAAAAAACATGCCAGGTTCAAAGTCACTTACAGTATCTCACAAAAGTAAATACACCCTTCACATTTTTGTAAATATTTTATTATATCTTTTCACGTGACAACACTGAAGAAATGACACTTTGCTACAATGTAAAGTAGTGAGTGTACATCTTGTATAACAGTGTAAATTTGCTGTCCTCTCAAAATAACTCAACACACAGCCATTAATGTGTCTACCGCTGGCAATAAAAGTGAGTACACCCCTAAGTGAAAATGTCCAAATTGGGCCCAAAGTGTCAATATTTTGTGTGGCCACCATTATTTTCCAGCACTGACTTAACCCCCTTGGGCATGGAGTTCACCAGAGCTTCACAGATTGCCACTGGAGTCCTCTTCCACTCCTCCATGATGACATCACGGAGCTGGTGGATGTTAGAGACCTTGCGCTCCTCCACCTTCCCTTTGAGGATGCCCCACAGATGCTCAATAGGATTTAGGTCTGGAGACATGCTTGGCCAGTCCATTACCTTTAGCCTCAGCTTCTTTAGCAATGCAGTGGTCGTCTTGGAGGTGTGGTTGGGGTCGTTATCATGTTGGAATACTGCCTTGTAGCCCAGTCTCCGAAGGGAGGGGATCATGCTCTGCTTCAGTATGTCACAGTACATGTTGGCATTCATGGTTCCCTCAATGATCTCTAGCTCCCCAGTGCCGGCAGCATTTATGCAGCTCCAGACCATGACACTCCCACCACCATGCTTGCCTGTAGGCAAGACACACTTGTCTTTGTACTCCTCACCTGATTGCCGCCGCACACGCTTGACACCATCTGAACCAAATAAGTTTATCTTGGTCTCATCAGATCACAGGACATGGTTCCAGTAATCCATGTCCTTAGTTTGCTTGTCATCAACAAACTGTTTGCGGGCTTTTTTGTGCATCATCGTTTGCAGCACCCCTTCAACCTCTGCAGCAACGCTGGCAGCACTCATACGTCTTTTTCCCAAAGACAACCTCTGGATATTACGCTGAGCACGTGCACTCAACTTCTTTGGTCGACCATGGCGAGGCCTGTTCTGAGTGGAACCTGTCCTGTTTAACTGCTGTATGGTCTTGGCCACCGAGCTGCAGCTCATTTTCAGGATCTTGGCAATCTTATTATAGTCTAGGTCATATTTATGTACAGCAACAAATTTTTTTTCCCGATCCTCAGAGCTCAGAGAGTTCTTTGCCATGAGGTGCCATGTTAAACTTCCAGTGACCAGTATAAGAGAGTGAGAGCGATAACATCAAATTTAACACACCTGTTCCCCATTCACACCTGAGACCTTTTAACACTAACAAGTCACATGACACCAGGGAGAGAAAATTAATTAATTGGGCCCAATTTGGACCTTTTTACGTAGTGTACTCATTTTTGTTGCCAGCGGTTTAGACATTAATGGCTGTGTGTTGAGTTATTTTGAGAGGACAGAAAATTACACTGTTATACAAGCTGTACACTCACTACTTTACATTGTAGCAAAGTGTCATTTCTTCAGTGTTGTCACATAAAATTATATAATAAAATATTTACAAAACTTTGAGGGATGTACTCACTTTTGTGAGATACTGTGTATATATACACATACACACACAGATACATATCTGTAAACAAACATTTTAAGATGTATTAAAACATGGACAGTGTCAGTATATAATAATGGATAGATAAAGGACAGGTAGGCCTGGAGGGAGCCAATCCC
Organism: Lithobates septentrionalis; assembly: GCA_037952835.1. Taxonomy (NCBI): domain Eukaryota; kingdom Metazoa; phylum Chordata; class Amphibia; order Anura; family Ranidae; genus Lithobates; species Lithobates septentrionalis. Next base: position 114,430 of record JBBDGP010000231.1, on the reverse strand, counting down.
TCCTTAAAAGTATAGGGATGCACAGGACACTCAGCAATAGCACACTCGCAGCGAAGGTATCCAGTGTGTCCCCTAACCAAATAACAGTACAAACAAATGGCAACCTCCCCAAGCTACGACTGGCCTTTGCAGCAAAGAAGACATGAAAAGGCGATGCATGCCAAAAAATATCAAACAAAAAATTCCCAGCCCATTTACCAGCCAAACTGCAACAAACCGAATTGATCCTGTCTAACAGATAATGTTAAAACAAAGGGTTTGCACACATTTGCAAATACATGTGTAAGCTGCAGCAGCCACATCACACACCTCAGTGTACTGCAGTCCTAACTATAATTTTGAGAGTCTCCTGAGTTGGAGAACATATATAGGAATGGACAGATTAAGGGCAGGTATGCCTGGAGGGAGCCCACCCCTCCCTAAAGGTTTATTTTTTTTTATTTACGAACCACGTTAGGGGGCTTTGATGAAATATGAGGGGTCTAAACAGACCCCTGATGTCTAATTTTTGAGGCAGAGAAAGAGGCTGAGGCCAGAGATTCTCCAGTCCTTTTCTCTGCAGCCTCAGCTGCACTGGACAGTGAATGAATGGAAAAAGCTTTGTGCTGAGTGGCTTCCTGTTCATTCATTAACTGAAGCATAGTAAAAGCAATTTATTATGCTTCAGTTATGAATGAACACAGTGACTGATCGTTACCAATCACTCACTGTAATCATTCAAAAAATAACATATTTACTAGTCCCTTTCCCCGCTTTACATCCTGAAACATCCCCCTGTGTGCCCACAGTGGAGGGAAGCTGGAAGTGCTGTGGGGAAGGGCAACAAGGGGAATCTGGACCACAACGGGTGATTAGGGTGAGCATGCCTATGAATAGAGTAGGTGTGAAGAGAGGTGAGACACGTTTAGGTTGTATACAGAAAATGGTGTTGTCATCCCTTAAAGAGGAACTACAGTGCCTTGAGTATTCATACCCCTTGAAATTTTCCACATTTTGTCATGTTACAACCAAAAATCCCCCTCCCCCGAGTCAATACTTTGCAGAACCACCTTTCACTGCAATTACAGCTGAAAGTCTTTTTGGGTATGTCTCTACCAGCTTTGCACATCTAGAGTGAAATTTTTGCCCATTCTTCTTTGCAAAATAGCCCAAGCTCTGTCAGATTGGATGGAGAGCGTCTGTGAACAGCAATTTTCAAGTCTTGCTACAGATTCTCAATTGGATTTAGGTCTGGACTTTGACTGGGCCATTCTAACACATGAATATGCTTTGATCTAAACCATTCCATTGTAGCTCTGGCTGTATTTTTAGGGTCATTGTCCAGCTGGAAGGTGAACCTCCGCCCCAGTCTCAAGTTTTTTGCAGACTCCAACAGGTTTTCTTCTAATATTGCCCTGTATTTGGCTCCATCCATCTTCCCATCAACTCTGACCAGCTTCCCTGTCCCTGCTGAAGAAAAACATCCCCACAACATGATGCCACCACCTTGTTTCACGGTGGGGATGGTGTATTCAGGTGAATGGGCAGTGTTAGTTTTCTGCCACACATAGCGTTTTGCTTTTAGGCCAAAAAGTTCAATTTTGGTCTCATCTGACCAGAGCACCTTCTTCCACATGTCTGCTGTGTCCCTCACATGGTTTCTCGCAAACAGAACTTCTTATGGCTTTCTTTCAACAATGGCTTTCTTCTTGCCACTCTTCCATAAAGGCCAGATTTGTGGAGTGCACCACTAATAGTTGTCCTGTGGACAGATTCTCCCCCCTGAGCTGTGGATCTCTGCAGCTCCTCCAGAGTTACCATGGGACTCTTGGCTGCTTCTCTGATTGATGCTCTCCTTGCCCAGCCTGTCAGTTTAGGTGGAGGGCCATGTCTTGGTAGGTTTGCAGTTGTGCTATACTTTTTCCATTTTCGGATGATGGATTGAACAGTGCTCCGTGAGATGTTCAAAGCTTGGGATATTTTTTTTATAACCTAACCCTGCTTTAAACTTCTCCACAACTTTATCCCTGACATGTCTGGTGTGTTCATTGGCCTTCTTGATGCTGTTTGTTCACTAAGGCCCCTTTCACACTGGGGCGGTGGGTGCGTCGGCGGTAAAGGTTTTTAGCAGCACTTTATCGTCAATTTTGCAGTGCTATTCGGCCACTAGCAGGGCGCTTTTACCCCCGCTAGCGGGCAAGAAAGGGTTAAAAACCACCGAAAAGCGCTGCTGCAGCAGCGCTATGCCGGCGGTATAACCAGGCTGCCCATTCATTTCAATGGGCAGGAGCAGTGAAGGAGCGGTGTATACTCCACTCCTTCACCGCTCCAAAGATTCTGCTTGCAGGTGTTTTTTTAACGTCCTGCAAGCGCACAGCTCCAGTGTGAAAGCACTCGGGCTTTCACACTGGAGAGACAGGAGCGGCTCTTTACAGGCGCTATGCAGGCGCTTTTTTTTAGCGCTGTAGCGCCTGTAAAGCACCTCAGTGTGAAAGGGGTAGAAACCTCGGAAGGCTTCACAGAACAGCTGTTTTTATACTGAGATTAAATTACACACAGATGGACTCTATTTACTAATTAGGTGACTTCTGAAGGCAATAGGTTCCATTTGATTTTAGTTGGGGGTATCAAAGTAAAGGGGGCTGAATACAAATGCACGCCACACTTTTCAGATATTTATTTTTAAAACATTTTTAAAACCATTTATCATTTTCCTTCCACTTCACAATTATGTGCCACTTTGTGTTGGTCTCTCACCTAAACTCCCAATAAAATACATTTACGTTTTTGGTTGTAACATGACAAAATGTGGAAAATTTAAAGGAGTATGAATACTTTTTCAAGGCACTGTAAATTCTGAAAGTTGCCCCCAAAAAATGAAAACAGATGGAAGGCAAAGGACTAATCACCAGCATTGCCTGTGGTTTTCTGCAGTTAAACTTTTCCCCCATTACTGACTTCCATGCCTTGTCCCGTGCTCTGTTTCTGTATGAAAGCAGCCATATTGGTAAAGGCAAAACTTTCTCACGTCAGAGCCTCCAGCAGAAAAACAATGAGCAACACAGAAGTGACCACCAAATCTTGCTCCAAATCCCCTAGCAGTCAGAGGCAACACATAGCAGATATACAACTATGAGGCTAGACACAGGAGCGCTTAGGCACACTTATATACCAGAAAGTGCACTGCTATTTTTCAGGAGGTATTCAAATTTTTTCAGACGATTTTAGGCATATTTAAAGGTTTTAGATCAGGGGTCTCCAAACTTTTGTAACAAAGGGCCAGTTTACTGCCCTTCAAGCTTTAGGGGGGTCAGGCTGTAGCCAGTGGGAGTAGAAAATGCCTTGGCATCGGTGGGAGTAAATAATGCCGAAGACTTGGTGGTCAGTTTGGTGTAAAAAAACTTATGTCATTGGTGTCAGTGGGAGGAATAGTGCCTCCTCTCTGGTGTCAGTGGAAGGAATATTCCCCCAAGGGCCAGATAAAGGCAAGCAAAGGGCCACATCCACCCGCCACAGTTTGGAGACCTCTGTTCTAGATGTTCCCTATAACATAACCAATCTTTATTTCTTTGAGTTCAAGTCTACTTTAACCAATTGAGGTATTTGGAGGTACTATGTATGTCCAAAGAGAGAATAGTTAAGAGGTTTAGTTGTTTAGCTGGCTCCCTGAAAGTGAAAGTGATGCAGTGGCAATCACTTTCACAGAGGGTGCGGCGTAGTGTGTCCTCTCCCCCCCCCCCCCCCCCCCCATTGGTGCGCCCCTGTGTAATTCCTGGGAGCCTGGGACCACATCAAGCTGATTCAGGATGGAAAAAGGGGGATGGGAGACTGAGGCACATCCATGCCTTTATCACCTCTGTAAACAAAGAAAATGGGAGTGATAATCATTTAGTCACTTCCAGTTTCATATCCACCAATTCCCAATGTTATCACATAAGGATTTTTTAACCCCTTGTGATGGTATTAATGTAAAAATAAATAAAATAAAAATGTTAAAAAAATTATTTAAAAAAGTATTTAAAAAAAATAAGCATAACCCCACTTGCTCTGCACACACCCACAAACACAGACCCTGGGTACACACATGTATTTAAACCGCGGTGGCACCACACATGTGAAGTATCTCCGCGAACATCAGAGTGAGAGTAAAGCTGGGTTCATACTATTGCAAACTGAATGTGGGTTTCCCTGCATCCAATTCGCATAGCAGGAGATTGTGACCGGCTCGCTATGGAGCCGGTTCACACATCTCCACAGTGGCTCCGGTGCGAATTGCACAGGAGCCCTGTGCATCTTTTGGTCCGTTTCAGGTCCGAATTCAGCCACAAATTCGGGCTGAAATGGGACCTGAAACGGTGAATGGAGACACACCGGACTCCTGCTGTGAGGCACTGCGATCTCTAGTGTGAACACAGCCTAATAATTCTAGCACAAGAGCTCCTGCCTAACTCTAAACTGGTGAGCTGTAAAGGCTTTTAATGTGACACCCATAGAGATTTTGTACAATATCACAGGCACACGCAATTTTAAGACCTGACATGTTTGGTATTTATTTACTCAAAGCAACCTCAGCTTTTATAATTTACAAAGAATTGAGCATTATAGTGTGTTTCTGCACTAAAATTCATTTTATCATATTTTTTCCTGAAAATTTTAGTTGTATAAACAGTTGCACAAATATCATGTGACATAAAAAAATGCAACTATCATCTTTTTATTCTACAGGGTCTGCTTTTAGAAAATGTATAATCTTCTGTGGGTTTAAGTAATTTTATGGTCAAAAATGATTTTTATATGTGTGCAAAAAGATTAAAAAAAATGCTCTAATGCAGAACTATTTAAAAAGTAATAGAATAATAGAAAAGGGACATATGACCAGCTGTTGGAAAACGATTCCTGAAGAGGTAAAGAGATGATACAGAGCAATGCTGGTCTACAATATCTTCTTATCATTCATTTCCCAAAAGTAATATCTATGGAAAATTCACACGCATGTCTTCTCCCAACACAGCCCAGGAATCTTCCATTCATTTATAATTGAACATCATATATCTTGTATGGTCACACATGTTAGAAAGTGATGACTTCTGACTTTTAAAGCAATCCTATTTTGTGCTATGTTTTAATGGGCAATGTGTTTATGTCTTGGGCTGTTTTTCTCTCTTTCTGCTGGCTCATTCAATTTTTGAGATATAAAAAGAAGCATGAAATATTCATTACTGGATGAAGTACACAAGGATTCCTGTGGAAAGGTTATCGGATTTTCTCATGAAATAGCCTTTTTATGATATGGCCCTTTCTGTACAACTATAACACAAAAGGTCCCTCTTCAGGATGAACAACAGCATTGCAGGCAATAAACTTTTTACTTGGCAATACTGTATACTGTATACAGTATATAGTGAAAAAGTGAGTATATTCCATGGAATCTGTAAACTTTTAAACATATTTGAAGAAGAAAACATTAGATCAGATAAAGGTGATATACTTAACAACAATTCAAGGAACATGTGTCTTTTTAATATTTTTTTTCATAAAAAATATCAAGAGATATAATGGTGTTCCATTTAAAAAGTAAGTATACCCGTGGCCAAAACTGTCTACTAGGGATGAGCAAACAAAGTAAAGTTTAGTTCGTTGGACATCTGAAAATCCCCAAACATGGCATCCAAACCATGTTGAAGTCTATAACAACTGAATCTTATATTTTTTTCTAGTCTTTTTTGCAAGGCAATTCAAAAGGCATAGTAAATAGGTTTTTTTCCCCATAGGGGGTTCAGTGGGGGGTGGGTCTTTTTAATGTGCCAAATAAAAATACACAATAACTTGCTTGGGGGATAGCTTAAACTTGAACATGAAGTTGCACACTTGTAGAATGTACTCCCACAAAAGGGATTCCCTGCTGGTTGTTTGTTCTGTCTTTTAAAAAAAAAACTGCATGAGGACCACCTTAAATTTCATACCAAACCCTTAGAGACTGGTGTTGATTTTGAGGGAGACCCCAGCCAAAACAAATGACAAGGGATCCCCCCAAAACCCATACTAGGCCCTAATTCAGATATGCAGAGTGGCTAACCAGAAAATGATGGGGGAGGGGAGGGGGGCAATGAGCATGCATTGCCCCGAACCATACCAGGCCACATGCCCTCTCAATATTTGAGGGTACCTTGAAGGAACCTCCCCAATTTGCAAGGCACCTTGTCTCTATGTTGATGTGGGAATCTGCAAGAAGGACTTATCAGAATCTGGATTCCCCTTAAAGATAAGGGGCCCACAGGTATGCAATCCTCTCCCCTATGTAAGTAGTAAGGGCTACATAGTACCCCTTTTTACTCATTTACAAAAAAGGAATATAGAAAAACAGAGATAACTTGTTCCTGTTTTAAAAAATAATGAAATACCGTAATAAACATTGTCCACCAGTATAAATCCAATGGCAAACAGCGTCCATCATAAATCAGATGAACGTTGCCCCAATGACCCACGGCACAGCGATTCTATTCCATTAATACTCCCCTCACAAATACCAGCTCTCAGGCTGGCTGCTGAATGTCTTCAAACTGGCCAGGGATCCTGAGTTATGTCATTGACCAAATATGGTCAGTTATGTCACCCAACATTGAATGATTTGGCCAAAAATCTCCCCACCACATTTCAATGGGAATGAATTAGGGTCTTTATTAGACCAGTTCATAACTCTTAATTTTTCCTTTTGAGCAATTACTTTTTTTTTTTTTGTGTGTGCTTAAATTCATTATTGTGTTCAAAGATCTATTTCTGGTTCAAGTTAATCTTTCGAGCAGATGGCCTCTCATTCTCATCAAGCATTATATGATGCAGAATTCATAGCTGGTTAGATGACTACAAGCTGCCCAGGCCCTGAATCAGAAAAGCGGTCCCAAAACATTTCTACCAGCATGCTTCACTGTTATCATAAGGTTTATTATTATGCTGAAATGCTGTCTTCGGTTTGAGCCAAACATGTCCATTGTTACTGTTGGCAAACAATTCTATATTTGATTTATCAGTCCACAGTACATTTTCCACAAGGCCAGGCCTTTTCCTATACTTTCAATGGCAAACTGTAGTCTTGCACTAGTGTTTTTTTTCAGACAGCAAAGGTTTTTCCTGGTACATCTCACATGCAGGTTAAATTGGTGCAATTTCCTTCTGATTGTAGATGCATGAAATTTGACTTTAGCTGATGCCAATTCATCTGCAGATCTTGCAAGTAAGTTTTGGGTTCCTTGGAAATTTTCTTTAGCATGAAACATTCAGTTCTTGAGAAAAATTTACTGGGTTGGCCAATGCTGGAAACATTACGAGTCCTTTGAACTTTACACCACTTGGAGATTATTTTCCTTACAGAGTAATGGATCGTTTTAAATAATTTGGTCATCCTTTAAAAATCTATTTTCAAACTCATAGGCATCCACAAATTGCTTACAACCTTTGGGAGCTCTTTTGATCCTAGAATGATGGCACCACAACACTAGACCCTAACTATATGAGGCTTATATAAGACAATTTCCACCTGCCTATTCCCTAAAGAGGTTCTAATCATTCCACCTGCCCATTCCCTAAAGAGGTTCTAATCATTGGCACCTAATTTGGAGCACCAAATTCTGATTTCATGGATCCAAAATGGTGGTAAATGTAGTCAGTGCTCGGACAAGGTCATCTAGATCCCAGGGCAGGCATGCCTAACTGTGCACTCCCCCCCCCCCCCCCCAAGATGTATGAGCATTATGTGTCATCAAAAAATCCCCCCGCAAAAGAAATAAAAAAATGAGCACTAATCTAATTACCCCTATACATACATTTCCTCTCCTACAAGTACAAATCCGCCCCCTGCTGAAAACCTCCCTCCCAGCACAATTTTTTGCCCCCATCCGCATTTACCACTGCCAATACTAGTTGAGCCTGTGCCCCTTACTGACAGTTACAGCCCTTTCCACACTCCTCGAACTGACAGCTACATCCTACACAACACTCCATGAATTGACAAGTACATTTCTTTCCCACCCTCCCTGAACTGAAAGCTACATTGCACACCCAATAAACGAATTGTTCTGCTGCACTTAGATGGTGACACCCCTGTTCCTTTGAAGAGCCATCAGCTTCAAGATCATGTGGGTCAATTTTGATGCCTTCTCAAGAAACCATCCGACCAAGGTATCGAATCTGATGTTTGAAAAGTTCACATTTCTCTAAACGGAGTTTGATGGCATTCTTACGCATTCTGCAAAGCACTTGCCTGAGGTCATCAACATGCTCTTGAAATGTTTTGGAGTAGTCTAGACATAGTCCAGGATGAGTAAAAGTTAACTCTGACCACTCAGATCTGGATCCAGGAGAAGAAGGAGAGAGGCATGCAAAGGAGGAGTGGATAAGGCGTATTAGACTCTGTAGTGGGATCTGATGCAGCAGGTGAGCGGGCACTTCGTATAGAGGTGGAGGTTCACTGAACACAGTTTTGGAAGATTGTTTCAATTGTCACGTGTTGAACACGTGCAAAATGGGAGGACACTTTTATGCAGATACAGTGCCTTGAAAAAGTATTCATGCCCCTCGAAATGTTCCACATTTTGTCATGTTACAACCAAAAACATAAATGTATTTTATTGGGATTTTTTTGTGATAGACCAACACAAAGTGGTACATAATTGTGAAGTGGAAGGAAAATGATAAATGGTTTTCAAAATTTTTTACAATTAAATATGTGAAAGGTGTGGCGTGCATTTGTATTCAGCCCCCCTGAGTCAATACTTTGTAGAACTTTTTGCTGCAATTACAGCTGCAAGTCTTTTTGGGTATGTCTCTACCAGCTTTGCACATCTAGAGAATACATTTTTTGCCAATTTCACTTTGCAAAATAGCCCAAGCTCTGTCAGATTGGATGGAGAACATCTGTGAACAGCAATTTTCAAGTCTTGCCACAGATTCTCTATTGGATTTAGGTCTGGACTTTGACTTGGCCATTCTAACACATGAATATGCTTTGATCTAAACCATTCCATTGTAGCTTTGGCTGTATGTTTTGGGTCGTTGTCCTGCTGCAAGGTGAACCTCGGCCCCAGTTTCAAGTCTTTTGCAGACTAACAGGTTTTCTTTTAAGATTGCCCTGTATTTGGCTCCATCCATCATCCCTACAACTCTGACCAACTTCCCTGGTCCTGCTGAAGAAAAGCATCCCCACAACACGATGCTGCCACCACCATGTTTTACGGTGGGGATGGTGTATTCAGGGTGATGTGCAGTGTTAGTTTTCCGCCACCCATAACATTTGCTTTTAGGCCAAAAAATGACATTTTGGTCTCATCTGACCAGAACACCTTCTTCCACGTTTGCTGTGTGCCCCACATGGCTTCTCGCAAACCGCAAACAGCACTTCTTATGGCTTTCTTGCAACAATGTCTTTCTTCTAGCCACTCTTCCGCCAGATTTGTGGAGTGCACAACTAATAGTTGTCTTGTGGACAGATTCTCCCACCTGAGCTGTGGATCTCTGCAGCTCCTCCAGAGTTACCATGGACCTCTTGGCTGCTTCTCTGATTAATGCTCTCCTTGCCCGGCCTGTCAGTTTAGCTGGACGGCCATGTTAGGTTTGCAGTTGTGCCATACTCTTTCCACTATTGGATAATGGATTGAACAGTGATTGCTGAGATGTTCAAAGCTTGGGATATTTTTTTATAACCTAACCCTGCTTTAAACTTCTTCCTTGGACTTCATGATGCTGTTTGTTCACTAAGGTTCTCTAACAAGCCTCTGAGGGCTTCACAGAACAGCTGCAATTATACTGAGATAAAATTACACACAGGTGGACTATATTTATTAATTAGGTGACTTCTGAAGGCAATTGGTTCCACTGGATTACTAGATTTGAGTTAGGAGTATCAGAGTAAAGGGGGCTGAATACAAATGCACGCCACACTTTTCAGATATTTATTTGTAAAAGAAATTTAAAACCATTTATCATTTTCATTCCATTTCTTTGTGTTAGTCTATCACATAAAATCCCAATAAAATCCATTTATGTTTCTGGTTGTAACATGACAAAATGTGGAATATTTCAAGGGATATGAATACTTTTATAAGGCCCTCTATAGTCAAGAGACTAAAAGAGACTTTTATATTATATTTTGTAAGTTATATGAATGAATTGTGCTGCACTGTAATATATATAATTTCCAGAGACAGTCACTTTTTTTGGTGGACCTTATTATTCACACAGACTTGTTCCACTGGCCAAGCTATGCCTTATGCCCACTCCATCCAGCTTCCTGAGCGCCAATAGTTGTTTTCCTTTATATTGCACACCCAAGTTTTTCTTCACATCCAGTTTCGGAGCTGTCATTCCCCAGCCACTGTGGCCAGGGAAGAAGCACCTGATCTGTGCTTGATTGGCTTTAATAGAGTGGTGAGGTGACATTAGGGGTGTAATAGACCCCTGATTTGTCCTTAAAGAGAACCTGACACTTTTAATACCAATGGACAATGTGGTTTGCCAACAATAAAGTTATATAAAAAGATTTAAAAAAAAAAAAAGTGTAGAAAATTATTGTTAAAGTGGTATTAAACCCCCAAGCAAACATTATATTGCAGCTTACAAATTCTTAGATGTGATGCATTAGTTTTCTTTTTTTATGATTTCTTTCCTTTATTTTCACCCAGTGATCTGGCCAGTAAGTCTGTTGTTTTTCAACAGAACAAGCTCTTCTGTAGAAGTAGCAGTTGGAGGGTTGAGACAAACCAATTACCACTGAGAGGGGTGCTTACAATGATTAGCGTTTATTTATTTATGTAAAACCTTTATACCAAAAAGGAAAAAAAAAAAAACAGTTTGCTGTAACTGTTTATAAAGGGTGAGCTTGAGTTGGGCTTTAATCTCTAATGCCGCGTACACACGAGCGGACATTACGGCGGACTTTGCCCGGCGGACTTTTCGACGTACTTTCCGACGGACTTTGTGAATGAACGGACTTGCCTACACACAATCCACCAAAGTCCGTCGAATTCGTACGTGATGACGTACGACCGGACTAAAACAAGGAAGTTCATAGCCAGTAGCCAATAGCTGCCCTAGCGTGGCTTTTTGTCCGTCGAACTAGCATACAGACGGCGGACTTTTCGACCGGACTCGATTTCAACGGATAAATTTAAAACAAGTTTTAAATCTAATTCCGTCCAACTTTTGAGAAAACAAAGTCCGCTGGAGCCCACACACATCGAATTGTCCGACGAAATCCAGTCCGCCGGGCAAAGTCCGCCGTAATGTCCGCTCGTGTGTACGCGGCATAAGTGTATCTAAATCTGCTAGTACATCTAGTTTTCTTCAACTGCAAACATTTATGAAAAACATTAACAAAAAGAAAAAAAGACCATTTACATTCCTATTTTAATCTTCTAAATAAATAAATGATGGAACCTGATTGGGTACTGTGGGCAGTAATTACTTTTTTCTCCTGTGTTTAAGAAACAGTCAGTTTGTAAGATTCATACACAGATTTTGTCTTTACTCGTAGTTTTAACACTTTTGCTAATTTTTGTAAGAATTTTTCTTGGCTCTCAGAATTATATAACTATATTATGTATGCATGCAGCTCTAAAGATGAGGAATGACGGCATTTGCTAAAAGTAATAAACTAAGTGCACTACTATGTTATGCAAGGCAGCTGCTTTTAAACCGATTTTATACTCTAAATGGAAAATCTCCATAAGATCATGAGTCACTGAGGCTTCTGAGTTTTGACAGGACTGGCAGCTGCACATTCAGTATATAATATATATATATATATATATATATATATATATATATATATATATATATATATATATATATATATATATACCGTATTTATAACACGCACTTTTTTCCCCTTAAAATCAGGGGAAAATCGCGGGTGCGTGTTATACGCCGATCCCCTGCGATCCTGAGCTCACAGATGTTAAAAATCGCCGACCGCGATTTGAAAATGGCGCCGCCGGCGCTGAAATACACAGTGCCGGTCCTCGGCTCTTCTCGGACACTTTCGGCTTCACTCGTCGCCGCCCGAACCTAGCCGAGTGTACTCGGCTAGGTTCGGATAGCTCCGCTCACAGTCACGCCCATCTCGGGCGGGACTACGAGTGGAGCCGAAAGTGCACAAGAGCCGCCGAGAAGAGCCGAGGACCGGCTCTGTGTATTTCGGCACCGGTGGTGCCATTTTCAAAACGCGGTCAGCGATTTTTAAGCTCAGGAGATGGAGATGGGATCCTGCAAGGCTGCACTGGGGCAAGGCTGCACTGGACACTGGGGAAGGCTGCACTGACAAGGTTGCACTGGGGCGGCTGCACTGGACACTGGGGAAGGCTGCACTGACAAGGCTGCACTGACATGGCTGCACTGACATGGCTGCACTGACATGGCTGCACTGACAAGGCTGCACTGACAAGGCTGCACTGACATGGCTGCACTGACATGGCTGCACTGACAAGGCTGCACTGACAAGGCTGCACTGACATGGCTGCACTGACAAGGCTGCACTGACAAGGCAGCACTGACAAGGCAGCACCGACATGGCTGCACTGGGGCAAGGCTGCACTGAGAAGGCTGCAATGATGGGCATTTAAATGTAAGTTTTTTTCCCTTCAACTTCCCTCCTAAAAGTTTTTTTTTCCTTAAAATTCCCTCCTAAATTGGGGTGCGTGTTATACGCCGGCGCGTGTTATACGCCGATAAATACGGTATATAAATATATATACACACAAACACACACACACTGTATTTATTGGGGTATAACACTCACTCTTTCACCATGAAAATCGGGTGCAAATAGCGTGTGCGTGTTATACGCCAATACTTCAATTTTAGCTGCCTCGGAGGGGACAGGGAGGGAGGCGGGACGAGCACCACCAGATTACATAGTAAGAATCTCCTGTTTAATTGGTGGCCTCTGTAATAGGAAGTCCCATCTCCTGGGCCGCCATTGGACCATTATTCTGTCCATCATAGGAGATTCTCACTGTATATAATCTGTCGGCGCTCGTCCCGCCCCCCTCCACTAAATGGTTAAGGAGGTGAGGGTTAGGGGCACCAGATACCGTAGCAGATCACTCTCCAAATCCAGACCAATGTCCATCATCACAGTGTCAGAACCTTTAAGCCGACCTGGCAACACTGTAAGCACATTCCCAGATTTCAGTGAGTCCTCCAAGTGAGTCACCAAGCCCTTTTGAGAGGCCAGCCTTCGTCCTGGCTCTCTAGCAAGGGGCCTCCCCTGGGCCTCCTCCTTGGCACAGTTTCCTCTGGAAGAGGCAGGACAGCTTCAGGACCACTTCAGCACATGTTAGGCTCCAAAACCAGCCTATTGGGCCTATTAGCAGCACTCTATCCAGCAACATCCCCCATAAGCCTTTAGCCCAGAGAAAAAGAGAGAGCACATGGCCTGTCCCAATTATTTATACAGTCCACCAGCATGCACCAGTAGCATAAACCTCCTACTGGATTGGCTGAAGAAAATATAAATATTCGTAACTTCGTTTTATTTGTGAAATCTAATAGTGAGAATCACAAGCCAACTTAACGTGGATGTAAACCTGAAATTTTTTTTTTTATATCATATTGTAGAGTTTAAGATTTCCTATCATTTGAGCCCTGTCTTGCCACAAAGAGTTTTTCCAGCTCTGAGCAATCCTCTTTTATTGTTCAGTGAGAAAAATCTTGACAAACTGAGAAAAACTTTGTCAAATACTCCCCCTTGCTGTGAGTGACAGCCTAAGACACAGGCATTATTTTTTAATTCCCTCCCCCACTCCTTTCCTTCAGCAGCTCTGCAAGGATTGGCTGTTTCACACCTCAGCATGATTTGGCATGCTGAAGTCGTGGTTACTTTCCTGTCTTTTTCACTGGATGTTAGAGATGATAGCAGAAGTTCAGCAGAAGTTCAGTGTTAGAAATACACAGGAGAAAATGCATATTAACAAGGGGAGTGTAGAGGTGGGCGGGGAGTCTACTGACATCACGACTCCACCCACCGAGCTCCAGACAACAGACCCACCCACAGAATCTGCAGTTTTTCGGGTTTCATAACAGACAGAGGGGAGACATTTGACAGGTAAAGATACATGCAGGAGGCATGTATATCCTTATAGATAACCCCTATGACAGTAGTTTAGAAAGGATGACATTGGGTTTACATCCACTTTAAGCTTAGGGAAACTAGGTAAAAAAACTATACAATCAGTGTGAGCTAACTACAGCCCAGCCAAAGACTAAATTGACATACAGCGCCTCGAAAAAGTATTCATACCGCTGGAATTTTCCACATTTTCCACATCAGCCCCCTTTACTCTGATATCCCTAACTAAAATCTAGTGGAACCAATTGCCTTCAAAAGTCACCTAGTTAGTAAATAGAGTCCATTTGTGTGTAATTTAATCTCAGTATAAATACAGCTGTTCTGTGAAGCCCTCAGAGGTTTGTTAGAGAACCTTAGTGAACAAACAGCATCATGAAGGCCAAGGAACACACCAGACAGGTCAGGAAAAAAATTTGTGGAGAAGTTTAAAGCAGGTTTAGGTTATAAAAAAATATCCCAAGTTTTGAACATCTCACGGAGCACTGTTCAATCCATCATCCAAACATGGAAAGAGTATGGCACAACTGCAAACCTACCAAGACATGGCCGTCCACCTAAACTGACAGGCCAGGCAAGGAGAGCATTCATCAGAGAAGCAGCCAAGAGGCCCATGGTAACTCTGGATGATCTACAGAGATCCACAGCTCAGGGGGGAGAATCTGTCCACAGGACAACTATTAGTGGTGCACTCCACAAATCTGGCTTTAATGGAAGAGTGGCAAGAAGAAAGCCATTGTTGAAAGAAAGCCATAAGAAGTCCCGTTTGCAGTTTGCGAGAAGCCATGTGGGGGATACAGCAAACATGTGGAAGAAGGTGCTCTGGTCAGATGAGACCAAAATGGAACTTTTTGGCCTAAAAGCAAAACGCTATGTGTGGTGGAAAACTAACACTGCACATCACCCTGAACACCCCGCCCCCATCGTGAAAGATGGTGGTGGCAGCATCATGTTGTGGGGATGTTTTTCTTCAGCAGGGACAGGGAAGCTGGTCAGAGTTTATAGGAAGATGGATGGAGCCAAATACAGGGCAATCTTACAAAAAAACCTGTTAGAGTCTGCAAAAGACTTGAGACTGGGGTGGAGGTTCAACATCCAGCAGGACAACGACCCTAAACATACAGCCAGAGCTACAATAGAATGGTTTAGATCAGTGGTTCTCAACTCATGTCCTCGGGACCCACTAACAGGCCAGGTTTGCAGGATAACTGAAATACATCACAGGTGATATCATTTGCTGCTCAGTGATTGCAGTATTCTAGTCTGCATCTCCCCAAGGTAATACTTAACTTCTGGACTGTTAGTGGGTCCTGAGGACCGGAGTTGAGAACCACTGGTTTAGATCAAAGCATGTTCATGTGTTAGAATGGCCCAGTCAAAGTCCAGACCTAAATCCAATTGAGAATCTGTGGCAAGACTTGAAAATTGCTGTTCACAGATGCTCTCCATTCAATCTGACAACGCTTGAGCTATTTTGCAATGCGCAGCTCAGTGTGCATTCAATAGAAGACTGCAAGCAGGTATGAGTTTGTTATTTCAAAAAAGGCATTGCAGGTCTCTTCTGCAATAAATAGCTGCCTGCTCACATTTTTTTAATACGTTTAGCTCTACTTTAGGCTTGCCCTAAATGGCATGAATTTCCTAAGGCTGAAATTCACTCAGTGGCAGGCCCTGCTGGCTGCCTGCTTCTTAACCACTTAAGGACCGAGCCTCTTTTTTAGATGTGTTGTTTACAAGTTAAAAAGGTTTTTTTGCTAGAAAATTACTTAGAACCCCCAAACATTATACATTTTTTTTCTAATGCCTCGTTTCCACTGAGCGGATCGGTTCGGTTTGGTTCGGTACAGTACGCTATTTTGGGTGTTTCCATTATAAAAGCGGCCCATACAACCGAACCGTACCGCTCCATTCAGGGTCCTGCTTCAGATGTGGGGCCATAGAAAATGGAAGGGTTCAGTTGGGGCGGAGCTACCATACATTCCACTGATTGGCTGACAGAAAACCCTCTGCTTTGCTATGCTGAGGCATTTTTTCTAAATCCTGTATGGCCCCTTGTGGTCCCACTTGCAGTGGAAACGCTCACCAGAATAGACCGGACCATTCTAGGCCATTCAAACTGTACCGACCCGAACCGATCCGCTCAGTGGAAACGAGGCATTACACACTAGAGAATAAAATGGCGGTCGTTGCAATATTTTCTGTCACACCGTATTTGCGCAGCGGTCTTACAATTTTTTGGGAAAAAATACACTGCTTTGAATTAAAAAATAAGACAACAGTAAAGTTAGCCCAGTTACAGAGGAGGTCTTAGGGCTAGAATTATTGCTCTCGCTCTACTGATCACGTCGATACCTCACATGTGTGGTCCATTTTCATATGCGGCGCTACTCACATATGCGTTCTCTTCTGCACGCAAGCTCGGCAGGACGGGGCGCATTTTAAAAAAAAAAAATTCTTATTTATTTTACCTTTTATTTTTTATTTTTACACTGTCTTTTTTGGAAAAAAATTGTGTCACTTTTATTCCTATTACAAGGAATGTAAACATCCCTTGTAATAGAAAAAAAGCATGACAGGACCTCTTAAATATGAGATCTGGGGTCAAAAAGACCTCAGATCTCATATTTACACTTAAATGCAATAATAATAATAAAAAAAATTTGTCATTTTAAAAAGAAAAAAAAAAAAATGTCCCTTTAAGAGCTGTGGGCGGAAGTGACGTTTTACCAGAGTGACGTCGCTTCCGCCCTGCATTTTTATGGAGACTGGAGGGGGCCATCTTCCCCCTCACTCATCTCCATGCCCAGCCAGGGTCAAGATCCGATTGCCTCCGATGCTGCCGACGGATCCGATAAGCAGCGGAGGACGAGGGGGCCCCCTCTCCCACCGCCGATAAAAGCGGCGAATCCGCCACAGAGACCACTCTTATCAGAAACCGGACCGCCGGCCGAACATGAAGATACCAGGGTTATGACAGCTAGCTGCTGCCATAACAACGATATCCCCCGTCAAAGTTAGGACGTATATCGGCGTGCGGTGGTCCGGAAGTGGTTAAAGGGTTACAAAACCCTTGCTTTATTTATTTATTTTTTTAAATAACAAACATATCATACTTACCTCCAATGTGCAGTTCGTTTTGCACAGAGTGGCCCCGAACCTCGTCTTCTGGAGTCCCCCGGCGGCGCTCGCGGCTCCTCCTGGCATCTGGAAACCCCCTAGGAGAAGCGATCTCCCAGGGGGTTGCCGTGGGGGCGCGCTCCAGAATCCAGCATTTGCGTCTATAGACACAGAATGCCAGACTCGGCCCCGCCCCCCCGGCACTCGCGTCATTGGATTTGATTGACAGCAGCGAGAGCCAATGGCTGCGCTGCTATCAATCTATCCAATCAAGAGCCGAGAACCCCGGCCAGAAAGGTAGAGCATGTCTCCGCTAAGGGAACGAACAGGCTCAGGTGAGTAAAATAGGGGGCTGGGGGGCTGCTGAGTGACAAAACTTTATTTACCTTAATGCATAGGATGCATTAACGTGAAAAAAAACGAACCTTTACAACTCCTTTATTATCCCGTGATTAAAAGTTAGAAGGAGCTGGACGGAAAATTGTCAGCTGAAAATCTGATTGGATGCACTCGCCATTCAAGAATTTTGATAGCAGTCAAAATACAATAGGGGCACCAGAAGATTCGTCCATCCACCGGCTGAACAAAAACAATACAGTATATGGTAAGCTTAGAGTGTTAGCTCTTTAGAGGCAAGGACTGATGTGATTATGTAAATTGCCAGTAATATATAACTACCTCAAATAAACAAATGTAATATAGCTTTAATGGAAACTTGGACTGAAAAGAATACGGAACCTGTTATTGCCGACCTCCTTAAGACCTTCCTAATTGCCTGGTGTTTATGATAATAACCTGGTGTGTAAATCATTGTTATAAGCAAGTGGCCAGTGAAATCAGAACCCCCAACCTGCATCCTTGCACCGGGTGAGTAATTGAAAGAATACTGAAACCACTGGACTATTAGGTAACATTAGAAAAAAAAATGGGGCCAGAAGCCACTACAAAGTAAAGAATTAAAGGAAAAGGGATTGAAAAGTAAATCGGGAAGAAAATTAAAAAAGTACTAGAAATGTATTACAAGTAGCAAATGAATAGCAGACACTAGGAGAGCACCACTATATGTGAACAGCTGGCCTGCAGTAGCAGGTTTCAAATGTAAATGGCGCTTATCACAGTCCTGATGTAAAAGGGAAGGTACTGTGTCTGCCCTACTAAATGAAATGTATATTTTGTTTCCTATACTCAATAACAAGATCTGCAAATTACCTTTCTTTTTCCTTCCCAAACAGCTTGGTAATGATTGTACACATGAAGACATCTGATTGCTTTGATGAACTCCATCAATAATGCAGCGTTTGCCATTGTGATAAGTGAAGGGGAATCCCAAGTTGGGGTAAAAGCTCCATTCAGCTCCAGCAGCTAAACCACTTCCTGAAAGATACAGAATAAACATGCTTTATTCATTTCCCAAAACTGGCCAACTTCACTCCACCTGGTCTATCAGCACTCATCCATCCTAATCTACTCTTTTCATACTTTACTCTAATCATACCGTACTCCATTTATATTCTACTCCAATCATACCTTACTCCAGTCATACCCTACTCTAATCATACCCTTAGCTAATCATACCCTACTCTAAATACCCTACGCTAATTATACCCTACTGTAATCATACCCAATCTAATCATACACTACTCTAATCATACCCTACTCTAATCATACCCTACTCTAATCATACCCTACTCCAATCATACCCTACTCTAATCATACCCTACTCCAATCATACCCTACTCCAATCATACCCTACTCCAATCATACCCTACTCCAATCATACTCTACTCTAACCATACCCTGCTCTAACCATACCCTGCTCTAATAATACCCTACTCTAATCATACCCTACTCCAATCATATCCTTCTCTAATCATTCCCTACTCCAATAATACTCTAATAAAATTATACTCTACTCCAATCATATTCCACTTTAATCATACTCTACTCTAGTTGGCTATAGGGCAGCCATGGTTCGAAAAGCACATCTATCTAGTTAACAGTACTTCTTTGAGAAAACCTATAGTGTATAGAAGACAGTAATCATATATTTTTGAGGCTCATTTACAGTACATCATTGTGCTATGTGAATGTGTGCTGCCATGCACAACAGTGCAGGCTAGCAACATGTCCTATTTTTTTTTTAGCATGCATCACAAGACGTAAGCCTTGTACACAGGATCAGATTTTCCACAGAAAAAACCTCGGACTTTGTCCGAAGGCGTGTGCCTGGATTTTGTCTTGCATACAAACGGCAAGGAATTGTCGGCCAACAAACACGAACGTAGTGACGTACTACGTGGTTTTTCAGCTCTTTAGCTCCACCCTTTGGGCTCCTTCTGCTAATTTCATGTTAGTAGAAGTTTGGTGAGTGTTGATTTGCGCTTTTCATTTTGCGCTTTTCATTTTGTTTCTGAACGGCCGTTCGTCAACCAGACATGTTGTGGAATCGGAGGAGGTAACGTGTTATTTATTATTGGCATTGGAGTTATTGCTTTGACCCAAGTCCAGTCCAGCAACAGGAGGAGGAGGATTTCTTGGACCAAAAATTGGTTGCTTTATTAATCGTAACCAATTATGTCATATGCCTTTGCTGCGGGAGCTCCAGGAGAATAATCCAGAAGATTTTCGTAATTATCTCCGGATGACGAACTCCTGCTTTCACCAACTCTTGCCATTGCTTACCCCCTATATTAAGAAGTAGGACACATGCATGAGGCTTTTATTTTATTTTTTGGTTGAATAATGATTTGATTTGTTATATTTTCTATATTTTTGGATGCATAGAATACACTTTTTGGTTAAGTTCTATTGGCAGATAGCATGTCTAATTTTATTTGTTTTCTTTTATCAATGCACAATAAAAAATTTGTGTAGAATAACACTTGCCTATGTACAAAATACAACACCATAGTTGTATCTTTGATCTTAAAAACTACGGGATAATGGTGTTGTGGTAACTTGCCCCCCAAAAAAAAGCATAATAATATTATTCTTGATATCACTAGAAAATAAAAGCCTTTTAAAATACGTTCTGCAGAACTCCATCAGTATCACCAGCAAAGCAGCTTTATTATTATCCCATTAAAGAAGAAGAGAATTGTGCGCTGCATTTCGAGATTTCATAATTTGCCACGTCACGAATGTCAATTCTCCATTATGAACACTAGTTTACAAGACCGACCACTTCCAGCTAGTCCTTTGTCCGACGGACTTGTGTGCACATGCTCGGAAAATCCGACAACAGACATTTGTCCATGAAAAATTTTAAAGCCTGCCATCCAACATTTGTCCGCGGAAAATCCAACAACAATTGTCTGATGGAGCGTACCAAGGTCGGATTTTCTGCAAACAGCCTGTCATCACACAATTCCCATCAGAAAATCCGATCGTGGCTTTAGGCTAAATTGCAATGTTCTTGGGACTGAATTGGAATACTCTGTCCAACACAGCCAGTGTGAGTGAGTTCTAAGTTATTGTAATGTTTAAATGTAATGGAGAACTGTGCTAAGACATGTTACATGTTTGCTGTCTCATATGTCCACTGTAGTAATACATATTCAGATGTGTGGATCACTCTTCTTGTGACTACTAGTATTTTACTACAGTCTGCTATCTAATTGCCTAGCATTCAATTTTCCTGATTACAAGCTGTTGAGATTTAGGTCCCATTAATACTATTGTATTGTGGTGAGGCATAGGAAAATGCAAGTGTTGCTGCATGTTACCGCAAAGCATGGTAACATACAAAAATAAGTACAATGCGTTGTGGTGGCACCCTGATGCACCTAGCCCAGCCTTTCTCAGTTTTCTTACCCCAGAGGAACCCTTGAAATATTTTAGGTCTCAGGGAACCCCAGATAAAATTGATTGGTGGTCAGTAGGAAGAATGCTCCGCTTACAGTAACAGTCAGGTTGATACTCCTATAGCTTGCTAAAAAAAAGCAAATTGGTGTCAAGCTGTTGGCTCTGTCAAGTGGTGTTGTACCCAGAATTATGTGGGCACTATCAGACGGGGGGTCAATCAGCCACAACTCAAAAAAACCTCCTAGCAATGTCTGGAGGAACCCTGGTTGAGAAGGGCTGAACTTGCCAGTGACCACAATGCATATGCTACAGTATATAGTGCACTGCAGTGAACACAGGTGAACGAAATGTGCTTTGTGGCATCCTATATTGTAAATAAATGGCGTATCCGTTCAAAATGAATAGGATGCCTTAGCGCAATGTGCGTTAATGCAAAATACTGCACATTAAACATGCGTGTTTTAATGCACTGCAACTCATTGGAACAATGCGAATGAGTGCATTGCTTCCAATCAGTCAGAGCTGCTTCCAATCAGTCAGACTGCTGGACTTGGAGCAGTAAAGATGCAAACCATGTGTAGCACTGCTAAGCAGCAGGTAAAGAATAAATCTAGCTTCACTCATGTACATTATAAGGCCTCATGCACACTGGATGCTTTGGCCATCTTTGGCCATCTCTCCTAGACACCCTTCCTCCTGGCAGCGGTGTTTTAACGCGTAACGCGCATCAAGTACTTGGGCATTAATTCATTTCATTGGCCAGAATAATAATTCTGGCCATTGAAATGAATTAACGATTAAGTGCTAAACGCAACCTAGCGTTAACACTTGTTTACACACGTTTACACATGTCAAGTGTTTTTTTTTTTGCCAAAGCACTACTTCTACTGGATGCACTTGGACACATAGGCTAACATTCAGGGGCATTTAGAGACAGAAAAATAACCCCGCTAGGCACCCCTAAGAGCAGCATTAAAAACGTCCAGTGTGCATGAGGCCTAATTATAATTACAACTATTATAAAGTAGAATCAAGCTTTAAAAAAACAAAAACATAGGATTGTTTTTACAGATTTAATCAAATTACATAGGCTGTGTACAGTCTCTAACAAGAAAATTCTAGTGTCCCATTAACTCATTAGGAGTGAGTTGGTGCCATCTGCTGGTTTCAATAGAACATTACACATTGTAGCTGATGCATGCTGTGAGAATTCCCACTTGAATCCCCGAGCCTTTTACGTCCTAAATCCTCTTGAGTCCCAGAGCTTATTTTTCATATCAGTGATACCTCATGTATATTTTACCTTTTAGCATTTGTAGTCTACTCTAACGTATTAAACGTTATTTTTTCAGCACACACAGGGATTTAATTTGGTTGCAAATTTGAATACATACACAGAATTATTTCCTTGGATTTTATTGGGAATCGGTATTAAAAAGGTGGTACTCCGGCTGACCACCTACATATGTTCTGGAGATGCCCCAAACTTGTACGCTACTGGAACAAAATAATCTCAGTCATTAATCGAGCTTTTCAGGTAAAGGCTGACAAGGCTGCACTGACAAGGCTGCACTGGGGACAAGGCTGCACTGGGGACAAGGCTGCATTGACAAGGCTGCACTGGGGACAAGGCTGCACTGACAAGGCTTCACTGGGGACAAGGCTGCACTGACAAGGCTGCACTGGGGCAAGGCTGCACTGACAAGGCTGCACTGGGGACAAGGCTGCACTGACAAGGCTGCACTGACACTGAAAAGGCTGCAATGACACTAACAAGGCTGCAGATGAACACTGATGAGGCTGCATTGATGGGCATTTTAATGTAAGTTTCTTTTCCTTAAACTTCCCTCCTAAAAGTTTTTTTCCTTAAAATTCTCTCCTAAACTTGGGGTGCGTGTTATACGCCAGCGCGTGTTATACGCCGATAAATAGGGTATATATATATATATATATATATAAAGAAAATAAATAAACTGCGCTAAACAAAAATTAT
This sequence comes from Lithobates septentrionalis, assembly GCA_037952835.1. NCBI lineage: Eukaryota > Metazoa > Chordata > Amphibia > Anura > Ranidae > Lithobates > Lithobates septentrionalis. The sequence continues at coordinate 91,421 of JBBDGP010000231.1, read as the reverse complement.
ATATGTTGGGGTGAAATGATAGTGTGACCTAACACCAACAAAATATGATACATATATCCAATAAATAAAGTCCAAATCTTCAATCGGATGCGATACAAGTGCTTTCATTCTGTAAGTGCATTACTTTACTTATTAAACTCGATTTTAAACGTACTTCACCATGGAAAGTTTATCATTTATATTCTGGGTTGTGTACTGATGATGTGGACTGCGGGCTAATGAGGACCAATCAAAGTGCTCCTTGCCAACTATATGTCAGCTCCTAACCTGCTAAGAGCCTGTTTATCACCGTGAGTCGGTAAGCACAATCTACAGCCACGGTGGTGGGGTTTTTTCACTTCCCTCCCCCCTGTTTGGTTGTCGTTATGTGCACACCAGGGTGTTTGGTATGTTTGTATGTCCATGTCTAGCATTTAACATACTACACTATGGGCAGTTTTCTTTTGTTTGCCTTTTTCCTGTATCCATTGAGGGGATTCTGATCTGACTACGGACGGTGCCGATTGGTCTACCACCCCAAAGGCCCTGGCAGGGTTTTTTGCCATCCGCTTATATCTTTGAAGTTCTGGTAAGAGCAATCATAGCTCATTTGGATCAGCATCCACATTTACACTGAACACCTCATTATTTTGAAGATTTGGACTTTATTTATTGGATATATGTATCATATTTTGTTGGTGTTAGGTCACACTATCATTTCACCCCAACATATATAATTTTTGTTTAGCGCAGTTTATTTATTTTCTTTGTACTGTTGGTGTTGTCGCACTGTTTGCTGCTGCTTATCCTTGTGTGCTTCTAGCGCGGAATTTTTTTGCTTTATAATATATATATATATATATATATATATATATATATATATATATCCCAGCTTAGTGCAGCTACAGGCCATTAGTATGTCTGGAAGGCCAAGAAGGAGAGGCAGACAGTCACAAGCCAATAAGAGAGTCCCTCGAACTGTTTGACCACAGTGTTGGGTACATGCTCCAGGAGGATGCCCAGCGTTTGGAAGGCTCTGATGATGATACTGAGCTCGATGAAGGCAGTAACATGAGCACGGACAGAGGGGGTGCCCAAGAAGGACAGCAATCTGGCAGTCATGCTCCCCCTGCTGCAGCATACTGCCAGGTTTGCTCCAGTGATGAGGAGGGAGGGGATGATGAGGTCACTGACTCAACGTGGGTGCCTGATAAGAGAGAGGAGGAGGAGGAGGCGGCACATCACCAACGAGGCAGGATGCCCTCCAGGGGTCAGCCTAAGGGCAGCACATTGACTGCATCGCACCCCAAAGCTCCACATGTGCAGAGCGCTGCAGTCTCTGCGCGTTATTCAAAAAGTTCTTTGGTGTGACCCTTTTTTGAGACGAGTGCATCAGATCGCACCTCTGCTATTTGCAACATATGTCTCAAGCGTATCTCGCGTGGCCAAAACATCTCCCGCTTGGGTACCACATGCTTGACCAGACATATGTTGACCTGCCATGCAGTTCGTTGGCAAGCGTATCTAAAAGACCCACACCAAAGAACAAAGAGGACCTCTCCTTGCTCCTCATCAGCTGAGATTTCCAACCCCACTAGACCTTCAGTCCTCTCTGAGACCTGCACTGAGAGGAATGAAGGTGTAGAATTAGGTGTGTCACAGCCAAGTACTTGTGGGCAATCTGCTTTTGGTACACCGACGTCAGATTGTACCAGGCAAATTTCCCTGCCCCAGCTGCTGCACCGCCGAAAGAAGTTTGCTCCCAGCCATCCACATGCCCAGCGGTTGAATGCTAGCTTGGCAAAATTGCTAGCACTTCAACTGCTGCCTTTTCAGTTGGTAGACTCTGCCCCCTTCCGTGAGTTTGTGGAATGTGCGGTTCCTCAGTGGCAGGTACCCAAACGCCACTTTTTCTCACGGAAGGCGATTCCGGCTCTCTACCGGCATGTGGAAGGCAATGTCCATGCCTCGCTGGACAGGGCGGTCAGCGGTAAGGTTCATATTGCCGCTGACTCATGGTCCAGCAGGCATGGACAGGGACGTTACCTAAGTTTCACGGCGCATTGGGTGACTCTGCTGGCAGCTGGGAAGGATGCAGGACAAGGTGCAGTAGTGTTGGAGGTTGTTCCGCCACCACGCCTCCAAAATGCTAATGATTGTGACACACCTCTCTCCTCCACCCCCTCCTCTTCTTCTTTCTCCATGGCCTCTTCCTGTGCTTTGTCCTCGGAACCAGCGGTGCTCCGTAGTCATTCAAGGGGCTACGCAAGTACGCAGGCTAAAAGATGCCATGTGGTGCTTGAGCTGGTGTGCTTGGGGGACAGGAGCCACACTGGGGCAGAGGTTCTGTCAGCTCTGCAGGGGCAGGTTCGGAGGTGGTTGACGCCACGCCAACTTAAGGCAGGAATGGTGGTTTGTGACAATGGAACCAACCTCCTCTCTGCCCTCCGACAGGGACAAATGACCCATGTGCCCTGTTTGGCTCACGTCCTTAACTTGGTGGTGCAGCGGTTCTTGGGCAGGTACCCGGGCTTACAGGATGTCCTGAGGCAGGCCAGGAAAGTCTTTGTGCATTTCCGCCGGTCATATAATGCCAGTGCTCGGCTGACGGACCTCCAAAAGGAGTTTAACCTGCCCAAGAACCACCTAATCTGTGACATGCCCACCAGGTGGAACTCAACGTTGGCCATGCTGCAGCGGCTGCACACACAGCAGAGGGCCATCAATGAGTACCTGTGCGAGTATGGCACCAGGACAGGGTCAGGGGAGCTTGTTTTTTTTTCCCCACGCCAGTGGGCCATGATCAGGGATGCATGCACTGTCCTGTCACCATTTGAGGAGGCCACGAGGATGGTGAGCAGTGACAGTGCATGCATAAGTGACACTGTCCCCCTTGTCCACCTGTTGGAGCACACGCTGCGTGGAATAATGGACAGGGCACTTGAGGCAGAACAGAGGCAGGAAGAGGAGGACTTCCTTAGCTCTCAAGGCCCCCTTTATCCAGACAGTGTTCCTGCGTGCCCGCCGATCACACAGGAAGAGGACGAGATGGCGGAGGAGGAGGAGGAGGAAGATTGTGTCAGTATGGAGGTGGAGCCTGGCACTCAGCATCAGCAGCAGTCTTTAAGGGATCAGTCCCAAGAAACACATGGACTTGTACGTGGCTGGAAGGAGGTGGCTGCGGACCATGTTGTCCTTAGTGACCCAAAGGACTCCGGACCGAATGCCTCAGCAAACCTACGCTGCATGGCCTCCCTGATCCTGCAAAGCCTGCGTAAGGATCCTCGTATTCGTGGTATCAAGGAGAAAGACCAATACTGGCTGGCAACCCTTCTTGATCCACGTTACAAGGGTAAGGTTGCGGACCTTATCTTGCCATCGCAGAGGGAGCAGAGGATGAAACATCTTTGGGAGGCTTTGCAGAAAGGTCTGTGCAACGCATTCCAAGAGACTGGGAGGTTACAAACTCCTGTTTCTGGACAACGTGTTGCTGAGGCTTCGGTCAGTCAAAGAAGGAGCGGTGGAGAAGGTGGCCGTCTGACCGATGCGTTCAGACAATTTTTTGGTCCGCAGCCCCAAGGTATGATCGGTTCCAGCAACCATCGCCAGCGTCTGTTTTACATGGTGCAGGAATACCTAGGGGCAAGATCAGATTTGGACACCTTTCCCACCGAAAATCCTCTGGGTTACTGGGTCTTGAGGATGGATCACTGGCCAGAGCTTGCACAGTATGCAATTGAGCTACTGGCCTGTCCTGCATCCAGCGTTCTTTCGGAACGCACATTCAGTGCTGCTGGAGGCGTGGTAACCGATTACAGGGTGCGTCTGTCCACCGACTCGGTCGATCGACTGACCTTCATAAAAATGAATCAGTCTTGGATCACCACCAGCTACCAAGCACCTGATGCTGATGTAACCGAATAATTTTTTTTGAAATCTCAGATCCCTTCAAAAACTGCCTATGCTGATGCTGAGTGACAATCCCTGAGTAATTATCCTCTTCCTCCTCAATGATCACGCTGATAGCTTGTAAGAACATTTTTGGTTCTGGGCGCCACCACCAGTGCCTAAGGCACAATTTTTCAGCCCCTGTTTAACAGGGGCGTGTAATTACAATTTTTGATGCAATACTTTGCAGCAGGGCTCGTTCCTGCGTTCCAACTAGAGTTTCTGTGAGGGGTTGCAGTGTTGTGGCACCAGCACCAGTGCCTAAGGCCCAATTTTTCTGCCCCTGTTTAACAGGGGCGTGTAATTACAATTTTTGATGCAATACTTTGCAGCAGGGCTCGTTCCTGCATTCCAACTAGAGTGTCTGTGAGGGGTTGCAGTGTTGTGGCACCAGCACCAGTGCCTAATTTTTCAGCTCCTGTCCAACAGGGGCATGTAATTACAATTCTTGATCTAATATTTCACAGCAGGGCCCATTTCTGCACCCACCAAGAGCGAGTGAGGACTTACAGTGTTGTGGCACCAGCACCACCACCACCACCACCAAAGGCCCAGTTTTTCTGCCCCTGTTCAACAGGGGCATGTAATTACAATTCTTGATCTAATATTTCACAGCAAGGCCCTGTGAGGGCTTACAGTGTTGTGGCCACAACAACACCTAAGGCCCAAATTTCTGCTGAGTATATAGGGCAGGTCCCTACTTTCAAACATCTAACTTACAAACGACTCCTACTTGCAAACGGAAGGAGACAACAGGAAGTGAGATGAAATCTACCCCTAGGAAGGGAAATTCTCCCCTGTAAGAGTTAATATGGGAAAAACATTTCTCCTTTCCACTGATGCTTTCCAATCCTTGTTCCACAAAAAAACCCAAATTTTCAAAAAACATTTGTCATTGGGACAAAAGTGAGGTGAAATCTTCTGAAGAGGAGGAAAGACAGCAAAACAAATGTCACAGGGGTGATAACCCTTCCCTATGTTTTCCAAAAAGCTTAAAAAAGATTTTTTGGCTGGAGCTAAACACGTTAAAAATGTACCCGTTCAAAATGACAAACATATTCTACTTAACAACAAACCTACAGTCCCTGTCTTGTTTGCACCGCCTGTATACTGCTGTTCAGAGTATATAGGGCCTGGTGGCCCCACACCTTTCCTTATTTTAATTTGGGTGCGGGGTTCCCCTTAATATCCATACAAGACCCAAAGGGCCTGGTAATGGACTGGGGGGTACCCATGCCGTTTGTCTCACTGATTTTCATCCATATTGCCAGGACCTGACATTACATTAAACAGGCAAGCAGTTTTGAATGAGATTTTTTCCTTTAAAAATGACATTTGGTGCAGGGACTGTTCTAAACACGGGAAACACGCGCCACTTTACAGGCATACTATAGACACCCCCCAGGTACGATATTTAAAGGAATATTTCAATTTTTTTTTTTTTACTTTAAGCATCATTAAAATCACTCCCGAAAAAACGGCCGTTTTTAAAAGTTTTTTTTGCATTGATACATGTCCCCTGGGGCAGTACCCGGGTCCCCAAACCCTTTTTAGGACAATACCATGCAAATTAGCCTTTAAAATGAGCACTTTTGATTTCGAACGTTCGAGTCCCATAGACGTCAATGGGGTTCTAACGTTCGTGTGAATTTTCGGTCCGTTCGCAGGTTCTGGTGCGAACCGAACCGGGGGGTGTTCGGCTCATCCTTACTGCTGACTATGTTTTGTCTATTTACCTAAGAGATAATTTGCAGAAAGTACCTGATCACCCTGACCTGACCAAGAAAGCAAATATTAGATAAAAAGATAGTAAACTGTAGATATGATCATGTGCAATTGATCATTAAGGTTTCAGTGAGATTGAGTTGCCTTATTGTGATTGGTTCAAATGTAAACGCCTGAAAGATGATGTCTGTAATTCTACTATATATGCTGTAGGAATCTGAATACAAATTGAGCTAAAGCATCATACACTGTTTCCTGTGATGTTTTACTCCCGTGTGCACGCGAAAGGTCTGATAACACGGTGATTATCCTAAAACCTTCATAACAGGACAAAGTAAGAAGTCCACATGGGAACTCTAAGCATAAGGGTAGAAAAGAACCCGAACAATGCGCACGCTCTCGGCACAGCTGTATTTGCGCTCGGCACCAAGGCCCACCCACCGAGAGGCTGCATATTTGCGTGCGGCCGGCGACAAGAGGTTAAAAGGACACTCTCCCCCCTATACAATATTTTTAAAAAATGTATTCTTTGTTAAACGATCCCTGGCAACGTTCAGTCCCCATGCTCTTTTTTGACAATAGCTTGCCTATTAGCCTTGAAAATGGCCAGAATTTAGTATCAAGTATCGTCCCCCCATAGACATCGATGGAATTTGCTGCCAAATAGATGTATTAAAAATAAAAATGCTGCAATATTCACCCTGCCCTAAGGACTGTTCTCGTGCACAATAATCAGTCTGCTGCCAGTCCTTTTCAAAACAGTGTAACTCAATCCATTTTCTGTGAGTCCAGGCCATCATAGACATATGCCTCTGGCGTTGGTGTGTCAACATGTTGTCTAGGCTCAAAGTACAATACTGCAGAGAGTATTGAAGATGTTATTACCTGGTGCCACTCCCTGTAGTATTCCCTGTAGAATACGGCCCTGATCGGCCAGAACACTATTGGAAGAAAAGATATGTATAGTACAAATATATACCCATCACCCGTAACTTTATGATCATCCACCATAACCCCTCAAGGCCTTTGAAGGTATGCTGTGGCATCTTTTACCAAGCCATCAGTGGCAGATCCTTGAAGTCCTCTAAGAAGCAAGGTGGGGCCTCCTTGCTTCAGACTTGTTTTTCCAGCATGTTCCACAGATGCTGAATTAGACTGAGATCTGCAGAATTGAAATGCCAAGTCAACACCTTGAACTTGTTGTTGTGTTCCTCAACCATTCTTGAATTCATCAGGCCAGGCCACCTTTCATTGTTCTATGGTCCAGTTCTGTTGCTCACATGTGTGCTGTAGGAGCTTTTGCCTGTGGACACAGATCAGCATTGGCAAGCTGACTGGTCTGCAACTATGCAGCCCCATACACAACAAACTGTGATGTACTATGTATTCCTTTCTATCAGAATCAGCATTAACTTTTTCAGCAATTTGAGCTACAGTAGCTCTTCTATTGGATTAGACTACACGGGCCAGTTTACATTCCCCACATGCAACAATGAGCTTTAGCTACCTATGACCCTGTTGCTGTTTCACTGGTTTTCTTTCCTTGGACCAATTTTGGTGGGTCCTGACCACTGCAGACTGGAAACATCCCACATGAGCTGCAGTTTTGGAGATGCTCTGTCCCAGGCGTCTGCCCAATTACAATTGATCGGTGTATAGCCTCCTGCATACCCCAGAATTAACATGTAATCATGGAGAAAGTACATTTCAGAAACATGATATTATGTAATTTGCTGATAATTATTGTGCGGACTGTAGATTTTACTGGAATTTTGTACAATTTGATTTATACAACATACTCAACAGTGTCAATGTATTTTTAACTGTTGACTGTTGGTGAACCTAAATCTTTTGGGTGGGACAAAGGCATCAAGATGATTGACTTCAAACCATTCCAGTGTAGCTATGGCTGTGTCTTCAGGTCCTCATCCTGCTAACTGGATCTGCACTCAAGTCTCAGGTTTCTCGCAGACTGAAATAAGTCTTCCTCTAGGAGTTAAACTGAAGGAGAATGCAAAATTTTACAATTGTCACTGGAAAAGAAGTAAAGGGGACATCTTTCAGTGGGGACACCTGTTCCATTGGCAAATGTAAAAATAATTATTTCTCATTTTATTTAGATTTCCACTTACTTCTTGTTGTGTCTCTGGGAACAGAAAATGTAGGAAAAACTCAATGAAGTGAGTAATGAAAATCATTTGACCCATTTAAACAAAATAATGGAGTTCTACTGTTTAATGACTAAGTAGACATTGTGTCATTCCTTATCTGCGGTTCTCTTCCTTTACCTCCTTCCCCCATACTTTTCACCCCCTTTACCTTGTGCGTTCTCTCCTCCACCCCTTTTCCTGCTTCCCCCCTCTTCCTTTCTCAACTTTCTGTAGTCTCAAGAATGTCCTGATGTCATCTCATAGTCTTCCACGCGGATTTCATTTTCTAGACATGTGTTTTTTATGGGTTATTTGATATGATTTTTATTAGATTGTCCTTATTATGTCCATGGAATACATTTTCAGTCTTTTGGTGTGTAGCCCATCTACCAGGGATTCTACATATGCTTAAGGTTGTCTATACTCATGTCTTCCCTGTTGATTAATTTGCAGACAACATGCTGCCCTGTTGGTATTTTCCTATTTAATTTTCTAATCTCAGACAGATGTTCTTGCTCTTCCTTGCTCCATATTTAAAAAAAAAGGTTTGGCTAGAGTTACACTTTAAAATATGAAGAGAATATGAAAGCTAAAAGCTTTGAACAACTGAATTTCCAAATAATCTCAAAGAATTAAGGTGGCTTACTTGGATAAGAACGTTGAAGTCTGATTCGATCCGGGAACTTGTTTTCTTTGATGTGAGGCAGTGGAGCATCTGAGTATCTTGGAGAGGGCAACCATCTTGCAGAAGGTTTCCAATCTAGATCACAGCTGTAATGAAAAAGTGGCAATATAGTACTTAGCTACAGTTCTGGTACATCAGTGTGCTCTTAATAGTAGCTAGACTTCTCCTCAGCCACCAGTCAGATCCATACCTGCCCAGTGATTTGGAATGTTATGGGTAGCCGTGTGAAAATAACAGAAACGATTAATGTGTCAAACCTGGCATCATTGAGGGTTAGCCTATCCAGACCAGGGCTCCTGAAGCTAGAATGCACCAATGACCTAACAACATATTCCACACTTCAGTTGCTCCAGGACCAGTTTGAAATTGGTGACTCCCAACTAAATTTGTCAGTTTCTTGCAGTCCATTTTAAATGACAAATGTAATTGGTCACCACATTCATTCTTCAAACTTGTACATGAGAAACTGAAATGAGAACATGTCTTGAAACACTGGTGCCTCCTAGTTTCAACATTCCTGGTGTGACTAGGCTAACTCTGCAATAGATGGTGCCAAGATTACCATACTGTAAGTAAGGGCATTCAAACTAAATAGAGGTGTAGTCTATGAATCCAAAATCCCTCTTCTTTACTGTATATAATACTATATAAGGGATCAGAAATATTCAAAAAAATTCAGAATTACTTCTAGGATTTCCTGCTGTTTCAGGGGGTCCAGTCTGTTCAATGGAACCCCTAAAAATATTGTAAAAAAATAAATAAATAAGTGGTACTCCCGTGCTAACACACATGCCACGTACACATGATCGCACATTCCGACAGCAAAATTCATGTTTTTTTCTGACGGAAATACAGACAGTCACACAAAGTTGGTCGGAATATGCGATTGTCAAGAATGCGGTGACGTACAACATGTACGACGAGCCGAGAAAAATTAAGTTCAAAAGGCAGTGCGGCTCTTCTGCTTAATTCCGAGCATGCATGGAACATTGTGCGTCAGAATTGTGTACACACGATCGGAATTTCCGACAACGGATTTTGTTGTCGGAAAATTTGAGATCCAGATCTCAAATTTTGTGTGACAGAAATTCCTATGGAAAATGTCCAATGGAGCCTACACACGGTGGGAATTTCCGACAAGGGGCTACCATCGAACATTTCCCGTCAGAAAATCCGACCGTGTGTACGCGACAAACACCGGTTAGCTTTCCCAAAACTATGTAGTGTATACAAATATTACAGTGAATGTTGCTGCTCTACTATTCAATGTTTAAATACGTAATAACATGAATATGCAGTATTAGTGCTCAAAAATAAATATGTAGTCTATGTATAGCACAGATTATAATGCATTATTTAATGTAAATCCAACAGTGGTTTGCAAATTCAACATATACAAACTAGAATAAACCAATTCGTATAATGAGTGACTAAAATGTTATTATCCTGTGCGTATTGACAAATGGTCTATTTTTCTCAGAAATATAATAAACAGTGTAAATATATCAAATCTGTCTCTTGTATCTTTTCTTTGCCCCTCACCTATTGTGCTCAAAATAAACTTCTGTGTCCCTTATTGGTGTTATTCTGTCACCACTGTGCTCACAAGACTCTCACCTTCTTTCTACTTGTGTCTCAGCATAAAGTGGGGAAAATAATTATTTGACTCCCTGCAGATTTTGTAAGTTTGCCCACTTACAAAGAAATTAAGGGTCTATAATAGTTATCACCATAGGCGTGCACAGGGGGTGTGCCTGGGCACGCCCTAATCACCCCCTGCTAGTGTAGCTGCATGCCGGTGTTCTATCGGATAGTGCCCGCTATCGAGAAGTGCCCGGGATGTACTGCGCATTGGCAGTCACAACAGCTTGTTTCTTATGGCGCATGCACAGTACATCCCAGTCACTTCTCGATAGCGGGCACTATCCAATAGAACACCGGCTGTCTCCTGAGTTCTCCTGTGAAATGCTGCAAGAGAGTTTATAGCTGTCAAAAATCGTGATTTCGGGGGTGGGTGGGACCAAACAGCTAGCCTATCAAACACAAGTCAACGGGATAGGGGCTGGGCGGGCGGCTGCATGTATGTGGCTCCGCCCCTTTCTTAAGCAGCCCAATCCATTGGCTGGTGTTTGATAGCTGATAGAATGGGGGCTTCTTAAGAAAGGGGCAGAGCCACATACATGGAGCAGCCCGCCCAGCCCCTATCCCTTTAGCTGGTGTATGATAGCTGTTTGGTCCCGCCTACCCCCAACATCACTGCCGAGTTTTGACAGCTAGTTTCTGCAAGCAGTGACATTACATGACAGTTTAACACACTTAGTGTCTCTTACAAGCCTGGCGATCTGCTCCCCCTTTCCTCTATCAGTGCCAATCAATGCCACCTGTCAGTGCCAACCAATGTCACCTATCAGTGCCACCTGTCAGTGCCAATCGATGCAAACTAATGCCACCTAACAGTGCCAATAAGTGGCACCTGTCAGTGCCAATAAGTGACAACCAATGCCACCTATCAGTGTCACCTATCAGTGCCAATCAGTGCCACCTGTCAGTGCCAATCAATGCAAACCAATGCCACCTATCAGTGCCAATCAACGCCACCTGTCAGTGCCAATCACTGACAACCAATGCCACCTATCCATGTTAATCAGTGCCACCTGTCAGTGCCAATCAATGCCACCTATCAGTGCCAATCAGTGCCAGCTGTCAGTGCCAACCAATGCCACAAATCAGTGCCAACCAATGCCACCTATCAGTGCCAATCAGTGCCACCTGTCAGTGCCAATCAGTGCCAACCAATGCCACCTATCAGTGCCAATCAGTGCCATCCAATGCACCCAATCAGTGCCACCTGTCAGTGCCAATCAGTGCCAACTAATGCCACCTATCAGTGCCACCTATCAGTGCCAATCAGTGCCAACCAATGCCACCTGTCAGTGCCAATCAGTGCTACCTGTCAGTGCCAATCAGTGCTGCCAATCAGTGCCAACCAATGCAATCTATCAGTGCCAATCAGTGCCGCCTATCAGTGCCAATCAGTTCTTCCAATCAGTTCCACCTATCAGTGCCAATCAGTGCCCATCAGCGCTGCCTATCAGTGCCGCCTATCAGTGCCCCTCAGTGCTGCCAATCAGTGTTGCCTATCAGTGCTAACCAATGCCACCAATCAGTGCCCATCATTGCTGCCAATCAGTGCCCCTGAGTGCTGCCTATCAGTGCTGCCAATCAGTGCCCGTCAGTGCACTGAATGCAGGGATGGGGAAATGAACTCAGCAGCCAGAAACATTGTCAATGGGGGGTCAGCCTGGTGGGGAACAACTAAAATCTGTTGATGTTTATTAATTCCACATGCCAATCTTTAGTAAAATAGGTAATCACCACGCTACTATTTGCAATAAACTACTGGAAGTAAAATAAAAAAGTATCAGTAAAAGGCCTGCCGCTAAGCACTGTTATGTGTTCACACACCACAAAAAAAAAAAAAAAAAAGCACAGCGCTAACTTACTAATCAATAACTTAACAATAATGGTGGAATCCTCTAATGTATGGAAATCTCAATAAATTTCAATATTACCACAATACCGGTCTCTGTGATATGTAACATCACATATAATACACATCAAACTAAAAAAAGACATAAAAAAATTAAACTTAGCAGGGATGGTGGAAACCCCTCCTATAGATATTTGCCATACAGATTAACTTCAAGTGCAATAATTCCAGTGGTATGCGCTTTCACATGTAATACACATCAAAATAAGAATAAGGCAAAAACATTTTTTTTAACTTAGCAGGGATGGAAACCCCTCTATAGATAATTGCAATACAAACTATCTTCAAGTACAAAAACTTTTTAGTTGGGAGGTTCACACCATTAAAGCACTTTGGAATTTTTATTTTTTAGATTGTTACATTTAATTCTATATGTTTACTTACTATTATAATGTGAATTTTTGCACTTGAAGTTAATTTTCCGCCATCCCTGCTAAGTCCATGTCTTTATGGACCTTGTTTTGTGCACTGGTGCACAGTCATGTGGGCATAGGAAGGGGCCATCCCCAAACTGTTCCCACAAGGTTGGGAGCATGGAATTGTCCAAAATGTCTTGGTATGCTGAGGCCTTAAGAGTTCCCTTCACTGGAACGAAGGGGCCAAGCCCAACCCCTGAAAAACAACCCCACACCAAAATCCCCCCTCCAACAAATGATTTGGACCAGCGTTCAAAGCAAGGTCCATAAAGACACGGATGAGTTTGGGGTGGAGAAACTTGACTGGCCTGCACATTAGAGCGGAGACTGTGAGCCAGGCCTTCTCGTCCAACATCAGTGCCTGACCCCACAAATGCTCTTCTGTGATATCAATCAAAAATCCAGAAAAAACTAAATACAAATGTTATAAATTGAGTTGCTGTTCAGTGAGTAAAATAATTATTTTAACCTCTACCAGCAAACAATAATTCTGGCTCCCACAGCCTGGCTACAGTATGTGCTCATGTGGTACACAGATTGGTCCTGTCAATTTAAGAAGGTGCTCCTAACAACAACTCGTTATGTGTGTAAAAGTAACCTGTCCACAGAACCGCTTTCTTCTATTCAAATCTCACCATCATGGGCAAGACCAAAGAGCTGTCAAAGGACATCAGGGACAAGATTGTAGACCTGCACAAGACTGGAATGGGCTAAAGGCCATAAGCAAGAAGCTTGGTGAGAAGGAGATAACTGTTGGAGCGATTATTCGCAAATGGAAGAAATACAAAATAACCATCAATTGATCTTGGTCTGGAGCTCAATGCTAGATTTCGCCTCATGGGGTAAGGATGATCATGAGAAAAGTGAGGGATCAGCCCAGAACTACACGGGAGGAGCTTGTAAATGATCTCAAGGCAGTTGGGACCACAGTCACCAAACAAACCTTTGGTAACACAATACGCCTACATGAATTGAAATTCTTCAGCGTCCGCAAGGTCCCCCTCCTCAAGAAGGCACATGAACAGGCCCGTCTAAAGTTTGCCAATGATTATGTAAATGATTCAGAGAAGGATTGGGGAAAAGTGCTGTGGTCAGATGAGACCAAAATTGAGCTCTTTGGCATTAACTCGACTCGCTGTGTTTGGAGCAACAAAAATACTGACTATGACCCTAGGAACACCATCCCTACAGTCAAGCACAGAGGTGAAAACATGCTTTGGGGCTGTTTCTCTGCTGAAGGTACAGGCCGACTTTGCTGCATTGAGTGGCCAATATACGGGGCCCTCAGCCAGAACACTGAAGATGGATCATGGATGGGTCTTCCAGCATGGCAATGACCCAAAACACACCATCAAAAGCAACACAGGAGTGGCTCAAGAAGAAGCACATTGATTTCATAGAGTGGCCTGGCCAGTATCCAGACCTTAATCCTGTAGAACATTTATGGAGGGGTCGAGTTGCCAAGCGACACCCAAGAAACCTTAAAGTGGATGTAACCTTAAAAAAAATATCACTGCCAGCCCCTCTATTTTATGCAGCCATAACATGCTTGTGTCAAACAATGCCTCTAAATACCTTTTTTCACATCTCTTCTGGTCGGTCACATGATCTCCGGCCACTCTATTCCTCCGATCTACAGGCTACAGCGGGAGAGACTGAGATCTCCATCTGCCGTCAGCCGAGGAGGTCACATGACCACTGTGCTGGCCACTCAGCCCCTCCCTCTGTAGTCCTCAGATGGGAAAGGACAGCAGCTGGAGGTCACGTGACCGGCAAGAAGGGATCTGAAAAAAAGTATTAAGATTCATCGTTTTCCACAAACATGTACACAGTGTGTTATGGCTGCATAAAAGAGAGGGGCTAGCAGTGATATTTCAATAAAGTGGATGTAAACCCCATTCATGAAATCTGAGCGAAGCACATATATCTGCAGTGTTTACTTATCTCTCTCCAAAGCACTAAGTCCCGTGTTTTTCTGCTGCTTCGTCCCTCTGTTATCAGCATAGTAACTTCTGACAAGTTCTCCGACACATGAAATAAAAACAGCTGGAAATTTGTGTCGGGGTGGGTGCTTAGAGATAGATTAGCAGAGAGCTTGTCTATTGGCAGTACAGCTCTGCATGTTTCTTTATTCCTCTGCCTATGTGGAGGGGTGGGTGGCTTTCCTCCAATCAGCTCTCACACAGTGTTTGCCAAGACTCCACACCCAGTGGTGGAACAGGAAGAAAAATTTCTAACACGATGTTCACTTTCTAAACAGCTGAAGGCAGCAGATATTCAAATAAAACTTATGTAGGAAGATTTGTTTAATCTCTGTGTATCATCTGAGGCTGTTCACATCACTGGGTGTATGTGAGGGTTTACATCCACTTTAAGTTTACTTTACTACTAATAGTGGCATGAGGGGGAGGGGCGGAGATGACTCAAACACACACAGGAGCTGACAGACCGGGGGGGGGGGGGGGAGCAGCAGATGACAAAGGCATGTAAACTGACCACGGTAGTCAGGGATCAGCAGCCATGATTACTGTGATAAGCACACCAAGGGGGACACAGGAACAGGCACGATCAGCCAGTTTTTTTACAGCTTAGAGAGGGACAGGTTAGACAGCACAAGCACTGTGTTGTTTAACCTTCTATAAGGGAATATGATCTCTTTTTTTTTTTTTTTTTTTTTTTTTTTTTAGAGTTACAACCACTTTAAGGATTTAGAGAAGATCTTTAAAGAAGGGTGGACCAAAATCCCTCCTGAGATGTGTGCAAACCTGGTAACCATCTACAAGAAATGCCTTACCTCTGTGCTTACCAACAAGGGTTTCTCCATCAAGTACCCACTAAAGACAATTCTTTACATGTATTGTCTTTTTTGCATATATTCCATTTGTTCACAGCTCAAGGAACCCCTAGCAATGTCTGGAGAAACCTTAGGGTTCCACGGAACCCTTGTTGGGAACGATGGTATAGACTATAGAATGTACAGTATAGGACTTGCTTGCTGGTTTGCTGACTGACGTATAAAATATACAGTTATCAGTAAAATGTAACCTGCTTTTAATAAAATAAGTGTTTTCACTGTAATTGACCTATGCTGACAATTACCTGGCCAATTCTGGCATTCCTCTCCTTCATGTAAAAATCATAATTTTTTGCTAGGAAATTACTCAGAACCCCCAAACATTATATATATATATATATATATATATATATATATATATATATATATATATATATATATATATATATATATACACATACAGTCAGGTCCATAAATATTGGGACATCAACACAATTCTAATCTTTTTGGCGCTATACACCACCACAATGGATTTGAAATGAAATGAGCAAGATGTGCTTTAACTGCAGACCTTCAGCTTTAATTTGAGGGTATTTACATCCAAATCAGGTGAACGGTGTAGGAATTACAACAGTTTGTATATGTGCCTCCCACTTTCTAAGGGACCAAAAGTAATGGGACAATTGGCTGCTCAGCTGTTCCATGGCCAGGTGTGTGTTATTCCCTCATTATCCCATTTACAAGGAGCAGATAAAAGGTCCAGAGTTCATTTTAAGTGTGCTATTTGCATTTGGAATTTGTTGCTGTCAACTCTCAAAATGAGATCCAAAGCACTATCAGTGAAGCAAGCCATCATTAGGCTGAAAAAACAAAACAAATCCATTAGAGAGATAGCAAAAACATTAGGTGTGGCCAAATCAACTGTTTGGAACATCCTTTAAAAGAAAGAACGCACCGGTGAGCTCAGCAACACCAAAAGACCCGGAAAACAATGGAAAACAACTCTAGTGGATGACCGAAGAATTCTTTCCCTGGTGAAGGAAACACCCTTCACAACAGTTGGCCAGATCAAGAACACTCTCCAGGAGGTAGGTGTATGTGTGTCAAAGTCAACAATCAAGAGAAGACTTCACCAGAGTGAATACAGAGGGTTCACCACAAGATGTAAACCATTGGTGAGCCTCAAAAACAGGAAGGCCAGATTAGTTTGCCAAACAACATCTAAAAAATCCTTCACAGTTCTGGAACAACATCCTATGGACAGATGAGACCAAGATCAACTTGTACCAGAGTGATGGGAAGAGAAGAGTATGGAGAAGGAAAGGAACTGCTCATGATCCAAAGCATACCACCTCATCAGAAGCATGGTGGTGGTAGTGTCATGGCATGGGCATGTATGGCTGCCAATGGAACTGGTTCTCTTGTATTTATTGATGATGTGACTGCTGACAAAAGCAGCAGGATGAATTCTGAAGTGTTTTGGGCAATGTTATCTGCTCATATTCAGCAAAATGCTTCAGAACTCATTGGACGGCGCTTCACAGTACAGATGGACAATGACCCGAAGCATACTGCGAAAGCAACCAAAGAGTTTTTTAAGGGTAAGAAGTGGAATGTTATGCAATGGCCAAGTCAATCACCTGACCTGAATCCGATTGAGCATGCATTTCACTTGCTGAAGATAAAACTGAAGGGAAAATGCCCCAAGAACAAGCAGAAACTGAAGACAGTTGCAGTAGAGGCCTGGCAGAGCATAACCAGGGATGAAACCCAGCGTCTGGTTCGTTGAAGACTTCAGGCTGTAATTGATAGCATAGGATTTGCAACCAAATATTAAAAAGTGAAAGTTTGATGGATGATTGTTAATCTGTCCCATTACTTTTGGTCCCTTAAAAAGTGGTAGGCACATATACAAACTGTTGTAATTCCTACACCGTTCACCTGATTTGGATGTAAATACCCTCAAATTAAAGCTGAAAGTTTGCAGTTAAAGCACATCTTGTTCGTTTTTTTTTTCAAATCCATTGTGGTGGTGTATAGAGCCAAAAAGATTAGAATTGTGTCGATGTCCCAATATTTATGGACCTGACTATATATATATATATATATATATATATATATATATATATATATATATATATATATATTAGCAGAGACCCTAGGGAAAAAAAATAGTAGTTGTTGCAATTTTTTATGTCACCTGGTATTTGCGCAGAAATTTTTCAAATTTTGAAAAAAAAACTTTAATGAATTATAAAAAAACACTAAAGTTAACCCAATTTTCTTATATCATATGAAAGATGATGTTACACCAAGTAAATAGATACTAAACATGTCACGCTTAAAAATTGCGCACACTCATGGAATGGCGCCAAACTTTGGTACTTAAAAATTTAAATAGGCGACGCATTAACACTTTTTACAGGTTGCCAATTTAGAGTTACAGAAGAGGTCTTGCACTGGAGTTATTGCTCCTGCTTTAATGTTCACTGCGATACCTCACATGTGTGGTTTGAGCGGCGTTTACAGTGCCTTGCAAAAGTATTCACTCCCCTTGGCATTTTTCGTATTTTGTTGCCTCACAACCTGGAATTAACATGGAATGTTTGATGATTTGCATCATTTAATTTACAGAACATGCCCACAACTTTGAAGATTTTTTTTTTTTATTGTGAAGCAAACAACAAATAGAACAAAATAACAGAAAAGGTCAATGTGCATAAATATTCACCCCCCCTAAAGTCAATACTTTGTAGAGCCACCTTTTGCGGCTATCACAGCTCCAAGTCGCTTTGGATAAGTCTCTATGAGCTTGCCACATCTTACCACTGGGATTTTTGCCCATTCCTCCTTGCAAAACTGCTCCAGCTCCTTCAAGTTGGATGGTTTGCACTTGTGAACAGCAATATTTAAGTCTGACCACAGATTTTCTATTGGATTGCGTTCTGGGCTTTGCCTAGACCATTCCAATACATTTACATGTTTCCCCTTTAAACCACTCAAGTGTTGCTTTAGCAATGTGTTTGGGGTATTGTCCTGCTGGAAGGTGAACCTCTGTCCTAGCCTCAAATCACACACAGAGTGGTACAGATTTTGCTTAAGAATATTCCTGTATTTAGCACCATCCATCTTTCCCCTCAACTCTGACCAGTTTCCCAGTCCCACTGCTGAAAAACATCCCTGCAGCATGATGCCAGCTGGCAGTGTTTGGCAGTGTTTGGTTTGTGGTGCCTCTTGCGTAGGTGTTGCAACCTCTGGGGCCTTTCAAAAAGGTGTGTATATGTAATGACAGATCATGTGACACTTAGATTGCACACAGGTGGACATCATTTTACTAAGTATGAAGGTAAATGGTTTCACCAGAGCTTTTTATGGGCTTCATAACAAAGGGGGTGAATACATACGCACATGCCAATTATCAGTTTTTTATTTCTGAAAATTGTTTTATGTATATATTTTTCTAATTTTACTTCACCAACTTAGACTATTGTGTTCTGATCCATCACATATAATTCAGATTAAAAAACATTGAACTAAAGGCTGTAATGTAACAAAATAGGTAAAAAGCCAAGGTGGGTGAATACTTTTGCAAGGCACTGTACATATGTGGGCGCGGCCTATGTATGTATTCGCTTCTGCGTGCAAGTACGAGGAAACAGGGGTACTTTAAAAAAAAAAAATTATTAAATGTATACATCCCTTAGGAATAGGGCATGACAGGTCCTCTTTACAGAGAGGTCTGGTGTTTTAGAAGTCCCCAGATCTCTCCTCTATGCTGAAAAGCCTGAGATACAAAAAAAAAAAAAAGAAAAAAAGAAAAGATCTCAGGCTTGCCAGTAAAAAAAACGCCAGTGTGTACATCTGCCGATGCCGGAAGTGACGTCATGACCTTGCTTCTGGCCTCCAAGGGTCATAGAGATGGCCAGGGATCATCTGGTCCACAGTCAGCTCTATGGTGAGGGCTCTTACTTTGCAGGGAATTTCCGGCTAAAAAAAGGATCAGCTGCAAGCATCATTCAGATATCTCCACGCAAAGTCCAGGATTCCATATGACGTCCTACGGGCGGGAAGTGGTTAATGGCAGATTCCATTTATTCACATCTATAGGGTGTAAGTTGGCTCAAAATTATAATAGTAAGCCCTGGATATCAACCATGGCATACATAAAAAGAAAACTTTAGTCAACTGATTAATAAAAAGGAATTCCTCGAGGATATATCTTTATATCTAATGTCTTTTCTATGTATGTTGCATTGAACATTACTTCATTTAACTAGCCCTTGAAGAAGGATAGGATATATGATATGTCACTACTTACTTAGGATAAGAGAGTGCAGTGTTGCGGATAAGAGGTAAGCTGATTCCTTTACCAGGCTTTTCTTTAGGATGGCCTTCTCCATCATCTGAAAAACATGTAGACCACTTTTCTTAATCTAAGAAACAGCATAATATTCAATAGAAAAAGATACACAAAACCTGAAAAAAGTAAACTGATCTAAAATACTTTGGTCCTCAAGCCTGAAGGATAATAACTATGTTGTAAATCTCTAAATAAAAGCAAAAACTGAATATTAGGCCCTATTTGCATTACATTCATTAGAATGATGAAGTGCCCTTCATTCTGAATAGCAACCCAATGCTCCTTGCCAACAGACATAAATTGCTTTGTACCTGTAGAAATGCTACATGCACCTTTTTTGGTGCACTAGACAGTCCATGCAAACTATCAGGTTACCGTAACCACCTCAATACAGGGCAATTTTCACCCCCTTCCTGCCCAAGCCATTTTTCAGCTTTCAGCGCTGTCACATTTTGAATGACAATTGCGTGGTCATTTTACACTGTACCCAGATGAAATTGTTATAATTTTTTCCCCACAAATAGAGCTTTCTTTTGGTGGTATTTGATTACCTCTGCGGTTTTTATTTTTTGCGCTATAAACAAAAGATGAGTTTGAAAAAAACACAATATTTTTTACTTTTTGCTATAATAAATATCCAATTTTTTTTTTTTTAGAACAAAAATTTTTCTCCTCAGTTTAGGCCGATACGTATTCTACATATTTTTGGTAAAAAAAAAATCACAATAAGCGTATATTGATTGGTTTGCGCACAAGTTATAGCGTCTACAAAATAGGGGATAGATTTATAGCATTTTTATTATTATTTTTTTTTTTCTAGTAATGGCGGCGATCTGCGATTTTTATCGTGACTGCGGCGGACACACTTTTGACACATTTTTGGGACCATTCACATTTATACAGCGATCAGTGCAATAAAAATGCATTGATTACTGTATAAATGTGACTGGCAGGGAAGGGGTTAACACTAGGGGGTGATCGAGGGGGTTAATTATGTTCCTAGGGCATGATTCTAACTGTAGGGGGAGGGGATTCACAAGGGGAGGAGACCGATCGGTGTTCCTCTGTACTGAGAACACACCATCGGTCTCCTCTCCTCTGACAGGACCTGGATCTGTGTGTTTACACACACCGGCAGCCAGGCACGCACATCTAGTCCCCAGTGACGCGGCGGGCGGGCGCCAGTGCCGCCGGCGGCACGCGCCCCCCTCCCTGGTGGGCCGGGAAGGCGAGGGCATCATATGAGAGCCGCGCCGCCTTGCCGTCAATTGACAGCCGGAGGTCGGCAAGC
Source organism: Lithobates septentrionalis (assembly GCA_037952835.1). NCBI lineage: Eukaryota > Metazoa > Chordata > Amphibia > Anura > Ranidae > Lithobates > Lithobates septentrionalis. The sequence goes on along the minus strand of JBBDGP010000231.1, from coordinate 70,523 downwards.
AGTTAAAGTGGTTGTAAACCCTTTACAGCACACTTTTTGCTACAGGTAAGCCTATAATAAGGCTTAGCTGTAGCTACACTGGATATCTCCTAAACCTGCACGGTTTAGGAGATATCCCCTGTATTTTCATGTGCCGACGTCATCGGCACATGCGCACTGAAGCAAACTGAAGCAATGGCACGTATGTGCCATTGCTTTAGTTAGCCTGTGCCGTTACCGTTGCGCAGGAGTGACGTCATTGCGGCTCTGGCCAATCACAGCGCCGGAGCCCGCAATACCAGGAAGTAACTCCGGGAGCGATGTCGGCTGCCGGAGCGGTGAGCGAGGATCGCTTCGGGGGCTTCGATCTCAGGTAAGTAATTCATAATGAGCTAGTATGCTATGCATACTAGCTCATTAGGCCTTTGTCTTGCAGGTTTATTTTTTTATTTTTTTAGGGCTTACAACCCCTTTAAGATTACTTTCACACTGGGGCATTGGGGGCGCCGGTGTTAAAGTGCCGCTTTTGCGGAGGGTTTTCGCCCGCTAGCGGGGTGCTTTTAACCCCCGCTAGCGGGTGAAAAAGGGTTAAAACCACCCGCAAAGCACCACTGCAGCGGCGCTATGCCGGCGGTTTGGCGGCGCAGCCCATTGATTTCAATGGGCAGGGGCACATTAGGAGTGGAGTATACACCGCTCCTACAGCGCTGCAAAGATGCGGCTTGCAGGACTTTTTTTGGCGTCATGCCAGCTCAACGCTCCAGTGTGAAAGCCCTCGGTCTTTGAGTGAGAGGAGAGGCTCTTCACAGGCGTTTTGCAGGCGCTATTTTTAGCGATATAGCGCCTGTAAAGCGCCTCAGTATGAAAGCAGCCTAAGCCAATGCACATTAACACGCAACATTGCACTAATGCACCATAATGGTGTCAATGAGCTTTAAAGCATTCCTGTCCCTATACTAAAGATTCAAAGTTAGGTTATACATGTAAAAAAAGTATAAACTTACATTTCCCACTGCCCAAGCTGCTGAAACAACAAATGAAATTGTGGAGGATACAAATGCTGATGCACCATCCACATGTGTTAGCCTCTACCCCCCCCCCCCCCCCCACCCCTAGATAAATGTGAAGATACACTTGTGTAGGATAGGTATAAATTGTTCATAAGGAGTTAATAAAAATCCCAAAGGAAGGGTGTTGTACTTCAGTAGGCAGCTTCACCTAAGACAGGAACGAATCTCTGAAATTACAAATAGGAACACAAGGGGGCACCAGCTAAGTGCAGTGTCAATGGGTTTATTACGATCAGAAAGCCAATGGTGGCAATGGTTTGAGAAAGGAGCCAATAGGAATTCTGAAACGCATTACCATACCATACCAGACCGCCCCAGGTGTGTAATCACATCCTGTCCTGTGCTTCACAGTGGCTCTCCTCACTTCCTCCTCACATTGGACTTGGTTTCCTCACTGACAACACGCTGTTTGCTGTCACAAGCAGCTCTTCCGGTGGCTTCAGATGAGCTCTTTGACTTTATTTCTTTGGCTTTTTATTCATATTAAACTCATTGATGCTGCACTTGGATAGGCGCCACCTAGTGTTCCTTTTTGTAATTTTCAAGCTGCTGAATGCTCTGCTGTTCAGTAGAAACCAACACTTCCAGGAGTGTCAGTCTCCTGGGTACCCCACAGCTCATATAGGACCCTCCTGATGACCTCTACATCATTACTGTACCTTGTATTGACATAGAGGTCATCAGCAAGAGGATATGTCATCAATCCGATTTATACCTCCAAATCAGATGTGAATACATGTGCCTCCTACCACTGACAGGCTTTAGTTTGGTAAACACAAAACCTTCAAAGGGTGTGTTTGGGAACTCTTCTCCTGCATTGCACACAGGTAAGCAAAATGGGTTCTGATGCTGGCCATACACGGTTAGAAAATCGTTAGAAAAAAACAGTTGAATTTTGCCTACTTATTGACATATTATCGAATTATCGATCGATAACAACATAAAGGGTCCATTTTCATCAATTACACAATCTGGGAATACACTTTAACGGACGCATGTGCTTTAGATTTATTTCAAACTGTGTTCGATCAATTCCATTACTAATGTTTAGAAAATCGATCGTTTAGGCTAAAAAAATCTGACATGACAGTTAGTTTTTTGCCATGAAACGTTGCATTTCCATAATCGGAATTAGACCACTAATGTTTTGAAAGTCGAACGATCAAGGGTATAGAACGCTTATTCGAATGATTTTCTAACCATGTATGGCCAGTATTAGTTTACCAGATTACCAGGAAAATAGTACAGTGCTGGACCACAGTTATATCTGAATAAAAAAAAAAAAACCTGAGTAGGAAGATTGCTGAGTTGTTATTGTTGTTTCCCAGTTGGGGTTATTTCCACCAATGTCTTTATATCCATCTCCAATGTCTTTAAATCCATGTCTTTATGGACCTTGCTTTATACACTGATCCAAATCATTTGGTGGAGGGGGGATTATGATGTGGGGTTGTTTTTCAGGGGTTGGGTTTGGCCCTTTAGTTCCAGTGAAGGGAACTCTTAAGGCGTCAGCATACCAAGACATTTTGGATAATTTCATGCGTCCAACTTTGTGGGAACAGTTTGGGGATTTCCCCTTCTTGTTCCAACATGACTGTGCACCAGTGCACAGAGCAATGCCCATAAAGACATGGATGAACGAGTTTGGGGTGGAGGAGCTTGACTGGCCTGCACAGAGTCCTGACCTCAACCTGATAAAACACCTTTGGGATAAATTAGCGGAGACTGTGAGCCAGTCCAATATCAGTGCCTGACCTCACAAATGCTCTTCTGGAAGAATGGTCAAACCTTCCCATAGACACACTCCTAAACCTTGTGGAGAGCCTTCCTAGAAGAGTTAAAGCTGTTATAGCTGCAAAGGGTGGGCCAACTCAGGTAAGTATTTAAAATATTTGATTTTTCTGTGTTTTTACCTGCAATTTTTTTTTTTTATGACAGGGTCTCTTTAACTACCTGGCATCCGCGCTATAGCCGAATGACGGCTACAGCGCGCACCTACATTCCCGGGAGGCCGTCATATGACGGCCTCTCCTGTGCACGCTCCCTGCGCGCGCCCTGCGGGGCGGGTGCCGGGCGCGTTGTGATCACCGAGTCACTGAGACTTGGCTGATCACCGATCTGTGTAAGGGGCCAGTCCCGGCCCCTTACCATGTGATCAGCTGTCAGCCAATGACAGCTGATCACATGATGTAAACAAAAGATCGGTAATCGTTTTTTTTTTTTACTCACGCTGACAGCGCAAGTAGAAAAAAAAGCCGATCACCGGATCGGATGTGAGGGACATCGGTCCCCAAGTGGAAGAGGCACATCTGCCTCATCAGTGCCCAATAAAAGTGCCACCTAATAGTGCCCACAGTGCCACCTAATAGTGCCCATAGTGCCACCTAACAGTGCCCACAAGTGCCACCTAACAGTGTCCACAAGTACCACCTATCAATGCCCACCTGTAGTGCCAATCAGTGCCACCTGCCAGTGCTGCCCATCACTGCCACCCATCAGTGCCCATCACTGCCATCCATCAGTGCCCATCACTGCCGCCTATCAGTGCCCATCACTGCCGCCTCATCAGCATACATCAATGAAGGAGAAAAATTACCCGTTTAAAAATTTTATATCAAAATATAAAAAAATAAACTTTTTTTTTTAAATAAATTCAGTTTTTTACATTTTTTTAAAAAAAAGTAAAAACCGCAGAGGTGATCAAATACCACCAAAAGAAAGCTCTATTTGTGGTGAAAAAATGATAAAAATTTCATTTGGGTACAGTGTTGTATGACCGCGCAATTGTCATTCAAAGTGCGTCAGCGCCGAAAGCTGAAAATTGGTCTGGATAGGAGGGTTGTTTAAGTGCCCTGTAAGCAAGTGGTTAATGAGTCATTCACATGGTAACAAATGCATGTTAATGTGTGCAAAGTTAAGGCAGCCCATACTTCCTAATGCACAAAAACGTGCCTAACATTATTATTGGAAAGTTGTGCAGTGCACCGCATAGAGCAATCATATCCTGTTTTGTGGTGTGCTATAATACTGTGGATACTTTTTTTTTATGTAAGAGCATTTGGGTGGAATTAAGGCATTAGAACACATTTTTTAACACATATGTGCTGAACAAGATTTATCTACAAACAGCTATGTGACCCCCAACTGCTGCCTAACTGTAGAAACCTGATTTACATAAAAGAAAAATAGGCCATGGCCATACTTGCCGACCACCTAACTGGGAATGTACGTCACGTTTTTGACGTTAAATGCCATTATTATGGCAGCAGCTAGATGCCATAACCCCAGTATTATTTTTCCCCTTAGGCGGCCGGCTTTCAGATAAAAGTGATGGGAGAGGTGCCTATGGAGATTGTTTGTTGCCATTCTACGAGCGCGCGCCATTTTAATGCATAACATGTTAGGTATCTATTTACTTGGCATAACATCATCTTTCACATTATACAAAAAATTTGGACAACTTATGTTTTTTTTTTTTTTTGAATCACAAAAAAAATTTTACTGACAAAAATTGCATTTGAAAGACCGCTGCGCATAAACAGTGTGACATAAAATATTGCACCCACCGCTATTTTATTCTCTAGGGTCTATGCCAAAAAAATATATATAATGTTTGGGGGTTCTAAGTAATTTTCTAGCAAACAATACTGATTTTTAATGTCAGAAAAAGGCCTGGTCCTTAAGTGGTTAATGCTATGGCAAATAAAGATATTTAATTAGCAAAACATTTAATATTTTTTTTTTATTTATTTTTTTTTACGCTTATTATTCATATTTAGTCTTGTTCATATTTATTGTTAAAACCTGCAGATGGCAAGAATCAGCATAATGTAAATCCATTATTCCATGAACATACCTTTATGGGATAGGGGGTCCTGCAGCATTGTCATGACCTCCACAGCTCGTCTTTATGGGAGAGATCAGCACTTCCCCAACTTGTGTACACAACCTCCAACGTACACATCATGTTGTGGTAAACAGACTCTCCATTCAAACCTGACAACTAGTCCTTCTCGTGAACAATGGTGTGTCCTTGGTGACCACAGAATAAACAACAGGAGCAAAATACTGTACGTGTCTGACACTGATGGAACGTTGCCAATATAGATCAATAGTTTACAGCAGGACAGAGAGTAATGTTAAAGCAATAAATATTTCATTAGTGCCAAAAAATATACTGTATATATAAATATATATATATAGTAGATTTTGATTTATATTTATTTTTGTAAAAGTTTATTAAGTGTTTTATTTTTTATTTCGTATTACATATGTATTATTTTTGGATTTTCCAGTGACTTTATAATTATGTGTCTCTTTTGTATCAAGTTACGATATTACGTTTAATCTGATTTTATTGAAAAATATTTTTACATACAAAATTTCCTATATAGATGGTATGATACCACCAGTCACAATAAAAGACGAAACATATATACAATTGATGATATTAGTATCAAGTTTGTTATAACCTGGTTCAGGGGTTGGTAACCCCCAGCACTTGTGCCTCGGATGGCACCTGCTGCCTTCACACATTGGCTTTCTGAACAGTTCCACTGATCTAGCACAGCACCTGTAATTTTTTTTTCTTCTCTTCGGGCTCCATGCACGCTAGCATTTTTCATATTCTCATAAAAAAGCTAGAAAAAAAAACGCTGGATGAAAAATGCTAATAATAGCATTTTTATGCCAGCTTCTAGTAGCATTTTGGTAGCCTTTAAAAGCCTTTAGGAGCAGATAGGAGCATTAGCTTTTTATTAGCGTTTTCGCAGTACATGAAGAAAAAAAAAATCTAAAAAAAAGCTCTTAGTAGCACTTAAGGAGCAGTTAGGAGCATTCAGCGTTTTTTCTTTTCTGCTTGAAAAATGCTCTAAAAGCTCTACAAAAACTATTTTTTTTTCTCTGCTCCTAGATGCTGAGGCTCAAAAAATGCTAATAGCTTAAAGTAGTGTGGATGGACACACTATTTTAGTTTCTAGGAGCAGAAAAAAAAAATGCAAATAACAGCTTCTAGGAGCTTAAAAAAAGCTAGTGTGCATGGAGCCTTACTATTGCCCGGACATCCAGCTCTTGCCCCCCCAGAGCGCACCGCCGCATAAACTCCTGCCAGGAAATGCTGAAAGAGACAGCAGAGTAGAGAGAACAGTGCCGGGGAAAAAAGAGAAGGTGGCTCAATGTCAGATACAGATGACCGGGAGGTGCAGTACGAGACACAAGCGACCAGTAGATGCAGTGCCCGGAACAGATGAATGGGATGTGCAGGGTCGGGTACAGATAAGAATCAGGGTACAGCGATGTGGGTGGATGAGCAAGAGGTACAGTGCCAGGTACAGATGAGTAGTGGGGTACAGTGGTGGGGCAGATAAACAGAAGGTACAGCGGTGGAGCAGATGAGAAGGGGGTAGATGAGCAGGGAGTACAACAGTGGGGCAGAAGAGAGGGGTGGGGTACAGTGATGGGACAAAAGAGAAAGGAAGTACAGCAGTGGGGCAGATGAGAAGTGGGGTACAGCAGTGGAGCATATGGTAAAGGGGGTAGAGCAGTGGGGAAGAAGAGAAGGGAGTACAGCAGTGGAGCAGATAAGCATAGGGGTACAGCAGTGGGGCAGATTAAAAAGGCAGTACAGTGATGGAGCAGAAGAAAAGGGAGTACAGCAGTGAAGCAGATAAGCATAGGGGTACAGCAGTGGGGCAGATGAGAAAGGCAGTACACTGGTGGTGCAGAAGAGAAGGGAGTACAGCAGCGAGGCAGATAAGAAAGGGGGGTACAGTTGTGGGGCAGATGAAGTAACTTTTTTTTCATGCTAGAACATTGTGCACATGACATACAGGGGTAAGATCCATTTTGTTTCATTCCCCAAAAATGTGGCTATCCCCTCAACTCTGTCCGCACAGAAATATGCTTTAATTATTATATATTAGAAATAGCCGTGGCCCTGGTTACACAAAGATCTAAAATTCAGAAAATGATTGGCTAAACAATGCAAGTGCTATTTTGACCTCTATTTAACTTTATAACAAAAGCAATAATACAGAGGTTGGATAAAAAAATTAGTGCATTATAACACCTCTGGTAGTATTTAGTACACATCAACATGGGGACAAGGTGCCCTTGAAGGGGGAAAGGCTACAGTGCCCCCCCCCCCCCTTGCAAGGTACCCCCTCAATGTTGAGGACATGTTGCCTGGTATCGTTCATACTCACTGCCCCCTTCCCTGGCCAGCCAGGCTGCATGCTTGGATAAGGGTCTTGTATGAATTTTTAAAAGGACCCCACACAATTAACAAAAAAAATCGCTTTAATTGGTGCACTGGCCCCTAAAAATTCATAAAATACTCTTATCCAGGCATGCAGCCTAGCTGGCCAGGAAAGGTGGGGGCAGTGAGCGTACAGTCCCTCCACAACATATAGTGCCAGGTCACATGTACTCCACACTGGGAAAGTACCTTACATGTTGATGGAGACTAGGGCTTTATCCTCACAACTGTCCCCCAAAAAGAGATGTGGGAGTCTTCAGAGGGGATTTGTTGAAATCTGGAAGATCCTTTTAGAATAAGAGAGCCCCCCCAGATAACTACCCCACCTCCTACATGAATGACTATGGGGTACAGAGCAAACAAACAGAAACATGTAAATAAAAATGCCCAAACTTTATTAAAAAAAAAAAAAAAATATATATATATATATATGCAGTATTTCACAAAAGTGAGTACACCCCTCACATCTTTGTAAATATTTTATTATATCTTTTCATGTGACAACACTGAAGAAATGACACTTTGCTACAATGTAAAGTAGTGAGTGTACAGTTGGTATAACAGTGTAAGTTTACTGTCCCCTCAAAATAACTCAACACACAGCCATTAATGTCTAAACCGCTGGCAACAAAAGTGAGTACACATGAAGTGAAAATGTCCAAATTGGGCCCAATTAGCCATTTTCCCTCCATGTGACTCATTAGTGTTAGAAGGTCTCAGGTGTGAATGGGGAGCAGGTGTGTTAAATTTGGTGTTATCGCTCTCACTCTCTCATACTGATCATTGGAAGTTCAACATGGCACCTCATGGCAAAGAACTCTCTGAGAATCTGAAAAAAAGAATTGTTACTCTACATAAAGATGGCCTAGGCCAGTGATGGCGAACCTTGGCATCCCAGATGTTTTGGAACTACATTTCCCACAATGCTCAACTACACTGCAGAGTGCATGAGCATCATGGGAAATGTAGTTCCAAAACATCTGGGGTGTCAAGGTTCGCCATCACTGGCCTAGGCTATAAGAAGATTGGCAAGACCCTGAAACTGAGCTGCAGCACAGTGGCCAAGACCATACAGCAGTTTAACAGGTCAGGTTCCACTCAAAACAGCTCCTCAGAGCCCTGCAGGTGCAGCACCTGATTGGTAACGAGGATCACTCCCATTGCCATCACTCTGCACATCCAAACACACAGATCTTCCTTCACTGATACACAAGGATACAAGAGAGCATTTGCTTACACGCTGCGGTTAACCATACGGATACTGATTGGAGGTTATCACTTTACCCCCACTGTGTGGGAAAAGCCTACAAGCCAAACACGAGAGTGTAAGGCAAAAAAAGCTGGTGAGTTTGCTCGCTGAAGGGGAGTGGAATCACATTCACAGCGGTGTGGTGGAAGATATTATCATTGAAGATTATCATTCTGATATTGTCACTATTATTTCACTAAGGCACCATCTATGTTTGGACTTTTTTATTGAATTCTTTTGGTGTTATACACAAATGGACTGTATGATGGGTGTTTATTAGAAACACTGTTTGGCATTTTATTATGGACACATAATATTAATAATTTTTTTTTTTATCACATTGAGCAATCACTGTATATATATAATTTCTTGAATCAGGGTATGTTTTAGGTTTTCAGCGCTGCTATTTGATCACACTATTGGTGAGGGCGAGTACATAGTGTATCATTTATTTTATTCCACTCAAAACAGGCCTCACCATGGTCGACCAAAGAAGTTGAGTGCACGTGCTCAGGGTCATATCCAGAGATTGTCTTTGGGAAATGGACGTATGAGTTACATAGTTAGATAGTTACATGGTTAGTCAGGTTGAAAAAAGACACAAGTACATCTAGTTCAACCATAAAAAAAATAAAATAAAAAAATAAAAATAAATAAAAAATATGGTTGCTGTCAGCATCGCTGCAGAGGTTGAAGGGGTGGGGGGTCAGCCTGTCATTGCTCAGACCATACACCACATACTGCATCAAATTGGTCTGCATGGCTGTCGTCCCAAAAGGAAGCCTATTCTAAAGATGATGCACAAGAAAGCCTGCAAACAGTTTGCTGAAGGCCAGCAGACTAAGGACATGGATTACTGGAACCATATCCTGTAGTCTGATGAGACCAAGATAAACTTATTTGCTTCAGATGGTGTCAAGCGTGTGTGGCAGCAAGCAGGTGAGGAGTACAAAGACAAGTGTGTCTTGCCTACAGTCAAGCATGGAGGTGGGAGTGTCATGGTCTGGGGCTGCATAAGTGCTGCCGGCACTGGGGAGCTACAGTTCATTGAGGGAACCATGAATGTCAACATGTACTGTGACATACTGAAGCAGAGCATAATCCCCTCCCTTCAGAGACTGGGCCACAGGGCAGTATGCCAACATGATAAGGACCCCAAACACAGCTCCAAGACGACCACTGCCTTGCTAAAGAAGCTGAGGGTAAAGGTGATGGACTGGCCAAGCATGTCTGCAGACCTAAAGCCTATTGAGTGTAGCAAGGTCCCAGGCCCCCTTTAGTCTAATGAGAACTTCCAGAGTCAAGAGTTGCTGACATCCTTCCATATAGCATGGGTTGTAAGGCATAGTGGGTGTAGTGTAAGATTCATGGGCGCCAGATACTTCTTGAATGCAAAGAGATTTTATTTCTTTTAAACAGAACTATAGGAGAGGGGGTTTAGGGCCAGGACACCCTTAAAGTGGGGTTCCACCCAAAAAAACAAACATATCTAAAAAATTCTAAAAAAAAAAAAAAAAAAACATTTGGATATTTTTTTTTTTTTTTTACTCACCTCTAAGTGCCTGTTGCTAGGTGGTCCCTCGTAGTCTGCCCCTTCCTCTGCCTGGGCTGGTGACATCACTTCCCCCTGGCACAGGAAGGGCTCGGCTCTTCTCCCTCCCTCCTGTCAATCATCTGGGACCCATTACAGGTCCCAGGTGATTGAGCGGCCAATCACGGCGTGCGGCGCCGCTCGCGCATGCGCAGTGGGTGCCAGGCTGTGAAGCCACGGCCCGGCGCCCACAGTTGAAATGCCGGCGCCGATGAGCGGAGGGGGGGGGGACGAGCGGGGCTTCGTTCCCCCGCATCGCTGGACCCAGGGACAGGTAAGTGTCCAATTAAAAGTCAGCAGCTGCAGTATTTGTAGCTGCTGACTTTTAATTTTTTTTTTTTTTAATGGCCCGCCTGGGTGGAACTCCTCTTTAAGGTAGTTGCAATGTTAATTAGCAGACTCCAAGACTTCTACAGGTAGACAACCATGCAGGGAAAGTCATCCAGCAAGACACCACATCTGCATGTGTAGGAATGCTGTCTCCTATGGCAATAGTCTTAGAACAGTTCCTAACACAAATTGTAACAAACTCCTTCACTTTCTTTACAATCATTTCTTGTAGGTTCTCAACCCACTGAGCTCCCAGTGTCTCTCACTAGACTTGCTGATTCACTGCCCATGATCCCTTGAGCTCTTCCAATCTTCACTTTAGTATCTTCTTCAAGCATCACCCCGCTTCCCTGATGGGTCCCTAGCTTGGCACTGCAGATACTTTTCAAGCTTCACCCCACTGGCCTGCTCGGTCTCTGGCTTGCCACACAAGGCTGCTCTGCAAGTGTCACCTCCGCTGGCTGGGTCCCTGGCTTGAAACCTGCTGAAGTTTCCCCATTCTTCACCGTCCCTGGTTGGTAAGAATACTGCTCCGGTATTTGCTTCAGCTACTCACTGTGGTCCCTGGTAACAAGGTGGATGGTCCCTTAATGGCGACAGATTCCCCTCTACCTCTGACCACGACAGGTTCTCCAGCCAGCAGAACCGTCACTTCTGGTTGGACTGCAAGCAGGCAGTCCCAACCCTACGCTGCTCTCTTGCTTCTGGATAGACCCTCAGACAGCCCAGCAGCCAGATGTGCCCGGGATAAGCCCAAACTCCAGCCTAGCAACCCGGGCAATACAACACGCATCCACCCAGACAGCCGTCCAGGTGGCACAGAACCCAGATCACCTGACTCCACCCAAATATATAGGTTCTCCCAGCAGGCCAAGGGATTTAAGAAAACCCCTGCCCATTGGCTGAGATCTATATACTCATAATCTGTCCTTGCTTTGCCCTTCTCTTATCTAATGCCACCAGATACCCGGCCATCTAGTGACAGAAGAGAGAAGTGCAGCAATTCTAGATTTAGGGCAAAACCAATTGATCCCTAACAATGAGCCAAGGTAGCTACACCTGGCAGGTAAATTTCGGAGCAACCTTGCCTAAACATCAGGGTGCTACATCAGCATCTGTGGGGCATCCTCAAACAAAAGGTGGAGGAGAGCAAGGTCTCTAACATTCACCAGCTCAGTGATGTTGTCATGAAGGAGTGGAAGAGGACTCCAGTGGTAACCTGTGAAGTTCTGGTGAACTCCATGCCCAAGAGGGTTAAGGCAGTGCTGGAAAATAATGGTGGCCACACAAAATATTGACACTTTGGGCCCAATTGGACATTTTCACTTAGGGGTGTACTCACTTTTGTTGCCAGTGGTTTAGACACTGTGTGTTGAGTTATTTTGAGGGGACAGCAAATTTACACTGTTATACAAGCTGTACACTCACTACTTTACATTGTAGTAAAGTGTAATTTTTTCAGTGTTGTCACATGTGTTGACAATATTTACAAAAATGCGAGGGGTGTACTCACTTTTGTGAGATACTGTATATATGCACAAAAACCATGCACCACAATTTAAATTCAATGTCAATTATGTCATCTAGCAACCAACAATGTAGACCCGCCTCCACAATGACTTCCTGCCACTACACTGCTGCTTCTGGAATATTAACAAAGAGGGTTATTTACTAAGGGCCGGTTCACACTAGTCCGACATGTGTTGGTCTGACTTTGAAAATGCTTCCTGCACTTCTTTGGTCTGACCTGGGCACAATTTAAGCTCATTGATTTGAATTGAAGTCGGGATCATCATCTTAACTGATCCGACTTGTGGCATGCGACTTGAGCTCTGAGGATCTTGAGGGGGAACCCCATGCCAAAATTGGAAAAAAAACAGATCCATACCAGGCCCTTTGAGTCTGGTATGGATTTTGAGGGGGAACTGCACGCCAAAATTTACAAGGGCCTCTTCTTGACAACCCTGGCCCATGTGGGAACAGTGTGAACTGGTAGAAAATCTGGTACAGCTCTGCATAGAAACCAGTCAGCTTCCAGGTTTTATTGCCAAAGCTCAATTGAACAAGCTGAAGTTAGAAGCTGATTGTACCCACCATGCACAGCTGCACCAGATTCTGACTGCTCCACCTCTAGTAAATCTATCCCACAGTTCCAGGGAACCTGGGTGACGTCATTGACAAAATAAGGTCACGTCCATATTTGGTCAATGACATTACCTAGAATCCCTGACAGTTTAATTACAATTTCAAACAGAAGTCAATTTGGATCTGTCATTTAGATTCTACGGCTAGATGACAGACTTCTGGCTAGAGGCCAGCTAGAGGTTTGAGGGGCAGACAAACTGCCAGACATTGCCAAATTATTTGCACGTTTGCGAACTGTGAACTGACTTTGCATCCATGTTCAAGCCAAACTCAAGGCTCATCTCTGGTGACAACAAATGGTCATTCCAACACACATTGCACATTGGTTTATGGTATGCAACTGACGCTGGAATGAGTATAGGCAGAAGGAGATCAGCAGCATCGGAATGTAAGGATGAAAAAAGGTGAAAACAATCATTTTTTTTATGAAAAAAAACCCATGGTAATTGATTAATACACATGCTTTAGCTAAACGAAATGCAGTTTAAGTTTTATGCCCCATACACACGATTAGAATTGCCGCCAGCAAAGGACCGATGTGAGCTTTTGGTCGGAAAATGCGTAAAATGTGTATGCTCCATCGGACTTTTGCTGGCGGAATTCCAGTCAGCAAAAGACTGAGAGCAGGTTCTCTATTTTTTGGTGGGAAAAAGTTCCTATTCGAAAAAGCGATCGTCTGTATGCAATTCAGACGCGCAAAAAATCATGCATGCTCAGAAACAATTCGACGCATGCTCTGAAGCATTGAACTTCATTTTCTCGGCTCGTCGTAGTGTTGTACGTCACCGCGTTCTTCACGGTCGAAAGTTCAGAGAACTTTTGTGTGACCGTGTGTATGCAAGACAAGCTTGAGCGGAATCCCGTCGGAAAAGCCATCATATCTTTTCCCGACCGAAATCCCGATCGTGTGTACGCAGCATAAGAGCTACTTTAAGATTATTATATTTCTGTTACAGCACAGGTTTTTTTCTGGAAGATCTCTATTTTTAGCAGCTATTTTAAATGATTTTTGAGAATATTTTTAACATATTCTGCCAGCATCAGAGATATTGTGTGCTTTCATGTGTGCATCCCAAGCCTCAGTTTTTTTGCCGCATATTGTAAATTATGTAAAATGTTTAAATTGTAGTGAGCTGGGACATAATGGCATTCTTCGCCTTGTGATTTATTTCACATCAAGGTAACTATTACAGCATTTCAGTGGAAAGCCATTGTGCTTCTCTATTAATGTGATGTTGTCTTCAGCAAACCCTTATGAAGAGATCAATTTACCGTTTCATTATTCCTTCTGCGCATTGTGAATGGTGCAGCCCTGCTACACTGCAGGAAAGGAAGAGAGCAGAACCATGCAAGATACATACAGTGTCATAACCTGTAGCAATCAAATGTCACCTTTCTACAGTTTCAATATAATATAATAAATATACATTTAAAGTGAAATTCTGGGATAACCCTAACTATTTATAATACTGTCGCCTCCCTCCTCCTAAAATCTATACTAACCTGTGTAGGAAAGATTCATTCACTTTCCTATTTTCAGGCTACTCCAGTCAAGTCACATGATTCAGCTCCCTGGTGTTAGCCAGCTCCGCTGCAGGGGAGAGGAGGGAGTGACCACAACAGATGGGCCATTGAAGCCTATAGGTGACAAGACAACCAGCCGTTGAAGCGCTCTTTCATCTAGAGAAGATCACTAGACCGGATTGGAGAGGCTTGAAAATAGGTAAGTATGTTCATCTCTCTTACACAGGTTGGTAAGCATAGTTGTTAGGAGAGAGGAACAATTTTAAGAAATGGGCCTTTGTAAGTATCTGAATAGGGGAACCTTACCCTTCAAAAACAAGGATACGTTCCGGTTTGTTGCTCAATTTTAGTCTTTCATGCTTTGCGGTGCACTGCAACTAGATGTGCATTACTGTGCCATTCAAAACGCCCTTTACATACTTTGTGTAATATGTACATTACCACAACACAAAGATATAAAGGGACCCTTAAGCTCCCTTCCAAGAATGCATTGTATTGTTTGCACTTGTGTTAATGCAATGCATTTCTAAGCATTAAGGTGCACCTCATTATGCCATTCATTCATTTTAATGGACTAACAGTACAACTTAATGCATGAAACATCAGACATGCATATTTGTTTAATGCAGTGTACTGAAACAGATGACACTACCGCACTTGACCAGGTTATTTACCTCATAGGGCAAAGGCACAGTGATCTGGTTCAAATGCAGCTTTATGCATTGATATACTTCCTTAGACCCAGTCTGCCTGGACAGTATGGTCATCTGCTGACTTGGCACCACCCACTATCAGCTTAAGCCTTCAATAAGATCCAGAAATTGAATCCAACACAATTTTACATAAATTAATGGCAGTACAGAGGATGTTTTTCCAGTCCTTTGAAGTGCAAGAAGACAACAATTTTCCAACGTCCTGTCTGTACAAAGTACTAACACTGACTGAATAGAGAATGAACATGGAACAGACAGGGAAGGTCTAGCTGGGACTGAACTAACTAGCACTAAACAGGAGGGGAGGACAGAGGAAGATTCTAAATCACATAGATAAACAAGATGTAGTGGCCCTAAACTGCCACTAGATGTCGGCATACTACAGAACAATAAAAACCTGATGCAGTTCAATACTATACAGAAAAAATACATATAGGTGGGACTGAACAGAAGTGGCATTGGTGCTGGAACAATGTAGGCACTGCTGGATGAAAGATCACTCCACTGGCCACTGCCAGCATGGCAGCTGGATCTTGCTAGACTACATACTACCAAACATACAACCTTTGCAATATTTAAATGAACAAGCAACTATTACAACACAGTACATGAGCACTGGCCAAGGAATGGGCAACAGTTAGAATACAAAAGCAACAAATGGCCAACCATTACAATACATGAAAATCAATTGGATTTGCAGCCTTGCTACTCCCATTGTGTTCTGTCCCCTCATTTTAAACAAGAAGTGTTGCCCCCTCCAGCCCCATTAAAAAAAACAAAATCTCCCTCTAAAGCCACAACAACTACCCCTTCATGTAGGTAGGTCTACTCGGGCCAAACCACTTACCTGTTCTCATCCCAAAGCTCAATACAGACCAGTACTTAAGTCTTCCTGTGTATGGCAGGTTTATACTATGCCACCTCTCATGTCTTCAGTTCAGGTGGGAGCTAATCACCTGCAAGGGCTTTTCCTTGTGGTTACAGTCTATGGTTCAGATGACTTCACTGCACACCTGGGGCCCATGCAACCCAGGGATCAGGTCGCCTGATGCGTGTTTCATTTGAGGGGTCCTCCACTCACCAGCAGAAAACATAGACCTCTTACCACTAGCCACCACCAGCTCTGGACCTGACCAGGCTTACACCGTGTACCTTGCATTCGGGATCCTGTTCATCCACATCAGTGTAGTATATTATGAGTCAGTATCTGTCCAGCTGCCCATGGTCTAACTACATACAGGCCCACCTTACATGCTTCCAAACAGGTATTCAGGCACCCACTTTGAATAACACATCAACCAACTTCTTCCTCCCTTACTCAGTAAAAAAACTGGTACAATCTTCACATCTTGATATAGTCCATAGAACCTAAATCTTTTGGCTTGATTTCAAGTCCTTGTCCCCTTTAGGTCAGTTCCGAGTGTATATAATACAGTGTAGTGTGCTGTGAAAAGAAAAAATCCCCATCATGTCCGGAAGGCCACCAAGGAGAGGCAGACGCTCACAGGCCACTAAAAGAGGGCAAGCAGCCTCTGTGTCTACAGTTAACAGTGGTGTTCGTGGACATGGTGCATCCTCTGCAGGTGGCCGTGGGGCATGCTTGTCCTTTTTTTTTTGCTGCTGGCCGTGTTATTGACCCACAACATGCAGAAGAGTTGGTGGAGTGGATAACGAAGCCGCCGTCATCCTCTGTCACCCAGGCTCCTAGTAGTTTGCCTTCCAATGCAGCTGCCAAAGCAGCCTTTTCCACCGGCTCCTTGTCCACAGTTACTCCTTCCGTAGCCCGACCATCATGCATGGAGGAGTCCCCAGAATAATTCGACCACAATGTCAGTTACATGCTGCTGGAGGATGCACAGCAATTTGAAGGCTCCGATGTTGGTTCTCAGGTGGAGAAAGGGAGTAACATGAGCCTAGAGAGAGGGGGTGCCACAGAAAGACAAGAAACTGGCAGTCATGTTCCCCAAGCTGCAGCATACTGCCAAGTTTGCTCCAGTTATGAGGAGAGAGGGGATGATGAGGTCACTGACCGTACTTGGGTGCCTGAGAGAAGAGAGGAGGAAAGTGTGGAGGAGGAGGAGGAGGCACAACTCCAACGAGGCAGCATGTCCTCCAGGGGTCAGCTTAAGGGTAGCCACCCTATTGCATCACACTGCAGAGCTCCGCAGGTGCAGGGCGCTGCTGACTCCCCGCTGACGTTTAAAAGTTCCTTGGTGTGGGCCTTTTTCGACACGTGTGCAGCCGATCACACCATTGCTGTTTGCAATCTATGTCTGAAGCGGATCAAGCATGGCCAGGACAGCAGCCACTTGGGCACCACATGCTTGACAAGACATATGATGACCTGCCATGCAGTTTGTTGGCAGCAGCACCTGAAAGACCCACATCATAGAAAAAGGCAGACTTCTCCTTGCTCCTCATCTCGGATTTCAAACCCTACTATACCTCCAGTCCTCTCAAAAACCTGCACTGAGACGAATCAAGGTATAGCATTAGGAGTCCCAAGTACTTGCAGCCAATCTGCTAGCAGTACACCACCAATTGATTTCAGCAGGCAAATTTCCCCACCCTAGATGCTGAAATGTAAAATGAAATTCGGTCTTAGCTATCCACATGCTCAGCGTCTAAATGCTAGCTTGGCCAAATTGCTAGCACTGCAACTGCTGCCTTTTCAGCTGGTAGACTTAGCCCCCTTTTGTGAATTTGTGGAATGTGCTGTACCACATTTGAGGCAATGTTTTGGTTTCGTTGGACAGGGCGGTCAGCAGTAAGGTTCATATTACCGCTGACTCATGGTCCAGCAGGCATGGGCAGGGACGTTACCTTTCCTCCACGGCGCACTGGGTAACTCTGCTGGCAGCTAGGAAGGATGCAGTACAGGGTTCAGTGTTGTAGCTTGTTCCGCCACCACACCTCCAAAAAGCTAGTGGTGATTCTGCCACAACATCTGTATGCTCCCCTCCCTCCTCTTCTATCTCTATGGCCTCTTCTGCAGAATTGTCCTCTGAACCAGCGGTGCTCCCTAAATGCTCAATGGGCTACGCAAGCAGTCAGGCAAAAAGATGTCATGCGGTGCTTGAGTTGGTCTACCTAGGGGACAGGAGCCACACAGGGGCAGAGATTCTGTCAGCTCTGCAGGGGCAGGCTCAGAGGTGGTTGACACCAAGCCAGCTTCAGCCAGGAATGGTTGTATGCGACAGTGGCACCAACCTTCTCTCCGCCCTCCGACAGGGACCCTTGACCCATGTTCCATGTTTGGCACACGTCCTGAATTTGGTTGTGCAGCGTTTCTTGACCAGATACCCAGGCTTACAAGATCTCCTTAGGCAGGCAAGTCTTAGGTCGTTTCCACCGGTCATACAATGCCAGTGCTTGGCTGGCTGACATTCAAAGGGAGTGTAACCTGCCCATCAACCGCCTCATTTGTGACATGCCCACCAGGTGGAACTCAACGTTGGCAATGCTGCAGCAGCTGCACACACAGCAGAGGGCCATCAATGAGTACCTGTGCAAGTATGGCACCAGGACAGGGTCAGGGGAGCTTGGCTTCTTTTCGCCACCCCAGTGGCTACTGATTAAGGATGCATGCACTGTTCTGTCACCATTTGAGGAGGCCACAAGGATGGTGAACAGCGACAATGCATGCATCAGTGGCACTGTCCCTCTAGTCTTCCTGCTGGAGCAAACACTTCATGGAATCATGGACAGGGCACTTTAGGCAGAACAGCGGGAGGAAGAGGAGGACTTCCTTCCTCTACATGCTCCCTTTTATCCAAATATCATTCCTGCGGGTCCGCCAAACACACAGGATGAAGAGGAGGAGGAGGATTGTGTCAGCATGGATGTCGAGGATAACACGTAGCAGACTTCAAGGGATGGTTTTCAGTCCCCAGAAACCCAAGGAGTTGTACATGGCTGGGAGGAGGTAGTTACGGATAATGCGATCCTTAGTGACCCAGAGGACTCAGAATTGAATGCCTCTGCAAACTTACGCTACATGGCCTCCCTGATTCTGCAAAGCCTGCGAAAGGACCCTAGGATTTGTGGTATTAATGAGAGGGTTCATTACTGGCTGGCAACCCTTCTTGATCCACGTTACAAGGGTAAGGTTGCAGAACTCATCCTGCCTTCACAGAAGGAGCAGAGGATGAAACATCTTCAGGAGATCTTGAAGAAAAGTGTGTGTAACGCATTTCCAGACCCTGGGAGGTTATAATTTCCTGCGGCTGGACAACGTGTTTCTGAAGCTTCATTTGGTCAGAGGAAGAGCGGTGGAGAAGGTGGCCGGCTGACCGATACCTTTGAACAATTTTTCAGTCCTCAGCGTCAAGGTCATAAAAATGAATCAGTCCTGGATCAGCAGCTATCAAGCACCTGATGCTGATGTAACTGATTGAATTTGCTATGGATCTGGGATCCCTTGAAGAGAGAGAGAGAGGGGCTGCAATGGTGAGAGAGAGAGAGGGGGCTGCAATGGTGTGAGAGAGAGGCTGCAATGGTGTGTGAGAGAGAGGGGGGCTGCAATAGTGTGAGAGAAAGAGGGGCTGCAATGGTGTGTGCCTATCCTATTCCTCCTCAATAATGATGATGCTAGCTTCCAACAATATTTTTGGTTTAGGGCACCACCACCACCCAAGGCCCAACTTTTCTGCCAACGTGTGATCATGTGTACGCAAGTCCGTTTCAGCGTCAGAAAAATCGTCAGAGTTTATTCTGACGGAAAAAAACGGTTGTGTGTACACGGCATAAGGCCTAATGTTTCTGCCCCTTTTTAACAGGGGCATGTAATTAAAATTTTTGAAATAATATTTAACAGCAGGGCCCGTTCCTGCGCCCAACAGGAGCAACTGTGAGGAGTTACCGTGTTCTGCCACCACCAACATCTAAGGCCCCATTTTTCAGCAGAGTATATGTTGCAGTCCATATAGTATATATACTGCAGTTCAGAGTATATAGTGCAGTCCGTATAGTATATATACTGCAGTTCAGAGTATATAGTGCCGTCAGTGTAGTATATATATAATACACTGCAGGGTATATAGTGCAGTGTACAATATATAACATAGTGTATTGAGTGGTTAAGGGGAGCCCTATGACAGAATTAAGAAAAAAACAGCATGGCCCTTTCGGTCTGGTATGGATTTTGGGGGGGACCCCCAAGCCATTTTTTTTTAAATTTTGTTAACCCTTAGTTCCCCTGAATGGTCTGGTATGGACTGGGGGGGTGGGGGATCCACGCTGTTTTTTTCAATGATTTTTTATGTATATTGCCGGGATCTGGCAATATATTACAGCCGCGAGCAATTTTGAATTACATTTTTTCCTTTAGAAATGTAATTTTGCTGCGGTACTGTTCTAAACATGGGGAAAATGCGCTACTTTACAGGCAGACTAAGGGCACCCCCAAGGCACGATATTTAAAGGAATGCTTCATTTTTATTGTTTCACTTTGGGCATTCTTTTTTGCATTGATACATGTCCCCTGGGGCAGGACCCATGTCCCCAAACACTTTCTAAGGCAATAGCTTGCATATAAGCCTTTAGAATGAGCACTTTTGATTTTTCACGTTCATGTCCCATAGCCTTTAACCATGTTCGCATGTTCGCACAAATTTTTTGTCTGCTCGCAAGTTCTGGTGCGAACCGAACCAGGGGGTGTTCAGCTCATCCCTATTTATAGCCACACAAATTGCAATTCACTGCAAAGTATAATTGGCAATATATATGGATGAATATAGCACTGAATGGCTGTAGTAGCACATTACACTGCAATACTGTCAACTGTCACCCACAATAAACTTACACATATGGACAATCAACTACTAGGACTATAGCCCTTTATTGTATGAGGGCTGCAACTTTGTAAAAAAACATAAACTGCAAATGAATTACAGCACAGATAAAATTATATAAAACTTTCAAATTGTAAATACAGAAAGTGCAATCACACTATAAATAAATCTGTAAAGTCCGTCAAATATAATTACAGTTCATCATTCACGGTCATTACAGTGTGCTTCAGTGAAAGAACGAAGTGAAAACATTTGTAGCTTTTACAGATAAATGTGATCCAACCAGTTTCTCCAAACACACAGACAGTTCCAAATGTCAGGTGAAATCCTCACACTCAGGTAGTAATCTGCTCTCAAGGATTCCCCTATGGTGATCAGCTCAACTTATGATGTGGACCCCTTAAACAGTTCAGCCCTGGAAGATTTGGCTGCTGAATGACCGGGCCATTTTTGCGATCCGGCACTGCGTCGCTTTAACTGACAATTGCGCGGTCATGCGACGCTGTACACAAACAAATACCCACAAATAGAGGTTTCTTTTGGTGGTATTTGATCACCTCTGCGGTTTTTATTTTTTGCGCTATTAACAAAAAAAGAGCGACAATTTTTTAAAAAAAGCAATATTTTTTTACTTTTTGCCTTAACAAATATCCCCCAAAAATATATAAAAAAAAACTAATTCTTTCCTCAGTTTAGGCCAATATGTTTTCTTCTACATATTTTTGGTAAAAAAAAATCGCAATAAGCGTATATTGATTGGTTTACACAAAATGTATAGCGTCTACAAAATGGCATGTTTATTATTAATTTTTTTTATTAGTAATGGCGGCGATCTGCGATTTGTATTGTAACTGTGACATTATGGCAGACACATCGGACACTTTGACACTATTTTGGGACCATTGTCATTTATACAGCGATCGGTGCTATAAAAATGCACTGATTACTGTGTAAATGACACTGGCAGTGAAGGGGCTAACCACTAGGGGGCGATGAAGGGGTTAAGTGTGTCCTAGAGAGTGATTCTAACTGTGGGGGGGAGGGGCTACCTAGGATATGACAGCAATCATTGCTCCCGATCACAGGGAGCAGTAGATCTCTGTCATTACACAAGGCAGAACGGGGAAATGCCTTGTTTACATAGGCACTTCCCCTTTCTACCTCTCCACAACTGCGGGCCGCCGGAGAAGATCGAGCAAATTTAAAGGGACGTACCTTTACGCCGATTTGCCTGCCTGTGCCATTCTACCCGATGTACATCTGTGTGCGGAGGTCGGCAAGCGGTTAACTGAATAAGGTAATGATAATAGCATACATAAATCCTCCAATTGTTCATTGTCTGTGCCTGAACAGTGGTACAGTTGGAGAAATGAGAGTAAAGTAGATTAGAGGTAGAAAACAGTGGAAAAATCCTCAATAAAAAAAACTCAGAACCATGTTCAAGGGGGGATTACATTACAAAATCTGTTTATGCTACTTCAAGAGTGTGAGGATAGTTACCCATCAAGGAGAGTGGGGAATAGACTATATTTCAGATGGTGGTAGTAAGTTCCCCCATCACATCGCCAGAGTGCTTGCAGCTTGCTATAGGGGAACACAGAGAAGAGGAGGAGCTAAAATTGCCAGCGGCAGACCCCAGAAGTGGAGGTTCAGGACCACTCTGTGCAAAACCATTGCACAGAGCAGGTGAGTATAACATATTTATTGAAAAAACAAATATAAAGGCTGCGCTCAAAGGATGATGAAAAATAAATATAAGTGATGAAACCAAAGCAGCCAGCACCAAGATCTAGTCTCCAAACCTCACAATAAAAATTATATAAAAAAGATGCGGCGCTAGAAAATGATATAACAAATAAATATCTCTACAATGTAACATATAGGAATGAACACACATACTCTACAATATATCATATAAAAATGAACACTAATACCAAAAAGGTAAATGAATACCAGACGTGGAAAAAGAAAAAATATATATCAAGATGGTGAAGTCACCCCAAAAAATAGTCCACAAAGCTAAGTAGAAAGTCCGTGATGAAAAAGAAAAAAGTGCCAAAATAAACAAGATAAAGATGCAGATGGAGGAGTCTTCTATATCTCTTCACACCCAAGGTGGAATATCAAATGCGCTTACCAGATCCTGGTGACTGCTATTACGGCAGTCAAAAACAGCACAGGGAATTGGGTCTCCCCACAACCTTGACGTAGGTACTCGTAAGCAGCAGATGGTTCTCAAGGATAGAAAACAAGAAGACAATCCATAGCGTAATATGTCCGAACAGTCAATTTATTAAAAAAGAATTGCACTTACAGAAACTCAGTGAAAAACCAGCACAATCTCATGGTATAAACGAACATCGGCGTCTCCGTCTGTTACCTCCGCTTCCTAGGTTCGTGTAAAGCCCAACACGAGAACGGACGTGGTGACGTCGTAGGCTCCTCCCTACGCGTTTCGTCACGATAGGACATCGTCTGGGGATTGGCCAAGCTCGAACGTCACCACGTGTAGGCATTAAATACACTACGGACGCCATCTTAACTAATGGCAAATAGGATATAACATTGGAAACCAGCACAGCTATCTTAAATAACGGGCCATCAATGCCTATAAATGAGCGGAGGATAATCTAGAGTAAAGGACAAAGAGGCGCCATCTTGTGGCTAAAAAGGATAACAGTCAAAATAGTTCTCATAAGGTAACAACAAACCATGAAGGGATTGAACAGACGGCAGACATTATACAACATTGGAATATGTATTAATAGTGCAATAAAATATAAAGGTAAAAAATTAAAATACCAAAACATTTACTGAATCGGCAATAACAAAACAAAAAATCTCTTTATATAAAAAATATTAATTAAAAACTCTAATAATCACATTTAAAAAATATTTAAAAAGAGGAAATTAAATCACAACTGGAGGGGAGCTCAAATTATCAAGAATTGTTTATAAAACAATTAATGTCCCAATTTAAAAAGATGTTTTGGCTTTAGAAACCCTTTAAGGTGCTTGATTAAGGGTTGAAATATGCTCAAGAAAGGGCTCAATA
Organism: Lithobates septentrionalis; assembly: GCA_037952835.1. Lineage (NCBI taxonomy): Eukaryota > Metazoa > Chordata > Amphibia > Anura > Ranidae > Lithobates > Lithobates septentrionalis. Next base: position 46,819 of record JBBDGP010000231.1, on the reverse strand, counting down.
AATCTGATACTTACAGTATCTCACAAAAGTAAGTACACCCCATCACATTTTTGTAAATATTTTATTATATCTTTTCATATGACAACACTGAATAAATGACACTTAGCTACAATGTAAAGTAGTGAGTGTACAACTTGTATTAAGCCCCATACACACTATCAGATTTTCTGCCGATTTTTTCCTTCAGATTTACTAAAACCATATAATATGAGGTCAAACCTTTGGAGTTTCAATGTGTATGCAATCAAGCAGGCCCTTGCACTACATGGTTTTGGTAAATCTGAAGACAAAAATCAGCAGAAAATCTGAGAGTGTGTATGGGCTTAAATTTACTGTCGTCTCAAAATAACTCAACACACAGCCATTAATGTCTAAACCGCTGGCAACAAAAGTGAGTACACCCCTAAGTGAAAATGTCCAAATTGGGCCCAAAGTGTCAATATTTTGTGTGGCCACCATTATTTTCCAGCACTGCCTTAACCCTCTTGGACATGAAGTTCACTAGAGCTTCACAGGTTGCCACTGGAGTCCTCTTCTACTCCTCCATGACAACATCACGGAGCTGGTGGATGTTAGAGACCTTGCACTCTTCCACCTTCCGTTTGAGGATTCCCCACAGATGCTCAATAAGGTTTAGGTCTGGAGACATGCTTGGCCAGTCCATCACCTTTACCCTCAGCTTCTTAAGCAAGGCTTTGGTCGTCTTGGAGGTGTGTTCGGGGTTGTTATCATGTTGGAATGTTGCCCTGCAGTCCAGTCTCCGACGGGAGGGGATTATGCTCTGCTTCAGTATGTCACAGTACATGTTGGCATTCGTGGTTCCCTCAATGAACTGTAGCTCCCAAGTGTCGGCAGCACTCATGCAGCCCCAGACCATGACACTCCCACCTCCATGCTTGACTGTAGGCAAGACACACTTGTCTTTGTACTCCTCACATGGTTGCCACCACACACGCTTGACACCATCTAAACCAGTGGTTTTCAACTCCTGTCCTCAGAACCCACTAACAAGCCAGATTTTAAGTATTACCTTGGGGAGAGGCAGACTAAAATACTGCAATCACTGAACGGCAAATTATATCACCTGTAATGTATTTCAGTTATCTTACAAACCTGGCCTGTTAGTGGGTCCTGGGGACAGAAGTTGAGAACCAAGATATGGGACCTGATGGGACCAAGATAAATACGTTTATCTTATTCCCATCAGACCACATGGCCTGGTTCCAGTAATTTATGTCCTTAGTCTGCTTGTGTTCAGCAAACTCTTTGCAAGCTTTATTGTGCATCATCTTTAGAAGAGGCTTCCTTCTGGGATGACAGCAATGCAGACCAATTTGATGCGGTGTGCACTGAGTACTGATAGGCTGACACCCCACCCCTTCAACCTCTGCAGCAATGCTGGCAGCATTCATACGTCTATTTCCCAAAGACAACCTCTGGATATGACGCTGAGCACGTGCACTCAACTTCTTTGGTCGACCATGGCGAGGCCTGTTCTGAGTGGAACCTGTCCTGTTAAACCACTATATGGTCTTGGTCACCGTGCTGCAGCTCAGTTTCAGGGTCTTGGAAATCTTCTTATAGCCTAAGCCATCTTTATGTAGAGCAAGAATTCTTTTTTTCAGATCCTCAGAGAGTTCCTTGCCATGAGGTGCTATGTTGAACTTCCAGTGATCAGTGTGGGAGAGTGGGAGCGATAACACCTAATTTAACACACATGCTCCCCGTTCACACCTGAGACCTTGTAACACTAATGAGTCGCATCACAACGGGGAGGGAAAATTGCTAATTGGGCCCAATTTGGACATTTTCACTTAGGGGTGTACTCACTTTTGTTGCCAGTGGTTTAGACATTAACCCCTTCCTGACCAGCCACCGCAGTTATACTGCGGCAGGTTGGCTCCCCTGGGCGAACCGTCATAGCTGTACATCAGTTCGCCTTTTGACCACGATGCGCGTGCCCATTGGTTGCGATGACTGCCGGGGCACCCGCGATCGCTCCACACAGAAACAGAACGGAGATCTGTCAATGTAAACAGACAGATCTCCATGCTGTCATGGGTGAGAAGAGCGATCTGTTGTTCATACTAAGTATGAGATGAAGCTACGCCATTAGACACGACGAAACACGTTGCCGTCCCAACGCTGCCCAGTCCGTGGACGTCACAGGCATGGAGTACTATGTGAAGTGAGAAGTGAGAGCGGGGAGACCACGAACGATATGGCTTATCAGTCTTGATAGCAGCATCGATTAGCCATAACCGACTGGCCCTAAGCACATACTAGCTGCCGCAGCCGCCGCGGCAAGAGGTGATGAATGCGACTTACCTTCTCCCCTCTGCATATTATCATACAACATTGAAGTGATAAGGAACTAACCGCACATAGGAGCCGCGGAAAGCTACATACGGTGCAGTCTCGGAACAAGGTGGTAATGTACCGTTATACAGGCTAAACACCTGTTAAACATCGATATAAGCTAGCTTGCTACATTGATTGAATTACGCCATGTGCTTCAGATATATGCCATTGAGTGACTACTACACTTGTGATTATCAGAGCTAAATACCAGTGCACTGTGCTGTGATCAGTGAAACCTTTTGTATAACTTTGGTATAAAGTTATAAAGGACTGGACTTGTGGATAAACTCTTGAACACACTCGTTGCTAGCCACAGACAAACTATAGCCTGGAGGGAACTCCACCTATGATTCTACCGGTGGGCCCCCACATACAGTTTGTCCTGTATGTTTGAATTGTCTGTGGGATTTGTTTCATGTTTGATTGGAATTAATCTGTTTTATTGTATTGCACTTTATAAATGAATTCTTAATTAACTTTTTCAATTGATATCAGAATAAAGCTGTTATTTTTGCATGATTGATACTTGTTGCCAAAAATAACCCCTTTTTTTAGCCCGCTTCTATTGGGCTAATTTCCTTCCCCCCTCAACCCTTCTGTATCTATATGCTTATGGTTACAGCAACAATACCCTGACGGGTGAAGGATTTAACACTGGTCATCTAACGTATTTGACCGTGTACATGTGGTAACTTGCATGCTTCCCATCCCTCCTTTTTTTTCCTAGGCTTTATAAGTATGAACAACGATCGCTCCCCTCACCCAGTCAATCCCATGCCCCCACAGTTAGAATCACTCCCTAGGTAACACAGTTAACCCTTTGATGGCCCCCTACTGTTAACCCCTTCTCTGCCAGTGACATTTACACAGTAATCAGTGCATTTTTTTAGCACTGATCGCTGTATGAATGCCAATGGTCCCTAAAATGTGTCAAAAGTGTCCGATCTGTCCGCCATAATGTTGCAGTCCCAATAAAAATCGCTGATTACCGCCATTACTAGTAAAAAAAAATAATAATAAAAATTCCATAAATCTTTCCTCTATTTTGGAGACTTTTACATTTTGCACAAACCAATCAATATACGCTTATTGCGATTTTTATTTTATTACCAAAAATATTTAGAAGAATATATATTGGCCTAAACTAAGGAGAAAATGTGCTTTTTAAAAAAACAAATTGGGGATATTTATTATAGCAAAAAGTACAAAATATTGTGTTTTTTTCAAAATTTTCGGTCTTTTTTTGTTTATAGCGCAAAAAATAAAAACCGCACAGATGACCAAATACCACCAAAAGAAAGCTCTATTTGTGGGGAAAAAAGGACGGCAATCTTGTTTGGGTACAGCTTTGCGCAACCGCGCAATTTTCAGTTAAATCGACTTTTGCCGTATCGCAAAAAATGGCCTGGTCATTGAACAGCCAAATCCTCCGGGCTGAAGTGGTTAATGGCTGTGTGTTTAGTTATTTTGAGGGGACAGCTAATTTATACAAGCTGTACACTCACTACTTTACATTGTAGCAAAGTGTCATTTCTTCAGTGTTTTCACATGAAAAGGTATGATAAAATATTTACAAAAATGTGTGGGGTGTACTCACTTTTGTGAGATACTGTATATTGAATTACAGAAATTCACTAGAAAACTGAATATTAAGAAATATTTTCTTGCTAACCTGTGGCTCTAAAGCCTTGTACACACGATCGGACTTTCTGATGGGAAATGTGTAATGACAGGCTGTTGGCGTTAAATCCGACCGTTTGTACGCTCCATTGGACAGTTGTTGTTGGATTTTCCGCGGACAAATGTTGGATAGCAGGTTTTAAAATATTCCGCGGACAAATGTCTGTTGTTGGATTTTCAGAGCGTGTGTACACAAGTCCGTCGGACAAAAGTTCAAAGTACAAACACGCATGCTCGGAAGCAAGGACGAGCCAGAAGCGGTCAGTCTTGTAAACTAGCGTTCGTAATGGAGAATTAACATTCGTGGCAAATTATGAAATCTCCAAATGCAGCGCACAATTCTCTTCTTCTTTAATGGGATAATAATTAAGCTGCTTTGCTGGTGATACTGATGGAGTTATTGCAAATTAATTTTCAAAGGCTTTTTTTTCTAGTGATATCAAGAATAATATTATTATGCTTTTTTGTGCAAGTTACCACAACACCATTATCCCGAGTTTTTGAGATCAAAGATACAACTATATTGTGTCCCTTGTTAATTTTACATTGTATTTTTTTAAATGTAACTGCCTACTCCCAAAATGTAATTTGAAGTAAAACACAAAGCCAAGTATTATTCTACACAATTTTTTTATTGTGCATTAAAAAAAGAAAACAAATAAAATTAGAAATGCTATCTGCCAATAGAACTTAACCAAAAAGTGCATTCTATGCGTCCAAAAATATAGAAAGTATACCAAATCAAATCATTATTCAACCAAAAAAATAATGTCAAAGCAATAACTCCAAGGCCAATAATAAATAACACGTTATCTCCTCCGATTCAGCAACATGTCTGGTTGACGAACGGCCGTTCAGAAACAAACTGAAAAGCGTGAAATGAAAAGTGTGAAATTGAAAGCACGAATCGACACTCACCAAACTTCTACTAACACGAAATTAGCAGAAGGAGCCCAAAGACTGGCGCTAAAGAGCTGAAAAACCACGTAGTACGTCACTACGTTCGTGATTGATGGCCAACAATTGTGTGGCCGTGTGTATGCAAGACAAGTTTGGGCCAACGCCCTTCAGACAAAATTCCATGGTTTTGTTGGCCAAAAATCCAATCGTGTGTACGAGGCTTAAGTATAAACTAATAAGTCCATTTTTATTCCACAACAAACCTCTTTTTGGATGTCCTTCAGATACTGGTTAACAATGATATAAGGATTCTGAGGACTAAAAGGCAGGGCCCGATTAACATAGGGGCTATTGGAGCTGCAGCTCCAGGCCCCTTACCTTAAGATAGGCCCATTTGCCCAAAAAATAAATAAATAAATAAATGATCGACTTTGAGGTTTATGACTCTGTGATCAGGGGTCACAGAGACCCCAAATTTGGGGGGTAGGTAGCTGAAGACCTACCTCACCATTGGGGCTCCTATCATCTATGGTTCCGGAGATATGGGGCTCCTTGCGTAGCCTGTCAGAAGCTACATACAGAGCGACCAGTTTAAATACAAGCTGACACACTCTGCTGCAGACTGAGAGGATGAGCTCACAGTGCCAATCCTCACTTCTTGTCAGAGGCACTGAGCTCAATGAACAGCTTGGAGCCTGCAGAGTTTGACAGGCAGCACCGCCTGTCAAACTTGCCTATTGATTTCAATGGGGCCACTCTGCAACTGCAAGCCAAACTCGCTCGCAGTAGCAGCATAGTCCAACAATATAAAACTACCATTCAGCAATGTAAAAAAAACAAGGAGGTGGTAGTAGCACCTGATGAACGCCTGTCAGCTTCTGCTATACCACTCATTGAAAAGCAATCCATCACAGATCACTTTTCAATGGGCAGTAAGCATTACTGCAAATGTGAAAGAAACTTAAAACACATCATCCATTTCACACTCCCCACCAACCAGGTCACTCCCCAACCACTTCCCATGTTAGCCACCTTCCTTCAACTTATATCACAGGTGACCATTTCCCAACCTGCAGATGACAGACCCTACTCCAAAACATATCACTCTGAGTTACTCCCCCCACATGCTGATTGATATCCCTCCATGACCACCTCACACCCCCCTGCTAACAGACCTCTCTCCCCAGCCTGTCCCAACATACCCTCTCACCTGCTGATCTGTGGATGGGGGAATCACTCCCACAGTGTTATTATGTTCTGCCAGTGGGAAGCCTTCCCTACCCACACAATACAATGATCAGTGTTGCTAACTATAGCTGATAGCACTAATTGTTTTGGGAAAAACCTGACAGGCTGGTTGCACTCAAGTCGATTAATAGATTGACGCTTAAGCACTACGCAGTCCCTAAAAATCCTTCCATAAACCTTTAAATTTTTCCTTCCAAGATTCCTTCATCCTCCTCACCTGTACAGTGTCTGCTGTCATACCCTCCACACTCCTTTTCTGTACATACTGCTCACTGTCATACCCTCCACACTCCTTTACTGTACATACTGCCCACTGTCATATCCTCCACGCTCTTCTCCTGTACATACTGCCCACTGTCTTACCCTCCACACTCGTCTCTTGTACATACTGCTCAGTATCATACCGCCCACACTCCTCTCCTGTACATACTGCCCACTGTCATACCCTTCACACTCCTCTCCTGTACATACTGCTCACTTTCATAAACTCCTCTACTGTACATAGTGCCGGCTGTCATACCCTTCACACTCCTCTCCTGTGCATACTGCCCACTGTCATACCTTCCACACTCCTCTCCTGTACATACTGCCCCCATCATACCCTCCACACTCCTCTCCTGTAAATACTGCCCACTGGCATTCCCTCCACACTCCTCACCTGCACATACTGCCCACTGTCATACCCTCCACACTCCTCTCCTGTACATAGTGCACACTGTTATACCCTCCACATTCCTCTCCCTCACCTGCACATACTTCCCACTTTTATACCATCCATACTCCTCCCCTATGCCTCTTACCCACAAAAAACTTTCTTTAAAATTATATTGAATATCCTCAATGTTACCAGCTCTAGAACTGGCACACTTTTGTTAGTTCAACTAAAGGAAATCTTCTCAGTCCTCATATTTGAGCTGCCCATTATTAGTATTTATTTAATTTTGTGATTACTACTGTGATGTATAGAGGAACATAGGGGATGTCAGCTACTGTAAATATACCACTGGTGAAAAAAAAAGTGGCATTGCCCAAGGTCCACTGGGTAAGTAGGGGGCCCCATGAGAGGCTCCTGGGATCCTGTGATATTAAAGCGGTAGTAATCTTCGATAACATTACTACTTTTTAGAGGCCCTGAGGTAGGTTATGCCATAATGTACTAGTATGCACAGCATATTAGCACATTAGGGTACACTTACCTGTCAGACTGAGCCCTCCAGTGCTGCGCTGTAATCAATCCGGCGGGTCCCAGACGCTTTCATCTTCACCTGGTCTTCCTTCCGGGCTCTGTGCCTTCGGTCACTTGCCTTGGCCGGGCTGTGTTAATGTCACTCCCAAGAATGCTCATGCGCATCCTCTCTCTCTCTAATCCTCTCTCCATTACCCCTCACCCCTCTCTCATCCCCTTTCTCTCTCTCTCATCCTCCCTCTCTCTATTTAATTTAATTTGTTATAACAAAAAATTGTTTACATTTTTATTTATTTATTTATTTTTATAAAAAGCCCCACCAAAATCCTCAGCACCAGGCCCATGATGTTCTTAATCCGGCCCTGCTAAAAGGGTAGAGAAGATTAAAGATAATATTAAAAGGATGAAGACACTAGAAGCTAAAAAAAGATTGGGTGGGTAAGGGGGGAGTAAATTGTGGTCTTAAATATGAATGATAATAAAGAGGGGAAGGGAAAATTGCTGTCTGATTTCGATACCTATAAATTATTAGGGAGGATTCAACTGTGAAGAATATAAATGAGTTTTAAAAAAAATCTAATAATTAGGGATGAGCTTCGTGTTCGAGTCGAACCCATGTTCGACTTGAACATCGGCTGTTCGGTCGTTAGCCGAATTGCGAACGATATGGGCCGTTCGCGCCAAATTCGTGTGGCGCGTCACGGCCATAATTCACTGCGGCATCGCAGTGCATTGCTTGCTGATGATTGGCCAAGCCTGCACTATGACCCGCATGCTTGGCCAATCACAGCGCCGCCTGAACAGAGAGCCGTAATTGGCCAAAGCCAAGGAGGCTTTGGCCAATTATGGCTCAGGGGATTTAGTACACGCCCCACACTATATAAGGCCGCCTGCACGGCGGCCCTGTGCAATGTGTTCCGGTGTGCTGAGAGATAGAGAGAGAGAGAGACAGTGTCATTTCATTTGAGTTAGCTAGATTAGGCAGGACAGTCAGTCAGTTAGCTGCACTTAAAGTGTATTGTGTATATATATGCATCCCAGGTGTTGCATATATATATATATATACACTGTATTCAGTTTAGCTAGATCCGTTCCTGTTATCTTCTAGACTATTTACATTTAGTGCAGTGTGTCCTGCTCACAGTGTTCAGCTAGATCCGTTCCTGTTATCTTCCTACTGACAGGCAGGCTTGTCTTGTAACAGTATTTACAGCTACCTGAAGAAAATTACTGGTGTTCTTTTGATCCTATTAGTACCACAGTCAGGCAGCTAGACTATTTACATTTAGTGCAGTGCGTCCTGCTCACAGTGTTCAGCTAGATCCGTTCCTGTTATCTTCCTACTGACAGGCAGGCTTGTCTTGTTACAGTATATAAAGCTACCTGAAGAAAATTACTGGTGTTCTTTTGATCCTATTAGTACCACAGTCAGGCAGCTAGACTATTTACATTTAGTGCAGTGCGTCCTGCTCACAGTGTTCAGCTAGATCCGTTCCTGTTATCTTCTTACTGACAGGCAGGCTTGTCTTGTTACAGTATTTTGAAGAAAATTACTGGTGTTCTTTTGATCCTATTAGTACCACAGTCAGGCAGCTAGACTATTTACATTTAGTGCAGTGCGTCCTGCTCACAGTGTTCAGCTAGATCCGTTCCTGTTATCTTCTTACTGACAGGCAGGCTTGTCTTGTTACAGTATTTACAGCTACCTGAAGAAAATTACTGGTGTTCTTTTGATCCTATTAGTACCACAGTCAGGCAGCTAGACTATTTACATTTAGTGCAGTGTGTCCTGCTCACAGTGTTCAGCTAGATCTGTTCCTGTTATCTTCCTACTGACAGGCAGGCTTGTCTTGTTACAGTATATAAAGCTACCTGAAGAAAATTACTGGTGTTCTTTTGATGCTATTAGTACCACAGTCAGGCAGCTAGACTATTTACATTTAGTGCAGTGCGTCCTGCTCACAGTGTTCAGCTAGATCCGTTCCTGTTATCTTCCTACTGACAGGCAGGCTTGTCTGGTTACAGTATTTACAGCTACCTGAAGAAAATTACTGGTGTTCTTTTGATCCTATTAGTACCACAGTCAGGCAGCTAGACTATTTACATTTAGTGCAGTGCGTCCTGCTCACAGTGTTCAGCTAGATCCGTTCCTGTTATCTTCTTACTGACAGGCAGGCTTGTCTTGTTACATTATTTACAGCTACCTGAAGAAAATTACTGGTGTTCTTTTGATCCTATTAGTACCACAGTCAGGCAGCTAGACTATTTACAGTTAGTGCAGTGCGTCCTGCTCACAGTGTTCTGCTAAACCTACAAGTTAGTGGGGTGCGTCCTGCTCACAGTGTTCAGCTAAACCTACAAGTTAGTGGGGTGCGTCCACCTCACAGTGTTCAGCTAAACCTACAAGCTAGTGGGGTGCGTCCTGCTCACAGTGTTCAGCTAGATCCGTTTCTGTTATCTTCTTACTGACAGGCAGGCTTGTCTTGTTACAGTAAATACAGCTGCCTGAAGAAAATTGCTGGTGTTCTTTTGATCCTATTAGTACCACAGTCAGGCAGTTAGTGCAGTGCGTCCTGCTCACAGTGTTCAGCTAAACCTACAAGTTAGTGGTGTGCGTCCACCTCACAGTGTTCAGCTAAAGCTACCTGTAGAAGGTTGGTGGTGTTCTCATACTACAGGCAGGCAGTTGATTTTGCTAGCTGCAGTATCAGTACATATATATATATATATATATATATATATATATATATATATATATAAATGAACATCAGGTGGGTTACCCTCTTATCTTGATATCCTTGTTCAATCAAGGCACCGTCAAGGTGGACTCCCAAAACTCCACCATAAATGATAGAAAAAACACATGGAACGATGCTTGATGCCAAAAAGTGTCCTTTTACTGAAAAGTTAATCCATTGAATATTTCAAAATACAAGCAAGCCACTGTACAGTTCCGAGCACAAATCGCTCTTCGTCAGGCTTTTCAGGCTGTGTGTGAAAGGCCAAACCACACTATGTTCTTTTATCCACACCCAGTCTGATACACACCTGTGTCACTTAACCAATTATCCTATACAAAACACCTAAAACCATTCTAATATTTAACCCTACTGAATAAACCTACTACCCTAAAACCATCCTAAATTCCCCAATAGGGGATAATTTACAAGACAGGTTCATCATATTATATCTCAAATGTCATCATCATATCACTTGTGAACCAATTATATTATCTCATTTCATTAGCTCTGTGTTTTGCAAATATTTCTCATGAATATACATATGTTACTATTCTTGTTCATGTCTCAAAATTCTTCATGGATTCCAGTTGATATTCTGCTATCTAGTATTTCCAACGGGAGCCTTTGTGATCAATCTAAAGAAAATATAAAATATTCAAAAATAGTCATACCTTCTAATCAATCTCGCACTGTAAATTTCTAAACAAACAAAAATAAATCATAGTCCCTGTTCATACCATCAGGGTGCAGGGACTGTAATTTGTTAATCCACCAAACTTCACGTCTTTTTAGTTTCAAAATCCTATCACCCCCTCTTTTGTCATGGGGAATCTCTTCTAAAACCATAAAACGTAGATCGGTGTCTTTGTGGCCCATTTCTGAGAAGTGACGCGATACAGGTAAACTTGATTGGGGATGTCTAATTGTACTACGATGTTGTGCGATACGGTCTTTAATTTTTTGGGTTGTTTCCCCCACGTAAAGGAGATTGCAAGGGCATGTGAGAATGTAAATCACATATGATGACTGACAGGTATAAAAGCCGTTAATTATTATTTTCTTATTAGTCCTAGGATGAGAAAAATTATTCCCTTTGATAACTAAATTGCATTGAATGCAATTGAGACAAGGGTAACAGCCTTTTTCTTTTGCTGCCAAGAAAAGTCATCTTTTTCTCATCCTGCCTCTCTGGTTTAAATTCGGATCGCACTAAGAGATCGCGCAAAGTTTTATTGCGCCGGTATGCCTTCATCGGAGTTAACTGAAACTCCTCTATGTGAGGATAGGATCGTTTCAATATCGTCCAATGTTTTCTCAATACATTAAAGATCCTATCGCTATAACTGTTAAACTGGAAGACAAATGGAATTCTAGGTTTATCAGCTGAGTATCTCTTCCTATTGGGAATTTCAATAGGGTTCAAAATTTTATTTAATTCGTGTCGGATTATATCTTCTGGATAGCCCCGCTCCTTAAACTTGCAGCACATTTCATCTAATCTTTCATCTTTAACTGTAGTATCACTCACTATTCGCGTCACTCTGAGAAGCTGGCTTCTAATGATAGAGCTAAAGACATGAGGGGGATGATAGCTGTCATATCTCAATAACTGATTCCTATCTGTGGGTTTCGTGTATATGTCAGTTTCAATCCGTCCCTGTTTTATGTATGCCCGTATATCTAGAAAGGGGACCGAATCTCCGCCAATATGAATTTTGAACTGAATATTTGGTGAAATACTATTAATCATCTCATCAAACGTTTTGAGTGATTCAATGTTGCCCCGCCATATGACAAAAATGTCATCTATATAGCGCCACCAGGTGGCGCAATGTTCCCGAAAAAGGTCATTCACAAAAATATGTTTTTGCTCAAAATCATGCATAAATGAACAGGCATATGGCGGGGCAACATTAGAACCCATGGCTACCCCCGTCAATTGCACATAGTACCGATCCTTAAAGAGAAAATAGTTATTGTACAAAATCAATCTAAACAGTTTCTCAAAAAAAATTATCTGAGCTTCCGAATACTCCTGACAATTCCTAATTAGGCTAAGCGCTGCCTCAATGCCAGCCACATGAGGAATCGATGTGTATAAACTTGTTACATCCCAAGTGACCAGGATATATTCATTTTGAATTTGTGGTAGGTCCCTAATTTTGGTTAGAAAGTCACCGGAGTCCTTGATGTAGGATGGGGTGGCCTTTATCAAGGGTGATAGTACTTTATCCAGTAGTTTGGCCGTGGGTACAAAGATCGAATCCCTCCCCGATACAATGGGGCGTCCCGGTGGGGAATGTTTGTCCTTATGGATCTTGGGGAGTATATACAGGACCGGAATACGGGTATGTGTTGGTAACAAAAATTCGCATAAATCATGTGAGATTAGTCCTTCTTTTAATGCCGGTTTTACAATACTCTCCAAGATCTTTCTGATACTCCATGTGGGATCTGATTGTAGAGGTTTGTATACTGTATCATCATCCAATTGTCGCCTGATCTCATTCTCATAAGCCTGGGGGTCCATAATGACTACCGAACCCCCTTTATCAGCAGGTTTACAAATAATATCATTCCGTTTGGTTAGTTCCCGCAATGTCACTCTTTCATGAGGGGACAAATTGTTAGGTACATGATCTTTGAAGTCCACTTGTTTTAACAGACGTTTCACATCTCGGGTAACCTCCTGTACAAACATCTCAACAGGTACATAAGTAGTAGGGGGGACGGATTTAGATTTCATTACCAGTCCTAGACTTTTACTACTTAGTCTCCCTTCAGGTATGTCATTATGAACAAATGGTTTGTGAAGAAAATGGACCTTCCATCTAATATTGCGAAATAGGCGATACAGATCTTGATCTAACTGAAATGGATCTAGGTGACTTTTAGGACAGTAAGATAAACCACGGTTAAAAAGTCCTACCTCATCCGATGATAGGACCCGCCTGGAGATGTTATGAACTAGGTCTCCCTTGGTCAGCCACGGTTGCCTCGTGTGTTGCGATATCTGTCGTGGCTTCCTTCTCTGTTGTAGCGGGACCTGGTTTGCATCCGAGTAGTAGACCGTTCTCTGCGATCTGTTTGTAAAAAATTGGATGAGGAATCGGTATCTGTATTGGCTGAAGAGTTGTCAGATATCTCTCTCCTATGCAGGGCCGTCTTTAGCGCAGGGCAAACGGGGCACTTGCCCTGGGCCCAATCTTTGTTGAGGGGCCCGCGCTAGCCGTGAATTGGGGCCCCGATCACAGCTTTGCAGAGCGCACAGAGGATACGGGAGGCTGTATTCCGCACTAGCCAGCTGAGAGGGGGAGGGGCCGGGAGCTCCACTGACGCTCTGACCCTGCCTACGTGCAGCCTGTATACTCGGAAAAGAGCGTCTGTAGTGAGAGCCAGTGATTGGAGTGGGAGCATCAGTGGAGCTCCCGGCCCCGCCCCCTCTATACTGGCTGGTGAATACAGAAGTCCGGGGGCGGGGCCGGGAGCTCCAATGACACTCCCACTCCGATCACTGGCTTTCACTAAAGACGCTCTTTTCCGAGTACACAGGCTGCACGTAGGCGGGGTCAGAGCATCAGTGGAGCTCCCGGCCCCGCCCCTCTCAACTGGCTAGCGCGGGAATACATCCTCCCATGTCCTCTGTGCGCTCTGCAAAGCTGTCATCGAGGCCCCAATTCACGGGTGACGCAGGCCCCCCAACAAAGCATCAGTGGAGCTCCCGGCTGTTGTAGTGAGAGCAGAGAGTGGAAGCCCCGCCCACACACCTGAATGTATGTAGTTAGTTTGGCTGGCCAGGTATGTCCTTACACCCATTAAATGCCAGACTGATTAAACCCTGAGCTGTGTTATTAAACTGTAAAGCTGTGCATTGCTGAAAGTTCTCTGACCATCTCCTGTATAATGTCTGTAGTCTCTGATTGTCTCCTGCAGTATGTCCGCAGTCTCTGGTAATCTCCTGCAGTATGTCCGCAGTCTCTGATTGCGGACATACTACAGAAGACAGTCTCTGGTAATCTCCTGCAGTATGTCTGCAGTCTCTGATTGTCTCCTGCAGTATGTCCGCAGTCTCTGATTGTCTTCTGTAGTATGACCGCAGTCTCTGCTAATCTCCTGCAGTATGTCCGCAGTCTCTGTCTCCTGCAGTATGTCCGCAGTCTCTGGTAATCCCCTGCAGTATGTCCGCAGTCTCTAATTGTCTCCTGCAGTATGTCCACAGTCTCTGGTAATCTCCTGCAGTATGTCCGCAGTCTCTAATTGTCTCCTTCAGTATGTCTGCAGTCTCTGGTAATCTCCTGCAGTATGTCCGCAGTCTCTAATTGTCTCCTGCAGTATGTCCACAGTCTCTGGTAATCTCCTGCAGTATGTCCGCAGTCTCTGGTAATCTCCTGCAGTATGTCCGCAGTCTCTGGTAATCTCCTGCAGTATGTCCGCAGTCTCTGATTGTCTCCTGCAGTATGTCCGCAGTCTCTGATTGTCTCCTGCAGTATGTCCGCAGTCTCTGGTAATCTCCTGCAGTATGTCCGCAGTCTCCGATTGTCTCCTGCAGCATGTCCGCAGTCTCTGATTGTCTCCTGCAGTATGTCCGCAGTCTCTGGTAATCTCCTGCAGTATGTCCGCAGTCTCCGATTGTCTCCTGCAGCATGTCCGCAGTCTCTGATTGTCTCCTCCAGTATGTCTGCAGTCTCTAATTGTCTCCTGCAGTATGTCCGCAGTCTCTGGTAATCCCCTGCAGTATGTCTGCAGTCTCTAATTGTCTCCTGCAGTATGTCCGCAGTCTCTGGTAATCTTCTTCAGTATGTCCGCAGTCTCTGATTGTCTCCTGCAGTATGTCCGCAGTCTCTGATTGTCTCCTGCAGTATGTCTGCAGTCTCTGATTGTCTCCTGCAGTATGTCCGCAGTCTCTGATTGTCTCCTCCAGTATGTCTGCAGTCTCTGATTGTCTCCTGCAGTATGTCCGCAGTCTCTGATTGTCTCCTGCAGTATGTCCGCAATCTCTGGTAATCTCCTGCAGTATGTCCGCAGTCTCTAATTGTCCCCTGCAGTATGTCCACAGTCTCTGGTAATCTCCTGCAGTATGTCCGCAGTCTCTAATTGTCTCCTGCAGTATGTCCACAGTCTCTGATAATCTCCTGCAGTATGTCCGCAGTCTCTAATTGTCTCCTGCAGTATGTCTGCAGTCTCTGGTAAACTCCTGCAGTATGTCCGCAGTCTCTAATTGTCTCCTGCAGTATGTCCGCAGTCTCTGGTAATCTCCTGCAGTATGTCCGCAGTCTCTGGTAATCTCCTGCAGTATGTCCGCAGTCTCTGGTAATCTCCTGCAGTATGTCCGCAGTCTCTGGTAATCTCCTGTAGTATGTCTGCACTCTCTGACACTCTCCTGTAGTATGTATATTATTATGCCCCTTTACTTGCTCAATTTGGGATTGCTCCACCGCTCAGTGAGAGGTAATGATGTGCATTAACCTCTAGCAACCAATCAGCGAACAGTAGTGATCTGCTTTAATCTCTAGCAACCAATCAGTAAGTGGTAATGATGTGCTGTAACCCGTAGCAACCAATTAGTGAGCGCTAATAATGTACATTAACCTCTAGCAACCAATCGGCAAGCAGAAATTATGTGTTGTAAACTCTAGAAAACAGCCAGTGAGCAGTAAGGATAGGCTGTAACCTCTGGCAAACAATTGCAATCGCTGCGTGATCTGCTGCAGTAAACTGATTTTGAGTCTACCTGCTATTTTTTGTATGTCTCAGAATGGAGGGGGGGCCCCAAGAAAATGTTTGCCCAGGGCCCAATCAAAATTAAAGACGGCCCTGCTCCTATGGCTTCCATAGTCGCTGCGACCTCGTCGGTTGTATGGACGTGGCCATCGGTATACCTGGTTCCTCTCATAGTCCTCAATATCCCGATCAAATTTGTTACGTTTTCTGGTCTCCAGTTCACAACGATATTTGTTAATACTTTCATCGGCCATCTCCTTACATTTGTTAAACTCTTCCAGAGACATCGCGGTACGCAATTCTGATTCGATCTTGGTGAGTTGTTCCGACAATGAAGCCAATTCCTTGTGTATGAATGAAATGGTCAAAGTCATTAAATCAAATGAACATTTGTTGAGAATCTGCATAAATGTACTCTTGAACTCATCATTATCGCTGAATAGGGTCGGGGCCAAACGTACCCTCAAACCTCTAGGGATTCGTTGTACTCGATGGTATTCGGCCAAAGTAAGCCCGTGCAATTCCAGAGATGTATGTTTCCTTCTTAATTTCTCCCATGTACGAGAGTTGTAGACCGGGGTATTGCCCGTCAGGAAATTTCTGGATCCTGAGATCTGAGACATGATCTGTGTGGTCTCTTCTTGGGTGTATGAAAATGTAGCTCCATTGGTATCCATCTCGACTGAAGGTAACTTACTCACTGGGAGTGTAATAAATGAACATCAGGTGGGTTACCCTCTTATCTTGATATCCTTGTTCAATCAAGGCACCGTCAAGGTGGACTCCCAAAACTCCACCATAAATGATAGAAAAAACACATGGAACGATGCTTGATGCCAAAAAGTGTCCTTTTACTGAAAAGTTAATCCATTGAATATTTCAAAATACAAGCAAGCCACTGTACAGTTCCGAGCACAAATCGCTCTTCGTCAGGCTTTTCAGGCTGTGTGTGAAAGGCCAAACCACACTATGTTCTTTTATCCACACCCAGTCTGATACACACCTGTGTCACTTAACCAATTATCCTATACAAAACACCTAAAACCATTCTAATATTTAACCCTACTGAAGACATCCCCAATCAAGTTTACCTGTATCGCGTCACTTCTCAGAAATGGGCCACAAAGACACCGATCTACGTTTTATGGTTTTAGAAGAGATTCCCCATGACAAAAGAGGGGGTGATAGGATTTTGAAACTAAAAAGACGTGAAGTTTGGTGGATTAACAAATTACAGTCCCTGCACCCTGATGGTATGAACAGGGACTATGATTTATTTTTGTTTGTTTAGAAATTTACAGTGCGAGATTGATTAGAAGGTATGACTATTTTTGAATATGTTATATTTTCTTTAGATTGATCACAAAGGCTCCCGTTGGAAATACTAGATAGCAGAATATCAACTGGAATCCATGAAGAATTTTGAGACATGAACAAGAATAGTAACATATGTATATTCATGAGAAATATTTGCAAAACACCGAGCTAATGAAATGAGATAATATAATTGGTTCACAAGTGATATGATGATGACATTTGAGATATAATATGATGAACCTGTCTTGTAAATTATCCCCTATTGGGGAATTTAGGATGGTTTTAGGGTAGTAGGTTTATTCAGTAGGGTTAAATATTAGAATGGTTTTAGGTGTTTTGTATAGGATAATTGGTTAAGTGACACAGGTGTGTATCAGACTGGGTGTGGATAAAAGAACATAGTGTGGTTTGGCCTTTCACACACAGCCTGAAAAGCCTGACGAAGAGCGATTTGTGCTCGGAACTGTACAGTGGCTTGCTTGTATTTTGAAATATTCAATGGATTAACTTTTCAGTAAAAGGACACTTTTTGGCATCAAGCATCGTTCCATGTGCCCAACAGTTACACGCAGAAACCTTCGCCACCTCAACCCTTCTCTTCTCTACTCTGCTACTGATCACCTCTATGACAAAATCTCCCCCCTGTCCTGCCCCAACCTAGCTACTTTCATTTACAACAGCTCACTGTCCTCCTCCCTAGACAAGCTGGCCCCCCTCACTACACGCAGAATTAGGCCCCGACTGCTACAACCCTGGCAAACAGATGACACCAGAGGTCTCAGAAAACGTAGCCGCGCTCTTGAGCGCCTGTGGCATAAGACTAAGACCCAGGAAGACTTCACACAATATAAATCTGCCCTCCTAAAATACTACTCCTGCCTTCACACTGCCAAACAGACCTACTTTATCACACTCATCAACACCTTCTCATCCAGTCCACGTCAACTCTTCTCTACCTTCAACACTCTACTCTGTCCTCCACTGCCTCCACCCACCAACTCAATCACCGCCCAGGAGATTGCCAATCACTTCAAAACTAAGATTGATACAATTCATGAGGAGATCGCCAATGCGCAAAAACCTCCCCCATGCAACACCCCATGTCCACAGATACAGTCATTACTTCCCTCATTCAACCCTGCTACTACTACTGAGGTTGCTAAACTTTTATCTAGCACTCATCTAACCACTTGCCCCCTGGATCCTGTTCCCTCGCAAATGCTACGCTCACCCTCTGACTCAATTCTACGCTCTCTAACTCACATTTTCAACCTCTCCCTCTCTTGTGGCATCTTCCCAAACTCTCTAAAACATGCGCTAGTCACCCCCATACTAAAAAAGCCCTCACTGGATCCCACCAATCTCAACAACTTACGTCCCATCTCCTTACTCTCCTTCTCCTCCAAACTTCTTGAAAGACTGGTCTACAACCGATTAAGTGACCATCTGACCATGAATAAACTTCTTGATCCCCTTCAGTCCGGTTTTCGCCCTCAACACTCCACGGAAACTGCTCTCCTTAAACTCTCAAATGACCTACTAATGGCTAAAGCCAACGGACACTATTCTGTACTACTTCTCCTGGATCTCTCTGCTGCCTTTGACACAGTGGACCACCCCCTCCTCCTCGAAAAACTCCACTCCTTTGGTCTCCGTGACTGTACTCTTCGCTGGTTCTCATCCTACCTATCCCACCGCTCCTTCAGTGTCACTTACAACTCTTCTTCCTCCTCTCCTCTTCCTTTTTCCGTTGGGGTCCCCCAAGGTTCTGTTCTCGGACCTCTCCTTTTCTCAATCTACACCACCTCCTTGGGTCAGTTGATTGCCTCCCACGGCTTTAAATATCATCTCTACGCTGATGACACCCAAATCTATCTCTCCACCCCCCAGCTCTCTCCACTTGTCTCCTCACGCATTACCAACTTATTAGCAGACATATCAGCCTGGATGTCACATCACTTTCTCAAACTCAACCTATCCAAAACCGAGCTCATGATATTTCCTCCCTCAGGTGCCACTTCCCCTGATCTCCCTGTCAAGATCAACGGCTCAACTATCAACCCATCTCCCCACGCCAAGGTCCTAGGTGTAATCCTGGACTCTGAACTAACCTTTCGACCCCACATTCTATCACTATCCAAAGCTTGCCGCCTCTGTCTTCGCAACATTTCCAAGATACGCCCCTTCCTAACCATCGACACCACAAAGCTTCTAATCCACTCCCTGGTCATCTCCCGCCTTGACTACTGCAACTCCCTCCTCATTGGTTTACCTCTAAATAGGCTATCCCCACTTCAGTCCATCATGAACGCTGCGGCCAGGCTCATCCACCACACAAACCGCTCAGCGTCTGCTACACCCCTCTGCCAATCCCTCCATTGGCTGCCACTCAGTCACCGAATTAAATTCAAGATACTAACTATAACTTACAAAGCCATCCACAACTTGGCCCCTAGCTACATCTCTAACCTAGTCACAATATACCAACCTAATCGTTCTCTTCGCTCCTCCCAAGACCTCCTGCTCTCAAACTCCCTTGTCACCTCATCCCATGCTCGCCTTCAGGACTTCTCCAGAGCCTCCCCCATCCTCTGGAATGCTCTACCCCAATCCGTCCGTTTTTCTCCTACTTTATCCACTTTCAGACGATCCCTGAAAACTCATCTCTTCAGAGAAGCCTATCTGGCCCCCACCTAACAACTGTACATTTATCTTCTCAATCAGCACATCACCCACAGTTATTACCTCTTGTATCTCTTGACCTCCCCTCTTAGATTGTAAGCTCTAAGGAGCAGGGCCCTCTGATTCCTACTGTATCAAATTGTATTGTATTTGTACTGTCTACCCTCAAGTTGTAAAGCGCTACGTAAACTGTTGGCGCTATATAAATACTGTATAATAATAATAATAATAATATATATATATATATATATCCCAGCTTAGTGCAGCTACAGGCCATTAGTATGTCTGGAAGGCCAAGAAGGAGAGGCAGACAGTCACAAGCCAATAAGAGAGGGCAAGCAGGCTCTGTATCTAGTGCTGGTCATGGAGACGGTGCATCCTCATCAGCACGTGAGGAGAAAGTGATTTAAGCCCGGATCAACCACCAGATTAAATTAGTTAATTGAGTGAAGACAGATATTCATCCAAAAAGTGGTGGGTGCAGTTTGGGTCGCCTTATAAGGCATACAAAACGTGGCCATGGGACACGCTTGGCCTTTTTTTCGGCAGCAGGCCGTGTTGAGCCGCAACATGCGGAAGACTTGGTCGAGTGGATGACCAAGCCGTCCTCATCCTCCTCATCCTCTCTCACCCATGCCCAGGGTACTTTGTCTGGCAAAGCAGCGGCCTGATGATGAGGTCACTGACTCAACGTGGGTGCCTGATAGGAGAGAGGAGGAGGAGGAGGAGGAGGAGGAGGCAGCACATCACCAACGAGGCAGGATGCCCTCCAGGGGCCAGCCTAAGGGCAGCACATTGACTGCATCACACCCCAAAGCTTCACATGTGCAGGGCGCTGCAGTCTCTGCGCGTTATTCAAAAAGTTCTTTGGTGTGGGCCTTTTTTGAGACGAGTGCATCAGATCGCACCGCTGCTATTTGCAACATATGTCTCAAGCGTATCTCACGTGGCCAAAACATCTCCCGCTTGGGTACCACATGCTTGACCAGACATATGTTGACCTGCCATGCAGTTCGTTGGCAAGCGTATCTAAAAGACCCACACCAAAGAACAAAGAGGACCTCTCCTTGCTCCTCATCAGCTGAGATTTCCAACCCCACTAGACCTTCAGTCCTCTCTGAGACCTGCACTGAGAGGAATGAAGGTGTACAGTTAGGTGTGTCACAGCCAAGTACTTGTGGGCAATCTGCTTTTGGTACACCGACGTCAGATTGTACCAGGCAAATTTCCCTGCCCCAGCTGCTGCACCGCCGAAAGAAGTTTGCTCCCAGCCATCCACATGCCCAGCGGTTGAATGCTAGCTTGGCAAAATTGCTAGCACTTCAACTGCTGCCTTTTCAGTTGGTAGACTCTGCCCCCTTCCATGAGTTTGTGGAATGTGCGGTTCCTCAGTGGCAGGTACCCAAACGCCACTTTTTCTCACGGAAGGCGATTCCGGCTCTCTACCAGCATGTGGAAGGCAATGTCCATGCCTCGCTGGACAGGGCGGTCAGAGATAAGGTGCATATTACTGCTGACTCATGGTCCAGCAGGCATGGACAGGGACGTTACCTAAGTTTCACGGCGCATTGAGTGACTCTGCTGGCAGCTGGGAGGGATGCAGGACAAGGTGCAGTAGTGTTGGAGGTTGTTCCACCACCACGCCTCCAAAATGCTAGTGATTGTGACACACCTCTCTCCTCCACCCCCTCCTCTTCTTCTTCCTCCATGGCCTCTTCCTCGGAACCAGCGGTGCTCCGTAGTCGTTCAAGGGGCTACACAAGTACGCAGGCCAAAAGATGCCATGCGGTGCTTGAGCTGGTGTGCTTGGGGGACAGGAGCCACACTGCGGCAGAGGTTCTGTCAGCTCTGCAGGGGCAGGTTCAGAGGTGGTTGACGCCACGCCAACTTAAGGCAGGAATGGTGGTTTGCGACAATGGCACCAACCTCCTCTCTGCCCTCCGACAGGGACAAATGACCCATGTGCCCTGTTTGGCTCACGTCCTTAACTTGGTGGTGCAGCGGTTCTTGGGCAGGTACCCGGGCTTACAGGATGTCCTGAGGCAGGCCAGGAAAGTCTTTGTGCATTTCCGCCGGTCATATAATGCCAGTGCTCGGCTGACGGACCTCCAAAAGGAGTTTAACCTGCCCAAGAACCGCCTAATCTGTGACATGCCCACCAGGTGGAACTGCACGTTGGCCATGCTGAAGCGGCTGCACATGCAGCAGAGGGCCATCAATGAGTACCTGTGCGACTATGGCACCAGGACAGGGTCAGGGGAGCTTGGTTTTTTTTCCCCACGCCAGTGGGCCATGATCAGGGATGCATGCACTGTCCTGTCACCATTTGAGGAGGCCACGAGGATGGTGAGCAGTGACAGTGCATGCATCAGTGACACTGTCCCCCTTGTCCACCTGTTGGAGCACACGCTGCGTGGAATAATGGACAGGGCACTTGAGGCAGAACAGAGGCAGGAAGAGGAGGACTTCCTTAGCTCTCAAGGCCCCCTTTATCCAGACAGTGTTCCTGCATGCCTGCCGATCACACAGGAAGAGGACGAGGAGGAGGAGGAGGAAGATTGTGTCAGTATGGAGGTGGAGCCTGGCACTCAGCATCAGCAGCAGTCTTTAAGGGATCAGTCCCAAGAAACACATGGACTTGTACGTGGCTGGGAGGAGGTGGCTGCGGACCATGTCGTCCTTAGTGACCCAGAGGACTCCGGACCGAATGCCTCAGCAAACCTACGCTGCATGGCCTCCCTGATCCTGCAAAGCCTGCGTAAGGATCCTCGTATTCGTGGTATCAAGGAGAAGGACCAATACTGGCTGGCAACCCTCCTTGATCCACGTTACAAGGGTAAGGTTGCGGACCTTATCTTGCCATCGCAGAGGGAGCAGAGGATGAAACATCTTCGGGAGGCCTTGCAGAAAGGTCTGTGCAACGCGTTCCCAGAGACTGGGAGGTTACAAACTCCTGTTTCTGGACAACGTGTTGCTGAGGCTTCGGTCAGTCAAAGAAGGAGCGGTGGAGAAGGTGGCCGTCTGACCTATGCGTTCAGACAATTTTTTGGTCCGCAGCCCCAAGGTATGATCGGTTCCAGCAACCAGCAGCCAGCGTCTGTTTTACATGGTGCAGGAATACCTAGGGGCAAGATCAGACTTGGACACCTTTCCCACCGAAAATCCTCTGGGTTACTGGGTCTTGAGGATGGATCACTGGCCAGAGCTTGCACAGTATGCAATTGAGCTACTGGCCTGTCCTGCATCCAGCGTTCTTTCGGAACGCACATTCAGTGCTGCTGGAGGCGTGGTAACCGATCACAGGGTGCGTCTGTCCACCGACTTGGTCGATCGACTGACCTTCATAAAAATGAATCAATCTTGGATCACCACCAGCTACCAAGCACCTGATGCTGATGTAACCGAATAATTTTTTTTGAAATCTCAGATCCCTTCAAAGACTGCCTATGCTGATGCTGAGTGACTATCCCTGAGTAATTATCCTCTTCCTCCTCAATCATCACGCTGATAGCTTGTAAGAACATTTTTGGTTCTGGGCGCCACCACCAGTGCCTAAGGCACAATTTTTCAGCCCCTGTTTAACAGGGGCGTGTAATTACAATTTTTGATGTAATACTTTGCAGCAGGGCTCGTTCCTGCATTCCAACTAGAGTGTCTGTGAGGGGTTGCAGTGTTGTGGCACCAGCACCAGTGCCTAGGGCTCAATTTTTCTGCCCCTGTCTAACAGGGGCGTGTAATTACAATTTTTGATGCAATACTTTGCAGCAGGGCTCGTTCCTGCGTTCCAACTAGAGTGTCTGTGAGGGGTTGCAGTGTTGTGGCACCAGCACCAGTGCCTAAGGCCCAATTTTTCTGCCCCTCTCTAACAGGGGCGTGTAATTACAATTTTTGATGCAATACTTTGCAGCAGGGCTCGTTCCTGCGTTCCAACTAGAGTGTCTGTGAGGGGTTGCAGTGTTGTGGCACCAGCACCAGTGCCTAAGGTCCAATTTTTCTGCCCCTGTCTAACAGGGGCGTGTAATTACAATTTTTGATGCAATACTTTGCAGCAGGGCTCGTTCCTGCGTTCCAACTAGAGTGTCTGTGAGGGGTTGCAGTGTTGTGGCAACAGCACCAGTGCCTAAGGCCTAATTTTTCAGCTCCTGTTCAACAGGGGCATGTAATTACAATTCTTGATCTAATATTTCACAGCAGGGCCCTGTGAGGGCTTACAGTGTTGTGGCCACAGCAACACCTAAGGCCCAAATTTCTGCTGAGTATATAGGGCAGGACCCTACTTTCAAACATCTAACTTACAAACGACTCCTACTTGCAAACGGAAGGAGACAACAGGAAGTGAGATGAAATCTACCCCTAGGAAGGGAAATTCTCTCCTGTAAGAGTTAATATGGGAAAAACATTTCTCCTTTCCACTGATGCTTTCCAATCCTTGTTCCACAAAAAACCCAAATTTTCAAAAAACATTTTTCATTGGGACAAAAAGTGAGGTGAAATCTTCTGAAGAGGAGGAAAGACAGCAAAACAAATGTCACAGGGGTGATAACCCTTCCCTATGTTTTCCAAAAAGCTTAAAAAAAGATTTTTTGGCTGGAGCTAAACACGTTAAAAATGTTCAAAATTACAAACAGATTCTACTTAACAACAAACCTACAGTCCCTGTCTTGTTTGAACCGCCTGTATACTGCTGTTCAGAGTATATAGGGCCTGGTGGCCCCACACCTTTCCTTATTTTAATTTGGGTGCGGGGTTCCCCTTAATATCCATACAAGACCCAAAGGGCCTGCTAATGGACTGGGGGGTACCCATGCCGTTTGTCTCACTGATTTTCATCCATATTGCCAGGATCCGACATTACATTAAACCCGCAAGCAGTTTTAAATGAGATTTTTTCCTTTAAAAATGACATTTGGTGCAGGGACTGTTCTAAACACGGGAAACACGCGTCACTTTACAGGCATACTATAGACACCCCCCAGGTACGATATTTAAAGGAATATTTCACTTTTTTTTTTTTACTTTAAGCATCATTAAAATCACTGCTCCCGAAAAAACGGCCGTTTTTAAAAGTTTTTTTTGCATTGATACATGTCCCCTGGGGTAGGACCCGGGTCCCCAAACCCTTTTTAGGACAATACCATGCAAATTAGCCTTTAAAATGAGCACTTTTGATTTCGAACGTTCGAGTCCCATAGACGTCAATGGGGTTCTAACGTTCGTGCGAACTTTCGGTCCGTTCGCAGGTTCTGGTGCGAACCGAACCGGGGGGTGTTCGGCTCATCCCTACTAATAAAGTAGAGAAAGGGGTTGGGGATTTTGGATAAGAAGGAGAATTAGGTATTTAGTACCACTTTCTCCTAAAATCCCTACTTCCTCGAGTGCATGAAAATGAGCAACAACCTATTATAATTGATATAGGAGCTCTCTCTGCCAGGGTGAGGGACTGACCTGATACTATGATTTATGCATGTGAACAAAAAGCGACTCTGGTGGGACTCGAACCCACAACCTTTGAATTACTACATTTACTAGAAGTCCAATGCGCTATCCATTGCGCCACAGAGCCAACCTGAAGTAGCAGGGGTCACACACTGTACTCACTTTATTATTGTTCTGTTATTTTTATAGCGCAAATGATCAAAAACATTTTTGGCCAGAGTTCAGCTTAAAAACTTCATTAGCATGTTGTTTGGGGGGGGGGGGGGGGAATTGGAGAAAGCAAACTATAAGCAGAATAAACTTCAGCTTTAAAGATGATATTAAACAATATGCCATAATCTTCTCTGTAGCTTTCTTTTTTTCTTTTGTACGTAGCCTTCTCTTGATATTGCATTGATAGCTTCTATATGTGTGTCCTGTCATTTATTTCTATACATTATCTCATACAGTCCTTATATTTTTTTACATAGAGGCCGGGCGGGCGGGGGGGAAATCACTTTTCTGCGCTATTCTTTCACCAGGCAGTTAAAAAATATATTTTTTTATTTTCTAAAAAATGTTCTTGACATTTTAAAGCCAATAACCAAAAATATAACCACCCACTTTGTAACTAAGTTTTTGAATTGCCTATGTTTACTCAAACTGGAACTTCACCCAAAAGTTCTGCTCTTCCTCCTCCCCCCTCCTCCTTTACGCTTGGCACTTCATTTTTTGACAGGTACTCGCTCCCCCACTTCCAGTCAGATTGCTGTGGCAAGCTGAGAAAAAGTTCAGCCCCTGTCCCTCCCCCAAAGCTTTCTGGTACACATCACAATTCCCGGAAGACTGCGGGACCATTCACAAACCACAACGCAGCTCGCGCATGCACAGTTGGAAGCCAGCTGTGAAGCTGCAAGGCTTCATTGCCGGTTTTGCCTAGTCAAGATGCCGGTTCCTGGACCCAAAGCTGTTTTAACAATTGGCTCAGGTGAGGACAGTGCTGGATCCAGGGGCAGGTAAGTGAGAAAGCGCAAAAAGTAAAGCGGCTGTTAACATCACATTGCATCAAATTGTATGGTAGTGCAATAGCATACAGTTTGGTAGCTGCAAAAGTGCTCATTTTGCTAGAAGCCTTTGGGGTGCAATGAAAAATGAATGGCACCCCATTGTGTCTAACAGAGGACAATGCGCAAAACACTTGTAGAAATTCCCATTTTGCGCACCACAAGTGGTGTAAATGAGCCCTTATATACATAGTTGGTAAGCCTGAAAAAAGACAGAAGTCCATCAAGTCCAGCCTGTGTGTGTGTTTTTATGTTAATAATACATTGTATACCCATGTATGTTGTGGTCGTTTAGGTGCCAATCGAATAGTTTTTTTAAATTATCGATGTTCCCAAACCACTGCTTGTGGAAGAGAATTCCACATCCTTACTGCTCTTACAGTAAAGAACCCTCTACACAGTTTAAGGTTAAACAGATTCTCTTCTAATTTTAGTGTATGGCCGCGTTTTTTTTAAATTCCCTTGCGTGGAAAACTTTTATCCCTATTGCGGAGTCACCAGTACAGTATTTGTACATTGAAGTCATATCCCCTCTCAAGAATCTCTTCTCCAGAGAGAATAATTCAATGCTTGCAGTCTTTCCTCATAACTGAGATCCTCCAGTCCCTTTATTAGCTTTGTTGCACTTCTCTGGACCCTCTCCAGTTCATCCTTCCTGAGTGACTCTGGTGGGACTCGAACCCACAACCTTTGAATTGCTACACTTTTTAGAAGTCCAATGCGCTATCTATTGTGCCACAGAGCCACATCGGTAATGTCCCTCTCATAGCTGAGCCTTTTGGAGCTGCCCGAACAGTGCCCTGTCCCATGGAGCTCTTCCATCTAATGGAATAGGATGACCAGTTCCTCCACTCCTCTGCGACCTGCCTCTGGATAACATCTTGCCTTGCTGATGTTGTACCTCTCTCTAACTTTCCTCCTCAGCTATATCTGGCACCCTCTTCAACTCCGGAGCCAACTTGGCAGTAGTCTACAGTTGCAGTTATATCTGCACCAATTGGTTTTCCAAGCCAAACCTTCCTCCCTGCTCCTACTGCTTTCCTCTTCAACCTCATATGCAGTTTATTGCTACTCATCATCTTGCATCAAGTGGCTGATTTTGTGCTGAAATAACTCGGCTGACTCCTCTAAGTCATTTGCGAGGCAATGTCAAGAGTACACGTGGTTGAGAAGGCATAACAAGATGCTGATGACTATTTTATCATCCTCTCCTGTCTCCTAGGCTCAGAATAACTTGAAGGCTTGATTAGCCACTCTACCACGTCCTCCACGTGATCTAGGGGTATAGCATGCCCACAGCCTCTGGATGCTGCACCTAGACCACTACCTTCACTTGTGGCTACAGATGTTGCCCACCCCCTGACAACTACTTCTGCCTCTCCCCTTGCGCCTTATGGCATGATGTTGTTAACATGGAGCTTATTTCATAATTTTTATTTGGCAGCTATGGCAAGAGATTTATGTGGGAGAGGTGGTGCATTGGGTGCACTGCAAACTGTAGCGCTTTTATGGACTAAACTGCACCACAATAATATGCTGTGATCCGCATATTATTGTACATTCTACTATAAAGCGATACATGTGCAGTTGTACATGCTTATACAGTATATACATATATAATGAAATACCTGACATTTGTACATTAATTCAAATGGAAACAAACATTTGAACATATTCCGAAAAAAAAAGCCATTAGGTTTATTTTTAATAAAGTGATGTTTGAAACAGAACATTTCAACATTTTTTGCTATCATTGATGTTTTTTATATGATACTGCGTAATATGCAAGTCCTTAGCAAGGCTGCTAAGTGAATGTTTCTGTGGTGTGCTTAGTAAGGCGACTGTACTGTACTAGCAAGATATAACAAGTGTGAGTTCTATTCCCAATAACGGTATGCTTCTGAATAATGTTCAAAGAGTTTGAGCTTGCTTGGGGAAAGAACTAAGCCATGTATAATATATGTAATCTAGAGCCTTGCATAAGTGTCATGCCTTATTTGTCCCAAGATCCACCTCTTATAGTACTATTATTTGTAAAGCACTTTATTGTGGTTCTATGATAAAGCTGTTACAAGACATCAGCATAGCAGGTGAAAGTGAACATTACAACTGACATGTTTGGCATAGAATACTTAGAAAAATGGCGTGGACTTAAAAAAAAAAAAAAAAAAGTTTATTGATTTAGTTTGATCTGAATAGACATTGGGTCTGTGGAGCCATACGTTTTAAAATAAATTGCACTTATGCCGCGTACACACGAGCGGACTTTACGGCAGACGGGATTTGGTCGGACAATTCGATCGTGTGTGGGCTCCAGCGGACTTTGTTTTCTCAAAAGTTGGATGGACTTAGATTTGAAACATGTTTTAAATTAATCCGTCGAAATCGAGTCCGGTCGAAAAGTCCGCCGTCTGTATGCTAGTTCGACGGACATAAAGCCATGCTAGGGCAGCTATTGGCTACTGGCTTTGAACTTCCTTGTTTTAGTCCGGTCGTACGTCATCACGTACGAATTCGACGGACTTTGGTGGATTGTGTGTAGGCAAGTCCGTTCATTCAGAATGTCCGTCGTAAAGTATGTTGAAAAGTCCGCCGGGCAAAGTCTGCCGTAAAGTCCACTCGTGTGTACGCGGCATAAGTGTGCAGACCTAAAACTTTACATCCAACACATTTCCAGATATTTCATGCTGTGTTTCCATGTGCTGGCCATTAGATCTCTGCTGTGTCCTGTCCTGACGTAGGCAGTAGAACAGGTGAGTGTCTTCTATGTCAGGTAACTTCTAATTGTATATTTTAAAAGGTGACTTTAGATTTGCTGTAAAGAAAACTTGTCCTTGGAGTGTTACAGCCCATGAAGTATTTTGGTCATCTAGTTTAGGCTTTACAGCCTTGTTTTTTACACGGGTTAGGGTGTTGTTAACCAAACACCTAGCTTCAAATCAGGAGGACCAGGATATGCCTTTTTGTCTGGGCCATCACCAGAGACATTCCCAGCATTGGTGGAAAAACTTAATGCTGCATAGTTCTCAGGATTATTTGACTACAGTATTATTTTCCTATGTATATGTTTGACTCAAACTATCCTCCACAGAACATGTGTCTGTGTGGGATTCTTGATGTAATATATATCATTTCTGCCACAGCAACAGAGGTCAACAGGGGGAAGAATAACTTCAAAATGATGATATCAGTGCCAGGAAAAATTCACCAGGGTAATTCTTGGATAGAATTGTGTCCTATTATCAGTGTCAGGGGAGTGAGAGGAATGGTGCCCCATCTGTGTCAGTGGGAGGAAATTGTTGGTGTTATTGGGGTAAATTATTGATTCAGTGTGGGGGTCAATGGGATTAGGAAACACTCCAGCATTAATGTTTGCTGGTCACTTACCTTTGTATGTGCCACATCTCCTTTTCTGCTCCTCTTGATGTAAAGCTGGGGCTATGCAGACACCACTGGGTAGGAGTTTGCTCCACCAAAAAATTCTATGGCACAGACAATATTTTCACAGTGAGAGTATTTCCCATGTAATGATATGTTACTATTATAATGACACAAGCATTTTAGCTCATTCCATCACACGCATTATTATTTAGGGTACTTATATAGCACCATCAATTTACACAGCATTTTACTTTCACATCAGTCCCTGCCCTCAAGGAGCTTACAAATCTAAGGTCCCTAACCCACATTCATATACTAGGGCCAATTTAGATAGAAGCCAATTAACCTACCAGCATGTCTTTGGAGTGTGGGAAGAAACTGGAGTACCCCCACACAGGCAGGACATGCAACCTCCAGGAAGGTAGTGTTGTGGTTGGGATTTGAACCAGCAACCCCTTTTTACTGCTAGGTGTGAGTGCTAACCACTACACCACTGTGACATTCAAACGCAAATGTTTTAATAGGGTCTTAGAGGAGTTTTTCTTTAGTGGCAAGACCATGTGCCTTATTTGTCCCAAGACTAACCCTGTTAGGCTAGGTTCACATCTTTGTATTTTCATTTTCGTTTTCATTTGTTTAATATGTTTTATTTGCATGCTTTTTTAATGCATTTTCATGCATCCTGTATTTTTTCATGTTGGCCAGTTTTTACTATTTAGGCTTCTACCAGGGGTTGAAAATGCAAAAAATAAATAAATAAATAAATAAAAAAGCATCATACATGCATTGTCATGGATAATTATTGACTTCCATGGAACTGAAAATGCGTGAAAGCCTTTATGAACTACTTTCAAAATGTGTTTTAGCTCATTCCGTTCTGTTTAAATGCAAAAAGTGTCAGTGATACAATAGGAAGATCACATAATCTGGGTATGGTGTTCTGTCAATCACCATGATGTAGTAGAGGGGTGAACACGGACACAATATTATGATTAGATCCTAGGCTGCATTTTAGCTCCTTTCTCATTGCAAAATAAGGGCATCAACATGCAGGTTTTTTGATTTTGGCTTATTGGAAGACTATCTTGATTTTCAACTTAAGAGCAATTTCCATGTAATGATGTGACCAAAACACAAGTCTGGTGGGACTCAAACTCACAACCTTTGAATTGCTATATATCCTAGAAGTTCATTGCACTATCCATTGCGCCACAGAGCCAGGTTCTTCCATTTCTGTATAATAACTTATACCATGTACATTGCTTGTGAGCACTTATGCTAAAGGAAGTTTTAGCTGTGTTACAGCCTATGAAGTATATCAGCATCCTTGCTTAAGCTATGTAACCTTTTTTGTATTACTTAGTTGCGTTTTGTCAGTTAATTGAACAGTTACCTGAATTATTCGACTGGAGGGTGACAAAACCAGACCAACCCTTTCTGTAATGCCAGGAAAACTAGAACACTGTCTAAATACTTACAGTGAGGGAAAAAAAAGTATTTGATCCCCTGCTGGTTTTGTAAGTTTGCCTACTGACAAAGAAATGATCAGTCTATAATTTTAATGGTAGGTGTTTTCTAACAGTGAAAGACGGAACAACAACAAAAATATCCAGAAAAACACATTTCAAAAAAGTTTTAAATTGATTTGCATTTTAATGAGTGAAATAAGTATTTGATCCCCAATCAGCAAGATTTCTGGCTCCCAGGTGTTTTCTATACAGGTAACAAGCTGACATTAGGAGCACTCTCTTAAAGGGAGTGCTCCAAATCTTAGATTGGTATAGAGTTGCCACCTCATCCCTTTAAACCTGAACACATATTAATTACACAGGTTCTGTGGCTGATTTGGTGGTAATTAAACTCACTTGGTGCCTTATCTGCACTAAATTAGTCTCAGAACCTGTGTAATTAATATGTGTTCGGGTTTAAAGGGATGAGGTGGCAACCCTAGATTGGTACCTGTATAAAAGACACCTGTCCACAGAAGCAATTATTCAGATTCCAATCTCTCCACCATGGCCAAGACCAGAGAGCTGTCCAAGGATGTCAGGGACAAGATTGTAGACCTACACAAGGCTGGAATGGGCTACAAGACCATTGCCAAGCAACTTGGTGAGAGGGTGACAACGATTATTCGCAAATGGAAGGAACACAAAATAACTGTCAATCTTCCTCAGTCTGGGGCTCCATGCAAGGGAGGATGGCATACTCCAGACGTGGCTGGCCCAGAGTCTTGTATGGTGGGAGAATTATGAATATGTGTTACCAAAAAGTGACTCTGGTGGGGCTCGAGCCCACGCTATCCATTGCGCCACAGAGCCACATGTTTAATGTGTCTCCCATAGCTGAGCCTTTTGGAGCTGCCCAAACAGTGCCCTGTCCAATGGAGCTCTGCCATCTAATGGAAAAGGATGACCAGTTCCTCCACTCCTCTGCGACCTGCCTCTGGATAACACCTTGCCTTGCTGATGTTGTACCTCAGACATTTGTACATTAATTCAAATGGAAACAAACATTTCAACATATTCCGAAAAAAAAGCCATTAGGTTTATTTTTAATAAAGTGATGTTTGAAACAGAACATTGCAACATTTATTGCTATCATTGACAGTTTTTATATGATACTGCGTAATATGCAAGTCCGCTAAGTGAATGTTTCTGTGGTGTGCTTAGTAAGGAGACTGATATCTACTGACTATGTAATGTAATGACGTGACCAAAACACAACTCTGGTGGGACTCAAACCCACAACCTTTGAATTGCTACATATCCTAGAAGTTCAACGCACTATCCATTGCGCCGTTTCTGTGTAAAAACTTATACCATGTACATTGCTTGTGAGCACTTTTGCTAAAGGAAGTATTTGGCTGTGTTACAGCCTATGAAGTATATCAGCATCCTTGCTTAAGCTATGCAACCTTTTTTGTATTACTTAGCTGTGTTTTGTCAGTTAATTGAACAGTTACCTGAATTATTCGACTGGAGGGTGACAAAACCAGACCAACCCTTTCTGTAATGCCAGGAAAACTAGAACACTGTCTAAATACTTACAGTGAGGGAAAAAAAGTATTTGATCCCCTGCTGGTTTTGTAGGTTTGCCTACTGACAAAGAAATGATCAGTCTATAATTTTAATGGTAAGTGTTTTCTAACAGTGAAAGACGGAACAACAACAAAAATATCCAGAAAAACACATTTCAAAAAAGTTTTAAATTGATTTGCATTTTAATGAGTGAAATAAGTATTTGATCCCCAATCAGCAAGATTTCTGGCTCCCAGGTGTTTTCCATACAGGTAACAAGCTGACATTAGGAGCACTCTCTTAAAGGGAGAGCTCCAAATCTCAGATTGGTACCTGTATAAAAGACACCTGTCCACAGAAGCAATTATTCAAATTCTAATCTCTCCACCATGGCCAAGACCAGAGAGCTGTCCAAGGATGTCAGGGACAAGATTGTAGACCTACACAAGGCTAGGATGGGCAACAAGACCATTGCCAAGCAGCTTGGTGAAAGCGTGACAATTATTCGCAAATGGAAGAAACATAAAATAACTGTCAATCTTCCTCAGTCTGGGGCTCCATGCAAGGGAGGACGACATACTCCAGATGTGGCCAGCCCAGAGTCTTGTATGGTGGGAGAATTATGAATTTGTGTTACCCAAAAGTGACTCTGGTGGGACTCGAACCCACAACCTTTGAATTACTACACTTTCTAGAAGTCCAATGCGCTATCCATTGCGCCACAGAGCCACATGTTTAATGTGTCTCTCATAGCTCTTCCATCTAATGGAATAGGATGACTAGTTCCTCCACTCCTCTGCGACCTGCCTCTGGATAACATCTTGCTTTGCTGATGTTGTACCTCTCTCTCACGTTCCTCCTCAGCTATATCTGGAACCCTCCTCAACTCCAGAGCCAACTTGGCAGTAGGCTAAAGTTGCAGGTATATCTGCACCAATTGGTTTTCCAAGCCAAACCTTCCTCCCTGCTCCTACTGCTTTCCTCTTCAACCTCATATGCAGTTTATTGCTACTCATCGTCTTGCATCAAGTGGCTGATTTTGTGCTGAAATAACTCGGCTGACTCCTCTATGTCAGTTGTGAGGCAATGTCAAGAGTACACGTGGTTGAGAAGGCATAACAAGATGCTATAGATGCTGATGACGGTTTTATCATCCTCTCCTGTCTCCTAGGCTCAGAATAACTTGAAAGCTTGATTAGCCACTCTACCACGTCCTCCACGTGATCTAGGGGTATAGCATGCCCACAGTCTCTGGATGCTGCACCTTGACCACTGCCTTGACTTGTGGCTACAAATGCTGCTCACCCCCTGACAAATACTTCTGCCTCTCCCCTTGCGCGTTATGGCATGATGCTGTTAACATCAGGCTTATTCCATACTTTTTATTTGGCAGCTATGGCAAGAGATTTAGGTGGGAGAGGTGGTGCAATAGGTGCACTGCAAACTGTAGCGCTTTTATGGACTAAACTGCACCACAATAATATGCTGTGCTCCACATATTATTGTACATTCTACTATAAAGCGATACATGTGCAGTTGTACATGTTTATACAGTATGTACACATATATAATGAAATACCTCAGACATTTGTACATTAATTCAAATGGAAACAAACATTTGAACACAAAAAAGCCATTAGGTTTATTTTTAATAAAGTGATGTTTGAAACAGAACATTGCAACATTTATTGCTATCATTGATGTTTTTTTATATGATACTGCGTAATATGCAAGTCCTTAGCAAGGCTGCTAAGTGAATGTTTCTGTGGTGTGCTTAGTAAGGAGACTTATTATCTGCTATACTAGCACGATATAACAAGTGTGAGTTCTATTCCCAATGACAGTATGTTTATAAATGCCTGAATAATCTTCAAAGAGTTTGAGCTTGCTTGGGGAAAGCCCTAAGCCATGTATAATATATGTAATCTAGAGACTTCCATAAGTGTCATGCCTTATTTGTCCCAAGATCCACCACTTATAGTACTATTTTTTGTAAAGCACTTTATTGTGGTTCTATGATAAAGCTGTTACAACACATCAGCATAGCAGGTGAAAGTGAACATTACAACTGACATGTTGGGCATAGAATACCGTACTAACAAAAATGGTGTGGACTTTAAAAAAAAAAGTTTATTGATTTACCGTAGTTTGATTTGAATAGACATTGGGTCTGTGGAGCCATACATTTTAAAATAAATTGCACTAAGGGTGCAGACCTAAAACTTTACATCCAACACATTTCCAGATATTTCATGCTGTGTTTCCTTGTGCTGGCCATTAGATCTCTGCTGTGTCCTGTCCTGACGTAGGCAGTAGAACAGGTGAGTGTCTTCTATGTCAGGTAACTTCTAATTGTATATTTTAAAAGGTGACTTTGGATTTGCTGTAAAGAAAAAAACTTGTCCTGGGAGTGTTACAGCCCATGAAGTATTTCGGTCATCTAGTTTAGGCTTTGCAGCCTTGTTTTTTACACGGGTTAGGGTGTTGTTAACCAAACACCTAGCTTCAAATCCAGTGGTGTATTTAGGTTTTGTGATGCCCTAGGCCTGACTAAGCTTGCACACCCCCTAATTTAAATATGACCCACCCCTTCCTGTCAAGGCTACACCTCTTCCTTTTTAAGATCCGCCCTGTCATCTTCATGGGAAGAGGACAGAGGGACACCACAGGAGGAGGACAGAGAGGGATGCCACATTTTTTTATTTGGGGGGTAAGGGGATATGTGCTGGGTGCTTTGGGAGGGGAGGATCAGACCCTCCCCCCCCACTAGCACATATCCTCTCCCCTCTCAAAGCACCCAGCACATATCCCATTACCCCCCTCCCCTCATCCATGTGTGCATCTGTTATCTGCCCCCCTTCCCGGTTACTGTGTCCCCCTCCACTGTAAACTATACACAGACCTCAGACCGGCAGCGTGGCTTTTGCACTGAAGTCGTGTCCCTCCTCTGTGGCTCCTCCTGACTGTGTACACTAGAACATTAGAGCCGAGAAGGAGGAGGACCCGAGGAGTGTGTGTGGCTGACAGTGGGGAGAGAGGTGGTGGCTGCTACGAAAAGCTGATCGGCACTTGTGGGACCCCGGGTGGCAGATGTCCTGGGTGGCTCTCTGGTGGCGTGGCTCCCTGTCTGGTGGTGCAGGTACAGCGTGGCTCTCTCTTTGGTGGTGCGGGAAAAGCGTGGCTCTCTCTGGTGGCGTGGTTCCCTGTCTGGTGGTGCAGGTACAGCGTGGCTCTCTCTATGGTGGTGCGGGTACAGCGTGGCTCTCTCTCTCTGGTGGTGTGAGTACAGCGTGGCTCTCTGGTGGTGCAGGTACAGTGTGGCTCCCTCTCTGGTGGTGCGGGAACAATGTGGCTTTCTTTCTGGTGGTGCGGGTACAGCGTGGCTCTCTGGTGGTGCGGGTACAGCGTGGCTCTCTGGTGGTGCGGGTACAGCGTGGCTCTCTGGTGGTGCGGGTACAGCGTGGCTCTCTGGTGGTGCTGGGACAGCGTGGCTCTCTGGTGGTGCGGGTACAGCGTGGCGCTCTGGTGGTGCGGGTACAGCGTGGCTCTCTGGTGGTGCGGGTACAGCGTGGCTCTCTGGTGGTGCGGGTACAGCGTGGCTCTCTGGTGGTGCGGGTACAGCGTGGCTCTCTGGTGGTGCGAGTACAGCGTGGCTTTCTGGTGGTGCGGGTACAGCGTGGCTTTCTGGTGGTGCGGGTACAGCGTGGCTCTCTGGTGATGCGGGTACAGCGTGGCTCTCTGGTGGTGCGGATACAGCATGGCTCCCTCTCTGGCTTCCCCCAGCACAGTACTCTCTTTTTCTCCTCCTGTAACACCCCCCAGCAGAGTGCATGCATGCTGGGGGCTGTAGCATGTTTGTGGACACACAGGGGCCGCCACTCTTCAGGGACTACTTTTCCCATGATGCCCCCAGAGTCTTCTGATTGGCCCTCTGCTGTGGCCAATTATGGGGAGGGAAACAGCGGGCAGGAAGCTGGGCGGCGGCGTAGGGAAACCAATTAGAGCCGCTCTCTCTCTCTCTTCGGCTGACAGAAAGGGGAGGGGGGGCGAGCGGGGGAGATACACAGACAGCCGCATCTCTCCTCTCCCTGTCACAACGCTGCTGCTCAATTTACCAGAGAACTCCCCCACTCGCCCCCCCTCCCCTTTCTGTCAGCCGAAGAGAGAGAGAGCGGCTATAATTGGTTTCCCTGCGCCGCCGCCCAGCTTCCTGCCCGCTGTTTCCCTCCCCATAATTGGCCACAGCAGAGGGCCATTCAGAGAGAGAAGCAAGGCTTCACAGGGGCAGCTTGACGGCTTTCTGGCTCCCTCCGCACACGCAACGCCACTCCTAAGCTGTACTCCTGGTGGCCCTGTTGTGCGGGAAGAGGGCGCAGGTGCCGTTCTCGGGGGGGGGGGGGGGGGGATTGGGGCGGACTTTTGCCGCCCCCCTGCAAAGTGCCGCCCTAGGCCTAGGCCTTGTTGGCCTAGGCCAAAACACAGCACTGATCCATTCAATGAATATTATGTCAACTCTTTTGACTGGCAGCTCCATTTCCCCCACCTTGCCCTTAAAGATGGTTACATCGTGACCTAGTTTGTTTGCCTTTACAATCTTGATGATGTAGTCCAAAATACTTGAGCACCCAATCTTTTTTTGTCCCAGCCTAAAGTCCCGTAAACACATACGAAAATCGGAAGTAAAATTTCGCCAGACGAATGATCTGCCGATTTTCGGATCGTTAGTACGGTGCTTTTGACAGCCGATTCCGTTTTTTCGTCAGATAAAAGCTGGATGTGCAGACTTTAAAATTTTTGTCGGATTTGAACTCAACGTCCCATTTTCGTTTAACCACTTCCCGCCCGGCCTATAGCGGATTGACGGCCGGGCGGTGGTTCTGTTATCCTGACTGGGCGTCATATGACGTCCAGCAGGATAAAATGCCGCCGCGCGCCCGCAGGGGCGCGCATCGCGGCGATCGGTGGACCGGTGTGTCAGTCTGACACACCGCTACACCGATCTTGGTAAAGAGCCTCCGGTGGAGGCTCTTTACCACGTGATCAGCCGTGTCCAATTACGGCTGATCACGCTGTCAATAGGAAGAGCCGTTGATCGGCTCTTCCTCACTCGCGTCTGACAGACGCAAGTAGAGGAGAGCCGATCGGCGGCTCTCCTGGCAGGGGGGGTCTGCGCTGATTGTTTATCAGCGCAGCCCCCCCCGCAGATCACCACACTGGACCACCAGGGATCGCCACTAGGACCACCAGGGAAGGGAAACATGTGGATGGCCAGGTATGTACCCCATGGCCATCCACATGTGCCCAGTCAGTGCCAAATCTGTGCCAATCAGTGCCCACAAATGGGCACTGATTGGCACAATTATGTTGCAGTGATGCCCAGCAATGCCACACTTAGGGGCATCACTGCCATCAATCAGAATGATCAGTGCCACCCATCAGTGTCCATCGGTGCCACCTGTCAGTGCCCATCTGTGCCCATCTGTGCCCACCTATCAGTGCCCATCCGTGCCCATCTGTGCCAACTATCAGTGCCACCCATAACTACCCATCAACGCCACCTACGAGTGCCCATCAATGCCACCTACGAGTGCCGCCTATCAGTGCCCATCGGTGCCACCTATCAGTGCCACCTACCAGTGCCACCTATCAGTGCCCATTAGTGCCACCTATCAGTGCGCATCAGTGCCGCCTATCAGTGCCCATCATCAGTGCCCGTCAGTGCCACCTCATCAGTGCCACCTCATTGGTGCCACCTCATCGGTGCCCATCAGTGCCGCCGTATCAGTGCCCGTCAGTGCAGCCATATCAGTGCCCGTCATTGAAGAAGAAAACATACTCATTTACAAAAAATTTTAACAGAAACAAAGAAAAACGTGTTTTTTTTCAAAATCTTCTGTCTTTTTTTATTTGTTGCGCAAAAAATAAAAACCGCAGAGGTGATCAAATACCACCAAAAGAAAGCTCTATTTGTGGGAACAAAATGATAAAAAATTTGTTTGGGTACAGTGTAGCATGACCGCGCAATTGTCATTCAAATTGTGACAGCGCTGAAAGCTGAAAATTGGGCTGGGCGGGAAGGTGTCTAAGTGCCTGGTATTGAAGTGGTTAACCACTTGCCTTTAAGAGGCAGGGATAGCAGGCGTGACCGTGCCCGCGGTACCGGCGGGCTCTATGTCCGCCGGTCTCCCGGCGATCGTGTCACAGACTCAGGACGGGGAAGTGCCTATGTAAATGAGGCATTTCCCCGTTCTGCCTTGTGATATGACAGAGATCACTGCTCCCTGTCATCAGGAGCAGTGATCGCTGTCATGTGACTAGTAGTCCACCCCCCCACAGTTAGAATCACTCCCTAGGACACACTTAACCCCTTCATCGCCCCCTAGTGGTTAACCCCTTCACTGCCAGTGTCATTTACACAGTAATCAGTGCATTTTTATGGCACTGATCGCTGTATAAATGACAATGGTCCCAAAATTGTGTCAAAAGTGTCCGATGTGTCTGTTATAATGTCGCAGATTGCTGCCATTACTAATAAAAAAAAATTAATAATAAAAATGCCATAAACTATCCCCTATTTTATAGACACTATAACTTTTGCGCAAACCAATCAATATACGCTTATTGCGATTTTATTATTTTTTTTTTTTACCAAAAATATGTAGAAGAATACATATCAGCCTAAACTGAGGAAAAAAATGTTTTTTTATACATTTTTTGGGGATATTTATTATAGTAAAAAGTAAAAATTTTTTTTTTTTTTTAAATTGTTGCTCTTTTTTTGTTGATAGCGCAAAAAATAAAAACCACAGAGGTGATCAAATACCACCGAAAGAAAGCTCTATTAGTGGGGGGAAAAAAGCACGTCAATTTTGTTTGGGTGCAATGTCGCACGACTGCGCAATTGTCAGTTAAAGCGATGCAGTGCTGAATCGCAAAAAGTGCTCTGGTCAGGAAGGGGGTAAAATCTTCCAGGGCTGAAGCGGTTAATCAGTATGGTTTTCGTACAAAGAAAAATTGTAAGAGCAAGACTACGCATGCTCAGAAACGAAAGAATACATACAAAACTATTCATTACATCACTTCTGAAGTTGTATTCTGTCGTACGAGAATTTTCGTATGGTGAGTAACCTTTTCACTTTCGACATGAGACGAGCATGCAACAAAAAACGGACAAACGGTCATCCGAAAATCTGATCGTGTGTACGAAGCTTTAGCTGCCAATATGCAGAGCATTCCTGTTCCACTTCCTACATCCAAGATAACTTTGTCCTTGAACAAGTGTCTGTTGTGAAGCATTTAGTTTCGATAGGTCAGAGTTCGAACTTCATCTTCAACAATTCCTTGTGGATACCAAAGTTTACAAATCATTCAAAGTAGTAGTCTTTAGAAGTCATCTCTTCAGCTGATGGTTTGATGCTGCTCTCTGGTTGGATACAGAGAACCTCCATGCTGCCGGTGCTTGCTTCCACCATGTTGCCAGCACCGAGTCTCCCTCGCCTGCTGCACTGCACACAACCAGAAGCCTATGAATGTAAAACAGGCTTCCTGTGAGAGAACTGCGACATGTAGCGAGGCCTGGCTCTATATGAATCCTTGGAGAACCCTGTCCACCACTTCAGCAAGTCAGATAGAACCTGCCTCATCTCCTGGCTCATCTCGCCCTTTCCTTCCTTCAATCGTGGAGACTCATCGTTACATGTGAGCAGGCCCGGACTGGGACAAAAAATAGGCCCGGGCATTTTAGTCTGAGCAGCCAATTTTTCCATGGACCGGGGGGGGGGGATGTGTATCGGTCCTCCACGCTGTAATGTGCAGGAACACTGATATAAATATAAAGGGCACTGCACTGTAATGATTACCCCCCTTACATCAGAGTCCGCACAGAGGTCCCTTACATCAGAGTCCACACAGACCCCCCTTACATCAGAGTCCACACAGACCCCCCTTACATCAGAGTCCACACAGACCCCCCTTACATCAGAGTCCGCACAGACCCCCCTTACATCAGAGTCCGCACAGACCCCCCTTACATCAGAGTCCGCACAGAGGTCCCTTACATCAGAGTCCGCACAGAGGTCCCTTACATCAGAGTCCACACAGAGGTCCCTTACATCAGAGTCCACACAGAGGTCCCTTACATCAAAGTCCACACAGAGGTCCCTTACATCAGAGTCCGCACAGAGGTCCCTTACATCAGAGTCCACACAGACCCCCCTTACATCAGAGTCCGCACAGACCCCCCTTACATCAGAGTCCGCACAGACCCCCCTTACATCAGAGTCCACACAGAGGTCCCTTACATCAGAGTCCACACAGAGGTCCCTTACATCAGAGTCCACACAGAGGTCCCTTACATCAGAGTCCGCACAGACCCCCCTTACATCAGAGTCCGCACAGACCCCCCTTACATCAGAGTCCGCACAGACCCCCTTACATCAGAGTCCGCACAGACCCCCCCTTACATCAGAGTCCGCACAGACCCCCCCTTACATCAGAGTCCGCACAGACCCCCCCCTTACATCAGAGTCCGCACAGACCCCCCCTTACATCAGAGTCCGCACAGACCCCCCCTTACATCAGAGTCCGCACAGACCCCCCCTTACATCAGAGTCCGCACAGACCCCCCCCTTACATCAGAGTCCGCACAGACCCCCCCTTACATCAGAGTCCGCACAGACCCCCCCTTACATCAGAGTCCGCACAGACCCCCCTTACATCAGAGTCCACACAGACCCCCCTTACATCAGAGTCCACACAGACCCCCCTTACATCAGAGTCCGCACAGACCCCCCTTACATCAGAGTCCGCACAGACCCCCCTTACATCAGAGTCCGCACAGACCCCCCTTACATCAGAGTCCGCACAGAGCCCCCTTACATCAGAGTCCGCACTGAGCCCCCTTACATCAGAGTCCGCACTGAGCCCCCTTACATCAGAGTCCGCACTGAGCCCCCTTACATCAGAGTCCGCACTGAGCCCCCTTACATCAGAGTCCGCACTGAGCCCCCTTACATCAGAGTCCGCACTGAGCCCCCTTACATCAGAGTCCGCACAGACCCCCCTTACATCAGAGTCCGCACAGACCCCCCTTACATCAGAGTCCGCACAGAGGTCCCTTACATCAGAGTCCACACAGAGGTCCCTTACATCAGAGTCCGCACAGAGGTCCCTTACATCAGAGTCCGCACAGAGGTCCCTTACATCAGAGTCCGCACAGACCCCCCTTACATCAGAGTCCGCACAGACCCCCCTTACATCAGAGTCCACACAGACCCCCCCCTTACATCAGAGTCCGCACAGACCCCCCCTTACATCAGAGTCCGCACAGACCCCCCCTTACATCAGAGTCCGCACAGACCCCCCCTTACATCAGAGTCCGCACAGACCCCCCTTACATCAGAGTCCGCACAGACCCCCCTTACATCAGAGTCCGCACAGACCCCCCTTACATCAGAGTCCACACAGACCCCCCTTACATCAGAGTCCGCACAGACCCCCCTTACATCAGAGTCCGCACAGACCCCCCTTACATCAGAGTCCGCACAGACCCCCCTTACATCAGAGTCCGCACATAGCCCCCTTACATCAGAGTCCGCACTGAGCCCCCTTACATCAGAGTCCGCACTGAGCCCCCTTACATCAGAGTCCGCACTGAGCCCCCTTACATCAGAGTCCGCACTGAGCCCCCTTACATCAGAGTCCGCACTGAGCCCCTTTACTTCAGAGTCCGCACTGAGCCCCTTTACTTCAGAGTCCGCACTGAGCCCCTTTACATCAGAGTCCGCACTGAGCCCCTTTACATCAGAGTCCGCACTGAGCCCCCTTACATCAGAGTCCGCACTGAGCCCCCTTACATCAGAGTCCGCACTGAGCCCCCTTACATCAGAGTCCGCACTGAGCCCCCTTACATCAGAGTCCGCACTGAGCCCCCACTTACTGTAAGGGGGAGCTCTGTGGACTCTAATGTAAAGGGGAACACTGATTTAAGGGGGTCTCTGCTCACCAAAGTCCCCCTCTTGTATCAGAGTCCACAGAACACCCCAAAATTAGTTTTATATACACAGCTTACTCACCCCAGGATGAGGCTCAGGAGCGGGCTGCCTGCAGCTTTTAAATCTTCCTTCCTTCATCCCAGGGATGTGTGCAGACACAGGGGGTGTGGGCGGGGCAGACGCAGGGGGTGTGGGCGGGGCAGACGCAGGGGGTATGGGCGGAGCAGATAGAGTAGAGGGGCGGGAAGAGGAGGAGCAGTGAAACTGTCAGCGTTGGCTGAGCTGTGTGTGAGAGAGACACACAGCTCAGCCAATCAGCCGCTATTGTAGTTGCGCCGGAGCCCAGAGATGACACAGGCACGGCCGCATAGCGGTGGGTGAGCGGCGGCCGTGGCCTGTGTTAACCCTGTCCAGGCCGCGGGCGC
Source organism: Lithobates septentrionalis (assembly GCA_037952835.1). Taxonomy (NCBI): domain Eukaryota; kingdom Metazoa; phylum Chordata; class Amphibia; order Anura; family Ranidae; genus Lithobates; species Lithobates septentrionalis. The sequence continues at coordinate 3,686 of JBBDGP010000231.1, read as the reverse complement.
CGCTTACCTCCCGCTGTGCGGCCTGATCATCAACAGGCTATGGAGCTGGAGGTCCCAGCCCACCGGGCAAATGCCCGGTCTGCCCTATGGCCAGTCCGGGCCTGCATGTGAGCATTATCTAGAATGGTCTGTATGCTTATGGAACACTCATTCCTCAGGGGTGGACAACTGCAACCCAATAGCTGATCCCAAGGCAAGTCCCTTCATGCCTCTGCCTCTGGGAGTCATGCTTGTAACTGTCAGTCTTGCAATGCCTCATGGGACATGTAGTTCCACAACAGCTGGAGGGCTTTAGTTGCCCACTCCTGCTCCAGACTGACATCCACCCATCAAAACATTGTGATATTTGCATAACTCCTTACAAGTGCCAGCCTACTGCTTGCATTAGGACTGAGGGTTCTTGAGAGGTGTAATTAGGCAGGGTGCTGTGATGTTGTCAGGAAGGTATATACAACACCCTGACAGTCCCCTCCTACCAGCCATGATCTGCCTTTATTGTATAGAGAAACACAGAGACCCAGTGATGATGTCAAAGGGTCTAAAAAAAGGTACTGAGAACAGAAAGGTTTTTTTTTTTTTTTTTAAATGTCCTTAGCATGTTGATGAAAGGAGGAACCAGGAAGGCAAAACATAAGCATAAAAAATGTAAATTTTAAGTGTGAGGTCCCCTTAACACACACATCATGATAACAGCAGGAGAAACAAGTTTTATTAAACATTACTTGGAATTTTGTGAGAATGTTAGAACTATATGGTCTACCTGTCAGGGCTGGGCTCAGCCTTTCCTTCTCTGAGCTGGCTGCTCAGCTGTCGGCTAATTGCCAGCTCCCATCTCTCTCCACAGTTACCCAGCTGTTGTTGATTCTGCTCGTCAGTCCTGCCTACTAAGTCGTCCAGCTCACGTGATCTCTGCCTTCGCCTTTGTCAACATCACAGAGACTTTCTCTTGCCTTCCTGTTGAAGACTTGCTCGGCTGACGTTCCTTCTGGCTCCTGATCCTGCTTGCTGTATTACTACGTTTATCTCTGGCTCTCTGACATTTGCTTGGCTGACTATCCGATCCGGTTACTGAACTCTGGCTTGTTTTGACTGCGTTTTACTCTGTTTACCTTATTATTATTATTATTATTAAACAAGTGTGATTTAACTTTACTTCTGTCTAGGTCTGATTCATGGTTCCTGATACTACCACATTGGCGGCTGGTGCTCCATTTTTTGGGGGGAACATAGTTTCCACATTCAGAATTATAGTATCAAAATTAGCATGTGCTGTAAATTGCTTCCGGCATTGCTTCTGTTTCTTCTTGCCAGAGGCCACCATTTTGTTGAAGCCCAGAGCAGTCAGTCACTTTGTTACTGAGAACTCTCCCCCTCTCCTTGGTCTCAAAACCTATATGCCACTTTCTGTAATTTAAATGTGTGCATTTCCAGCCTGGCTTGTGTGTCTTGGCTTGGGTAGTAAGGGAGGCTGTATAAACTTTTCAGTGCTGAAGGGAGGAAGGAGAGAATATCAGGAGGATAAGATAAGACGCTATCCTTTTAAATGTAACTCTTTTGTGTCTCCCTGGCAGCAGAGTTTGTCCTGTCACCTATGCTGCTTTTCTTTTCCTTCTCCCTAATCTGTGTTTGTTGATCACAGTCTGTGTCATCTTGTTGTTTCCACCCCCCAGCAGCAGTAAATCTTGAGGCTATCCCAGATCGGCCTCTAGTGGCTCATTAATTATCAGCACAGTGCCAAGACTACAGGACAATTGAGGCTGAGCAGAGCAGGGTGAGACAGTGCCATACTGGATTTTAAACAGTATAGGCACTTATTTTTAACATTTTAAATAGCTATACCTGCAAAAGGGGCAGCATGAAGTGCTCTATCAGGACTTAATCAACTTAAAACATTTGACCCTTCGGAAGGTTTAACCCACTTGATGACCAGGGCATTTTTTTCTATTCGGGACTGCTCTACTTTGAGGCTGCATTCACACTACAGCGTTTTGAATCGCTGGGAGATCTGCCCACGATTTGACAGCACCAAAGTGTGAATGACAAAACGCGGAACTCGCATTTGAGATGCCATTCATTTGAATGACACCTCACATCGCAGGGTGGGTCTGCCGCGATTGTCGTGCGATAAACGTGACGCAATCGTGGCAACAAGCATCGCGGGACACATGTCGCACAAAAAAAGGTTAAGGAGCTACTTTGGGGAAACACGCATCCCACGATTGCAGCACGTTTTATTTCACGACAATCGTGGCAAAGGTGTCATTCAAATGAATGGCATCTCAAATGCGAATTCCCGGTTTTGTCATTCACTTATCGGCGCTGTAAAATTGCGGGCAGATAGGTTGCATCACACTACAGCACTAAGTGGCAATTGCACGGTCATGTAACACCAGTGGCGTAGTGTGGGTTGTCAGCACCGGGCAAGGCAAGTAATTTGCGCCCCCCCCCAACCTGCGGACTTTTAGCTATCCCTGAGTCCCTTCAAATACAATAGTACTGACCTACCTGATTCCTATACTGACCACTACACTGAGAACTACACTGTCCACTACACTACATTGTCCACTACACTGACCACTATACTATACTGACCACTATATTACACTGACCACCATACTACACTACACTGTCCACTATACTACACTACACTGACCACCATACTACACTACACTTGACCACTATACTACACTGACCACCATACTACACTGTCCACCATACTACACTGTCCACTACACTAACCACTACACTGACCACTATACTACACTGACCACCATACTACACTGACCACCATACTACACTGACCACCATACTACACTGTCCACTACACTAACCACTATACTACACTGACCACCATACTACACTGACCACCATACTACACTGACCACCATACTACACTGTCCACTACACTAACCACTACACTGACCACCATACTACACTGACCACCATACTACACTGACCACTACACTAACCCATACCTCCCAACTTTGGAACTTGAGAATGAGGGACACCTAGGGATGGAAAAAACATGCGGAGAGCATCGCGACAATAATGGACGTGGCTTAAATGCGTTGAATTTTGAGGTAGCTTAAAGGAACATGGTTAAATAGAGTCTAAAAGCGGTATTAAACCCACAAGCAAACATTTATTATATTTCAGCTTACAAATTCTTAGATGTGATGGCTGCATTAGTTTTCTTTTTTCTTTCTTTTTTTAGGCTTTCTTCTTTTTCACCTGGTGATCCAGCCAGTATGGGTTTTTTTGTGTTTCAAAAGAACAAGCTGTCCTGCAGATGTAGCCATTAGAGAGTAGAGACAAACCATTTACCATTGACAGGGGTGCTTACAATGATCAGCTTTTATTTATTTATGTAAGATCCTGAAAGAAAAAATATGTTTGCTGGAATTGCTTATAAAGTGTTAGTGTATTTAATCTTCTGGTCCATGTAACACTCCCCTCCTCCAGATTGACAATGCTGCTGTTCAAAGGTGCCCCCATTGCTCTTTCATCCAGAGTTGTATCTCACTAATACAGGAGGTTGTGTTACTGACCAGATCACCAGGTAAAAATCCTAAAAAAAAAAAAACGAATGCAGCCACCACATCTGATGATTACTAAGCTGCAATATATTACATTTTTGATTTCGGGTTTATTACAGCTTTACAGTGTTATATACTGTACACAGTCGT